>JAOPSE010000023.1:58865593-59465593 GCA_029449295.1 Zea luxurians | reverse complement strand
CAAGCTAGGACTTGATTGCAAAACTAGGTGGAACTCTACATACAAGATGCTCTCTATTGCTATTCCATATGAGCCTATTTTTAACCGTGCCACTCGTGTTGAAAAACTTTATGATTATGCACCAAATAAGGAAGAGTGGGCTTTTGCTAGATAAGTGGTTGATAGACTCAAGATGTTTAATGAGATTACCAAGGTCTTCTCTGGAACAGATTATGTGACTGCAAATATTCAACTCCTTAAAATTTGTGAGGCTAAGGTAAAAATTATATTGTGGTCTGAATGTGGAAATCCTATCACAGAAGAGACGTCCAAAAAGATGATAGAAAAAATTGAAAAATATTAGAAGGATATTCAAGGACCGATGGGAATAGCAACTATTTTAGATCCTAGGTTTAAGGTTTATTATCTCCTTGGGTTCTTTAAGACTTTGATAGGTCAAAATAGTGATCAATGTGTTTGATGAAGTGAAAGAGTCCTTATGTGATTTGATGAAGTACTATGAAATGGAAGAGGGTGAAGATACAACCGAGTCATCAACTCCTCTACTTGACGCTTGTTCGTTGTCAACAATTAGTGCACGTGTTGCTAGTCAAAGGCCAGTGATGACAAGAGTTAAAACTGAGCTAGATAGATACTTGGAGGATGATTTGGTCCATTTTTCAACTGAGAACTTCCAGATCCTACACTGGTGGAAGGTGGTTGGAACCCGTGATCCTACACTTAGAAAGATAACACGTGAGATATTGGCTATTCCGGTCAGCATTGTTGCATCAGAGTCAGCTTTTAACACTAGTGGGTGTATTCTTAGTGAGCATCGTAGCAGGCTTACTCCTGAAATTTTGGAGGATTTAATGTGTTCACAGAACTGGATAAGAAACAGTTACAAAGGTACTTCTAAAATTTTGTATAACTCATTTATGATTCTATTTTTTATTAACAGTAAGGCTCCATCATCCATCATCTGTGTTAATGTATAATTTAATAATTTTTTTTTCTGAAGATGGTGCTGAGCTTAATCAACAAAGTTTTTGGGACTGCTTGCAAGAGATCCAAGAAGGTGTCGAGGTAAGTTGTGATGATCTAATTCCAGGCTGGTGGTTAGAGCAGCAGGAAGTAGCTACATGCGGCATGCGCTGTGTGGTGCACTCCTGCTGACTGCTACTAGATATGGAACAACCGAATATACTCAGGCACACCAATAACAGGCATCTGTGTCGAACAGGCTCCTGCTGCTGGCAGCTACTGCATTATTATGTTTTCATGTCACATGTTATAGAGGCTGCATCATTGAACACGTGCTACTTGCTCTAGGTTCAATGATCTGTGCGGCCATTTGAACTCTACAATTGATTACATCTCTTTAATGTAGGGACTTATATTATGACATATGGGTTTGTGATGATGAAGCCCGGAAGGACTTGGACGTCAAGCTATAAGTTTGGGTGACATAAAGCCTATTACTTGATGCTCGCTTGCTACTCTTGCTTTTGTCTTGTTGCTTAAATGATAAAACATGTATTGAGAGAGATTTCTATTTAATGTTTGATCATATTTGTGATATACGGACATGTGGATACTAGAAGACAATATTTGTTTTGCATGAGTATGTTGATGAAACTACAAGATATGCATGCTAGAATGTTGAATTGTGTCCATAATCCATATGCTGAAATTCTGAAATGTTGAATAGTCAGGTCGGGTACAGGTCCCCATGGGTATCTAGTACCCGACCGAGGATGAGTATGGAAAGAATTTCGTACCCGAGGTAGGGTTCGAGGATAGGGGCGGGTCTATGTTCATGGGTACGGGTCTGGGGAGTTAATCCCCGGTGGGGAATTCCCCATTAACATCTCTAATCCAAAGGATAAAATAGGTCATTTCAACCAAAATAACCAACCGTGGATATAGCCAACCAATTCCACGGTAAATCTCAAATCCATCAATGGAGCTGGTCCACGATGAATCCTAGATCTAAATTCATTTTTCAACAGTGAAGTTGTCCCCAAGAAGGCATAAGACGAGCAGATCTAGTGTCGAAGGTCTGGAAAAAGGAAGCAAACCTTCTCTCCACAAGACAGACTGCTTCAAGCCCACGCTCAGGTGACTCAGTGAGAGTTCTCACCCCTACACAAGAAATGTCCTTAACATTATGCTTATCAGACCTGCCCTTCTTAACATTATGCTTAGACATGCAAATGAAATCTTGCCAGATAGAATTTGCATGCTTATATATCATTACATATGTGATATTCATATCTGGTAATCTGCGATCTGCTTCAGTTGGCTGATGCTTGTTAACAACACAAAACATGTAAATATATCATTCATACTGGTGCTTTGATGCTTCGGATAACAAATATTTGATACTAGCCATGCTGATGTGATATTAGAATCCCATGGCAATGCCACACGAGACAAGGAAAAGAAGATGGCGTGGAAAGCGAATAATTCGATGGATATAGATCATTCATACTGGTGCTTTGATGCTTCGGATAACAAATATTTGATACTAGCCATGCTGATGTCATATTAGAATCCCATGGCAATGCCACACGAGACAAGGAAAAGGAGATAGCGTGGAAAGCGAATAATTCGATGGATATAGTAGAACCAAGATAATTGGGACATAGGACCATAAGTTTTTTTGTCGCAGATTTTAGTACAGATTCCATCAGCAGAAGTCCAAGGGTGTACTCCGCAAGGCATGTAAAAATGTTTTTGGAATCCTCTAGTGCAAAGGTTTAAAAACAGGCACTTATCACGGATACTCCTTTTTCCTGTTATAGAGGTGTAGCAAATCCTGTGGAAACAATCAACAAACATTGTAGATAAGAACAAAGCAAGCAAATGGGGTGAACAGAAACTTTGTAACAAATACATAGAAAACGGTTAAAGTGGTTTGCTGAAAATGCCAATCGTATGCACATAGATAAAAATTCATAAATTACCAAAGCAATCAATATAACTTGCATCTGTAAAATAGGCTTATTTAGAAGTAGAATGTAATCATTTGGCAAGAAAAAAATAACTTCACTGAGTGATTCATACACAAATAAGGAACTGTCTGTACCAACAGTTTGGCACAAAGTGTTGTAGACACCTTAAATGGACCTTGGGTACAATTCATAGATCTATAGTTGTTTTTCAAGATATTGGCAAAAAACTTAAACAGAGAGAACGATCAGATGGACCATGTGACAATGCACGAACAACAATTGTAAAAAGGGCAAAGTCTTAAAGCTGTTAGCAAATGCCTGTGGATTGAAAAAAAACATCAACAAATATGTATTTGGCTAAAAGATATTCTAATAAAAAACATAAGAACAATGTGTACTTAGTCAAATGGCAGGAAGCTAAATTACTAGACACCATAAACAGTAACTTGCGGTCAGTGAGACAAGTGCATCCTAACCATTGTGGCGATAATATTTGTTAGCAAATGACAAACATACAGAGCACTAAGAGAAGAATGGACACCAAAATTCTTCAATCCCATCCACAAAAGATTCCACCGCCAAAGAGGCAGAAAATCAAGGGCATGTTGACCCAATTTTAGACACTGGCACAAAATTTAAGTGTCCTTGGTTTCTAGCCTATCCTCAATAACCATCCCAAAAGGGCCTAAAGGAGTGCAATGTAGGTGAAGTACGTGCACAGCAGAACTACGTTCAATACTATTGCAAACATCAAGCTCAAGAGAAGAGCGAATCCATCAGATTCTGATCTGATACAGTACAGCTAACTCATCCTGTGTACTATAGCAAGTCTCAATGGCATGCATCATTCACGGAACGTCGGAATCACGGCACTGAAATGGAGCAAACGGATTAAACTAGTTACCTTCGGAGAGCCAGCCCCAAGAGCCAGGTTTAAGCCCGAGCATGGAGGTGAGCAGCGCCGACGCGGTGGCGTTGTGCATCGGCATCAGCGAAGCCTGGACGCCGCCGAGCGCCGCAACCGGCACCCTGCACCACCGAATCTGAGCCAAGGAGAAGAACAAAAATGCTCCGCTAGAGAATCAGAGGCTCCAGGCTACCTCGAGATCGCGAGGCGCCGGCGAGAGGCGCGCGGCAGGGACGCGGCCGCTAGCTCCAGAGAGCGAGCTGCCGCCTGGCGGGAGAGCGTTGCAGAGATAGTAGACGGGGAACCGGAGCGCAGCGCCGCGAGGGCTCGCCGCACGCCGCCAGCAGCCGCCGCCATCGACGGGTTCCGTTGTCCCCTTCCTCTAAAGTCTAAACCCTTCTTGGGCTGCTTGCAGATTTGCGCTGAGTGACTCGGTGGACATAAGCCCACTAGTATAGATAGGACTGGGCATCCGATCTATTAAATTAATTCGATTCGGTCTATTCGAATTTTTGAAATTTCGAGTTTTAAAAATAATAACCGGAATTTTTAAAATAATTTTAAAAATCAAACCTGAAAAATCCATAATTTCAGTTCGGTCTATTCGGTCCACCAAATAGACCCGAGTAGTAGATAAACTAGTAACTTTTGTTAAAACACATACAAATAATAATTAATTGGAAGTACTACAACAAGTGACTATAAAAAATAGCATAATAAGATATATATACTATCGTTAAAATGATATCATAATTTTTAGCTAATAAGTTCATAAATAATATAATAATATCATCACATATTAAGAACTTTTTAATATTTCGAGTTATTCGATCTATTCAGGTTTTAAAGGTTAGAAATCGAACCCAAACCAATACTCCCGAAATATAGCACATATAGGAACCGAACCCGAAAACCCAAATAGACCGACAGGTTCGGCTCGGGTTCGGGTTTCGGTTTTAAAATGCCCACCACTAAGTATAGATGGTCAGATGGGACGGGTCAGGCAGGCTGGCCCGAGGCCTGGCCCGGTAAGTCGTGCCTAAGCCTGACCTGACGTGATGCTAAACGGGTGAAAGTCGCCTAGAGGGGGGGTGAATATGCAAATCTGAAATTTACAAACTTAAGCACACACTACAAGCCGGGGTTAGCGTTAGAAATATAGACGAGTCCGAAAGAGAGGGTGAAAACAAATCACAAGCAAATAAAGCGAATGACACGGTGATTTGTTTTATCGAGGTTCGGTTCTTGCAAACCTACTCCCCATTGAGGTAGTCACAAAGACCGGGTCTCTTTCAACCCTTTCCCTCTCTCAAACGGTCACCTAGACCGAGTGAGCTTCTCTTCTCAATCAAACGGGACACTAAGTTCCCACAAGGACCACCACACAATTGGTGTCTCTTGCCTTGGTTACAATTGAGTTGGAATCAAGAAAGAAGGAAGAAGAAAAGCAATCCAAGTGCAAGAGCTCCAATGAACACAAGTATCTCTCTCACTAGTCACTATTTGATTGGAATGATCTTTGGACTTGGGAGAGGATTTGATCTCTTTGTATGTGTCTTGTATTGAATGTTATAGCTCTTGTATGAGGTGTGAAGGCTGAAAACTTGGATGCCATGAATGGTGGGTGGTTGGGGG
Source organism: Zea luxurians (assembly GCA_029449295.1). Taxonomy (NCBI): domain Eukaryota; kingdom Viridiplantae; phylum Streptophyta; class Magnoliopsida; order Poales; family Poaceae; genus Zea; species Zea luxurians. Next base: position 59,460,115 of record JAOPSE010000023.1, on the reverse strand, counting down.
TATTTATAGCCCCAACCACCAAAGGAGCCGTTGGTGGAGGCTGCTGTCGCATGGCGCACCGGACACTGTCCGGTGCGCCAGCCACGTCACCCGGTCGTTGGGTTCTGACCGTTGGAGCTTCTGACAGCTGGGCCACCGGACAGTCCGGTGGAGCACCGGACAGTCACTGTTCACTGTCCGGTGCGCCTTCTGGCGCCTGTCCTGACTTCTGCGCGCGCAGGCGCGCACTGTAGCGCATTTATTGTTCTTGCAGATGACCGTTGGCGCTGTGTAGCCGTTACTCCGCTGGCGCACCGGACAGTCTGGTGAATTATAGCGGAGCGGCTCTCAGAATTCCCGAAGGTGGCAAGTTCGGAGTCAGGTTCCCTAGTGCACCGGACACTGTCCGGTGGCACACCGGACAGTCCGGTGCGCCAGACCAGGGCACACTTTGGTTGTCTTTTGCTTTCTTTGTTTGAACCCTTTCTTGGTCTTTCTATTGGCTTGTTGTGAATCTTTGGCACCTGTAAAACTTTATAATCAAGAGCAAACTAGTTAGTCCAATTATTTGTGTTGGGCAATTCAACCACCAAAATCAATTAGGAAAAGGTGTAAGCCTATTTCCCTTTCAATCTCCCCCTTTTTGGTGATTGATGCCAACACAAACCAAAGCAAATATAAAAGTACATAATTGAACTAGTTTGCATAATGTAAGTGCAAAGGTTGCTTGGAATGAAACCAATAATTATTTCTACTAGATATGCATGGATGGCTTTCTTCTTATTAAACATTTTGGACCATGCTTGCACCACTTGTTTTGTTTTGCAATGTTTTGGAAATTCTTTTTCAAAAAACTTTTGCAAATAGTCAAAGGTATATGAATAAGATTTTGAGAAGCATTTTCAAGCTTTGAAATTTTCTCCCTCTGTTTCAATTGCTTTTCTTTGACTAAACAAAACTTCCTCTTAATGAAATTCTCCTCTTAGTGTTAAAGAGAGTTTTAGATATTAATTTTGAAGAGGGTATACCAATTTGAAATTATATCACAAATAAGATACCAATTGAAAATAACTTTTCTTTTAATACAGATTTGAAAGACTTTATTTTTTGAAATTGGTGGTGGTGCGGTCCTTTTGTTTTGGGCTCATACTTTCTCCCCCTTTGGCATGAATCGCCAAAACGGATACTTGTGAGTGAAATATAAGCCCTTTTGACAAACTTTCTCCCCCTTTGGTAAATAATATAGGAGTGAAGATTATACCAAATTGGAGAGCGGTGCGGAGCGACGACGAAGGATGAATAATTTGATGGAGTGGAGTGGAAGCCTTGTCTTCGCCGAAGACTCCATTTCCCTTTCAATCTATGACTTAGCATAATATGCACTTGAAAACACATTAGTCATAGCACATGAAAGAGATATGATCAATGGTATATAAATGAGCTATGTGTGCAAAATATCAATCAAAATTCCTAGAATCAAGAACATTTAGCTCATGCCTAAGTTTGGTAAAAGTTTGCTCATCTAATGGCTTAGTAAAGATATCGGCTAATTGTTCTTTGGTGTTAATATAAGAAATCCCGATATCCCCCTTCTGTTGGTGTTCCCTCAAAAAGTGATACCGAATGGTTATGTGTTTAGTGCGGCTATGCTCAACGGGATTATCCGCCATGCGGATTGCACTCTCATTATCACATAGAAGAGGAACTTTGGTTAATTTGTAACCATAGTCCCTAAGGGTTTGCCTCATCCAAAGCAATTACGCGCAACAATGGCCTACGGCAATATACTCGGCTTCGGCGGTAGAAAGAGCTACAGCATTTTGCTTCTTTGAAGCCCAAGACACCAGAGATCTTCCCAAGAACTGGCAAGTCCCTGATGTGCTCTTTCTATTAATTTTACACCCTGTCCAATCAGCATCGGAATAACCAATTAAATCAAAAGTGGATCCCCTGGGGTACCAAAGGCCAAACTTAGGAGTATAAACTAAATATCTCAAGATTCATTTTACGGCCCTAAGGTGAACTTCCTTAGGATCGGCTTGGAATCTTGCACACATGCATACAGAAAGCATTATATCCGGTCGTGAAGCACATAAATAGAGTAAAGAACCTATCATCGACCGGTATACCTTTTGATCTACGGATTTACCTCCCATGTCGAGGTTGAGATGCCCATTGGTTCCCATGGGTGTCTTGATGGGCTTGGCATCCTTCATCCCAAACTTGGTGACTATGTCTTCAATGTACTTCGTTTGGCTAATGAAGGTGCCCTCTTGGAGTTGTTTGACTTGAAATCCTAGAAAATACTTCAACTCCCCCATCATAGACATCTCGAATTTTTGAGTCATGATCCTACTAAACTCTTCACATGTAGATTCGTTAGTAAACCCAAATATGATATCATCAACATAAATTTGGTATACAAACAAATCATTTGCAAGTGTTTTAGTAAAGAGAGTAGGATCGGCTTTTCTGACTTTGAAGCCATTAGCGATAATAAAATCTCTTAGGCATTCATACCATGCTCTTGGGGCTTGCTTGAGCCCATAAAGCGCCTTAGAGAGTTTATATACATGGTTAGGGTACTTACTATCTTCAAAGTCGGGAGGTTGCTCAACATAGACCTTCTCCTTGATTGGTCCATTGAGGAAGGCACTCTTCACGTCCATTTGATAAAGCTTGAAGCCATGGTAAGTAGCATAGGCAAGTAAAATGCGAATTGACTCAAGCCTAGCTACGGGTGCATAGGTTTCACCGAAATCCAAACCGTCGACTTGTGAATATCCCTTGGCCACAAGTCGGGCTTTGTTCTTTGTCACCACACCATGCTCATCTTGCTTGTTGCGGAAGACCCACTTGGTTCCTACAACATTTTGGTTAGGACGTGGAACTAAATGACATACCTCATTCCTCGTGAAGTTGTTGAGCTCCTCTTGCATCGCCAGCACCCAATCCGAATCTTGAAGTGCTTCCTCTACCCTGTGTGGCTCAATAGAGGAAACAAAAGAGTAATGTTCACAAAAATGAGCAACACGAGATCGAGTGGTTACCCCCTTTTGAATATCGTCGAGGATGGTGTTCACGGGGTGATCTCGTTGGATTGCTTGGTGGACTCTTGGGTGTGGCGGTCTTGGATCCTTATCATCTTCCTTGTCTTCATTAGTGTCTCCCCCTTGATCATTGTCCTCCTCTTGAGGTGGCTCCTCTTGATCTTCATCATTATCATTTTGAGCTTGATCCTCATCTTGAGTTGGTGGAGATGCTTGATTTGAAGATGATGGTTGATCTTGTGCATGTGGAGGCTCTTCGGATTCCTTAGGACACACATCCCCAATGGACATGTTCCTTAGCGCGACTCATGGAGCCTCTTCATCATCTAGCTCATCAAGATCAACTTGCTCTACTTGAGAGTCGTTAGTCTTATCAAACACAATGTCACAAGAAACTTCAACTAGTCCAGTGGACTTGTTAAAGACTCTATATGCCCTTGTGTTTGAATCATATCCTAGTAAAAAGCCTTCTACAGCCTTAGGAGCAAATTTAGATTTTCTACCTCTTTTAACAAGAATAAAGCATTTGCTACCAAAGACTCTAAAATATGTAACATTGGGCTTTTCACCGGTTAGGAATTCATAAGATGTCTTCTTGAGGATTCGATGAAGATATAACCGGTTGATGGCGTAGCAAGCGGTGTTGACCGCCTCAGCCCAAAACCGATCCGAAGTCTTGTACTCATTGAAAGTCGCCTAGAGGGGGGGTGAATAGGGCGAAACTGAAATTTACAAAGTTAATCACAACTACAAGCCGGGTTAGCGTTAGAAATATAATTGAGTCCGAGAGAGAGAGCGCAAAACAAATCGCAAGCGAATAAAGAATGAGACACGCGGATTTGTTTTACCGAGGTTCGGTTCTTGCAAACCTACTCCCTGTTGAGGTGGTCACAAAGATCGGGTCTCTTTCAACCCTTTCCCTCTCTCAAATGGTCCCTCGGACCGAGTGAGCTTCTCTTCTCAAATCAATTGGGAATCAAACTTCCCGCAAGGACCACCACACAATTGGTGTCTCTTGCCTTGCTTACAAATGAGATGATCGCAAGAAAGAATGAAAGAAGGAAGCAATCCAAGCGCAAGAGCTCGAAAGAACACAAGCAAATCTCTCTCACTTAACACTAAAGCTTTTGTGGAATTGGGAGAGGATTTGATCACTTGGGTGTGTCTAGAATTAAATGCTAGAGCTCTTGTAAGTAGTTGGAAGGTGAAAACTTGGATGACTTGAATGTGGGGTGGTTGGGGGTATTTATAGCCCCAACCACCAAACTAGCCGTTTGGTGGAGGCTGCTGTCGCATGGCGCACCGGACAGTCCGGTGCGCCACCGGACAGTGTCCGGTGCGCCAGCCACGTCACTAGGCCGTTGGGTTCCGACCGTTGGAGCTATGCCGTGTGGGCCCGCCTGGCTGTCCAGTGGTGCACCAGACAAGTCCTATAGACTGTCCGGTGTGCCACCCGCGCGTGCTCTGCTCCTCTGCGCGCGTTGGCGCGCATTTAATGCTATAGCAGGTGACCGTTGGCGCGAAGTAGTCGTTGCTCCGCTGGCTCACCGGACAGTCCGATGTGCACCGGACATGTCCGGTGAATTATAGCGGAGCGGATTCCCGAAGCTGGCAAGTTAAGAGTCGCTTTCCTCTGGAGCATCGGACACTGTCCGGTGTGCACTAGACATGTCCGGTGAATTATAGCGAAGCGCCTCTGAAAATTCCCGAAGGTGCGAAGTTTGGCTTGAAGTCCCCTGGTGCACCGGACAGTCCGGTGTGCCAGACCAGGGCAGCCTTCGGTTGTCCCTTGCTCTTTTGGTTGAACCCATTTCTTTGTCTTTTTATTGGCTAAGTGTGAACCTTTGGCACCTGTATAACTTATAGACTAGAGCAAACTAGTTAGTCCAATAATTCGTGTTGGGCAATTCAACCACCAAAATCATTTAGGAAATAGGTGTAAGCCTAATTCCCTTTCAATCTCCCCCTTTTTGGTGATTGATGCCAACACAAACCAAAGCAAGTATAGAAGTGCATAATTGAACTAGTTTGCATAATGTAAGTGCAAAGGTTGCTTGGAATTGAGCCAATATAAATACTTATAGAATACGCATGGATTGTTTCTTTTATTTTTAACATTTTGGACCACGCTTGCACCACATGTTTTGTTTTTGCAAATTCTTTTGTAAATTCTTTTCAAAGTCCTTTTGCAAATAGTCAAAGGTAAATAAATAAGATTTTGTAAAGCATTTTCAAGATTTGAAATTTTCTCCCCTTGTTTCAAATGCTTTTCCTTTGACTAAACAAAACTCCCCCTAAATGAGATCCTCCTCTTAGTGTTCAAGAAGGTTTTAAGGTATTGATTTTGAAAATACTACTCTCTCCCCTTTTTGAACACAATGAGATACCAAATTGAAAAATCATACCAATTGAAAAACTCTTTTTTTATTAGGTGGTGGTGCGGTCCTTTTGCTTTGGGCTCATGCTCTCTCCCCCTTTGGCATAAATCGCCAAAAAACAGAATCATTAGAGCCCTTTCCTAGCTACTTTCTCCCCTTTGGCAAATAAAACATGAGTGAAGATTATACCAAAAACGGAGAGTTGCTCGGAGCGACGGCGAAGGATGAGTTACGAAGTGGAAGCCTTTGTCTTCGCCGAAGACTCAAATTCCCTTTCAATATACCTATGACTTGGTTTGAAATTCACTTGGAAACACATTAGTCATAGCACATGAAAGAGATATGATCAAAGGTATATTTATGAGCTATGTATGCAAGACATCAAAAGAAATTCCTAGAATCAAGAATATTTAGCTCATGCCTAAGTTTGTTAAAAGTTTGTTCATGTAGTGGCTTGGTAAAGATATCGGCTAATTGATCTTTAGTATTAATATATGAAATCTCGATATCTCCCTTTTGTTGGTTGATAGTCGCCTAGAGGGGGGGTGAATAGGGCGAAACTGAAATTTACAAAAATAATCACAACTACAAGCCGGGGTTAGCGTTAGAAATATAAACGAGTCCGCGAGAGAGGGCGCAAAACAAATCGCAAGCAAATATAAGTGTGACACACGGATTTGTTTTACCGAGGTTCGGTTCTCGCAAACCTACTCCCCGTTGAGGAGGCCACAAAGGCCGGGTCTCTTTCAACCCTTCCCTCTCTCAAACGATCCCACGGATCGAGTGAGCTTTCTCTTCTTCTCAATCAACCGGGAACGAAACTTCCCCACAAGGGCCACCACACAATTGGTGCCTCTTGCCTTGGTTACAATTGAGTGTTGATCTCAAGAACAAGTGAGAAAGAAAAGAATGCGATCCAAGCGCAAGAGCTCGAAAGAACACAAGCAAATCACTCTCTCTAGTCACTATGGAGTTGTGTGGAATTTGGAGAGGACTTGATCTATTTGGTGTGTCTAGAATTGAATGCTAGAGCTCTTGTAGTAGTTGAGAAGTGGAAAACTTGGATAGCAATGAATGTGGGGTGGTTGGGGTATTTATAGCCCCAACCACCAAAAGTGACCGTTGCTGGAACCTGTCTGTTCGATGGCGCACCGGACAGTCCGGTGCACACCGGACAGTCCGGTGCCCCTGCCACGTCACCATTGCCGTTGGATTCTGACCGTTGGAGCTTCTGACTTCTGGGCCCTCCTGGGTGTCCGGTGCACACCGGACATGCACTGTTTGATGTCCGGTGCACCGGTATGGGCGATCCTGACGTCTGCGCGCGCTGCGCGCGCATTAAATACTCCGCAGGGAGCCGTTGGCGCCGCAGGGAGCCGTTGCTCCGCTGGCACACCGGACAGTCCGGTGCACACCGGACAGTCCGGTGAATTTTAGCGGAGCGGCTGCCGCGCGAACCCGAGGCTGGCGAGTTCCGGAGACCGCGCTTCGTTGGAGCACCGGACATGTCCGGTGCACACCGGACAGTCCGGTGAATTATAGCGCGCCGGCTTCCGAGAATTCCCGAGGGCGAAGAGTTTGAGTCGAAGCCCTCTGGGCGCACCGGACACTGTCCGGTGCACACCGGACAGTCCGGTGCCTCCATCCAGAGGAGCCCTCGGTTGCCTCAATGCTCCTTAGTTGAATCCAACACTTGATCTTTTTATTGGCTAAGTGTGAACCTTTTGCACCTGTAAAACTTATGCACTAGAGCAAACTAGTTAGTCCAATATTTGTGTTGGGCAATTCAACCACCAAAATTTATTTAGGAACTAGGTGTAAGCCTAATTCCCTTTCAATCTCCCCCTTTTTGGTGATTGATGCCAACACAAACCAAAGCAAATATAGAAGTGCATAATTGGACTAGTTCACATAATGTAAGTGCAAAGATTGCTTGGAATTGAGCCAATATAAATACTCATATGATGCGCATGGATTGTTTCTTTGTTTTTGATATATTGGACCACATTTACACCATAAGTTTTGTTTTTGCAAACTCTTTTGTAAATTCTTTTCAAAGTCCTTTTGCAAGATAGTCAAAGGTAAATGAATAAGATTTGCAAAGCATTTTTAAGTTTTGAAATTTTCTTCCTTTGTTCAAATGCTTTTCCTTTGACTAAACAAAACTCCCCCTCAAATAAGGTCTCCTCTTAGTGTTCAAGAGGGTTTTAAGACATCAATTTTGAAAATACTAGTTGCTCCCCCTTTAGAACACAAAGAGATACCAATTTTGAAATTTACCAATATAAAATCAATTTATAAAATTAGGTGGTGGTGCGGTCCTTTTGCTTTGGGCTCATATTTTCTCCCCCTTTGGCATGAATCGCCAAAAACGGAATCATTAGAGCCCAATGAAGTACTTTCTCCCCCTTTGGTCATGAAATGGATGAGTGAAGATTATACCAAAGTTGGAGAGATGATGCGGAGCGACGGCGAAGGATGAGTAGTAGAGTGGAGTGGAAGCCTTTTTCTTCGCCGAAGACTCCTATTCCCTTTCAATATACCTATGACTTGGTTTGAAATACCCTTGAAAACACATTAGTCATAGCATATATAAAAGAGACATGATCAAAGGTATATTCATGTGCTATGTGTGCAAGTTTAGCAAAAGAAATTCCTAGAATCAAGAATATTGAGCTCATGCCTAAGTCGGGTAAAAGATTGTTCATCAAGTGACTTGGTAAAGATATCGGCTAATTGATCTTTAGTGTTAATGTAAGAAATCTCGATATCCCCCTTTTGTTGGTGATCCCGAAGAAAATGATACCGAATGGCTATGTGCTTAGTGCGGCTGTGCTCGACGGGATTGTCGGCCATTTTGATTGCACTCTCATTGTCACATAGCAAAGGGACTTTGGTTAATTTGTAACCGTAGTCCCGCAGGGTTTGCCTCATCCAAAGCAATTGCGCGCAACAATGCCCTGCGGCAATATACTCGGCTTCGGCGGTAGAAAGAGCGACCGAATTTTGCTTCTTTGAAGCCCAAGACACTAAGGATCTTCCCAAGAACTGGCAAGTCCCCGATGTGCTCTTCCTATTAATCCTACACCCCGCCCAATCGGCATCCGAATACCCAATCAAATCAAATGTGGATCCCCGAGGGTACCAAAGCCCAAACTTAGGAGTAAAAGCCAAATATCTCAAGATTCGTTTCACGGCCGTAAGGTGTGATTCCTTAGGATCGGCTTGGAATCTTGCACACATACATACGGAAAGCATAATGTCCGGTCGAGATGCACATAAATAAAGCAATGAACCAATCATCGACCGGTATACCTTTTGATCCACGGACTTACCTCCCGTGTCGAGGTCGAGATGCCCATTGGTTCCCATGGGTGTCTTGATGGGCTTGGCATCCTTCATTCCAAACTTGCTTAGAATGTCTTGAGTATACTTTGTTTGGCTGATGAAGGTGCCCTCTTGGAGTTGCTTCACTTGGAATCCTAGGAAATACTTCAACTCCCCCATCATTGACATCTCGAATTTTTGTGTCATGATCCTACTAAATTCTTCACATGTAGATTTGTTAGTAGACCCAAATATGATATCATCAACATAGATTTGGCATACAAACAAATCATTATCAAGAGTCTTAGTGAATAAAGTAGGATCGGCCTTGCCGACTTTGAAGCCATTTGCAATAAGGAAATCTCTAAGGCATTCATACCATGCTCTTGGGGCTTGCTTAAGCCCATAAAGCGCCTTAGAGAGCCTATAGACATGGTTAGGATACTCACTGTCTTCAAAGCCGGGAGGTTGCTCAACATAGACCTCCTCCTTGATTGGTCCATTGAGGAAGGCACTCTTCACGTCCATTTGATAAAGCTTGAAGCCATGGTAAGTAGCATAGGCTAATAATATGCGAATTGACTCAAGCCTAGCTACGGGTGCATAGGTTTCACCAAAATCCAAACCTTCGACTTGTGAATACCCCTTGGCCACGAGTCGAGCTTTGTTCCTTGTCACCACACCATGCTCGTCTTGCTTGTTGCGGAAGACCCACTTGGTTCCTACAACATTTTGGTTAGGACGTGGAACCAAGTGCCATACCTCGTTCCTCGTGAAATTGTTGAGCTCCTCTTGCATCGCCATCACCCAATCCGAATCTTGAAGTGCTTCCTCTACCCTGTGTGGCTCAATAGAGGAAACAAACGAGTAATGTTCACAAAAATGCGCAACACGAGATCGAGTAGTTACCCCCTTATGAATGTCGCCGAGAATGGTGTCGACGGGGTGATCTCGTTGTATTGCTTGGTGGACTCTTGGGTGTGGCGGCCTTGGTGGTTCATCCTCCTTGTCTTCATCATTTGAATCTCCCCCTTGATCGTTGCCGTCATTTTGAGGTGGCTCATCTTCTTGATCTTCTTGTTCACCATCTTGAGCCTCATCCTCAATTTGAGTCGGTGGAGATGCTTGCTTGGGGGAGGATGGTTGATCTTGTGCACTTGAAGACTCTTCGGATTCCTTAGGACACACATCCCCAATGGACATGTTCCTTAGCGCTATGCATGGAGCCTGTTCTTCACCTATATCATCAAGATCAACTTGCTCTACTTGAGAGCCGTTAGTCTCATCAAACACAACGTCACAAGAAACTTCAACAAGTCCTGAGGACTTGTTAAAGACTCTATATGCCCTTGTGTTTGAGTCATATCCTAGTAAAAAGCCTTCTACAGTTTTAGGAGCAAATTTAGATTTTCTACCTCTTTTGACAAGAATAAAACATTTGCTACCAAAAACTCTAAAATATGAAATATTGGGCTTTTTACCGGTTAGGAGTTCATAAGATGTTTTCCTGAGGATTCGGTGAAGATATAACCGGTTGATGGCGTAGCAGGCGGTGTTGACCGCCTCGGCCCAAAACCGATCCGGTGTCTTGTACTCATCAAGCATGGTTCTTGCCATGTCCAATAGAGTTCGATTCTTCCTCTCCACTACACCATTTTGTTGTGGAGTGTAGGGAGAAGAGAACTCATGCTTGATGCCCTCCTCCTCAAGGAAGCCTTCGATTTGAGAGTTCTTGAACTCCGTTCCATTGTCGCTTCTAATTTTCTTGATCCTTAAGCCGAACTCATTTTGAGCCCGTCTCAAGAATCCCTTTAAGATCTCTTGGGTTTGTGATTTTTCCTGTAAAAAGAATACCCAAGTGAAGCGAGAATAATCATCCACAATTACAAGGCAATACTTACTACCGCCGATGCTTATGTAAGCGATCGGGCCGAACAAATCCATGTGAAGGAGCTCCAGTGGCCTGTCGGTAGTCATGATGTTTTTGTGTGGATGATGTATGCCAACCTGCTTCCCGGCTTGACATGCGCTACAAATCCTGTCTTTCTCAAAATGAACATCGATTAGTCCCAAAATGTGTTCTCCCTTTAGAAGCTTGTGAAGATTCTTCATTCCAACATGGGCTAGTCGGCGGTGCCAGAGCCAACCCAAGTTAGTCTTAGCAATCAAGCAAGTGTTGAGTTCAGCTCTATGAAAATCTACTAAGTATAGCTGACCCTCTAACACTCCCTTAAAAGCTATTGAATCATCACTTCTTCTAAAGACAGTAACACCTATATCAGTAAAAAGACAGTTGTAGCCCATTTGACATAATTGGGATACGGAAAGCAAATTGTAATCTAAGGAATCTACAAGAAAAACATTAGAAATGGAATGGTCAGGGGATATAGCAATTTTACCCAAACCTTTGACCAAACCTTGGTTTCCATCCCCGAATGTGATAGCTCGTTGGGGATCTTGGTTTTTCTCATATGAGGAGAACATCCTTTTCTCCCCTGTCATGTGGTTTGTGCACCCGCTGTCGAGTATCCAACTTGAGCCCCCGGATGCATAAACCTACAAAACAAGTTTAGTTCTTTGTTTTAGGTACCCAAACGGTTTTGGGTCCTTTGGCATTAGATACAAGAACTTTGGGTACCCAAACACAAGTCGGGGAGCCCTTGTGTTTGCCCCCAACAATCTTGGCAACTACCTTGCCGAATTTGTTAGTCAAAACATAAGATGCATCAAAAGTTTTAAAAGAAATGCTATGATCATTTGATGCATTAATAGTTTTCTTTCTAGGCAACTTGGCATGGGTTGGTTGCCTAGATCTAGATGTCTCACCCTTATACATAAAAGCATGATTAGGGCCAGAGTGAGACTTCCTAGAATGAATTTTCCTAATTTTGCTCTCAGGATAGCCGGCAGGGTACAAAATGTAACCCTTGTTATCCTGAGGCATGGGAGCCTTGCCCTTAACAAAGTTAGACAAGTTCTTTGGAGGGGCATTAATTTTGACATTGTCTCCCCTTTGGAAGCCAATGCCGTCCTTAATGCCAGGGCGTCTCCCATTATAGAGCATGCTTCTAGCCAATTTAAATTTTTCATTTTCTAAGTCATGCTCTCTAATTTTAGCATTAAGTTGTGCTATGTGATCATTTTGTTTTTTAATTAAGGCTAGGTGATCATGGATAGCATCAACATTAATATCTCTACATCTAGTACAAATGGAAACATGCTCAACATTAGATGTAGAGGGTTTGCAAGATTTAAGTTCAACAACCTTAGCATGCAACATGTCATTTTTGGTTCTAAGGTCGGAAATAGTAGCATTGCAAACATCAAAATCTTTAGCCTTAGCAATTAATTTCTCATTCTCATTTCTAAGGCTAACAATAGAAACATTTAACTCATCAATCCTAGCTAGCAAATCAACATTATCATTTCTAGGATCAATGCAAACATGAGAATCAACCTTAGCAATTAATTTAACATTTTCATTTCTAAGGTTGGCAATAGTGTCATGGCATATGCTTAGCTCACTAGATAATTTGTTACATTTTTCTACTTCTAGAGCATAAGCATTTTTAACCTTAACATGTTTCTTGTTTTCCTTGATTAGGAAGTCCTCTTGGGAGTCCAAGAGATCATCCTTTTCATGGATGGCACTAATTAGCTCATTTAATTTTTCCTTTTGTTCCATGTTAAGGTTGGCAAAAAGAATACGCAAATTATCCTCTTCATTTTTATCATCATCCTCATCACTAGATGTTTCATATTTAGTGGAGGACTTTGATTTTACCTTCTTTTTGCCGTCCTTGGCCATGAGACACTTGTGGCCGACGTTGGGGAAGAGGAGGCCCTTGGTGACGGCGATGTTGGCGGCATCCTCGTCGTCGGAGGAGTCGCTTGAGCTTTCGTCGGAGTCCCACTCCCGACAAACATGGGCATCGCCACCCTTCTTCTTGTAGTATTTCTTCTTCTCCCTTCTCTTGGTGCGGGACTCTTCTGATGAAGTACTCCCTTGGCTTGTAGTGGGCTTGTCGCCGGTCTCCATCTCCTTCTTGGCGTGATCTCCCGACATCACTTCGAGCGGTTAGGCTCTAATGAAGCACCGGGCTCTGATACCAATTGATAGTCGCCTAGAGGGGGGGTGAATAGGGCGAAACTGAAATTTACAAAAATAATCACAACTACAAGCCGGGGTTAGCGTTAGAAATATAAACGAGTCCGCGAGAGAGGGCGCAAAACAAATCGCAAGCAAATATAAGTGTGACACACGGATTTGTTTTACCGAGGTTCGGTTCTCGCAAACCTACTCCCCGTTGAGGAGGCCACAAAGGCCGGGTCTCTTTCAACCCTTCCCTCTCTCAAACGATCCCACGGATCGAGTGAGCTTTCTCTTCTTCTCAATCAACCGGGAACGAAACTTCCCCACAAGGGCCACCACACAATTGGTGCCTCTTGCCTTGGTTACAATTGAGTGTTGATCTCAAGAACAAGTGAGAAAGAAAAGAATGCGATCCAAGCGCAAGAGCTCGAAAGAACACAAGCAAGTCACTCTCTCTAGTCACTATGGAGTTGTGTGGAATTTGGAGAGGACTTGATCTATTTGGTGTGTCTAGAATTGAATGCTAGAGCTCTTGTAGTAGTTGAGAAGTGGAAAACTTGGATAGCAATGAATGTGGGGTGGTTGGGGTATTTATAGCCCCAACCACCAAAAGTGACCGTTGCTGGAACCTGTCTGTTCGATGGCGCACCGGACAGTCCGGTGCACACCGGACAGTCCGGTGCCCCTGCCACGTCACCATTGCCGTTGGATTCTGACCGTTGGAGCTTCTGACTTCTGGGCCCTCCTGGGTGTCCGGTGCACACCGGACATGCACTGTTTGATGTCCGGTGCACCGGTATGGGCGATCCTGACGTCTGCGCGCGCTGCGCGCGCATTAAATACTCCGCAGGGAGCCGTTGGCGCCGCAGGGAGTCGTTGCTCCGCTGGCACACCGGACAGTCCGGTGCACACCGGACAGTCCGGTGAATTTTAGCGGAGCGGCTGCCGCGCGAACCCGAGGCTGGCGAGTTCCGGAGACCGCGCTTCGTTGGAGCACCGGACATGTCCGGTGCACACCGGACAGTCCGGTGAATTATAGCGCGCCGGCTTCCGAGAATTCCTGAGGGCGAAGAGTTTGAGTCGAAGCCCTCTGGGCGCACCGGACACTGTCCGGTGCACACCGGACAGTCCGGTGCCTCCATCCAGAGGAGCCCTCGGTTGCCTCAATGCTCCTTAGTTGAATCCAACACTTGATCTTTTTATTGGCTAAGTGTGAACCTTTTGCACCTGTAAAACTTATGCACTAGAGCAAACTAGTTAGTCCAATATTTGTGTTGGGCAATTCAACCACCAAAATTTATTTAGGAACTAGGTGTAAGCCTAATTCCCTTTCATTGGTGATCCCTTAAAAAGTGATACCGAATGGCTATGTGTTTAGTGCGGCTATGCTCAACGGGATTATCCGCCATGCGGATTGCACTCTCATTATCACATAGAAGAGGAACTTTGGTTAATTTGTAACCGTAGTCCCTAAGGGTTTGCCTCATCCAAAGTAGTTGCGCGCAACAATGTCCTGCGGCAATGTACTCGGCTTCGACGGTAGAAAGAGCAACTGAATTTTGCTTCTTTGAAGCCCAAGACACCAAGGATCTTCCCAAGAACTGGCAAGTCCCCGATGTGCTCTTTCTATTGATTTTACACCCCGCCCAATCGGCATCTGAATAACCAATTAAATCAAATGTGGATCCCCTAGGATACCAAAGCCCAAACTCAGGAGTATAAACTAAATATCTCAAGATTCGTTTTATGGCCGTAAGGTGAGCTTCCTTAGGGTCGGCTTGGAATCTTGCACACATGCATACGGAAAGCATAATATCCGGTCGAGATGCACATAAATATAGTAAAGAACCTATCATCGACCGGTATACCTTTTGATCCACGGACTTACCTTCCGTGTCGAGGTCGAGATGCCCATTGGTTCCCATGGGTGTCTTGATGGGTTTGGCATCCTTCATCCCAAACTTGCTTAGAATATCTTGAGTATACTTTGTTTGGCTTAGGAAGGTGCCTTCTTGGAGTTGCTTCACTTGAAATCCTAAGAAGTACTTCAACTCCCCCATCATCGACATCTTGAATTTTTGTGTCATGATCCTACTAAACTCTTCACATGTAGATTCGTTAGTAGACCCAAATATGATATCATCAACATAAATTTGGCATACAAACAAATCATTTTCAAGAGTTTTGGTAAAGAGTGTAGGATCGGCCTTTCCGACTTTGAATCCATTAGTGATAAGGAAATCTCTAAGGCATTCATACCATGCTCTTGGGGCTTGCTTGAGCCCATAAAGCGCCTTAGAGAGTTTATACACATGATTAGGGTACTCACTATCTTCAAAGCCGGGAGGTTGCTCAACATAGACCTCTTCCTTGATTGGTCCATTGAGGAAGGCACTTTTCACATCCATTTGATAAAGCTTGAAGCCATGGTAAGTAGCATAGGCCAATAATATTCGAATTGACTCAAGCCTAGCTACGGGTGCATAGGTTTCACCGAAATCCAAACCTTCGACTTGGGAGTATCCCTTAGCCATAAGTCGAGCTTTGTTCCTTGTCACCACACCATGCTCATCTTGCTTGTTGCGGAACACCCATTTGGTTCCTACAACATTTTGGTTAGGACGTGGAACTAAATGACATACCTCATTCCTCGTGAAGTTGTTGAGCTCCTCTTGCATCGCCAGCACCCAATCCGAATCTTGAAGTGCTTCCTCTACCCTGTGTGGCTCAATAGAGGAAACAAAAGAGTAATGCTCACAAAAATGTGCAACACGAGATCTAGTTGTTACCCCCTTATGAATGTCGCCGAGGATGGTGTCGACGGGGTGATCTCGTTGGATTGCTTGGTGGACTCTTGGGTGTGGCGGCCTTGCTTCTTCATCCTCCTTGTCTTGATCATTTGCATCTCCCCCTTGATTGTTGCCGTCATCTTGAGGTGGCTCATCTCTTTGATCTTCTACTTCATCAACTTGAGCCTCATCCTTATTTTGAGTAGGTGGAGATGCTTGCGTGGAGGAGGATGGTTGATCTTGTGCATTTGGAGGCTCTTCGGATTCCTTAGGACACACATCCCCAATGGACATGTTCCTTAGCGCGATGCACGGAGCCTCTTCATTACCTATCTCATCAAGTTCAACTTGCTCTACTTGAGAGCCGTTAGTCTCATCAAACACAACGTCACAAGAAACTTCAACTTGTCCAGAGGACTTGTTAAAGACTCTATATGCCCTTGTGTTTGAGTCATATCCTAGTAAAAAGCCTTCTACAGTCTTAGGAGCAAATTTAGATTTTCTACCTCTTTTAACAAGAATAAAGCATTTGCTACCAAAGACTCTAAAATATGAAATGTTGGGCTTTTTACCGGTTAGGAGTTCGTATGATGTCTTCTTGAGGATTCGGTGTAGATACAACCGGTTGATGGCGTAGCAGGCGGTGTTGACCGCCTCGGCCCAAAACCGATCCGAAGTCTTGTACTCATCAAGCATGGTTCTTGCCATGTCCAATAGAGTTCTATTCTTCCTCTCCACTACACCATTTTGTTGTGGGGTATAGGGAGAAGAGAACTCATGCTTGATGCCCTCCTCCTCAAGGAAGCCTTTAATTTGAGAGTTCTTGAACTCCGTCCCGTTGTCGCTTCTAATCTTTTTGATCCTCAAGCCGAACTCATTTTGAGCCCGTCTCAAGAATCCCCTTAAGGTTTCTTGGGTATGAGATTTTTCCTGCAAAAAGAATACCCAAGTGAAGTGAGAATAATCATCCACAATAACTAGACAGTACTTACTCCCGCCGATGCTTATGTAAGCTATCAGGCCGAATAGGTCCATGTGTAGGAGTTCCAGTGGCCTGTCAGTCGTCATGATGTTCTTATGCGGATGATGAACACCAACTTGCTTCCCTGCTTGGCATGCGCTACAAATCCTGTCTTTCTCAAAATGAACATTTGTTAATCCTAAAATGTGCTCTCCCTTTAGAAGCTTATGAAGATTCTTCATCCCAGCATGGGCTAGTCGGCGGTGCCAGAGCCAACCCATGTTAGTCTTAGCAATTAAGCAAGTGTCGAGTTTAGCTCTATCAAAATCTACCAAGTATAGCTAACCCTCTAACACTCCCTTAAATGCTATTGAATCATCACTTCTTCTAAAGACAGTGACACCTATATCAGTAAAAATACAGTTGTAGCCCATTTGACATAATTGAGAAACGGAAAGTAAATTGTAATCTAAAGAATCTACAAGAAAAACATTGGAAATAGAATGGTCAGGAGATATAGCAATTTTACCCAATCCTTTGACCAAACCTTGGTTTCCATCCCCGAATGTGATAGCTCGTTGGGGATCTTGGTTTTTCTCGTAGGAGGAGAACATTTTCTTCTCCCCTGTCATGTAGTTTGTGCACCCGCTATCGATGATCCAACTTGAGCCCCCGGATGCATAAACCTACAAAACAATTTTAGTTCTTGACTTTAGGTACCCAAATGGTTTTGGGTCCTTTGGCATTAGACACAAGAACTTTGGGTACCCAAACACAAGTCTTTGATCCCTTGTGTTTGCCCCCAACATACTTGGCAACTATTTTGCCGGATTTGTTAGTTAAAACATATGATGCATCAAAAGTTTTGAATGAAATGTCATGATCATTTGATGCACTAGGAGTTTTCTTCTTAGGCAACTTAGCACGGGTTGGTTGCCTAGAACTAGATGTCTCACCCTTATACATAAATGCATGGTTAGGGCCAGAGTGAGACTTCCTAGAATGAATTCTCCTAATTTTGCTCTCGGGATAACCGGCAGGGTACAAAATGTAACCCTCGTTATCCTGAGGCATGGCAGCCTTGCCTTTAACAAAATTGGACAATTTCTTAGGAGGGGCATTAAGTTTGACATTGTCTCCCTTTTGGAAGCCAATGCCATCCTTAATGCCAGGGCGTCTCCCACTATAAAGCATACTACGAGCAAATTTAAAATTTTCATTTTCAAGTTCATGCTCGGCAATTTTAGCATCTAATTTTGCTATATGATCATTTTGTTGTTAAATTAGAGCCATGTGATCATGTATAGCATTAACATCAACATCTCTACATCTAGTGCAAATAGAAGTATGTTCAACGGTAGATGTAGAGGGTTTGCAAGATTTTAATTCTACAACCTTAGCATGCAATATATCATTTTTACTTCTAAGGTCGGAAATGGAAGCATTGCAATCATCTAATTTTTTAGCCTTAACAAGCAATTTTTCATTTTCATTCCTAAGACTAGCAAGAGAGTTGTTCAATTCTTCAATCTTAGCAAGCAAATCAACATTATCATTTCTAGGATTGGGAATTAAATCATTACAAGCATTTGAATCAACCTTAGCTAACAAATTAGCGTTCTCATTCCTAAGGTTGTCAATAGTCTCATGGCAAGTGCTTAGCTCACTAGATAATTTTTCACATTTGTCTACTTCTAGAGCATAAGCATTTTTAACCTTAACATGCCTTTTGTTTTCTTTAATAAGGAAGTCCTCTTGGGAGTCCAAGAGATCATCCTTCTCATGAATAGCACTAATTAGTTCATTTAGTTTTTCCTTTTGTTGCATGTTGAGGTTAGCAAAAAGAATACGCAAATTATCTTCCTCATCACTAGCATTTTCTTCATCACTAGAGGATTCATATCTAGTGGAGGATTTAGATTTAACCTTCTTCTTTTTGTCGTCCTTTGCCATGAGGCACTTGTGGCCGACGTTGGGGAAGAGAAGGCCTTTGTTGATGGTGATGTTGGCGGCGTCCTCGTCGGAGGAGGAGTCGGAGGAGCTCTCGTCTGAGTCCCACTCGCGGCATACATGGGCGTCGCCACCTTTCTTCTTGTAGTATTTTTTCTTCTCCTTTCTTCTCCCCTTCTTGTCATCGCCCCT
Source organism: Zea luxurians (assembly GCA_029449295.1). NCBI lineage: Eukaryota > Viridiplantae > Streptophyta > Magnoliopsida > Poales > Poaceae > Zea > Zea luxurians. The sequence continues at coordinate 59,441,396 of JAOPSE010000023.1, read as the reverse complement.
ATCACTGTCACTAGAAATAGGACATTTTGCTATAAAGTGACTGGGCTTACCACACTTGTAGCACACTTTCTTGGAGCGGGGTTTGTAGTCCTTCCCCCTCCTTTGTTTGAGGATTTGGCGGAAGCTCTTGATGACGAGCGCCATTTCCTCATTGTCGAGCTTTGAGGCGTCGATTGGTTGTCTACTTGATGTAGACTCCTCCTTCTTCTCCTCCGTCGCTTTAAATGCGACCGGTTGTGCTTCGGATGCGGAGGGATCATCTAGCTCATTGATTTTCTTTGAGCCCTTGATCATGTACTCAAAGCGCACAAAATTCCTGATTACTTCCTCGGGAGTCATTAGTGTATATCTAGGATTACCACGAATTAATTGAACTTGAGTAGGGTTAAGGAAAATAAGTGATCTAAGAATAACCTTAACCATCTCATGGTCATCCCACTTTTTGCTCCCGAGGTTGCGCACATGGTTCACCAAGGCTTTGAGCCGGTTGTACATGTCTTGTGGCTCTTCCCCTTTGCGAAGCCGGAAGCGACCGAGCTCCCCCTCGATCGTCTCCCTCTTGGTGATCTTGGTTAGCTCATCTCCCTCGTGCGCGGTCTTGAGCACGTCCCAAACTTCCTTGGCGCTCTTTAGTCCTTGCACCTTGTTATACTCCTCTCGACTTAGAGAGGCGAGGAGTATAGTTGTGGCTTGGGAGTTGAAGTGCTCGATTTGGGCTACTTCATCCACATCATAATCTTCATCCCCTATGGATGGTACCTGTACACCAAACTCAACAACATCCCATATACTTTTGTGGAGTGAGGTTAGATGAAATCGCATTAAATCACTCCACCTAGCATAATCTTCACCATCAAAAGTTGGTGGTTTGCCTAATGGGACGGAAAGTAAAGGTGTATGTTTAGGAATGCGATGGTAGCGTAGGGGGATCTTACTAAACTTCTTGCGCTCATGGCGCTTAGAAGTTACGGAGGGCGCGTCGGAGCCGGAGGTGGAAGGTGATGAAGTATCAGTCTCGTAGTAGACCACCTTCCTCATCTTCTTTTTCTTGTCGCCACTCCGATGCGACTTGTGGGAAGATGCTTTCTTCTCCTTCCCTTTTTCCTTTTTGCGGGACTCTTCCGATGAAGCCTTCCCGTGGCTTGTAGTGGGCTTGTCGCCGGTCTCCATCTCCTTCTTGGCGTGTTCTCCCGACATCACTTCGAGCGGTTAGCCTCTAATGAAGCACCAGGCTTTGATACCAATTGAAAGTCGCCTAGAGGGGGGGGTGAATAGGGCGAAACTGAAATTTACAAAGTTAATCACAACTACAAGCCGGGTTAGCGTTAGAAATATAATTGAGTCCGAGAGAGAGAGCGCAAAACAAATCGCAAGCGAATAAAGAGTGAGACACGCAGATTTGTTTTACCGAGGTTCGGTTCTTGCAAACCTACTCCCCGTTGAGGTGGTCACAAAGACCGGGTCTCTTTCAACCCTTTCCCTCTCTCAAACGGTCCCTCGGACCGAGTGAGCTTCTCTTCTCAAATCATTTGGGAATCAAACTTACCGCAAGGACCACCACACAATTGGTGTCTCTTGACTTGCTTACAAATGAGATGATCGCAAGAAAGAATGAAAGAAGGAAGCAATCCAAGCGCAAGAGCTCGAAAGAACACAAGCAAATCTCTCTCACTTAACACTAAAGCTTTTGTGGAATTGGGAGAGGATTTGATCACTTGGGTGTGTCTAGAATTAAATGCTAGAGCTCTTGTAAGTAGTTGGAAGGTGAAAACTTGGATGCCTTGAATGTGGGGTGGTTGGGGGTATTTATAGCCCCAACCACCAAACTAGCCGTTTGGTGGAGGCTGCTGTCGCATGGCGCACCGGACAGTCCAGTGTGCCACCGGACAGTGTCCAGTGCGCCAGCCACGTCACCAGGCCGTTGGGTTCCGACCGTTGGAGCTCTGCCGTGTGGGCCCGCCTGGCTGTCTGATGGTGCACCGGACAAGTCCTGTAGACTGTCTGGTGTGCCACCGGCGCGTGCTCTGCTCCTCTGCGCGCGTTGGTGCGCATTTAATGTTGTAGCAGGTGACCGTTGGCGCGAAGTAGCCGTTGCTCCGCTGGCTCACCGGACAGTCCGGTGTGCATCGAACATGTCCGGTGAATTATAGCGGAGCGGATTCCCGAAGCTGGCAAGTTCAGAGTCGCTTTCCTCTGGAGCACCGGACACTGTCCGGTGTGCACCAGACATGTCCGGTGAATTATAGCGAAGCGCCTCTGAAAATTCCCGAATGTGCGAAGTTTGGCTTGAAGTCCCCTGGTGCACCGGACACTGTCCGGTGGCACACCGGACAGTCCGGTGTGCCAGACCAGGGCAGCCTTCGGTTGTCCCTTGCTCTTTTGGTTGAACCCATTTCTTTGTCTTTTTATTGGCTAAGTGTGAACCTTTGGCACCTGTATAACTTATAGACTAGAGCAAACTAGTTAGTCCAATAATTCGTGTTGGGCAATTCAACCACCAAAATCATTTAGGAAATAGGTGTAAGCCTAATTCCCTTTCACTCATCAAGCATGGTCCTTGCCATGTCTAATAGAGTTCTATTCTTCCTCTCCACTACACCATTTTGTTGTGGCGTGTAGGGAGAAGAGAACTCATGCTTGATGCCCTCCTCCTCAAGAAAGCTTTCGATTTGTGAGTTTTTGAACTCCGTCCCGTTGTCGCTTCTAATCTTTTTGATCCTTAAGCCGAACTCATTTTGAGCCTGTCTCAAGAATCCCTTTAAGGTCTCTTGGGTTTGAGATTTATCCTGCAAAAAGAACACCCAAGTGAGGCGAGAATAATCATCCACAATTACAAGACAATACTTACTCCCGCCGATGCTTATGTAAGCTATCGGGCCGAATAGGTCCATGTGGAGCAGCTCAAGCGGCCTGTCGGTCGTCAAGATGTTTTTGTGTGGATGATGAACACCAACTTGCTTTCCTGCTTGACATGCGCTACAAACCCTGTCTTTCTCAAAATGAACAATGGTTAGTCCCAAAATGTGCTCTCCCTTTAGAAGCTTATGAAGATTCTTCATCCCAACATGGGCTAGTCGGTGGTGCCAGAGCCAACCCATGTTAGTCTTAGCAATTAAGCAAGTGTCGAGTTCAACTCTATCAAAATCTACCAAGTATAGCTGACCGTCTAACACTCCCTTAAATGCTACTAAATCATCACTTCTTCTAAAGACAGTAACACATATATCCGTAAAAAGACAGTTGTAGCCCATTTTACATAATTGAGAAACGGAAAGCAAATTGTAATCTAAAGAATCTACAAGAAAAACATTGGAAATAGAGTGGTCAGGAGATATAGCAATTTTACCCAATCCTTTGACCAAACCTTGATTTCCATCCCCAAATGTGATCGCTCTTTAGGGATCTTGGTTTTTTCTCATAGGAGGAGAACATCTTCTTCTCCCCTGTCATGTGGTTTGTGCACCCGCTATCGATGATCCAACTTGAGCCCCCGAATGCATAAACCTACAAAACAATTTTAGGTCTTGTTCTTAGGTACTCAAATGGTCTTGGGTCCTTTGACATTAGAAACAAGCACCTTGGGTACCCAAACACAAGTCTTTGACCCCTTGTGTTTGCCCCCAACATATTTGACAACTACTTTGCCTGATTTGTTAGTTAGCACATAAGATGCATCAAAAGTCTTGAATGAAATGTTATGATCATTTGATGCAATAGGAGTTTTCTTCTTAGGCAATTTAGCATGAGTAGATTGTTTATAACTAGATGTCTCACTCTTATACATAAAAGCATGATTAGGGCCAGAGTGAGACTTCCTAGAATGAATTCTCCTAATTTTGTGCTCGGGATAACCGGCAGGGTACAAAATGTAACCCTCGTTATCCTGAGGCATGGGAGCCTTGCCCTTAACAAAGTTAGATAATCTTTTAGGAGGGGCATTGAGTTTGACATTGCCTCCCTGTTGGAAGCCAATGCCATTCTTAATGCCATGGCGTCTCCCACTATAGAGCATACTACGAGCAAATTTAAAATTTTCATTTTCTAACTCATGCTCGGCAATTTTAGCATCTAATTTTGCTATATGATCATTTTGTTGTTTAATCATAGCAATGTGATCATGAATAACATCAATGTTAACATCTCTACATCTAGTGCAAATAGTAACATGCTCAACGGTAGATGTAGAGGGTTTGCAAGAATTTAGTTCAACAATCTTAGCATGTAAAATGTCATTCTCATCTCTAAGATTGGAAATAGAAACATTGCAAACATCTAATTCCTTGGCCTTAGCAATTAATTTTTCATTCTCATTTCTAAGGCTAGCAAGAGAGGCATTCAATTTTTCAATCTTAGCAATTGAACTAGCATTATTATTTCTAAGATTGTCAATTGAATCATCACAAAGATTTGATTTCTCAACCTTAGCAATTAATTTGGCATTTTTATTTCTAAGGTTGGAAATAACATCATGGCAAGTGCTTAGCTCACTAGATAATTTTTTCACATTTTTCTACCTCTAGAGCATAAGCATTTTTAACCTTAACATGTTTTTTGTTTTCTTTAATTAGGAAGTCCTCTCGGCTATCCAAGAGTTCATCCTTCTCATGAATAGAACTAATCAATTCATTTAGTTTTTCTTTTTGTTGCATGTTTAAGTTGGCAAAAAGGGTGAGCAAATCATCCTCATCATCACTAGAGCTAGCCTCATCACTAGAAGTTGCATATTTAGTGGAAGCTCTAGATTTTACCTTCTTCCTTTTGCCGTCCTTTGCCATGAGGCACTTGTGGCCGACGTTGGGGAAGAGGAGTCCTTTGGTGACGGTGATGTTGGCGGCGTCCTCGTCGGAGGAGGAGTCGGTGGAGCTCTCATCAGAGTTCCACTCCCGGCAAACATGGGCATCACCACCCTTCTTCTTGTAGTACCTCTTCTTTTCTCTCCTCTTTCCCTTCTTGTCGTTATCCCTATCACTATCACTAGAGAAAGGGCATTTAGCGATAAAATGACCGAGCTTACCACATTTGTAGCAAACGTTTTTGGAGTGGGGCTTGTAGTCTTTTCCCTTCCTTTGCTTGAGGATTTGGCGGAAGCTCTTGATGATGAGCGCCATCTCCTCATTGTCGAGCTTGGAGGCATCGATGGGGACCCTACTAGGTGTAGAGTCTTATTTCTTCTCCTCCGTTGCCTTGAATGCAACGGGTTGCACATCGGGTGTGGAGGAGGCGCCTTGCTCGATGATTTTCTTGAAGCCTTTGATCATCAACTCAAAGCTCACAAATTTTCCTATCACTTCCTCGGGAGACATTAGTTTGTATCTTGGATCACCACGAATTAATTGAACTTGAGTGGAGTTAAGAAAAACGAGTGATCTAAGAATAACCTTGACCATTTCATGGTCATCCCACTTGGAGCTCCCGAGTTTGCGCACTTGGTTTACCAAGGTTTTTAGCCGGTTGTACATGGCTTGCGGGTCTTCTCCTTGGTTGAGCATAAAGCGACCGAGCTTGTCACACCTGGTTTTAGAAGGCAAACCGAATGTGAACCACGTACGTGCCAGGATCAGCAATTCACGTACACATCAGTTACATAACATGGACATCATCACACAGTGCTCAAATAGTATTAAAAAGGGAAATAATAGTCGATTAGATCATATGTCTGAGACATCCACATAGTCTTTACAATAATCAAAGTGTGAAATCGAAACGTAGATAAACGCGACCTTCACAGGCAGCCGACTGGGGGTTTGCCGCTAACCCACACCTAGAACTCGTCGTAGTCTTGGAACTCCTAGAAGTCTCCTTCCACGGCTCCATCTTCGCCTGAGCAGTGGTTGCAATGCGGACAACCTGGGGAAGGGGGGTTGGTGTGTAGAGCAAGGGTGAGTACACATCAACATAATCAGCAAGTGTCCTGTTTGGCTATAGTGGACTAGCTTTATGTGGGGGTAAGTCAAGCAGTTGCTTTTAGTTGGTCAGATTATTATTACTAGTAGAGAAAGCCAAGTTTTAGAATTAACCCACGTAATTAACCCAAAAGTACTCCTTTCCAAACGGAAAGAGTACCACTTGCCATTACCAGAGTCATTACCAAGAACCATCAACCTCATTGCCACCTGTAATCCGAACATCTCTGATCAAGTACCACTAATCACTGGAGCTCCCTTGGCCGCTCATAACCGCGAGCACGGCTGATATATCTGTTTTCATACACTCTGCAGAGGTTGCACACTTTACCCATGAGCCACGATTCCCTTTTTGCCTCGGGTTGTACGGACCCTTGAACACTCCCAAGGTGAATAGGCAGGGTCTCACTACATAGCCTTTACAAAGATTCCCCGGGGCTGTAGCCGCCCGTTAGGTTTCCTAAATGCACCGCACTCCTCCCCAAGGGGACGAACCCAAGCTTGGCAGAGCGAGCCGCATACACCGAGCCCCATTAACGGCACGACGGCTAAGCGAACTACACCCCGGTTCCTCTAATTATTCAGCTAAGGGCATCCCATTCCACCCTCACGGTTGCACTGTTTTCCCGGGCGGTCATCCAACGAACAGGTCCTTACGAGCAAGCCGCGTGGGCTGCCACAGGCGAGCTAGGACGCCAGGGGGCGCGCCACGCCACGACATCGCGGGCGAGCCACGCGAGCAGGCCGCCAAGTCGGGCGGGGCTGCGCACCGCGCCGAAGCCACGGCGGGGCCACGGCCGCAAGCCAGCAGCCATGGCGGGGCTGCGCACCGCCGAAGCCACGGCGGGGCCATGGCCGCGCACCAGCAGCCAGGGCGGGCCTGCGCAGGACGTCGGGGCGGGGGTCGCGACGGGGAAGAACGACGAGTCGGGGTGGGGGGTCGCGTGCCCGAGCCGCGCGCCGGGGCCGACTGAAAGGGAAATGTGCCCTTGGGCCATTTCTAAGTGTTTTGGTGATTTAGTGTCAAACACATGTGCCCAAGTGTTAAATGGTGGACAAAATACAAATCAAGTGTAAAGGTATGTTTCTCAGACTTAGTACATTGTTTTAAAGACTAATGTGTTGTGTCTAAGTGCTGGAAACAGGAAAAGGTCAATTGGAAATGTCTTGGCTCGAGCAGCCAAGACTTTGCTCAGTCTGGAAGCACCAGACTGTCCGGTGGTGCACCGGACAATGTCCGGTGCGCCAGGCTGACTCGAGCGAACTGGCCGCTCTCGGGAATTCACCGGCGACGTACGGCTATAATTCACCGGACTGTCCGGTGGTGCACCGGACTGTCCGGTGAGCCAACAGTCGGCCGGGGGCAACGGTCGACCGCGCGATCCGCGCGGGACACGTGGCCGAGCCAACGGCTAGAAGGGGGCACCGGACTGTCCGGTGTGCACCGGACAGTGTCCGGTGCGCCAACGGCTCTCTAGCGCCAACGGTCGGCTTCGCCATTTTTGGAAGGGAATCGGGCACCGGACAGTGTCCGGTGGTGCACCGGACATGTCCGGTGCGCCAGTCGACAGAAGGCAAGATCAGCCTTCCTAGATTGCTCTCAACGGCTCCTAGCTGCCTTGGGGCTATAAAAGGGACCCCCAGGCGCATGGAGGAGAACACCAAGCATACTTGCAACATTCCTAAGCACCAAGACATCGATTTCGCGCATTCGTTTCATTGTGATAGCATATAGAGCTCTAGTGGAGTTGTGAACTCATTGGGTTGTGTTGCGAGCTCTTGTTGCGACTTGTGTGCGTGTTGACTCTCTGATTTCTGTGTCTTGTGTGCGTTGCTAATCCCTCCCTTGCTCTGTGCTTCTTGTGAACTTCAAGTGTAAGGGCGAGAGGCTCCAAGTTGTGGAGATTCCTCGCAAACGGGATTGAGAAAAGTAAGCAAAACACCGTGGTATTCAAGTGGGTCTTTGGACCGCTTGAGAGGGGTTGATTGCAACCCTTGTCCGTTGGGACGCCACAACGTGGAGTAGGCAAGCGTTGGTCTTGGTCGAACCACGGGATAACCACCGTGCCATCTCTGTGATTGATTTCTTGTGGTTATTGTGTTTTGTTGAGATTCCTTTCTAGCCACTTGGCAATTATTGTGCTAACGATTAACCAAGATTTGTGGCTTAAGTTTTAAGTTTCACGTGATCACCTATTCACCCCCCCTCTAGGTGCTCTCAATTGGTATCGGAGCCGTTCTCTTCACAAAGGGACTAACCGCCCGAAGAGATGGATCCTAAGGGGAAGGGTATTGTGATCAACGACAAAGAGAAGGAATCCTTCGTCAACGAGCCGAAGGACGACAAGCCTACCGACTCCGGCTCGGGCCATAGACGGAAAGAAGGGAAGAAGAAGACAAGACGCATCAAGGAGATCATCTACTACGACGACAGTGATGAGTCCACTTCTTCCCAAAAGGATGACCACGACTACGAGAAACAAAAGACGGTCAATTCGAATTTTTCTTTTGATTATTCTCGTATTCCTCAAAGTTCAAATTCACATTTGCTCTCCATTCCTCTTGGCAAGCCCCCACACTTTGATGGAGAGGACTACGGATTTTAGAGCCACAAAATGCGTAGTCACCTGTTCTCTCTCCATCCGAGCATATGGGAGATTGTGGAAAATGGAATGAAGTTTGATAGCTCGGATAGTCCCACCTTTATTAATGAACAAATTCATAGAAATGCACAAGCTACTACTGTGTTGTTAGCCTCATTGTGCAGGGACGAGTATCACAAGGTGAGCGGCTTGGACAATGCCAAGCAAATCTGGGACACCCTCAAGATTTCTCATGAGGGGAATGACGTCACCTTGCTCATCAAGATGGAGTTGGTGGAGGGCGAGCTTGGACAGTTTGCAATGATAAGGGGCGAGGAGCCGACACAAACATACAACCGGCTCAAGACCCTTATCAACAAAATAAGGAGCTACGGAAGCATGCGATGGACGGACCACGACGTCGTCCGACTGATGCTAAGGTCCTTTACCATTCTTGATCCTCATTTGGTGAATAATATTCGTGAGAATCCCAGGTACACCAAAATGTCGCCCGAAGAAGTCCTTGGAAAATTCGTGAGCGGGCGGATGATGATCAAGGAGGCGAGGTACGTGGACGACGCTTTGAATGGTCCGATCAACGAGCCGCAACCCCTTGCTCTCAAAGCAACAAGAAGCAAGGAGGCGCTACCTAGCAAGGTGACACAAATTGAGGCGGCCGGACTTAATGATGAGGAGATGGCCCTCATCATCAAAAGATTCAAGACGGCGCTAAAAGGTCGCAAGGGGCAGCCAAGCAAGACCAAGACAAAGGGGAAGCGTTCATGCTTCAAATGTGGTAAGCTTGGTCATTTTATTGCTAACTGTCCCGACAATGATAGTGATCAGGACCAAGGGAACAAGAGGGAGAAGAAAAAGAACTATAAGAAGGCAAAGGGCGAGGCACATCTGGGCAAGGAGTGGGATTCGGATTGCTCCTCGTCCGACTCCGACAATGAAGGACTCGCCGCCACCGCCTTCAACAAGTCATCCCTCTTCCCCAACGAGCGTCATACATGCCTCATGGCAAGGGAAAAGAAGGTACGTACTCGAGACTCTACCTATACTTCTTCAAGTGAGGATGAATCTAGTGATGAGGATGAAATAGATTATTCATGCTTATTTAAGGGCCTAGATAGAACCAAGGTAGATAAAATTAATGAATTAATTGATGCCTTGAATGATAGGAATAGGCTCTTAGAAAAACAAGAAGACTTGTTATATGAAGAACATGACAAATTTGTAGAAGCTCAAAAATCTCATGCCTTAGAAGTTAAGAGAAATGAAATGATGTCTTTGGAATTATCTTCTTGCCATGAGACAATCTCTAGCTTAAAGAGCATTAATGACGATTTGAATGCTAAGTTAGAAATAGCTAGTAAATCAACATCTTGTGTAGAAATTGTTGCAACTTGTAATAGGTGTAAAGATTTTGACATTGATGCCTGTCATGAACACCTAGTTTCAATTTCCAAACTTAATGATGAATTGACTAGTCTTAATGCCCAACTTAAGGCTAGCAAAAATGAGTTTGATAAACTAAAATTTGCTAGGGATGCCTACACGGTTGGTAGACACCCCTCTATTAAGGATGGGCTTGGCTTCAAGAGAGAAGCCAAGAACTTAACGAGCCATAAGGCTCCTGAAAGGGAATTAGGCTTACACCTAGTTCCTATATAATTTTGGTGGTTGAATTGTCCAACACAAATAATTGGACTAACTAGTTTGCTCTAGTGTATAAGTTATACATGTGTAAAAGGTTCACACACAGCCAATAAAAAGATCAAGTTTTGGATTCAACAAAGGAGCAAAAGAGGAAACCGAAGGCACCTCTGGTCTGGGGGCACCGGACTGTCCGGTGTACACCGGACAGTGTCCGATGCACCAGAGGACTCCAACTCAAACTCGCTACCTTCGGGAAATTCATAGGCCGGCGCGCTATAATTCACCGGACTGTCCGGTGTACACCGGACAGTGTCCGGTGCTCCAAGGAAGCACGGCTTCAGGAACTCGCCAGCCTCAGGATTTCGATTCAAGCCGCTCCGCTATAATTCACCGGACTGTCCGGTGTGCACCGGACTGTCCGGTGAACCACGGAGCAACGGCTATCTCCGCGCCAACGGTCACCTGCAGGCGCATTTAATGCGTGCTCTGCGCGCGCAGAAGTCAGGCGCGCCCATACCGGCGCACCGGACAAGAAACAGTGCATGTCCGGTGTGCACCGGACATCCAGGCGGACCCACAAGTCAGAAGCTCCAACGGTTAGAATCCAACGGCAGTGATGACGTGGCAGGGGGCACCGGTCTGTCCGGTGTGCACCGGACTGTCCGGTGCGCCATCGAGCAGACAGCCTCCCAACGACCACTTTTGGTGGTTGGGGCTATAAATACCCCAACCACCCCACTTTCATTGCCATCCAAGTTTTCCACTTCTCAACTACTACAAGAGCTCTAGCATTCAATTCTAGACACACCAAAAGGATCAAATCCTCTCCAAATTCCACACAACACCATAGTGACTAGAGAGAGTGATTTGCTTGTGTTCTTTCGAGCTCTTGCGCTTGGATCACATTCTTTTCTTCCTTACTTGTTCTTGTGATCAAACTCAATTGTAACCAAGGCAAGAGGCACCAATTGTGTGGTGGCCCTTGCGGGGAAGTTTTGTTCCCGTTTGATTGAGAAGAAGAGAAAGCTCACTCGATCCGTGGGATCGTTTGAGAGAGGGAAGGGTTGAAGGAGACCCAGCCTTTGTGGCCTCCTCAACGGGGAGTAGGTTTGCGAGAACCGAACCTCGGTAAAACAAATCCGCGTGTCACACTTTTATTTGCTTGCGATTTGTTTTGCGCCCTCTCTCACGGACTCGTTTATATTTCTAACGCTAACCCGGCTTGTAGTTGTGTTTATATTTGTAAATTTCAGTTTCGCCCTATTCACCCCCCCCTCTAGGCGACTATCAATTGGTATCAGAGCCCGGTGCTTCATTAGAGCCTAACCGCTCGAAGTGATGTCGGGAGATCATGCCAAGAAGGAGATGGAGACCGGCGAAAGGCCCACTACAAGCTACGAGAGCACTTCATCGGAAGAGTCCCGCACCAAGAGAAGAGAGAAGGGGAAGGACTCCTCCAAAAGGAAGGAGAAGAGATCCTCTTCACACCACAAGGAGAAGTCCTCTTCCCACAAGCCGCATCGGAGTGGGGACAAGCAAAAGAAGATGAGGAAAGTGGTCTACTACGAGACCGATACTTCATCACCATCTACCTCCGACTCCGACGCGCCGTCCGTCACTTCTAAGCGCCATGAGCGCAAGAAGTATAGTAAGATTCCCATGCGCTATCCCCGTATTTCAAGGCACACACCTCTACTTTCCGTCCCACTAGGCAAACCACCAACTTTTGATGGTGAAGACTATGCAAGGTGGAGTGATTTAATGAAATTTCATCTAACCTCACTCCACAAAAGTATTTGGGATGTAGTTGAGTTTGGTGTGCAGGTACCATCCGTAGGGGATGCGGATTATGATGCGGACGAAGTGGCCCAAATCGAGCACTTCAACTCCCAAGCATCAACCATCCTCCTCGCCTCTCTAAGTAGAGAGGAATATAACAAGGTGCAAGGGTTGAAGAACGCGAAGGAGATTTGGGATCTACTCAAGACCGCGCACGAGGGTGATGAACTCACCAAAATCACCAAGCGGGAAACGATCGAGGGGGAGCTCGGTCGCTTCCGGCTTCGCAAAGGGGAGGAGCCACAAAACATGTACAACCGGCTCAAAACCCTGGTGAACCAAGTGCGCAACCTCGGGAGCGTAAAATGGGATGACCATGAGGTGGTTAAGGTTATTCTAAGATCTCTTATTTTCCTTAACCCCACTCAAGTTCAATTAATTCGTGGTAATCCCAGATATACAAAAATGACCCCCGAGGAAGTTATCGGGAATTTTGTGAGCTTTGAATGCATGATTGAAGGATCGAAGAAGATCAATGAGCTTGATGAACCCTCCACATCCGAAGCTCAACCCGTGGCATTCAAGGCAATAGAGGAGAAGAAGGAGGTGTCTACACCAAGTAGACAACCAATTGACGCCTCCAAGCTTGACAACGAGGAGATGGCTTTAATCATCAAAAGCTTTCGCCAAATCCTCAAGCAACGGAAGGGGAAGGATTACAAACCCCGTTCCAAGAAGGTTTGCTATAAGTGTGGTAAGCCCGGTCACTTCATAGCTAAATGTCCATTATCAAGTGACAGTGACAGGGATAATGACAAGAAGGGCAAGAGGAGAGAAAAGAAGAAGTACTACAAGAAGAGGGGCGGCGATGCCCACGTATGCCGCGAATGGGACTCCAACGAGAGTTCCACCGACTCCTCCGACGATGAGGACGCCGCCAACATCGCCGTCACCAAGGGACTCCTCTTCCCCAACGTCGGCCACAAGTGCCTCATGGCCAAGGACGGCAAAAGGAAGAAGGTAAAATCAAGATCCTCCACCAAATATGAAACATCTAGTGATGAGGATAATGATAGAAATGAGGAAGACAATTTGCGTATTCTTTTTGCCAACCTTAACATGGAACAAAAAGAAAAGCTAAATGAATTAGTTAGTGCTATTCATGAGAAGGATGACCTCTTGGACTCCCAAGAGGACTTCCTAATCAAGGAAAATAAAAAACATGTTAAGGTTAAGAATGCTTACGCTCTAGAAGTAGAAAAATGTCAAAAACTATCTAGTGAGCTAAGCACCTGCCGTGAGATGATTGACAACCTTAAAAATGAAAATGCTAATTTATTAACTAAGGTTGATTCTCATGTTTGCAATGTTTCAATTCCCAACCCTAGAGATAATGATGATAATTTGCTTGCTAGGATTGAAGAATTGAACATTTCTCTTACTAGTCTTAGATTAGAAAATGAAAATTTGATTGCTAAGGCTAAAGAGTTTGATGTTTGCAAAGTTACAATCTTCGATCTTAGAGATAAAAATGATATTCTACATGCTAAGATTGTTGAACTTAATTCTTGCAAACCCTCTATATCTACCATTGAGCACGCATCCATTTGTACTAGATGTAGAGATGTTAACATTGATGCTATACATGATCACATGGCTTTAATTAAACAACAAAATGATCATATAGCTAAATTAGATGCTAAAATTGCCGAGCATAACTTAGAAAATGAAAAATTTAAATTTGCTCGTAGCATGCTTTATAATGGGAGACGCCCGGGCATCAAGGATGGCATTGGCTTCCAAAGGGGAGACAATGTCAAACTTAGTGCCCCTCCTAAAAGATTGTCCAATTTTGTTAAGGGCAAAGCTCCCATGCCTCAGGATAACGAGGGTTACATTTTGTACCCTGCCGGTTATCCCGAGAGCAAAATTAGGAGAACTCACTCTAGGAAGTCTCACTCTGGCCCTAATCATGCTTTTATGTATAAGGGTGAGACATCTAGTTCTAGGCAACCAAACCGTGCTAAGTTGCCTAAGAAAACTCCTATTGCATCAAATGAACATAGTCTTTCATTTAAAACTTTTGATGCATCTTATGTTTTAACTAACAAATCCGGCAAAGTAGTTGCCAAATATGTTGGGGGCAAGCACAAGGGGCCAAAGACTTGTGTTTGGGTACCCAAAGTTCTTGTGTCTAATGCCAAAGGACCCAAAACTGTTTGGGTACCTAAAAACAAGAACTAAATTTGTTTTGTAGGTTTATGCATCCGGGGGCTCAAGTTGGATACTCGACAGCGGGTGCACGAACCACATGACAGGGGAGAAAAAGATGTTCTCCTCCTATGAGAAAAACCAAGATCCCCAACGAGCTATCACATTCGGGGATGGGAACCAAGGTTTGGTCAAAGGCTTGGGTAAAATTGCTATATCACCTGACCATTCCATTTCCAATGTTTTTCTTGTAGATTCTTTAGATTACAATTTGCTTTCCGTTTCTCAATTATGCAAAATGGGCTACAACTGTCTCTTTACTGATGTAGGTGTCACTGTCTTTAGAAGAAGTGATGATTCAATAGCTTTTAAGGGAGTGTTAGAGGGTCAGCTATACTTGGTGGATTTTGATAGAGCTGAACTCGACACTTGCCTAATTGCTAAGACTAACATGGGCTGGCTCTGGCATCGCCGACTAGCACATGTTGGGATGAAGAATCTTCACAAGCTTCTAAAGGGAGAACACATTTTAGGACTAACAAATGTTCATTTTGAGAAAGACAGGGTTTGTAGCGCATGTCAGGCAGGAAAGCAAGTTGGCGCCCATCATCCACACAAAAACATCATGACTACCGACAGGCCACTGGAGCTCCTTCACATGGATTTATTCGGCCCGATCGCTTACATAAGCATCGGCGGTAGTAAGTACTGCCTTGTAATTGTGGATGATTATTCTCGCTTCACTTGGGTATTCTTTTTACAGGAAAAATCTCAAACCCAAGAGACCCTAAAGGGATTCTTGAGACGAGCTCAAAATGAGTTCGGCTTAAGAATCAAGAAAATAAGAAGCGACAACGGGACGGAGTTCAAGAACTCTCAAATTGAAGGCTTCCTTGAGGAGGAGGGCATCAAGCATGAGTTCTCTTCTCCCTACACACCACAACAAAATGGTGTAGTGGAGAGGAAGAATCGAACTCTATTGGACATGGCAAGGACCATGCTTGATGAGTACAAGACTTCGGATCGGTTTTGGGCCGAGGCGGTCAACACCGCCTGCTACGCCATCAACCGGTTATATCTACACCGAATCCTCAAGAAGACATCCTATGAACTCCTAACCGGTAAAAAGCCCAATATTTCATATTTTAGAGTCTTTGGTAGCAAATGCTTTATTCTTGTTAAAAGAGGTAGAAAATCTAAATTTGCTCCTAAGACTGTAGAAGGCTTTTTACTAGGATATGATTCAAACACAAGGGCATATAGAGTCTTTAACAAGTCCACTGGACAAGTTGAAGTTTCTTGTGACGTTGTGTTTGATGAGACTAACGGCTCTCAAGTAGAGCAAGTTGATCTTGATGAGATAGGTGAAGAACAGGCTCCATGCATAGCGCTAAGGAACATGTCCATTGGGGATGTATGTCCTAAGGAATCCGAAGAGCCTTCAAATGTACAAGATCAACCATCCTCCTCCACGCAAGCATCTCCACCGACTCAAAATGAGGATGAAGCTCAAGTTGATGAAGTAGAAGATCAAGCAAATGAGCCACCTCAAGAAGACGGCAATGATCAAGGGGGAGATGAAATTGATCAAGACAAGGAGGATGATGAAGAACAAAGACCGCCACACCCAAGAGTCCACCAAGCAATCCAACGAGATCACCCCGTCGACACCATCCTCGGCGACATTCATAAGGGGGTAACTACTAGATCTCGGGTTGCACATTTTTGTGAACACTACTCTTTTGTTTCCTCTATTGAGCCACACAGGATAGAGGAAGCACTCCAAGATTCGGATTGGGTGGTGGCGATGCAAGAGGAGCTCAACAACTTCACGAGAAATGAGGTATGGCATTAGTTCCACGTCCTAACCAAAATGTTGTAGGAACCAAATGGGTCTTCCGCAACAAGCAAGATGAGCATGGTGTGGTGACAAGGAACAAAGCTCGACTCGTGGCCAAGGGGTATTCACAAGTCGAAGGTTTGGATTTCGGTGAAACCTATGCACCCGTAGCTAGGCTTGAGTCAATTCGCATATTATTGGCCTATGCTACTTACCATGGCTTTAAGCTTTATCAAATGGACGTGAAAAGTGCCTTCCTCAATGGACCAATCAAGGAAGAGGTCTATGTTGAGCAACCTCCCGGCTTTGAAGACAGTAAGTATCCTAACCACGTCTATAAGCTCTCCAAGGCGCTTTATGGGCTCAAGCAAGCCCCAAGAGCATGGTATGAATGCCTTAGAGATTTCCTTATTGCAAATGGCTTCAAAGTCGGCAAGGCCGATCCTACACTCTTTACTAAAACACTTGAGAATGACTTGTTTGTATGCCAAATTTATGTTGATGATATTATAGTTGGGTCTACTAACGAGTCTACATGTGAAGAGTTTAGTAGGATCATGACACAGAAGTTCGAGATGTCTATGATGGGGGAGTTGAAGTATTTTCTAGGTTTTCAAGTAAAGCAACTCCAAGAGGGCACCTTCATTAGCCAAACAAAGTACACTCAAGACATTCTAAGCAAGTTTGGGATGAAGGATGCCAAGCCCATCAAGACACCCATGGGAACTAATGGGCATCTCGACCTCGACACGGGAGGTAAGTCCGTGGATCAAAAGGTATACCGGTCAATGATAGGTTCTTTACTCTATTTATGTGCATCTCGACCGGATATTATGCTTTCCGTATGCATGTGTGCAAGATTCCAAGCCGACCCTAAGGAAGCTCACCTTACGGTCGTGAAACGAATCTTGAGATATTTAGCTTATACTCCTAAGTTTGGGCTTTGGTATCCTAGGGGATCCACATTTGATTTGATTGGTTATTCGGATGCCGATTGGGCGGGGTGTAAAATCAATAGGAAGAGCACATCGGGGACTTGCCAGTTCTTGGGAAGATCCTTGGTGTCTTGGGCTTCAAAGAAGCAAAATTCGGTCGCTCTTTCCACCGCCGAAGCCGAGTACATTGCCGCAGGCCATTGTTGCGCGCAATTGCTTTGGATGAGGCAAACCCTGCGGGACTACGGTTACAAATTAAACAAAGTCCCTTTGCTATGTGATAATGAGAGTGCAATCAAAATGGCCGACAATCCCGTCGAGCATAGCCGCACTAAACACATAGCCATCCGGTATCATTTTCTTAGGGATCACCAACAAAAGGGGGATATCGAGATTTCTTATATTAACACTAAAGATCAATTAGCCGATATCTTTACCAAGCCTCTTGATGAACAATCTTTTAACAAACTTAGGCATGAGCTCAATATTCTTGATTCTAGGAACTTCTTTTGTTGATTTGCACACATAGCTCATTTATATACCTTTGATCATGTCTCTTTCATATATGCTATGACTAATGTGTTTTCAAGTCTATTTCAAACCAAGTCATATGTATATTGAAAGGGAATTGGAGTCTTTGGCGAAGACAAAGGCTTCCACTCCGTAACTCATACTTCGCCATCACTCCAAGCAACTCTCTATTTCTTAGAGAGAAATGAGCATCAAAGGAAAGGACTTCGCCTTTGGTATAATCTTACCTCATTTATTTATGACCAAAAGGGAAGATAGCACTAAAAGGGCTCTAATGATTCCGTTTTTGGCGATTCATGCCAAAAAGGGGGAGAATTGAGCCCAAAGCAAAAGGACCGCACCACCACCAATTTCAAAAACTTAGTGATTGAACATTTTCAATTGGTATCCTATTGTGTTCAAAAGGGGTAGTATTTCAAACATGGTATATAAAAACCCTCTTGAACACTAAGAGGTGGATCTCCTTTAGGGGGAGTTTTGTTTAGTCAAAGGAGAGCATTTGAAACAGGGGGAGAAGTTTTCAAATCTTAAAAATGCTTTGCAAATTCTTATTCACTACCTTTGACTATTTGCAAAAGATCTTTGAAAATGATTTCCAAAAGGAGTTTGCAAAAACAAAACATGTGGTGCAAGCATGGTCCAAAATATTATATAAGAAAGAAACAATCTATGCATATCTTGTAAGTAGTTATATTGGCTCAAATTCCAAGCAACCTTTGCACTTACATTATGCAAACTAGTTCAATTGTGCACTTCTATATTTGCTTTGGTTTGTGTTGGCATCAATCACCAAAAAGGGGGAGATTGAAAGGGAATTAGGCTTACACCTAGTTCCTATATAATTTTGGTGGTTGAATTGTCCAACACAAATAATTGGACTAACTAGTTTGCTCTAGTGTATAAGTTATACAGGTGTAAAAGGTTCACACACAGCCAATAAAAAGATCAAGTTTTGGATTCAACAAAGGAGCAAAAGAGGAAACCGAAGGCACCTCTGGTATGGGGGCACCGGACTGTCCGGTGTACACCGGACAGTGTCCGATGCACCAGAGGACTCCAACTCAAACTCGCTACCTTCGGGAAATTCTTAGGCCGGCGCGCTATAATTCACCGGACTGTCCGGTGTACACCGGACAGTGTCCGGTGCTCCAAGGAAGCACGGCTTCAGGAACTCGCCAGCCTCGGGATTTCGATTCAAGCCGCTCCGCTATAATTCACCGGACTGTCCGGTGTGCACCGGACTGTCCGGTGAACCACGGAGCAACGGCTATCTCCGCGCCAACGGTCACCTGCAGGCGCATTTAATGCGCGCTCTGCGCGCGCAGAAGTCAGGCGCGCCCATACTGGCGCACCGGACAAGAAACAGTGCATGTCCGGTGTGCACCGGACATCCAGGCGGACCCACAAGTCAGAAGCTCCAACGGTTAGAATCCAACGGCAGTGATGACGTGGCAGGGGGCACCGGTCTGTCCGGTGTGCACCGGACTGTCCGGTGCGCCATCGAGCAGACAGCCTCCCAACGGCCACTTTTGGTGGTTGGGGCTATAAATACCCCAACCACCCCACTTTCATTGCCATCCAAGTTTTCCACTTCTCAACTACTACAAGAGCTCTAGCATTCAATTCTAGACACACCAAAAGGATCAAATCCTCTCCAAATTCCACACAACACCATAGTGACTAGAGAGAGTGATTTGCTTGTGTTCTTTCGAGCTCTTACGCTTGGATCGCATTCTTTTCTTCCTTACTTGTTCTTGTGATCAAACTCAATTGTAACCAAGGAAAGAGGCACCAATTTTGTGGTGGCCCTTGCGGGGAAGTTTTGTTCCCGTTTGATTGAGAAGAAGAGAAAGCTCACTCGATCCGTGGGATCGTTTGAGAGAGGGAAGGGTTGAAAGAGACCCGGCCTTTGTGGCCTCCTCAACGGGGAGTAGGTTTGCGAGAACCGAACCTCGGTAAAACAAATCCGCGTGTCACACTTTTATTTGCTTGCGATTTGTTTTGCGCCCTCTCTCGCGGACTCGTTTATATTTCTAACGCTAACCCGGCTTGTAGTTGTGTTTATATTTGTAAATTTCAGTTTCGCCCTATTCACCCCCCCTCTAGGCGACTATCAGCTCCCATCTCCGCCAAGGAGAAAGGGAAGGCCCCTATGGCAAGTAGTACTAAAAAGAACCATGCTTTTATGTACAATGATAGAAGACAGTCTCATAGGAGTTTTAATGCTTTTGATTCATATGCCTATGATTCTTATGCTACGTATGCTTCTAGTTCTTCCTATATGCATGGTAGAGATATGCCTAGGAAAAATATTCATCATATGTCTAGAAAGAATATTGTTCATGCTCCTAGGAAAGTTATGAATGGACCCTCTACAATTTACCATGCTTTAAATGCTTCCTTTGCTATTTGTAGAAAGGATAGGAAGGTAGTTGCTAGAAAATTAGGGGCAAAATGCAAGGGTGACAAAACTTGCATTTGGGTCCCTAAGGATATATGTGCTAACCTTGTAGGACCCAACATGAGTTGGGTACCTAAGACCCAAGCCTAAATTTGCCTTGCAGGTTTATGCATCCGGGGGTTCAAGCTGGATAATCGACAGCGGATGCACAAACCATATGACGGGGGAGAAGAAAATGTTCACCTCCTACGTCAAAAACAAGGATTCCCAAGATTCAATAATATTCGGTGATGGGAATCAAGGCAAGGTAAAAGGGCTAGGTAAAATTGCAATATCAAATGAGCACTCTATCTCTAATGTGTTTTTAGTAGAGTCTCTTGGATATAATTTACTATCTGTTAGTCAATTGTGCAATATGGGATATAACTGTTTATTTACAAATGTAGATGTGTCTGTCTTTAGAAGAAGTGACGGTTCACTAGCTTTTAAGGGTGTATTAGACGGCAAACTTTACTTAGTTGATTTTGCAAAAGGGGAAGCCGGTCTAGATGCATGCTTAATAGCTAAGACTAGCATGGGCTGGCTATGGCATCGCCGCTTAGCACATGTAGGGATGAAGAACCTTCACAAGCTTTTAAAGGGGGAACACGTGATAGGTTTAACTAACGTTCAATTCGAAAAAGATAGACCTTGTGCAGCTTGTCAAGCAGGTAAACAAGTGGGAGGAGGGCATCACAACAAGAATGTGATGACCACATCAAGACCCCTGGAGCTGCTACATATGGACCTCTTCGGACCCGTCGCCTATCTAAGCATAGGAGGAAGTAAGTATGGTTTAGTTATTGTCGATGACTATTCCCGCTTCACTTGGGTATTCTTTTTGCAGGATAAGTCTGAAACCCAAGGGACCTTCAAGCGCTTTCTAAGGAGAGCTCAAAACGAGTTTGAGCTCAAGGTGAAGAAGATAAGGAGCGACAATGGGTCCGAGTTCAAGAACCTTCAAGTGGAGGAGTATCTTGAGGAGGAAGGGATCAAACATGAGTTCTCCTCTCCCTACACACCACAACAAAATGGTGTGGTAGAGAGGAAGAACAGGACGCTCATCGATATGGCGAGGACGATGCTTGGAGAGTTCAAGACCCCCGAGTGCTTTTGGTCGGAAGCCGTGAACACAGCTTGCCACGCCATCAACCGAGTCTACCTACATCGCCTCCTCAAGAAGACGTCGTATGAGCTGCTAACCGGTAACAAACCCAATGTATCATACTTTCGTGTATTTGGGAGCAAATGCTACATTCTAGTGAAGAGGGGTAGAAATTCTAAGTTTGCTCCCAAAGCTGTAGAAGGGTTTTTATTAGGTTATGATTCAAATACAAAGGCGTATAGGGTCTTCAACAAATCATCGGGTTTGGTTGAAGTCTCTAGCGATGTTGTATTTGATGAAACTAATGGCTCTCCAAGAGAGCAAGTTGTTGATCTTGATGATATAGATGAAGAAGACGTTCCGATGGCCGCTATACGAACCATGGCGATTGGTGATGTACGACCACAGGAACATAAGGAGCAAGATCAACTTTCTTCCTCAACCTTGGTGCATCCCCCAACTCAAAACGATGAACAGGTTCATCAACAGGAGGCGTGTGATCAAGGGGGAGCACAAGATGATCATGTGATGGAGGAAGAAGCGCAACCGGCACCTCCAACCCAAGTTCGAGCAATGATTCAAAGGGATCATCCCGTCGACCAAATTCTGGGTGATATTAGCAAGGGAGTAACTACTCGATCTCGATTAGTTAATTTTTGTGAGCATTACTCTTTTGTCTCTTCTATTGAGCCTTTCAGGGTAGAAGAGGCCTTGCAAGATCCGGACTGGGTGTTGGCCATGCAAGAAGAACTAAACAACTTCAAGCGCAATGAAGTTTGGACACTGGTGCCTCGTCCCAAGCAAAATGTTGTGGGAACCAAGTGGGTGTTCCGCAACAAACAAGACGAGCACGGGGTGGTGACGAGGAACAAGGCTCGACTTGTGGCAAAAGGTTATGCCCAAGTCGCAGGTTTGGACTTTGAGGAGACTTTCGCTCCTGTGGCTAGGCTAGAATCAATTCGTATTTTGCTAGCATATGCCGCTCACCATTCTTTCAGGTTGTACCAAATGGATGTGAAGAGCGCCTTCCTCAACAGGCCAATCAAGGAGGAGGTGTACGTAGAGCAACCCCCTGGCTTCGAGGATGAACGGTACCCCGACCACGTGTGTAAGCTGTCTAAGGGGCTCTATGGACTTAAGCAAGCCCCAAGAGCATGGTATGAATGCCTTAGAGATTTCTTAATTGCTAATGCTTTCAAGGTTGGGAAAGCCGATCCAACTCTTTTCACTAAGACATGTGATGGTGATTTGTTTGTGTGCCAAATTTATGTCGATGACATAATATTTGGTTCTACTAATCAAAAGTCTTGTGAAGAGTTTAGCAGGGTGATGACGCAGAAATTCGAGATGTCGATGATGGGCGAGTTGAACTACTTCCTTGGGTTCCAAGTGAAGCAACTCAAGGACGGCACCTTCATCTCTCAAACAAAGTACACGCAAGATTTGTTAAAGAGGTTTGGGATGAAGGACGCCAAGCCCGCAAAGACGCCGATGGGAACCGACGGACACACCGACCTCAACAAAGGAGGTAAGTCCGTTGATCAAAAGGCATACCGGTCAATGATAGGTTCGTTGCTTTATTTATGTGCTAGTAGACTGGATATTATGCTTAGCGTATGCATGTGTGCTAGATTTCAATCCGATCCTAAGGAGTGTCACTTAGTGGCGGTGAAGCGAATCTTTAGATATTTGGTCGCTACGCCTTGCTTCGGGATCTGGTATCCAAAGGGGTCTACCTTTGACTTGATTGGATATTCAGATTCCGACTATGCTGGATGTAAGGTCGATAGGAAGAGTACATCGGGGACGTGCCAATTCTTAGGAAGGTCCCTGGTGTCATGGAACTCTAAGAAACAAACCTCCGTTGCCCTATCCACCGCTGAGGCAGAGTACGTTGCCGCAGGACAGTGTTGCGCGCAACTACTTTGGATGAGGCAAACCCTCAGGGACTTTGGCTACAATCTGAGCAAAGTCCCACTCCTATGTGATAATGAGAGTGCTATCCGCATGGCGGAAAATCCTGTCGAGCACAGCCGCACAAAGCACATTGACATCCGGCATCACTTTTTGAGAGACCACCAGCAAAAGGGAGATATCGAAGTGTTTCATGTTAGCACCGAGAACCAGCTAGCCGATATCTTTACCAAGCCTCTAGATGAGAAGACCTTTTGCAGGCTGCATAGTGAGCTCGATGTCTTAGATTCGCGGAACCTGGATTGAATTATAGCATACTTGTGTCTATGCCTTTGATCATGTTCCTTCTGCATTTTGTTGCTTATTTATGGTGCTCAAGTTGTACAAGCACTCCCAGGACCTCACAAGTCTTTGTGCAAGTGATGCACATATTTAGGGGGAGATGTGTTACAACTTGACCCTTTGAGACTAATCATCTACTTGAGTTTGCTTGATTTAGTCTCAAAGGTGGATTGAAAGGGAAAGGTGGACTTGGACCAAGCAAGACTTCCACTGCACTCCGATGAGAGGGTAACTACTTCCAAGTTCATTCCTTGAACTCTTATTGCCATTGAACTCTTATTTGAAGATTTGGTGAGGCAATGGGGTTAAAGGGCCAAGATTGATCCCGTTTTGGTGCTTGATGCCAAAGGGGGAGAAAATAAAGGCCAAAGTAACTAATGGATCAGCTACCACTTGAGAAGTTTTCAAAATAGTAGAATAGTGCTTTTTGTTTTGGCAAAACTCGCTTTTTAGTTCTCTTGTCAAAAGTTGGCTTTTTGTGGGGAGAATGTCGATTATGGGACAAAGGGGGAGTTTTTGGGAGTGTTTGAAATCTGTGATCAATTTCTATTGAAACAGCTCTCTTTATATCTCTACAATTGTGTTTAACTTAGAGATAGAGATTTGAGTTTGATTTGCAAAAACAAACCAAGTGGTGGCAAAGGGTGATCCATATATGTCAAATTTGAATCAAAACAATTTGAGTTCTTATTTGAAGTGTTTTTGTATTTGTTCCACGTGCTTTATATTGTGTTGGCATAAATCACCAAAAAGGGGGAGATTGAAAGGGAAATGTGCCCTTGGGCCATTTCTAAGTGTTTTGGTGATTTAGTGTCAAACACATGTGCCCAAGTGTTAAATGGTGGACAAAATACAAATCAAGTGTAAAGGTATGTTTCTCAGACTTAGTACATTGTTTTAAAGACTAATGTGTTGTGTCTAAGTGCTGGAAACAGGAAAAGGTCAATTGGAAATGTCTTGGCTCGAGCAGCCAAGACTTTGCTCAGTCTGGAAGCACCGGACAGTGTCCGGTGGTGCACCGGACAATGTCCGGTGCGCCAGGCTGACTCGAGCGAACTGGCCGCTCTCGGGAATTCACCGGCGACGTACGGCTATAATTCACCGGACTGTCCGGTGGTGCACCGGACTGTCCGGTGAGCCAACAGTCGGCCGGGGGCAACGGTCGACCGCGCGATCCGCGCGGGACACGTGGCCGAGCCAACGGCTAGAAGGGGGCACCGGACTATCCGGTGTGCACCGGACAGTGTCCGGTGCGCCAACGGCTCTCTAGCGCCAACGGTCGGCTTCGCCATTTTTGGAAGGGAATCGGGCACCGGACAGTGTCCGGTGGTGCACCGGACATGTCCGGTGCGCCAGTCGACAGAAGGCAAGATCAGCCTTCCTAGATTGCTCTCAACGGCTCCTAGCTGCCTTGGGGCTATAAAAGGGACCCCCAGGCGCATGGAGGAGAACACCAAGCATACTTGCAACATTCCTAAGCACCAAGACATCGATTTCGCGCATTCGTTTCATTGTGATAGCATATAGAGCTCTAGTGGAGTTGTGAACTCATTGGGTTGTGTTGCGAGCTCTTGTTGCGACTTGTGTGCGTGTTGACTCTCTGATTTCTGTGTCTTGTGTGCGTTGCTAATCCCTCCCTTGCTCTGTGCTTCTTGTGAACTTCAAGTGTAAGGGCGAGAGGCTCCAAGTTGTGGAGATTCCTCGCAAACGGGATTGAGAAAAAGTAAGCAAAACACCGTGGTATTCAAGTGGGTCTTTGGACCGCTTGAGAGGGGTTGATTGCAACCCTCGTCCGTTGGGACGCCACAACGTGGAGTAGGCAAGCGTTGGTCTTGGCCGAACCACGGGATAACCACCGTGCCATCTCTGTGATTGATTTCTTATGGTTATTGTGTTTTGTTGAGATTCCTTTCTAGCCACTTGGCAATTATTGTGCTAACGATTAACCAAGATTTGTGGCTTAAGTTTTAAGTTTCACGTGATCACCTATTCACCCCCCTCTAGGTGCTCTCACCGACCGCGGGCGAGGGGGCTGCGCAGGACGCCGGGGGTCGCGCCGGGCGCCACGGCCGAGCTCCGGCCGCCATGGCCGAGCCGCGCCATCCGGCCGAACCGCGCCGGGGCCAACCGCGGGCAGGCGCGGGGACCGCGCCACGACGGGCGCGCCGATCTGGGGCAGGACGAGGGGACGCGGGCGCCGGACCGAGCCGGGCGCGGACGAGCCGCGTCGCCGCGCCATGGCCGTGCGCAAGGCGTGCCATGGCCGGGACGTACGCCGCGCCGAGCGTGACGAGGTCGGGAACGGAGAGGAAAAGGGACGGAGAGAAGGGAGCAGGACGGGCTCACCTCGAGGAGCAACGGCGGCGTGGCCAGGTGCAGGGCGACGGTTCTCCTGCGGCTGGGCGATGGGGGAAGAGAGAGGCGTCGGGGGAGCGATTTGCGTGAGGGAGAGAGAAGAATGCGAGTTCGTGGGAGAGAGAAGATGAACAGGGGGCGACTTGCCTGAGGCTTACAGGTGGGCCCCACCGGGGAGGGCGGCGGCGGCTAGGCAACTGCCCAGCGCGCGCGCAGGCGGTCGGGGCGGGCGAGCCGTTGGGGCTGCTCGGCCACGCGCCAGCCGAACGGCCCAAGGCGGGGGATGTTTTCGCGGGCCGCGCGGGGGGGGGGGGGAGGAAAAAAGCGGCTGGGCCGTGGGATGGGGGGAAAACGGCGGTTGGGCTGCCGGCCAGGCTGGGCCACGGGGAGGGGAATTGGCCCGAGAGAGGGGGAGGGTTTTCTATTTATTTTTCCTATTCTAGCCATAATTCATCACTAAAATGCATGATTCACAAACCCTCTCAATCAAACAGCAAAAACTGCAAGGTCCGGCATGATGCAACAACCAAATAAAATACTTCTAGGGTTTATTATTATTATACGACTTGGGGCTTTGGAAATAGGTAGAGTTTTAGCAAAAATAAATGGGGAAAGAGAGGTAACGCCTGAATTTAGCGAGCCATAGAGAAAGAAAAAATTCAACTCGAAATTCGGGGCGTTACAAACCTACCCCCCTTAAAAGAATCTCACCCTCGAGATTCAAGGCTGGCTAGCAAAGAGCTCAGGGTACTTGGCCATCAGATCATCTTCACACTCCCAGGTTGCTTCTTCCTCAGAGTGGTGATTCCATCTGACTTTGCACATTCTGATGGTCTTCCTTTGGGTGACTCTGTCTGTGGTCTCAAGGATTTGCGTTGGCTCCTCAACGTAGGTCAAGTCCTCCTGGACTTCAAGACCTTCAACTAGTAACTGTTCTTCTGGCACACGCAGACACTTCTTCAACTGAGACACTCCACGTCTTGCGATAATCTGATACGGACCAATGTAGCAGGGTGCTAGCTTGCCTTTGACTCCGAACCTTCTGACCCCTCTGATCGGTGACACTTTCAGATAGACAAAGTCTCCAACCTCAAAACTCAGATCTCTTCTTCTGGTGTCTGTATAGCTTTGCTGTCTTGATTGCGCTATCTTTAGGTTCTCTCGAACCATCTTGATGTTCTCTTCAGCTTCAAGCAGAATGTCTGGCCCGAACACTTGCTTTTCTCCAGACTGATCCCATTGCAATGGAGTTCTACAACTCCTTCCGTAAAGCGCCTGAAAGGGTGACATCTTCAAGCTGGCCTGATGACTGTTGTTATAGGAGAACTCTGCATAAGGCAACCTCTTGTCTCATCTGGACTGATCCTACAACACACAGGCTCTCAACATGTCTTCAAGGATTTGATTGGTTCTTTCGGTCTGACCATCTGTCTGCGGATGATAAGCTGAACTGAAATTCAGATGTGTGCCCAAGGCTTCATGCAATTGCTGGCAGAAATGAGAGGCAAACTGTGTTCCTCTGTCTGACACTATCTTCTTTGGCACACCATGAAGACAAACGATCCGAGACATGTACAATTCTGCCAATACTGCACTGTTGTAGTTGGTCTTGACAGGTATGAAGTGGGCTGACTTGGTCAAGCGGTCCACCACTACCCAAATGGAATCGTAGCCGGCTCGAGTGCGAGGCAATCCGACTATGAAGTCCATATCGATTTCATCCCATTTCCACTGAGGAATTTGCAACGGTTGCAACAATCCAGCCGGTCTCTGGTGCTCTGCCTTGATCCGCCGACAACTATCACACATAGCCACATGCTCTGCGATTTCCCTCTTCATTCCGTACCACCAGAATTTCTTCTTTAGATCCTGATACATCTTCTCACTACCAGGGTGAATCGAATAGGCTGTCTCATGAGTTTCCTTGAGGATCAACTCCCGAATAGATTGGACATTGGGAACACACAAGCAGTCTTTGAACCATATCACACCTTCTGCGTCTTCCCGAAAATCTTTGCCTCTGTCATCTAGAATCGGTCGCCGGATCTCACTGATCTTCTCATCATTCTTCTGTGCTTCTCTGATTTCCCGCTCCAGGGTAGGTTCCAACTCAATTGTGACTCCTCGCGTGTTATTCAGAAATCTGAGACTCAACCTGTCAAACTCTTTGCCCAACTCATAAGGCATCGGACGAGCGACCATCAGATTGACTTGACTCTTCCTGCTCAAAGCATCTGCCACTACGTTCGCTTTGTCTGGATGGTAATGAATCTCCAACTCATAGTCTTTAATTAGCTCTAACCATCTTCGCTGCCTCATATTCAGCTCTGACTGAGTGAATATGTACTTCAGACTCTTGTGGTCTGTGTAAACATCACATTTCTGCCCATACAGATAGTGCCTCCATGTCTTCAATGCGTGAACCACTGCTGCCAACTCTAGGTCATGGATTGGGTAATTCTTCTCATGAACCTTCAGCTGTCGGGACGAGTAAGCCACAACTCTTCCCTCTTGCATCAACACGCATCCCAAACTAGTGTAACAAGCATCGCAATACACCGAGAAGGGCTTGTGCACATCAGGCAAGACTAAGACAGGCGCTGTAGTCAACTTCTCTTTCAGCGCTTCGAAGGCCTCTTGACATTTCTAGGTCCACTTGAACTCAACCTTGTTGCCTAGCAAAGCTGTCATTGGTTTCGCAATCTTTGAGAACCCTTCGATGAATCACCGATAATATCCAGCCATTCCAATGAAGCTCTTGATTCCTCGGGCACCTGTTGGTGCTTTCAGTTCAGAATATCTGCCACTTTCTTCGGATCCACAACCAATCCTTCTTTGTTGATTATGTGACCCAAGAACAGGACTTCACTGATCCAGAACTCGCACTTGCTCAACTTTGCATACAACTGGTGCTCTCGCAATCTCTGCAATATCATCCTCAAATGATCTGCATGCTCTTCTTCGCTTTGAGAATATATCAGAATGTCATCAATAAACACCACCACAAACTTATCGAGACAATCCATGAATACACTGTTCATCAAGTTCATAAAAAAGGCTGGTGCATTGGTTATACCGAAAGACATCACAGTGAACTCATACAACCCATACTTGGTAATGAATGTCGTCTTCGGAATGTCTGAAGGTCGAATCCTGAGCTGATGATAACCCGACCTCAGATCTATCTTGAAGAACACACTGGCTCCTCTCAATTGGTCGAACAGATCCTCTATTCTGGGCAAGGGGTACTTGTTCTTGATTGTGACCTCATTCAGAGCTCGATAATCGATACACATCCTTTTGGTGCCATCTTTCTTCTCCACAAATAGGACAGGGGCGGCCCAAGGCGAGGTGCTTGGCTGGATGTAACCTTTCTCTGACAGCTCATCAATCTGCTTCTTAAGCTCAACCAACTCTAGTCCAGATATTCTGTAAGCTCTCTTAAAGATGGGGGCGGTGCCAGGAAGAAGCTCTATAGCAAACTCAACTTTCCGCTCTGGTGGCATACCTGGTAAGTCCTTTGGAAACACATCTAGGAACTCGGACACAACCTTGATACTCTCAATTGGGTCTGCTTCACTGCTTTCGACAGCCATCTGATAACAACTTCCCTTCTTCGGCTCAGGCGAGACTAACTCGGTCACCACTTCCTCTCCTAGTGGGGACACCAACTTGATTGTCCTCTTATCACAACTGATAACTGCCTGATACTTATCTAGCCAATTCATCCCTAGGATGACATCTATTCCCTGAGTACTCATTACTATGAGGTTAGCGGGAAACTCTATCCCCCTTATTTCCACACTTACATTCAAACAAATGCTATCGGCTCGAATTCTACCACCGGCTGAGGCAATTTGAATGGGGATTGACATGGTAGTTATTGGAAGATTATGTGCTTCTACCCATGATGCAGTAATGAAAGAATGTGTTGCTCCAGTATCAAATAACACTTCTGCAATATGGGAGTCGACTGGGAACATACCTACTATCATGTCGGGGGTGTCCTGAACTGCTTCAGCCTCCAAGTGGTTCAGTCTTCCATGATTGTAGCGTGGCTGAGAGCGATTGCTCGCTCCAAGCTGAGACACATTCTGCTTTGCTGGGGCATTGGGGCCTGACTGCTGCTGGGTTGCCTTCTTTGGACATTGCATCACCCAGTGGCCTTGCTCTCCACAGTGGAAACATGCTCTGTTTCCAACCTGAGCTAGTGTTGCCTGACTGTTCTGTTGGTTTGCTGGGGCAGGAAGACAAGGCGCCTGCTGATTCTGCCTCTGGAACTGACCTCCTCCTGACTGATTGTTCTGGCGATTCTGATATTGGTGCTGAGGATACTGCCTTTGGAACTGCTGCTGCTGAGGTGGACACTGGTTCTGCCTGAACTGCTGAGGTTGGTTGCCTGAGAAACAAGGACGATTGTTGCTTCCAGGCTGGGGTCCACTGATCTTGCGCTTGCGATCCTCCATCTCCTTACGCTTCCTCTCGGTCATGATTGCTCTGTCAATCAGGTGCTGGAATGTCGGGAAGGTATGATTCATCAGCTGATACTGCAGAGGGTCGACCAAGCCTCTCAGAAAACGGTACTGTCGCTTGGCGTTAGTGTTGACATCTTCAGGTGCATAGCGAGACAACTGCAGAAACCTGTCCCAGTACTCACTGACAGATGATGACCCTTGCTTGAGAGCCAGGAATTCCTCCTTCTTCACCGTCATCAGACCCGCAGGAACATGGTACTGACAAAAGCTACCTCTGAACTCTTCCCAGGTGATGGTGTCAGGGTTGACATGGGTGGCGAGATAAGACTCCCACCATGAACTGGCTGCTCCTCTCAACAGACGGGGACCATACAGGACTTTCTCCCTGTCGTCGCACTAAGCGGTATGCAACTCCCGCTCCACTGTGCGCAGCCAGTCTTCAGCATCCATGGGGTCAGAAGAGTGAGCAAACGTTGGTGGATGACCATCTCATGAATTCAGCACGCTTGTCCCTAGGCATCTGAGGCGTCTGAGGCTGAGGTGGTGCCTGCTGCTGCTGCTGCTGAATGGCGGCCAGAGTTTGACCGATGGCTTGAACTGCCTGAGTCTGCATCAGGAACATCTGCTCGATGGACATTGGGGGCGGGGGCGATAGCTGCTGTTGCTGGGGTACCTCCTCCTGCTGAGCTGTCTGCTCCTGCTGAGCACGCCTTCCTCCTCTGCGCCTGTTTTCCAACATCTGCAGAATGCAACCACACATCAGAACTGATCTCGCAAATCTTGCAGCATAAGAAAAGAGTATAGAAGTTTCCACAACACTGAATAGATGAGCATCTTCACTGATCTCCAACACAAACCAACACAACTTCTCAGATAAAGAGGAAAGTGGAATAAAAGGCTTCCCAACTAGATAACTAACTTCATTAACATATAACAGGTAAACCAAAATGCAGGGGATACCCACACTCTAGTGACAGTCATTACAAAGATCCAAATCAAACATAGTTCATCATGACAAACATAAATGCACAGGATAAGCAAACTACCCTGTCTAACTAAGACTGACTAAGAGCGAGACTAACGCTAAGACTGAGACTAAGACTAAAACTTCTATATTAAGCATTTATTACAAGACTCAACATTGACGATCTATGGTTCTAAATCTATCTTGGTCTTGCAGTCTGGATTGCCATAAGACTGGTGTCCACGCTGAGGTGAGCGGTACGGGTGCTGAGTCCCGACGGGAGCGGGGGAACCATCATCCAGGTGACGACGTTCCGCGCGCTCAGCCCGCAGCTGGGCGATCTCAGCACAAGCCCTACTCAGCTCGTCTAGTGCATGGTCCAGCTCTATGTTTAGCACGGCGGCTAGGTTGACTGTGCTGCTCAACCTAGGATTGTCCTCACCAACAGGTGAGACAATCACGCCTCTTGTGCTGCCAGATGGACGGCGGGGGTAATACTTCAGGTTGAGACCGTCGGCTACCCCACCGAACACTGAGCAGTAGTGCGAAAGCGCACGTCGTGCGACATCTTGCATGGTCGCCTCAGCTGAGTCCAGCTCAGAGATGGAATAGTGCTCTGAGCAGACCTCTGCACCCCGGAGACTGTTCTCCGGACGGCGCACCAAGCAGGTCGCCTCCCAGTGGTCCGGGTAGACCCCGCGACTATGCTGGTAGACCACACAGCGATACTCGATGGACCAAGTACGCCGGTCAAGTGCCCGACGTAGCAGGGTGTCGAGCGCATCGTGGAAGTGACACCCGCGAGCAGCGTCGCGAGTGATGGGTCGAGCAACCCATCCTTCCGGCTCCTGGTCAGCAGAGAAGTCGGTGTCGTGGCTCGAGCTGTTGTCGCCACCTCCGTCGTCTGGGTCTCCTCCAGCAGCTACTCCAGGGGTTGGGGCGCTCAGTGGTGGTGCAGGGGGCGCCTCTAGGGGAAGCACGGGGGAGCAGCTCCTCACAGACTCTATCTCCTGCTGGAGCGAGAAAGAAGAGCCCTGCTGCTCCTGTCGTCGACGTTCCTGCTCCTCATGCAGGCGGTGGTGCAGCCTCTCCAAGTGACTGGACCGACCGACCACGGGACGGCGAAGCGGACGCTCCGCGAGATGAGAGGGTAAGAAGGGGATGACAGACTTCCGTGCGGTGTGCCTAAGACGAGCCATCTACAAAAGACACCGTAAGCAAAAGAGTGAGAACAGAACTAATATGACCAGCAAGTAATGAGCCATAAATAAGTGAAGGATTAGAATAAAACACAATTTTCAGCAAGGTATAATATATAGTAGAACATAGTTTTGGTCGATATGACCAACTTTTGAAGGGATACCAAAGTCAAGGCAGGGACAGAGGTCTATAATCCTTAGAACTACCATTCTACTCTAGGTTAGCGGTCCTATAGTCAGCACGACTTTGATACCACTTATGTCACACCCGGTTTTAGAAGGCAAACCGAATGCGAACCATGTACGTGCCAGGATCAGCAATTCACGTACACAACAGTTACATAACATGGACATCATCACACAGTGCTCAAATAGTATTAAAAAGGGAATAATAGTCGATTACATCATATGTGTGAGACATCCACATAGTCTTTACAATAATCAAAGTGCAAAATCGAAACGTAGATAAACGCGGCCTTCACAGGCAGCCGACTGGGGGTTTGCCGCTAACCCACGCCTAGAACTCGTCGTAGTCTTGGAACTCCTGGAAGTCTCCTTCCACGGCTCCATCTTCGCCTGAGCAGTGGTTGCAATGCGGACAACCTGGGGAAGGGGGGGTTGGTGTGTAGAGCAAGGGTGAGTACACATCAACATACTCATCAAGTGTCCTGTTTGGCTGTAGTGGACTAGCTTTTTGTGGGGGTAAGTCAAGCAGTTGCTTTTAGTTGGTCAGATTATTATTACTAGTAGAGAAAGCCAAGTTTTAGAATTAACCCACGTTATTAACCCAAAAGTACTCCTTTCCAAACGGAAAGAGTACCACTTACCATTACCAGAGTCATTACCAAGAACCATCAACCTCGTTGCCACCTGTAATCCGAACATCTCTGATCAAGTACCACTAATCACTGGAGCTCCCTTGGCCGCTCATAACCGCGAGCACGGTTGATATATCAGTTTTCATACACTCTGCAGAGGTTGCACACTTTACCCATGAGCCGTGATTCCCTTTTTGCCTCGGGTTGTATGGACCCTTGAACACTCCCAAGGTGAATAGGCAGGGTCTCACTATGTAGCCTTTACAAAGATTCCCCGGGGCTGTAGCCACCCGTTAGGTTTCCTAAATGCACTGCACTCCTCCCCAAGGGGACGAACCCAAGCTTGGCAGAGCGAGCCGCATACACCGAGCCCTATTAACGGCACGACGGCTAAGCGAACTACACCTCGGTTCCTTTAATTATTCAACTAAGGGCATCCCATTCCAACCTCATGGTTGCACTGTTTTCCCGGGCGGTCATCCAACGAACAGGTCCTTACGAAGAGGCACTCGAGAAACCGCTCGAGCCCCCTTGAATACCACAAGTATAACATCATAATAAAGGATGGGAAAACAACGTATCATTGATAAATCTCATCATGTTCATTGATTAGAGTTGAGCAATAGCATAAAGCTAAACAATAATAATCCAACCCAAATAGGTAAACAAGGACATGGATAACAAAAGCTAGTCAATCCTTAAGTATAACTGTGAAATGTGGGAGGTAAATTAAAGAATGTATAGGACAGAGATAGGTCAAGGGACACTTGCCTCCACCAACCGACTGCTGCTCAGGGGCTTCTCTTGCGAGTTCTTCGGGTTCCTCAACCAGGTTGTTCTCTATACGAGTTCAAACATGCATTCACATCTCAAATCAGAAAGGTAAACATTACACCATACAAAGAGATGAATCCAATAGTCACATATCCAACATATGGCTAGCGCTTACGACCATTTTAAGTAGTGAGAATAACATGACCATTACTACAATTGACAACTCGCTATGTTCCTGTTAAGTGAAAGAATGAACCTAACCACTTCATTTCATGTAGTTATAATAGCTGATATTTAATACAGATGTAAAGATAGTCATTATCTGAGCATAATTAACCTATGCCTAGTTATCGCCGCTTCTTGATACAGTTCAATGGGTACTAGCACTTTTAAATGGCGAAGAGCATCGTCGCGCGACAATTCGCACACAAAAGGTAAATGACTAAGCGTGACGTTTAAGCGTCGCACGGGCGAGCGAGCGAACGAGTAGTTAGCCGTGCGCTATGCCGTGAACCGTGCTGCGCGCTACGGGAAGCCACGCCGGGGCCGAGCCGCGTGCACGGACGAACAGGCTACGCGAGCGAGCGAATGAGGCCGCGGACCGCTGCTGCGCACGCGAGCGAGTTGCTGCTGCGAACATGTCGCAGACGGGTTGCCACGCGTCGCGCAGGCCGCCACGAGCAAGCCGCGCGGGCTGCCGCAGGCGAGCTGGGACGCCAGGGGGCGCGCCACGCCACGACATCGCGGGCGAGCCACGCGAGCAGACCGCGCCAGGCGCTGCCGCGGGCAAGCCACGCGGGCGAGCCGCGCGAGCAGGCCGCCGAGCCGGGCGAGGCTGCGCACCGCGCCGAAGCCACGCGGGGCCACGGCCGCACGCCAGCAGCCAGGGCGGGGCTGCGCACCGCGCCGAAGCCACGGCGGGGCCATGGCCGCGCGCCAGCAGCCAGGGCGGGCCTGCGCAGGACGCCGGGGTGGGGGTCACGACGGGGAAGAACGGCGAGTCGGGGCGAGGGGTCGCGTGGCCAAGCCACGCGCCGCGCGAAGAACGCCCGTGCCGGGGCCGACCGCGGGCGGGGGGCTGCGCAGGACGCCGGGGGGCCGTGCCGGGCGCCACGGCCGAGCTCCGGCCGCCATGGCCGAGCCGCGCCATCTGGCCGAACCACGCCGAGGCCAACCGCGGGCGGGCGCGCCGAGCTGGGGCAGGACGAGGAGACGCGGGCGCCGGACCGAGCCGGGCGCGAACGAGCCGCGTTGCCGCGCCATGGCCGGGACGTACGCCGCGCCGAGCGTGATGAGGTCGGGAACGGAGAGGAAAAGGGACGGGGAGAAGGGAGCGGGACGGGCTCACCTCGAGGAGCGACGGCGGCGCGGCCAGGTGCAGGGCGGCGGTTCTCCTGTGGCCGGGCGATGGGGGAAGAGAGAGGCATCGGGGGAGCGATTTGCGCGAGGGAGAGAGAAGATGAACAGGGGCGACTTGCCTGAGGCTTACAGGTGGGCCCCACTGGGGAGGGCGGCGGCGGCTGGGCAACTGCCCATCGCGCGCGCAGGCGGTCGGGGCGGGCGAGCCGTTGGGGCTGCTGGGCCGCGCGCCAGCCGAACGACCCAAGGCGGGGGAAGTTTTCGCGGGCCACGCGGGGGGGGGGGGGAAGAAAGCGGCTGGGCCACGGGATGGGGGGAAAACGGCGGCTAGGCCGCCGGCCAGGCTGGGCCGCGGGGAGGGGAATTGGCCCGAGAGAGGGGGGGAGGGTTTTCTATTTATTTTTCCTATTGTAGCCATAATTCATCACTAAAATGCATGATTCCCCTCGATCGTTTCCCGCTTGGTGATTTTGGTCACCTCGTCTCCTTCGTGCGCGGTCTTGAGTACGTCCCAAATCTCTTTGGCGCTCTTCAACCCTTGCACCTTATTATACTCCTCTCGACTTAGAGAGGTGAGGAGTATAGTAGTTGCTTGGGAGTTGAAGTGCTCGATTTGGGCCACCTCGTCCTCATCATAATCTTCATCCCCTACGGATGGTACCTGTACTCCAAACTCAACAACATCCCATATGCTTTTATGGAGTGAGG
The DNA here is from genome assembly GCA_029449295.1 of Zea luxurians. NCBI lineage: Eukaryota > Viridiplantae > Streptophyta > Magnoliopsida > Poales > Poaceae > Zea > Zea luxurians. Next base: position 59,405,500 of record JAOPSE010000023.1, on the reverse strand, counting down.
TTAGGTGATATCTCATCATATCACTCCACCTAGAATAATCTTCACCGTCAAACGTTGGTGGTTTGCCTAATGGGACCGAAAGTAATGGAGTATGTTTAGGAATGCGAGGATAGCGTAGGGGTATCGTACTATACTTCTTGCGCTCTTGGCGCTTAAAAGTGATGGACGCGGCGTCGGATCCCGATGTAGAGGGCGATGAAGAGTCGGTCTCGTAGTAGACCACTTTCTTCATTTTCTTCTTTTTCTCGCCACTCTTGTGCGTCCTAATGCGCGAAGGGGATCCCTCCTTCTTTTTGTTGCCGGACTCCCTTGATGGAGCCTTCCCATGGCTTGTGGCGGGCTTCTCGCCGGTCACCATCTCCTTTTTAGCGTGATCTCCCGACATCACTTCGAGCAGTTAGGCTCTAATGAAGTACCGGGCTCTGACACCAATTGAAAGTTGCCTAGAGGGGGGTGAATAGGCAAATCTGAAATTTACAAACTTAAGCACACACTACAAGCCGAGGTTAGCGTTAGAAATATAGACGAGTCCGAAAGAGAGGGTGAGAACAAATCACAAGCAAATAAAGCGAATGACACGGTGATTTGTTTTACTGAGGTTCGGTTCTTGCAAACCTACTCCCCGTTGAGGTAGTCACAAAGACCGGGTCTCTTTCAACCCTTTCACTCTCTCAAATAGTCACCTAGACCGAATGAGCTTCTCTTCTCAATCAAACGGGACACTAAGTCCCCACAAGGACCACCACACAATTGTTGTCTCTTGCCTTGGTTACAATTGAGTTGGAATCAAGAAAGAAGGAAGAAAAAAACAATCCAAGTGCAAGAGCTCAAATGAACACAAGTATCTCTCTCTCTCACTAGTCACTATTTGATTGGAATGATCTTTGGACTTGGGAGAGGATTTGATCTCTTTGTATGTGTCTTGTATTGAATGTTATAGCTCTTGTATGAGGTGTGAAGGCTGAAAACTTGGATGCCATGAATGGTGGGTGGTTGGGGGTATTTATAGCCCCAACCACCAAAGGAGCCGTTGGTGGAGGCTGCTGTCGTATGGCGCACCGGACAGTCCGGTGCGCCACCGGACACTGTCCGGTGCGCCAACCACGTCACCCCGCCGTTGGGTTCTGACCGTTGGACCTTCTGACAGTTGGGCCACCGGACAGTCCGGTGGAGCACCGGACAGTCACTGTTCACTGTCCGGTGCGCCTTATGGCGCCTGTCCAAACTTATGCGCGCGCAGGCGCGCACTGTAGCGCATTTATTGTTCTTGCAGACGACCGTTGGCGCTGTGTAGCCGTTACTCCGCTGGCGCACCGGACAGTCCGGTGCTACACTGGACAGTCCAGTGAATTATAGCGGAGCGGCTCCCAGAATTACCGAAGGTGGCAAGTTCGGAGTCAGGTTCCCTGGTGCACCGGACACTGTCCGGTGGCACACCGGACAGTCCGGTGCGCCAGACCAGGGCACACTTCGGTTGTCTTTTGCTCTCTTTGTTTGAACCCTTTTTTGGTCTTTCTATTGGTTTGTTGTGAATCTTTTTGGCACCTGTAAAACTTTATAATATAGAGCAAACTAGTTAGTCCAATTATTTGTGTTGGGCAATTCAACCACCAAAATCAATTAGGAAAAGGTGTAAGCCTATTTTCGTTTCAACGGGCTAGTGCCAACCCAACACTATGCCCGTGTCAGGCTTGAGCCATGATCTAGGCACGCCGTACCGGCCCAGCACAACCCAATTAAACGACAATCACGACCGACCCGTTCCACGGTATACCCCCGCGCCCCAAACCTTGTGTCCCTGTCACAACCACACACCCAAAACCAGTTCAGGTCCCCTCCCCTCATCTCCTTCACCCAGTCAACGTGGACGACGTGCACGATGGTATGTGATTGTTCTATGAAGTGTGATTGTAATCTGTGTATATTGGTTGTGAATTGTGAATCTGTGTATATTGGCATGTGAACTGTGCTTGTAGTATGTGTATAGCTACTATGAACTGTGATTGTGACGTGTATATCTGCTGCTAGACAGATGCTGACTGAGCGGGCTTTCGGATCGGCTCGACACTGGCGTGCATGCGGGCTCTCGGGCCGGCACGACACGGTTACAAACCAGCTGTGCCGTGCTTGGGCCTGGAGGCAAGCACGTCGGACGGCCGGACCCGACCTGATTATGTAAACAGACCTGTAGTGCTCGGGCCTGTCGTGTCGTGCCTGCTTTGGTCTCATGCGGGGTCGGGTTGTGCCACCTGTTTGTCCATCTATACCCCCTAGGAGCAGAGCATATGCATCAAGGTACCTCAAAATATTGCCAAAAATCATAATATTGTATCATTTAAAGTGTTTAAGACACTATAATAAATTAAGCTCTAACAATTAAGCTCTAAATTATGTATTTTTTTTAAAAAAACTACATTACTAGAAAAGAAAAAGGTCGAGGATGATGGTGAAAATAAGGATAATGCACTAATCCAGGATATATTATATTTGGATCACTTTATAATCTATTATATATTTTTATTATGAAATATAGAGCTTAACTCATAAAAACAACTCTAACAATGTTTTATCTTACAAATTTTTTATCAAAGCAATATAGGACAAACCATGAAGTGACTCAAATATAATGCATCCCAAATTAGTGTCATTTTCTTATTTTCTAGAATACATGATTTATGACTTAACTCTTGAAACTCAACATGTTTTTAGTGTACTAAACATTTTAAATGATGTATTATCTTCGTTCTCGAATATTTATAACCCGCTAGTTCACTTTTAAACTAAAACGTGAGTGAGTAGTACTTTATTTTTTGTGACACCTTATTGGAGATGATTTAAATAGGAAATTGTTGATGCTGTTTTTTATAAGTTAAGCTCTATATTTCAAGATAGACCATTAAATTAAGGCACTGGAGATGCTCTGTGGACTAAAACAGATTCTATGCCCTCGTGATTTATGTGTACCACCACCTCGTGCATTCGTGTGGGCAATCGATTGCCCTATAATTTTGAATCAGATAATTTGAGTAATTTAATATTTAGATATTAGAAATTGTTATTGATTTTGATCAGGAAAAAACCATCTGAAATTTTGGTACCCGATAATTCAAGTTCAGGGAACTATTATCCGATATACCTTAAATTATCAAAACAATAGTTTTTTAAAAATATACTTGCATTTTAAAGAAATAAACAACGATAATCAAATCATGCCTTCGCATCAATTAACAACAACCCAGTCATCAAGTTAGTATAGATCTACATTTAGTCATACCAAACAATAAATTTACACTAAACCTAGGGTTGTTTGGTTGGGCTGTGAAAAAAAGCTATTGTGAGCTGTAAAAAAAGCTGTTGTAGACTGTGAGTCGTTAAAAAGCTAAAACTCGTTGGGTGGAAACCACTAAAAGCCGCTAAAAGTTTTTTTATATATATTTTCACAGTTTCATCCGAAAGCCGCTAAAAACAGGTCCAAAGGTGCTTTAAAGTTTTCAAAAAAAAGTTTTCAAGAAAGTCGACTTTTAAAAAAAGATGCTTCTAAATCCAGCCCTTTGGTTTAACTTTTGTCTTTTAGGAGGCAAAAGTTAAAGTCAAAAGCCAAACCATGCACACCTCTAGCCACCCTCATGTCTTTATGTTTAGAAATATAGAAGAGCAAATATCTCAAATGGTTATAATATTTAGGGAATATTACCTTAACTATTTAAATTAAATTTTATTTTTTTATAATTATTATTTGAAACTATGATCAGATATTTTAGGTTTAGTTCAAGTAATTTGGGTTTGGAGATAGGCTATTGGTTATTTTGTCCACCCCCACCATCCAACACCACACGTCTGAGCTGCAGTGGCGGAGCGTGACCGAAAAGCCCAATCCACAGCCGAAGCCAAACAGGCACAAGAAAAGGCTCCTGCTAGCTATATAAGCAATGGATCCAGAATGCAGTCAGAAAACTTTGTAATCAGCTGAATCAAAGTTTACATGCCAAGGGACCACTACCCAGTTACATTCTACTGTTTTATTTTGGTGGCAAGTAACAAATCAGAGACAACAGTTGTTAAAGTAAAAGCTCAGGCTTAACGTATGAGCTGCAAAATAGAACACCAGAGCTGCTTAGGACCTGTTTGGCTGTTTCTCACTGACGACATCATACAGCATGTCTCTCACATGAAACTATTAGCTAACTAAATGTTAGATAGGCATCAGCCTACCTTCAGCACATAAACAACCTATAGCGGTCTTGTGCCAATAAAAATTGACCAAGATGTGGACTTTCTTTCATCTTGTTTACCAGTAGTCTTTGCAAGAACACACACCATTTTCGAAGTGGTGGAACCTCTTTGCATCCCTTGCAATGATCTGACGTCCGACAAGTTTTGAGATTATCTTGAAAGCCGTGTGACAATCCCCACAGGATCGAAGATTCTTTATAACCCGAATAGGTGAGCGGGGAGCACTTGTTATAAGACCGTAACTGATAGCCAGCCTCTCACTGTGAGCCAGTAAAGCATCCTCTTTGGTTTCTTGATCAACATCGTGAAGAACAAATCGAGTGTCAGCAATATACCCAGCTTCCTTCATGTGAGCCAACAAATACCTCAGCTCTTCATAGATCTTAGGAGTGTCAGGGTGAGATCGGTCGCCAGCTCTGTATTCATGGACCTTGCTCCGAGCTTCGGCGACACTTGCCTTTTTCCTTTCCTTTTCCTTTGCAAGATCTGACGCATCGACAGGGAACAGACCCATTTTAGACTGTTCATTCAGCCTAGAAGAATCCAAGCACTCTATGATCTGAGCACAACGATCTCCAAGCTCTAAAAAGCCATTAAGTCGACACATGTTCATCAAATTTTCCCATACCTCAATGCTTGGTTCCACAGGCATCCGTTCCACGAATTCATAAGCCTCGACAATGTAGCCCGACTGTCCAAGCATAGTAACAATGCTTGCATAATGCTCTGTAGTGGGATGTATGCCAAAATCTTTCTGCATGGATTCAAAATGCAACATTCCTTCATTAACAGATCCCAAAATTCCACATGCCAAGAAAACATGTCTGAACATGCCATGATCTGGCTTGTCCCCTGTCTGCTTAAACCGTTCAAAAAAATCTATTGCTTCTTCACCAAGAACATTGTGCACAAAACCTGAGATCATAGTGTTCCAAGAAGTCAAATTATGATGATCCATAGAACTGAAAATCTTCTTTGCATCTTCCATAGAACCACACCTAGCATACATCTCCATAATTTTGTTTTGAAAATCTGTGTCAACAGTAAGTGATGATTCAGATATTTGACTATGTATTAATCTTGCTTCTGAAAGGGCAGTTGCATCACCACATGCTTGCATCAATCTGAAGTACTGAGGAGCATGTAGCACAATTCTGTTTTCCTTTAGCATAGCCAAAACTTCCAGAGCTTCTTTTACATTGCCATCATCACAAAACTTCTCCAGTTCTTCAACAGTACATTTGTGTTTGCTGCCAGCTTCACTAGGTACTTCGTAAGGCGATCCAACATTTGAAGGGTTGCCTTGTAGTGACTGATGATATTTGCCATATTCATGAGGTGCACTATTTACATGGTTCCCAAATGATCCAGCAGATTGTGCATGTGAATGTTTTTCTTGATGAACTCCATGAGAGAGGCGTTGCACATCTGTATTTAGGTACATGGAATGTCCTTGAGAAGTACTATGTGTATCAGCCTGCCTAGTGAAATAAGGGCTTTGATATGCCTGCGAAGCATTATATCCAAAATTACTATTGTTGCCTTGCTGAAACCCTGCAACATGCTCCTTACGGGAATGAGTTGGATTTACATATTGAGAGGGATGATGCCCAGATCTATCTGGATAACTTCCCCCAGATCTATGATCAACATATTGCTGTTTCTGAACTCGCTGGCTATTTCCAACTGGGTTCGGACATGGTTGTCCTGAAGGACCATATCCATACTGCCCATTATTAGCTCCCTCTCCTTCATAAATCTTCTGCTTACTTTGGGTGTAGTATCCAGAGCTATATGTACTATTAGCTTCTGTGCCATTGTACTGTTGACGATCATTTGAAAAATGTCCATCAAGGCCTTGATGGCTGTATGGACCACTACCTCTATAAGGTTGTGATGCATTGTATCTCTCATTATTCGCTCTTGTACCAGTATATGGCTGATGATTGTTTTGAAAGCCATATGATCCACCACTTCTGTAATGTTGCTCAGAACTGCCACCAACACCATCCACACCCCTATTTTTGTGAGTACCTGTTGTGGAACCAGCTGAAGTGACATCTCTCTGAAGTTGGAGATTAGAGCCGTTCCAACGGGAGTCAGTGTAGCTACCTGCTTTGTTTTGTCCCCACTCACGCTGATAATCTTCATCAGTCCTTTCAGATGCAAAGGTACCAGCCCCTCGATGTGGAACCCAAGACTGTAGACAAACTCTTTCAGCTGGAAGCCTGCAAGATAAAAGAACCATGCTTTTAGGATGACCCTGAATTGAAAATTTTCAGGTGCAATGTCACTCCTAACAGGTAAGTGTTTTTTTCCATTTTGAAAAGTAACAAGCAACATCCTAGTGAACAGAAACACGAATTAGAATTACTGTGAGTCTATGCCAAGGTCCAAGGAATAATTCATGTTCTAATCAGGCAAAAATGACTAGAAATTTCCTTCCCAGAATAATTGGCTACCTTTTGTTTTTAAAAAGTTATATTCTGTTCTGTTCTTAGCAACTGGGAACAATTTACAGAGAACCAAATCGCTTGAGAAGATCTCCAAACTCTAGCCTAGAACAAAAAGATTAGCAACAAGGAATAGCATCGCGTCATATGAATCAACGAGTCAGCACCGAGGCAGTGGCACAGTACCTGAGTGGCGAATCCATGGGCCGGTAGAGGGGAGCTGGCGCGGCCGACGCCGCGATGGTGCCGCGAGGAGAGAACCGAGCGGCCAAGAGCGCCCTACGCGCTCCAACCATTGCAGCCATCTCCCACCCTCTCCCTCTGCACCTCCCTGGGGGCTCGCTTCCTCCCCTTTCTCTTCGTCGCTAAAACCCTCACGAAGGCGAAGCGGCGGCTGCTCCCGGCCGCCAAGCAGATGCGCTGCCTCAGGCAGGCCGTGCGTCGCGTCGCGTCACTCGCGTGGCTATGGAATGGGTTGCTGCGGTGCCGTCGTGGGTTTGGTGTGGTATCGGGTTGGATAACATAGCTCTGGTCAGTGTGATTGGGCCGGCTCAATGAAATTATTGGTTGGGCTCACCCGTCTCGCGGCATCGTAAGATTGCTCCGCTCCAGGCCCATCACCACAACACCGAAGCAGCCGAGAACCGGACCCCGCAAGGCCGCAACAGCAAGGGCAGCACTGCCGAAACCGCAGGCCGCAGCACTCGAGAGCGCAGCCAGGCGGCGGCGCTCCGCCTCCGACTCCACACCAGGCCGCTGCGTCCATGGACCCCTCCCCGCAGTCGACGCCGCCCACCGGAGACGACCCGGCAGCGGCGGCGGATCCCGACCTACCGAGGCTCACGGTGACGCAGGTGGAGCAGATGAAGGTGGAGGCCAGGGTTGGCGACATCTACCGCTCCCTCTTCGGGGCCGCGCCCAACACGAAATCCATCATGTGAGCATCCCTAAGCACACGCTAGTTTTCTCACTTCTATTGGAGTATATCCCCTGGCTGCCGGCAGCCGGCAGTGCTTGGCGGGTCTCAACGCATGGATTTAGTTTGGATATTGGAGTATTTGATACGCTGTAGCTTGAAAAATAGCTAGTCCTCTGATAACTTTGCCCGTGGCACCAGATAGTTCAGTGCAGGGTTTCTGATTTGGTGCTTACAGAAGCTTAGTACTGCTAGTTATGTATTGTTGGATAGCGTCTTAGACACAAACACTTGAATGTGAGTTGATATTAGGGTGTGGGTCCACTGTCTCCTCATCAGCCTTTTGTTGTCGAGTTGTTTTCTGTGCAGGCTAGAGCTGTGGCGTGATCAGCATATCGAGTATCTGACGCCTGGGCTGAGGCATATGGGACCAGCCTTTCATGTTCTAGATGCCAAGTAATGATTGTGCATGGTTAAGTTATCTTTGCAATATCCTGTTTGATTGTGACACTAATGCATATTTGTTCTGGTATTGCTTTTAATTGGTTTCAGTCGCCCTTGGCTATGCTACTGGATGGTTCATCCACTTGCTTTGCTGGATGAAGCACTTGATGATGATCTTGAGAATGATATCATAGACTTCTTAGCTCGATGTCAGGATAAAGATGGTGGATATAGTGGTGGACCTGGACAGGTTGCTCCAATCCCAAAATCTTTTGAGCTAGATAATATCTTTGATTTTGCTATTAGCATTGATTTTTTTTTCTAAATAAGATCTTCGATTTATGTAGTGCATGCATTAGCCTTGGATATGTCCAATGAATCGCCGAGGACATATATGTTTGTTGTTTCACATTAAATCCTTCTTTAGCTCACCTGGTTGTAATTGTAGCATTTTTAGTTGATATTAGCATGTCCATGTAACAAACAAAATATCTGCCGGTGGTGGTGGGTACTATGCTTTTGATTTGTATACTCAAGGCTATCTTTTTAGATAGCAAAGCTAAATTATTGGGTGCTTTAAATTAGCCTTCTCATTCAATTAGCATTACTTATGAACCAGAAATCTTGTTTGTTATTGATTTATGAAGTCTGTTTGAGTTCATTTATGTTGAGTTTGAGTCATTCAAGAGGGTAAATTATAGATTGTTTTTATACAAAGTCCACGTCCTTTGCAGTTGCCTCACCTAGCTACGACTTATGCTGCTGTAAATACACTTGTGACAATAGGGAGCGAAAGAGCATTGTCATCAATCAATAGGTAAATTTCATGGTTGCTCTAAAACAAGATCTACAAGAGTCATTTTGTTAATTATGTTTACCTTGTGGGTCAGGGGCAACCTGTACAATTTTATGCTGCAGATGAAAGATGTATCAGGTGCTTTCAGGTACGCAACCTATCAGCGTGGATAATGTACAGATACCACTTCCTCAGTTGTAGCCCTTCAGAGGTGATGCCTGCCACTCATTTTTTCCTTTGCCCTAGAATGCATGATGGTGGCGAAATTGATGTCCGTGCTTCCTACACCGCTATATCGGTGAGTTTCTTTTGGTCCTTTGCAATTTTTCTGCAGTTACTTGATATTTTCTGATGTTGACTTTAGGTTGCCAGCCTTGTGAATATTCTTGATTTTAAACTGGCAAAAGGTGTAGGCGACTACATAGCAAGGTTTTGTTTGTGTTATATACATTCAATTTTTTTCAGTTGCAAAATTGTTGCTTGGTCACAGTTCTTTTCTAGAATGTTGCTCAATTGATATACTATATGACTGCAGATGTCAAACTTATGAAGGTGGTATTGCTGGGGAGCCTTATGCTGAAGCACATGGTGGGTATGTTTCTAAGGATTTCTGTGAAGTTTGAAATTTATATGTTAAGAACATTAACAAAGTTGCATTCATAAGGTATACATTCTGTGGATTGGCTGCTTTGATCCTGCTTAATGAGGCAGAGAAAGTTGACTTGCCTAGTTTGATTGTAAGATAACCTCTTCCTCCCTTAGTTTATTTAATTTACTTCTATAATTATGATGTGTTTATGTGTATTAGATCATTAAGTTATTTTTTTAGCTCCTTGGTGAAAGTGCATGACAAGTAGTAGATACTTGTGTGTTTGGCTGATGCAACAATTGTTTTTGTTACAATATTTGGCGTTGTTGCTGGCATCTTCACCATTTAGGGCTGGGTGGCTTTTCGTCAAGGAGTGGAATGCGGATTTCAAGGACGAACTAATAAATTGGTTGATGGTTGCTACTCCTTTTGGCAGGTAATTGTAACATCTGTCTACTTTTATCTTTGCCACATGTTGTGCTCCATGTTACAGAAATCTAGTGTGTGACCAGGGAGCTGCCATTGCTTTCACACAAAAGTTAATTGCGATTGTTGATAAGCAATTGAAGTCCTCGTATTCCTGCAAAAGGCCATCAGGAGAGGATGCCTGCAGCACCAGTTCATATGGGTGCACCGCGAAAAAGTCTTCCTCTGGTAAGAATCAGGACCATTTTTTTTTTCTTATGGATTGAAAATTATTTCTCCACTTTTGTTTGTGATAAATATGAAATAAGTTTTTGTAGATAGATGTAAACTGTAATTGATTGGAACTTCTTTATTCCTCGTGCAATGCAGCAATCAACTGATAACTTAAAAAAAAGGCAGTTTTGCTGTATATTTTCTAGTAGGTGGGTGAGCAAACAGTACCGATTATCAATTTTTAAAACCTTGCCGCTTACTGTCGACCTAATGCCATTCCTCGTACTGTTTATACTTTTGGTGCATTTGATGTGCAAATTTATAATGCCCCCATAAGATCATGACCTGACCTGAACTAACGTATTGATTTTCAAATTATGCGGGGCTTGATTTATGTCATGATACTCAAATGTTTTGCTTGTTCTCCTGAAGCTGTGGACTATGCGAAGTTTGGATTTGATTTTATACAACAGAGCAACCAAATTGGCCCACTCTTCCATAACATTGCCCTGCAACAATACATCCTACTTTGTTCTCAGGTGAGGTAACTTTGAATACAATATTATTTTCATATGCAGAGTTTTATCACTAGAATGTGAAATTATGCAATGCCGTCTTATTATAGTTGTTACCACCCTCTATCCCGAAATTATAAGTTGTTTTAGCTTTTCTAGGTTACATAACTTTTGCTATGCACCTAGATATACAATGTCTACATACATAGCAAAAGTTATGTGCCGAAAAATGCCGAAACAACCTATAAATTGGAACGGAGGGAGTATTTATTGAGGAAATGAGATCTCAGATAAGTTAAGATTACAATCGCTTCTGTAACTCAGGTACTAGAGGGAGGCTTGAGGGATAAGCCTGGAAAGAACAGAGATCACTATCATTCATGCTACTGCCTCAGTGGCCTCGCAGTTAGCCAGTACAGTGCCATGACTGATACTGGTTCGTGCCCATTACCTCAGCATGTGCTTGGACCGTACTCTAATTTGCTGGAGCCAATCCATCCACTCTACAATGTTGTCCTAGATAAGTACCATACAGCCTATGAGTTCTTCTCAGAAGAGTGATCTAATGTTAGAACCTAAGAACAATTGGCTAAGGTTGTGTACGATTGTGTTATTTGCACGAATGATGGTAACTTAGTCGTGTTATACCAGGGTATTTGTATGTTTGGTCAGGTGGATTGCCTGGATAAATCTCTGTTGTAATGGTCGTGTCCCGAATTATGTTACTGGTGTTCATTATTAGTTAAAATGCAACAGAAGTGTAGGTCTAGATGCTGCATAGTGATCTGTGGATGCTAGAACCAAGTGTTTGTACGTAATACTGTTATGATGATACTAAATTGATTAGTTAAATGCACGATTATGGTACCTGAACCTAGGGATTTTCGGGATGAAAATGGTCGAAAACGATCGGTAAATGCTAAAACCGTTTCCGTTTCCATAATTTTTATCGGAAATGAAATCGGAAACGGTAACTCTAGAAACGGAAATAATATCGGTATTTAGAAAACATCGAAAACGAAAGTTCAGCTACGAAAGTACATCGTTAACGGTTGGAATATTATATTTAACAAGTTCATAATTATAACAAGTTAACGGAAATACTATTATGAAAATAACTTAATAAAACAAGTTCATAATTATAACAAGTTGACAATATGACAACTTCACAAATGTACAAAGATCACTAGTTCAAATATTGACAACTTCACAAAGATCATAAAGACCACAAATTCACCATGCACATGTATAATGGAAAGAAAATGTAAAAACAGGAAAATTATATTTAAAAGAATTGAAACCAATAATAAAATTTAACAAATGAGGCTACGCGCTCATGGACTTAGGAGTGGTAGGTCGCGACCCGTAGAGCGGCAGTAGCGTGACGACCCACCTCGCTCGAGCATCATTATGCCAGTATTGCGTTACAGCCTTACAGGCGCTTCCACCTTGCCTAGTTAAATAACACAGAGGCATGAATTTTTTTTATATAAAGGCATGCTCACTCGAATGACCTTTGTTGAAGGCCCATGCCGGACAACTGGGCCGCCTGTTTGTTTTTTTATTTTTGGAAGATTCCGAGATTTAAATTCGATAAATTCCGATTAAAATCGGTAACCAACAAAAACGGTCGGTAAAACGTTAAATCGGTTCTGATACTGATTCCAAAATAAAATTTTGATTACCGATTCCGTTTTCGAAAACTACTGTAATCGGTGAATCAGATCAAAAAAATTGGAAATGGTTTTCAGAAATCCAAAAAATTCTGAAACCGTTTTCGTCCCTACCTGAACCAGTTGGGCGTTGGTTGTAGGCAGGTAACAAGCCAAGCAAAACCTTTGCTATAGAAGGTAAGTGAGCCATAGTGGATGCGACCAGATCATACTGCCTCGCGCTCTCTTTGACAGTGTAGTGCAGCTTGGTTCCAAGCAAAGCCACCTGCGTGGCTAGCCGGCTACCAACCTGACGTTTTACGAGCCCATCTATGATTTTGCATGTTGTGTGGCGTATTACAAATAAAAGACAAGTAGGCTTCAATAACTTAACTAGTACAATGCTTGTGTGTCGCGATGACACCCAAATTATTCAATAAAATGTTAGTGTGCAATGCAGAAGATAACAAAAGAATCGGGCGGTTGGGTGATGCAGTCATGACGCAACGCGACTCTCCTCCACCCTCTTGTTCAACCTCCTCGTCCGTGATGGATTCGGGCGCTGACATGACAATGGTGGGGATCTTCGATGCCGGCTATAGCGAGTGGGTGGCGGCGTGCCCCTGTTGCGGTGGAACATGTAGTGACATGGCTCGCCTCCTCCGCTCTCCTGTTTAGCCTCCTTGATCATGATGGATTCAGGTGCCAACACGGTGGTGGCAGGGATCTCCGACGTTGGTTACAACGATTAGGTGGTGGTGTGCCCCCCGCTGCGGCGAAACCTGCAACTGCTAGCAGCCGCTCCGCCCGGTGAGGTGAGCGAAGCCTTATTTATGCAGAAGAGGTCACGCTGCTCGCGCGTTGTGCTATTGTTGTTGGTTGTTTATTTGTTGATCGTGTGCTCTCGGTGCGGTGGAACCTGCAGCGACGTGGCTCACCTCCTTTGCCCTCCTGTTCAACCTCCCCGCTTGTGATGGATCCAGGCGCCAACACGGTGGTGGCAGGGATCTCTGACATCAGCTGCAATGATTAGGTGGTGGCGTGCCTACTGCTACAGTGAAATGGCGCCCAGTGAGGTGAGCGACGCCTTATTTATGCGGAAGAGGTCGCATCGCTCGTGCGTGTTCTACTGATATTTGTTGTTAATTTGCCGCTCGTGCACCATTTTGTTGCTGTTGGTTGTTGATTTGCTCGTAAGCATAAGTGTGACGTCTAGCGCGGGGCCGCCATACAGCCATGCAGTCAACCACTCGCTGATTCCCTCGAATCTAGATACCAACGGCCAAGCGGAAGGGCCTTTTTACAAAATTGTGGGCGATGATTTGGGTCGACGAAACGCACAAGCGTGGACGACGATTTAGTTGTTTGTTGACAGCCGGCAAAACAGGACAGCGGCGGGTGGGCCTTGGCGAAACATGGGACGAGGAAGGTGGGCAGAGTCCATCGATAGAATAGGTCGGCTGGACTGTGGGTTTGATCTAAAAAATTATAAAGAGTTTTTTTTTGCAAAAGCGACGACTCTGGACTGTTGAACCATAAAAACTGGTACTTTATTAATACAGTAATGTTTTTTTTAAAATTTTCATATGACAACATCAAAGAACTCAAGCATTAATGCATGCACGCGGGTATCTAGCCTTTTTAATTTATTTATTAGTTCATATTATTCTTTTTGCAAATAGTTTTTTTTGTTTCTTTGATTATAATTTCTCTCCATGTGCCTCTGCTACCTCCATTAGCTCATACTCTATAACTATCATCAAATAATGTCTATTGTCATCTTTCTCTTTCTTTCCCCCCCCCACCTCTTTCTTGTAGTCATGCAATTTTCTACTAAGGTTAAGTCGGTGTGGTTCAACTTCTACATTTCTTGATAAAACTACTATCAAGTCTCTTAAAAGTTGTTAAGTTTCTTAACCCTCTTATAAATTTAATGTTTTGGTCATCTTTTATCTTCTTTGCAAATTCATTTGCTTTTTCTACCTTAAACCATCACCGTGCAATTTGTAGTGAAGCAACCTTAAACAGAGAAAAATACGCAGACACGATCAACTACCATTTGTCGATCTTCTCGAGCGAGTCTCTATCACAACATGAGTCGAGAAAGTGCGACAAGGAGGTGCTATACCACCACCCCACCCATGGGCAGCAGGTCTGGACCATCCTTTAGTCATGCACTTGGACTTGAGGTGCGCTAACGCTTCATGGGCACAAGAGTTCAGGTTTATGCCGTTATAGAAATGGTTCATTGCAGGGCGAGATCCTAGAGCCATAGTTGGGTTCTATATAGTGCTACATGAAGATTTTCTCTGAGCTATGACTCACACGGGATCACTCTTAGGCCACATAGGGTTTTCCCACTTGAGGACATGGTGGCTGAGGAGGATAGCAATTCTGTCCTCACCTCACCTACGTGGCTAGTGAAAGTCGCCTAGAGGGGGGGTGAATAGGGCGAAACTGAAATTCTAAAAAATAATCACAACTACAAGCCGGGTTAGCGTTAGAAATATAATTGAGTCCGCGAGAGAGGGTGGAAAACAAATCGCAAGCAAATAAAGAGTGTGACACGCGGATTTGTTTTACCGAGGTTCGGTTCTCGCAAACCTACTCCCGGTTGAGGTGGTCACAAAGACCGGGTCTCTTTCAACCCTTTCCCTCTCTCAAACGATCCCTCGGACCGAGTGAGCTTTCTCTTCTCAATCACTTGGAACACAAAGTTCCTACAAGGACCACCACAAGATTGGTGTCTCTTGCCTCAATTACAAGTGAGTTTGATCGCAATGAAGAATCAAAGAAAGAAGAAAGCAATCCAAGCGCAAGAGCTCAAAAGAACACAAGCAAATCTCTCTCACTAATCACTAGGGCGTTGTGTGGAGTTTGGAGAGGATTTGATCACTTGGGTGTGTCTAGAATTGAATGCTAGAGCTCTTGTAAGTAGTTGAAGTGGGAAAACTTGGATGACTTGAATGTGGGGTGGTTGGGGGTATTTATAGCCCCAACCACCAAACTAGCCGTTTGGTGGGGCTGTCTGTCGCATGTTGCACACCGGACATGTCCGGTGCGCCAGCCACGTCACCAAGGTCGTTGGGTTCCGACTGTTGGAGCACTGTCTTCTGGGCCCGCCTGGATGTCCGGTGGCACACCGGACATGCACTGTAGAGTGTCCGGTGCGCCACATCGCGCGTGCCTGACTTCTGCGCGCTCTGGCGCGCATTTAATGCTTCTGCAGGTGACCGTTGGTGCGAAGTAGCCGTTGCTATGCTGGTTCACCGGACAGTCCGGTGTACACCGGACATGTCCGGTGAATTATAGCGGAGCAAATTCCCGAAGCTGGCGAGTTCCAGAGCCGCTCTTCCCTGGGGCACCGGACACTGTCCGATGTACACCGGACAGTCCGGTGAATTATAGCGGAGCGCCTTTGGATTTTCCCGAAGGTGATGAGTTTGACTTGGAGTCCTCTGGTGCACCGGACAGTCCGGTGCGCCAGACCAGGGCACACTTCGGTTATCCCTTGCTCTCTCTGTTGAACCCAATTCTTGGTCTTTTTATTGGCTAAGTGTGAACCTTTGGCACCTGTATAACTTATACACTAGAGCAAACTAGTTAGTCCAATTATTTGTGTTGGGCAATTCAACCACCAAAACTGTTTAGGAACTAGGTGTAAGCCTAATTCCCTTTCAATCTCCCCCTTTTTGGTGATTGATGCCAACACAAACCAAAGCAAATATAGAAGTGCATAATTGAACTAGTTTGCATAATGTAAGTGCAAGAGATTGCTTGGAATTGAGCCGATATAAATACTTATAAGATATGCATGGATTGTTTCTTCATTTTTAACATTTTGGACCACGCTTGCACCATATGTTTTGTTTTTGCAAATTCTTTTGTAAATCCTTTTCAAAGTTCTTTTTGCAAATAGTCAAAGGTAAATGAATAAGTTTTTTTAAAGCATTTCCAAAATTTGAAATTTTCTCCCCCTGTTTCAAATGCTTTTCCTTTGACTAAACAAAACTCCCCCTAAATAAAATTCTCCTCTTAGTGTTCAAGAGGGTTTTGATATATCAATTTTGAAAAGCTACTTTCTCCCCCTTTTGAACACAATAAGATACCAATTTTAAATTTATCAATTGAGAGCCATACCAATTGAAAAACTCTTTTTAAAATTAGGTTTTGGTGGTGCGGTCCTTTTGCTTTGGGCTAATACTTAGGTTTTGGTGGTGCGGTCCTTTTGCTTTGGGCTAATACTTTCTCCTCCTTTGGCATGAATCGCCAAAAACGGAGTTAGTAGAGCCCTTAGAAATACTCTCGCCCCCTTTGTTCATAAATAAATGAGTGAAGATTATACCAAAGACGGAGTCCTTTTCTCCCCAAAGATGGAGAGTTGCTCGGAGTGATGGCGAAGGATGAGTTATGGAGTGGAAGCCTTTGTCTTCGCCGAAGACTCCAATTCCCTTTCAATACACCTATGACTTGGTTGAAAATAGACTTGAAAACACATTAGTCATAGCATATGAAAGAGACATGATCAAAGGTATATGAATGAGCTATGTGTGCAAATCAACAAAAGAAGTTCCTAGAATCAAGAATATTTAGCTCATGCCTAAGTTTGTTAAAAGTTTGTTCATCAAGTGGCTTGGTAAAGATATCGGCTAATTGATCTTTAGTATTAATGTAAGAAATCTCGATATCTCCCTTTTTTTGGTGATCCCTTAAAAAGTGATACCGAATGGCTATGTGTTTAGTGCGGCTATGCTCAACGGGATTATCCGCCATGCGGATTGCACTCTCATTATCACATAGAAGAGGGACTTTGGTTAGTTTGTAACCGTAGTCCCTAAGGGTTTGCCTCATCCAAAGTAGTTGCGCGCAACAATGGCCTGCGGCAATATACTCGGCTTCGGCGGTAGAAAGAGCTACGGAATTTTGCTTCTTTGAAGCCTAAGACACCAAGGATCTTCCCAAGAACTGGCAAGTCCCTGATGTGCTCTTTCTATTAATTTTACACCCCGCCCAATCGGCATCCGAATAACCAATTAAATCAAATGTGGATCCCCTAGGATACCAAAGCCCAAACTTAGGAGTATAAACTAAATATCTCAAGATTCATTTTACGGCCGTAAGGTGAGCTTCATTAGGGTCGGCTTGGAATCTTGCACACATGCATACGAAAAGCATAATATCCGGTCGAGATGCACATAAGTAGAGTAAAGAACCTATCATCGAACGGTATACCTTTTGATCGACGGATTTACTTCCTTCGTCGAGGTCGAGATGCCCATTGGTTCCCATGGGTGTCTTGATGGGTTTGGCATCTTTCATTCCAAACTTGCTTAGAATATCTTGAGTATACTTTGTTTGGCTTAGGAAGGTGCCCTCTTGGAGTTGCTTCACTTGAAAACCTAAGAAATATTTCAACTCCCCCATCATAGACATCTCGAACTTTTGTGTCATGATCCTACTAAATTCTTCACATGTAGACTCGTTAGTAGACCCAAATATAATATCATCAACATAAATTTGGCATACAAACAAGTCATTTTCAAGAGTTTTAGTGAAGAGTGTAGGATCGGCCTTTCCAACTTTGAAGCCATTAGTGATAAGGAAACCTCTTAGGCATTCATACCATGCTCTTGGGGCTTGCTTGAGCCCATAAAGCGCCTTAGAGAGCTTATAAACATGGTTAGGATACTCACTATCTTCAAAGTCGGGAGGTTGCTCAACATAGACCTCTTCCTTGATTGGTCCATTGAGGAAGGCACTCTTCACGTCCATTTGGTAAAGCTTGAAGCCATGGTAAGTAGCATAGGCTAATAATATTCGAATTGACTCAAGCCTAGCTACGGGTGCATAGGTTTCACCGAAATCCAAACCTTCGACTTGGGAGTATCCCTTGGCCACAAGTCGAGTTTTGTTCCTTGTCACCACACCATGCTCATCTTGCTTGTTGCGGAAGACCCATTTGGTTCCTACAACATTTTGATTAGGACGTGGAACTAAATGCCATACCTCATTCCTAGTGAAGTTGTTGAGCTCCTCTTGCATTGCCACCACCCAATCTGAATCTTGTAGTGCTTCCTCTACCCTGTGTGGCTCAATAGAGGAAACAAAAGAGTAATGCTCACAAAAATGTGCAACACGAGATCTAGTGGTTACCCCCTTATGAATGTCGCCGAGGATGGTGTCGACGGGGTGATCTCGTTGGATTGCTTGGTGGACTCTTGGGTGTGGCGGCCTTTGTTCTTCATCTTCCTTGTCTTGAACATTTGCATCTCCTCCTTGATCATTGCCGTCATCTTGAGGTGGCTCATTTGATTGATCTTCTCCTTCATCAACTTGAGCCTCATCCTCATTTTGAGTTGGTGGGGATGCTTGCGTGGAGGATGATGGTTGATCTTGTGCATTTGGAGGCTCTTCGGATTCCTTAGGACACACATCCCCAATGGACATGTTCTTTAGCACGATGCACGGAGCCTCTTCAATACCTATCTCATCAAGATCAACTTGCTCTACTTGAGAGCCGTTAGTCTCATCAAACACAACGTCACAAGAAACTTCAACTTGTTCGGAGGACTTGTTAAAGACTCTATATGCCCTTGTGTTTGAATCATTCCTAGTAAAAAGCCTTCTACTGTCTTAGGAGCAAATTTAGATTTTCTACCTCTTTTAACAAGAATAAAGCATTTGCTACCAAAGACTCTAAAATATGAAATATTGGGTTTTTTACCGGTTAGGAGTTCATAAGATGTCTTCTTGAGGATTCGGTGTAGATATAACCGGTTGATGGCGTAGCAGGCGGTGTTGACCGCCTCGGCCCAAAACCAATCCGAAGTCTTGTACTCATCAAGCATGGTTCTTGTCATGTCCAAAATAGTTCTATTCTTCCTCTCCACTACACCATTTTGTTGTGGGGTGTAGGGAGAAGAGAACTCATGCTTGATGCCCTCCTCCTCAAGGAAGCCTTCAATTTGTGAGTTCTTGAACTCCGTCCCATTGTCGCTTCTAATTTTCTTGATCCTTAAGCCGAACTCATTTTGAGCTCGTCTCAAGAATCCCTTTAAGGTCTCTTGGGTATGAGATTTTTCCTGCAAAAAGAACACCCAAGTGAAGCGAGAATAATCATCCACAATTACTAGACAGTACTTACTCCCGCCGATGCTTATGTAAGCAATCGGGCCGAATAGATCCATGTGTAGGAGCTCCAGTGGCCTGTCAGTCGTCATGATGTTCTTGTGTGGATGATGAGTGCCAACTTGCTTCCCTGCTTGGCATGCGCTACAAATCCTGTCTTTCTCAAAATGAACATTTGTTAATCCTAAAATGTGTTCTCCCTTTAGAAGCTTATGAAGATTCTTCATTCCAACATGTGCTAGTCGGCGATGCCAGAGCGAGCCCATGTTAGTCTTAGCAATTAAGCAAGTGTCGAGTTCAGCTCTATCAAAATTCACTAAGTATAGCTGACCCTCTAACACTCCCTTAAATGCTATTGAATCATCACTTCTTCTAAAGACAGTGACACCTACATCAGTAAATAGACAGTTGTAGCCCATTTTGCATAATTGAGATACAGAAAGCAAATTGTAATCTAATGAATCTACAAGAAAAACATTGGAAATAGAATGGTCAGGAGATATAGCAATTTTACCCAAACCCTTAACCAAACCTTGGTTTCCATCCCCGAATGTGATAGCTCGTTGGGGATCTTGGTTTTTCTCGTAGGAGGAGAACATCTTCTTCTCCCCTGTCATGTGGTTTGTGCACCCGCTGTCGATTACCCAGCTTGAGCCCCCGGATGCATAAACCTACAAAACAAGTTTAGTTCTTGACTTTAGGTACCCAAATGGTTTTGGGTCCTTTGGCATTAGAAACAAGAACTTTGGGTACCCAAACACAAGTATTTGACCTCTTGTGCTTGCCTCCAACATACTTGGCAACTACCTTGCCGGATTTGTTAGTTAAAACATAAGATGCATCAAAAGTTTTAAATGAAAAGTTATGTTCATTTGATGCACTAGGAGTTTTCTTCTTAGGCAACTTAGCACGGGTTGGTTGCCTAGATGTCTCACCCTTATACATGAAAGCATGGTTAGGGCCAGAGTGAGACTTCCTAGAATGAATTCTCCTAATTTTATCCTCGGGATAACCGGCAGGGTATAAAATGTAACCCTCATTATCCTGAGGCATGGGAGCCTTGCCCTTAACAAAGTTGGACAATTTCTTAGGAGGGGCACTAAGTTTGACATTGCCTCCCTGTTGGAAGCCAATGCCATCCTTGATGCCAGGGCGTCTCCCACTATAGAGCATACTTCTGGCAAATTTAAATTTTTCGTTTTCTAAGTTATGCTCGGCAATTTTAGCATCTAATTTCGCTATATGATCATTTTGTTGTTTAATTAAAGCCATGTGATCATGTATAGCATCAATGTTAACATCTCTACATCTAGTACAAATGGTAGTATGCTCAACGGTAGATGTAGAGGGTTTGCAAGATTTTAATTCTACAACCTTAGCATGCAATATATCATTCTTAGTTCTAAGGTCGGAAATAGTAGCATTGCAAACATCAAAATCTTTAGCCTTAGCAATTAATTTTTCATTTTCATTCCTAAGGCTAACAAGAGATAAGTTCAATTCTTCAATCTTAGCAAGCAAATCATCATTATCATTCCTAAGATTGGGAATTGAAACATTACAAGTAATAGAATCAACCTTAGCTAACAAATTAGAATTCTCATTTCTAAGGTTGTCTATAGTCTCATGGCAAGTGCTTAGCTCACTAGATAATTTTTCACATTTTTCAACTTCTAGAGCATAAGCATTTTTAAGCTTAACATGCTTTTTGTTTTCCTTGATTAAGAAGTCCTCTTGGGTATCCAAGAGGTCATCCTTCTCATGGATGGCACTAATTAATTCATTTAACTTTTCTTTTTGTTGCATGTTTAGGTTGGCAAAAAGAGTGCGTAAGTTATCTTCCTCATCACTAGCATTTTCATCACTAGAAGACTCATATCTAGTGGAGGATTTAGATTTAACCTTCTTCTTTTTGCCGTCATTTGCCATGAGGCACTTGTGGCCGACGTTGGGGAAGAGAAGGCCCTTGGTGACAGCGATGTTGGCGGCGTCCTCGTCGTCGGAGGAGTCGCTAGAGCTTTCGTCGGAGTCCCACTCACGACAAACATGGGCATCGCCGCCCTTCTTCTTGTAGTACCTCTTCTTCTCCTTTCTTCTCCCCTTCTTGTCGTCACCCCTGTCACTGTCACTAGAAATAGGACATTTAGCTATAAAGTGACCGAGCTTACCACATTTGTAGCAAACCTTCTTGGAGCGAGGCTTGTAATCTTTCCCCCTCCTATGTTTGAGGATTTGGTGGAAGCTCTTGATGACGAGCGCCATTTCCTCGTTGTCGAGCTTGGAGGCGTCGATGGGTGTTCTACTCGGTGTAGACTCCTCCTTCTTCTCCTCTGTCGCCTTAAATGCGACCGGTTGTGCTTCGGACGTGGAGGGGCCGTCAAGCTCGTTGATCTTTCGTGAGCCCTTGATCATAAATTCAAAGCTCACAAAATTCCCGATTACTTCCTCGGGAGTCATTAGTGTATATCTTGGATTACCACAAATTAATTGTACTTGAGTAGGGTTAAGGAAAATAAGTGATCTTAAAATAACCTTAACCACCTCGTGGTCATCCCACTTTTTGCTCTCGAGGTTGCGCACTTGATTCACCAAGGTCTTGAGCCGGTTGTACATATCTTGTGGCTCCTCTCCTTGGCGAAGACGGAAGCGACCGAGCTCCCCCTCGATCGTTTCCCGCTTGGTGATCTTGGTGAGTTCATCACCCTCGTGCGCCGTCTTGAGCACGTCCCAAACTTCCTTAGCGCTTTTTAATCCTTGCACCTTGTTGTACTCCTCCCTACTTAGAAAGGCGAGGAGTATTGTTGTGGCTTGGGAGTTGAAGTGCTCGATTTGGGCTACTTCGTCCTCATCATAATCCTCATCCCCTACGGATGGTACCTGTGCTCCAAACTCAACAACATTCCATATACTTTTGTGGAGTGAGGTTAGATGAAATTTCATTAAATCACTCCACCTAGCATAATCTTCACCGTCAAAGGTTGGCGGTTTGCCTAATGGAACAGAAAGTAATGGAGTATGTCTAGAAGTGCGAGGATAGTGTAAGGGGTCTTACTAAATTTCTTGCGCTCATGGTGCTTAGAAGTTATGGAGGGCGCGTCGGAGCCGGAGGTAGAAGGTGATGAAGTGTCGGTCTCGTAGTAGACCACCTTCCTCATCTTCTTTATTTTGTCGCCACTCCGATGCGACTTGTGAGAAGAAGTCTTCTTCTCCTTCTTCTCCTTGTTGCGGGACTCTTCCGATGAAGCCTTCCCGTGGCTTGTAGCGGGCTTGTCGCCGGTCTCCATCTCCTTCTTGGCGAGTTCTCCCGACATCACTTCGAGCGGTTAGGCTCTAATGAAGCACTGGGCTCTGATACCAATTGAAAGTCGCCTAGAGGGGGGTGAATAGGGCGAAACTGAAATTCTCAAAAATAATCACAACTACAAGCCGGGTTAGCGTTAGAAATATAATTGAGTCCGCGAGAGAGGGTGGAAAACAAATCGCAAGCAAATAAAGAGTGTGACACGCGGATTTGTTTTACCGAGGTTCGGTTCTCGCAAACCTACTCCCCGTTGAGGTGGTCACAAAGACCGGGTCTCTTTCAACCCTTTCCCTCTCTCAAACGGTCCCTCGGACCGAGTGAGCTTTCTCTTCTCAATCACTTGGAACACAAAGTTCCTACAAGGACCACCACAAGATTGGTGTCTCTTGCCTCAATTACAAGTGAGTTTGATCGCAATGAAGAATCAAAGAAAGAAGAAAGCAATCCAAGCGCAAGAGCTCAAAAGAACACAAGCAAATCTCTCTCACTAATCACTGGGGCGTTGTGTGGAGTTTGGAGAGGATTTGATCACTTGGGTGTGTCTAGAATTGAATGCTAGAGCTCTTGTAAGTAGTTGAAGTGGGAAAACTTGGATGACTTGAATGTGGGGTGGTTGGGGGTATTTATAGCCCCAACCACCAAACTAGCCGTTTGGTGGGGCTGTCTGTCGCATGTTGCACACCGGACATGTCCGGTGCGCCAGCCACGTCACCAAGGCCGTTGGGTTCCGACTGTTGGAGCACTGTCTTCTGGGCCCGCCTGGATGTCCGGTGGCACACCGGACATGCACTGTAGAGTGTCCGGTGCGCCACATCGCGCGTGCATGACTTCTGCGCGCTCTGGCGCGCATTTAATGCTTCTGCAGGTGACCGTTGGTGCGAAGTAGCCGTTGCTATGCTGGTTCACCGGACAGTCCGGTGTACACCGGACATGTCCGGTGAATTATAGCGGAGCAAATTCCCGAAGCTGGCGAGTTCCAGAGCCGCTCTTCCCTGGGGCACCGGACACTGTCCGGTGTACATCGGACAGTCCGGTGAATTATAGCGGAGCGCCTTTGGATTTTCCCGAAGGTGATGAGTTTGACTTGGAGTCCTCTGGTGCACCGGACACTGTCCGGTGGCACACCGGACAGTCCGGTGCGCCAGACCAGGGCACACTTCGGTTATCCCTTGCTCTCTCTGTTGAACCCAATTCTTGGTCTTTTTATTGGCTAAGTGTGAACCTTTGGCACCTGTATAACTTATACACTAGAGCAAACTAGTTAGTCCAATTATTTGTGTTGGGCAATTCAACCACCAAAACTGTTTAGGAACTAGGTGTAAGCCTAATTCCCTTTCAGCTAGGTTGGCAAACCTTTTGAGAAGTTTTGGTCTCTATGTAGAGACTTGGGTCATATAGTTCTATGCTTCGCTATGGACATATCCTGGCTATGAGTATTTTCAGTTCACATTAAGAGGCAGGGATCACACACTGTATGCGAGTGTAGTCAAAGAGCATCTAGAGTTCATAGAGTCCACCAGAGTTCACAACTTGTGCTATGGCACTATGGACGTAGCTAGATTCCCTAATGGCAAAGAGTATATCTGTCGGGGACCATAATTAGGGGTACCCCCAATACTCCTAATCTCAGCTGGTAATCCCCATCAGCACAAAGCTACAAAGGCCTGATGGGCGCGATTCAGGTCAAGGCTCCGTCCACTCAAGGGACACGATTCCGCCTCGCCCGAGCCCAGCCTCGGGCAAAGACAGCCGACCCAGGAGGATTCGAGTCTCGCCCGAGGGTCCCCTCAAGCAACGGACGCACCTTCGGCTCACCCGAGGCCCAGGCTTCGTGGAGAAGCAACCTTGGCCAGATCGCCACGCCAACCGACCGTATCGCAGAAGCATTTAATGCAAGGATCGACTGACACCTTATCCTGACGCGCGCTCCTCAGTCGACAGGGCCGAAGTGACCGCAGTCACTTCGCCGCTCCACTGACCGACCTGACAGGAAAACAACGCCGCCTGCCCTGCTCCAACTGCTGTGCTACTCGACAGAGTGAGGCTGACAGCAGCTAAGTCCGGCCTCGGGCGCCATAGGAAGCTCCGCCTCGCCCGACCCCAGGGCTCGGACTCAGCCTCGACCTCGGATGACGGACTCCGCCTCGCCCGACCCCTGGGCTCGGACTCAGCCTCGACCTCGGACGACGGACTCCGCCTCGCCCGACCCCAGGGCTCGGACTCAGCCTCGACCTCGGACGACGGACTCCGCCTCGCCCGACCCCAGGGCTCGGACTCAACCTCGACCTCGGAAGACGGTCTCCGCCTCGCCCGACCTCGGGCTCGGACCGACCACGTCACAGGGGGGGATCATTACCCTACTCCTAGCTAGCTTAGGCTACGGGGAACAAGACCGGTGACCCATCTGGTTCGCCCCGGTAAACAAGTAATGATGACACCCAAGCGTGCTCCATGACGACGGCGGCTCTCAGCCCCTTACGGAAGCAAGGAGACGTCAGCAAGGATCCGACAGCTGTACTTCCACAGGGCTCAAGCGCTCCTCCGACGGCCACGACATCACATGAATAGGGCGCCAAAACCTCTCCGACAGCCACGACGGCATGTACTTAGGGCTCTGGCTCCTCTTTGCTAGACACGTTAGCACATTGCTACACCCCCCATTGTACACCTGGGCCCTCTCCTTACGTCTATAAAAGGAAGGTCCAGGGCTCTTGTACGAGAGGGTTGGCCGCGCGGGAGAACGGGCCGACGCACAAGGCTCTCGCTCTCTCTCTCTCTCTCCCACGCGAACGCTTGTAACCCCCTACTGCAAGCGCATCCGCCCTGGGCACAGGACAACACAAAGGCCGCGAGTTCCCCTTTGCTGTTTCTCCCCCTTTGTGTTCCGTCTCGCGCCGACCCATCTGGGCTGGGACACGCAGCGACAATTTACTCGTCGGTCTAGGGACCCCCCGGGGTCGAAACGCCGACAGTTGGCGCGCCAGGTAGGGGCCTGCTGCGTGTTGACGAACAACTTCCCGTCAAGCTCCAGATGGTTAGTCTCCAGCAACCTCTCCAACCCGGGACGATGCTTCGTTTCGGGAGTCTTGAGTTCATGTCCCTCGACGGCAGCTACGACATGATACTCCTTCCTCCGCCGCGCGACAACGACAATGGCGGCCGTCAGCTCGTCCGGCGGCGACGGAATCGACGACGTCTTCCCCACGTGGCGGAAGAGCAACATCCGGGTCTGTCCCGTCACCTTCCTCGCCGACGGAGGAGGAGGCGGGGCAGGCATGGCCAAGCAGGAGGCGGCACCTCGTCGGCTGTCGAGCGAATCGACGGTGTCGGCGCCCCAACGGGGGACACGTTGGGCGTTGACCTCGCGTCTGATACGAAGACGAGTGTCGTTTCCCCGCAACACGCCAACCCCAAGCAGACGGACGAGGCCAGCACGCTCGCGAAGGACTTGCTGGGCGTTAGCCTCGTACCTGAGGTAACGGTGCAGTCCGTCCCTGACGCGACTTTGTCACCACCCGTCGATCAAGAGGTATCGTCCGTTTCCCATCCCATGCCTTTTAGATTCAGCTGCGACCCACCAAGTGACCCCGCTTCGGTGGACGCTTTCATAAAGGCATATCCAAACCCTCTGGGGTATCATATGCGGTCAACCTGGGACCGACTGACGGCCGTCTCGACCTACGGGCCCCCGGGTTCCGAGGAAGATGACGAGCCCGACTCTGGTTGGGATTTCTCCGGGCTCGATAACCCCAGTGCCATACGGGACTTCATGACCGCATGTGACTACTGCCTCTCCGATTGCTCCGATAGCAGCCACAGCCTCGGCGACGAGGACTGTGGCCCAAGTCGCGAATGCTTCCACGTCGATCTAGGGGGTCTCGACGAAGGCAACCATCTTGGTATGCCAGAGGACGGTGATCCCCCTAGGCCTGCGCCTCGCGTTGACATCCTTTGGGAGCTAGCTGTGGTCCTAGTCCCTGCGGGGGGTCAGGACGCACAGCTCGAGCAAATCCGCGAGGTACAGGCCAGGCTCGATGAGGAAGCAGGACAACTTGTGCAGCTTCGACAAAATATCGGGCAGGAGTGGGCAGGCCGAGCACCGGCCGGAGAAGCGCGTCATCTGGCCTAGGACGTCCAGCACCACATCGCCGACGATGCCAGGGTGAGGCTTCCCCCGGCTTTCAGTGGGGTCGGCCAGAACCTGGCTGCAGCAGCGATACTACTCCGAGCGATGCCGGAACCATCCACCACTGAGGGGCGGCGTATCCAGGGAGAGCTCAAGAATCTCCTGGAAGACGCCGCGGTCCGACGGGCCAAGAGCTCTGCCTCCCGAAGGCAGGGGTACCCCCCGGAGCATCGCGCCGCGACTTCCCGATTCATGCGGGAAGCCTCGGTCCACATCGGGCGCACGCGGAACACAGCGCCTGCGGCCCCAGGACACCTCGGCAACGAGCACCGCCACGACCGTCGAGCCCACCTCTACAAGAAGGTGCGCCGAGGCTACCACCCCAGGCGTGGGGGACGCTACGACAACGGGGAGGATCGGAGCCCCTCACTCGAACCACCCGGTCCGCAAGCTTTCAGCCGGGCCATACGACGGGCGCCGTTCCCGACCCGGTTCCGAACCCCGACTACCATCACCAAGTACTCGAGGGAGTCAAAGCCGGAGCTGTGGCTCGCGGACTACCGACTGGCCTGCCAGCTGGGTGGGGCGAACGATGACAACCTCATCATCCGCAACCTTCCCCTGTTCCTCTCTGACGCCGCCTGAGCCTAGCTGGAGCATCTGCCTCCTGCGCAGATCTTCAACTGAGACGACCTGGTCAAAGCTTTCGCCGGCAACTTCCAGGGCACATACATGCGCCCTGGGAACTCCTGGGATCTCCGAAGCTGCCGCCAGCAGCCGGGAGAATCCCTCCGGGACTACATCCGGCGATTTTCGAAGCAGCGCACCGAGCTGCCCAACATCACTGACTCGGATGTCATCAGCGCTTTCCTCGCCGGCACCACTTGCCGCGACCTGTTGAGCAAGCTGGGTCGCAAGACTCCCACCAGGGCGAGCGAGCTGATGGACATCGCCACCAAGCGCCTCTGGTCAGGAGGCGGTCGAGCCATCTTCCGGAAGGACAAGCAGCCTCAGGGGCGCCAGCCGGAAGACGTCCCCGAGGCGTCCGCTCAGCGCGGCGCGAGGAAGAAGGGCAAGAAGAAGTCGCAAGCGAAACGCGACGCCACCGACGCGGACCTTGTCGCTGCCGCCGAGCACAGGAACCCTCGAAAGCCTCCCGGAGGCGCCAACCTGTTCGACAAGATGCTTAAGGAGTCGTGCCCCTATCATCAGGGTCCCGTCAAGCACACCCTTGAGGAATGCGTCATGCTTCGGCGCTACTTCCACAAGGCCGGGCCACCGGCGGAAGGTGGCAGAGCCCACAATAATGATAAGAAGGAAGATCACAAGGCAGAGGAGTTCCCCAAGGTCCACGACTGCTTCATGATCTACAGTGGGCATGTGGCGAACGCCTCGGCTCGGCACCGCAAGCAAGAGCGCCGGGAGGTCTGCTCGGTAAAGGTGGCGGCGCCAGTCTACCTAGACTGGTCCGACAAGCCCATCACCTTTGACCAGGGCGACCACCCCGACCGCGTGCCGAGCCCAGGAAAGTACCCGCTCGTTGTCGATCCCGTCATCGACAACATCAGGCTTACCAAGGTCCTCATGGACGGAGGCAGCAGCCTCAACATCATCTACGACGAGACCCTCGGGCTCCTGCAGATCGATCTGTCCTCGATCCGGGCCGGTGCGGTGCCCTTTCATGGGATCATCCCCGGGAAACGCGTCCAACCCCTCGGACAACTCGATCTGCCCGTCTGCTTCGGGACTCCCTCCAACTTCTGAAAGGAAACCCTCACATTCGAGGTGGTCGGGTTCCGAGGAACCTACCACGCGGTACTGGGGAGACCATGCTACGCCAAGTTCATGGCCGTCCCCAACTACACCTACCTCAAGCTCAAGATGTCGGGCCCCAACGGGGTCATCACCGTCGGCTCCACGTACCGACACGCGTACGAATGTGACGTGGAGTGCGTGGAGTACTGAGAGCACCTAGAGGGGGGGTGAATAGGTGATCCTGTAAAACTTAAACTTTAATGCCACAAAAACTTGGTTAGGAGTTAGCACAATAAAGCCTAGTGGCTAGAGAAGAGTCTTTGCAAGACACGATAACCACAAGAAGATCAATCACAGATAGACACAGTGGTTTATCCCGTGGTTCGGCCAAGTTCAACACTTGCCTACTCCACGTTGTGGCGTCCCAACGGACGAGGGTTGCAATCAACCCCTCTCAAGCGGTCCAAAGACCCACTTGAATACCATGGTGTTTTGCTTTGCTTTACTATATCCCGTTTGCGAGGAATCTCCACAACTTGGAGCCTCTCGCCCTTACACTTTGATGTTCACAAATAAGCACGGAGTAAGGGAGGGATGAGCAACGCACACAAGACACGAAATCGAAGTACCAACACGCACACAAGTCACAACAAGAGCTCACAGCACAACCCGACAAGTTCACAACTCAAATGGAGCTCTAGTTGCTATCACAAAGAATCAAGTGCGCGGAATCGAAGTCTTGGTGCTTAGGAATGCTTGGTGTACTCCTCCATGCGCCTAGGGGTCCCTTTTATAGCCCCAAGGCAGCTAGGAGCCGTTGAGTGCATTCCAGGAAGGCAATTCTTGCCTTCTGTCGCCTGGCGCATCGGACAGTCCGGTGCACCACCGTACACTGTCCGGTGCGGATCTCCTTCCTTATTTGGCGAACCCGACCGTTGGCGGTTCAGAGCCGTTGGCGCATCGGACACTATCTGGTGCACACCGGACAGTCCGGTGCCCCTTCTGACCGTTGGCACTTGCCACGCCTCATGCGCGGATTCCGTGGCCGACCGTTGGCCCAGCCGACCGTTGGCTCACCGGACACTGTCCGGTGCACCACCGGACAGTTCGGTGAATTATAGTCGTACGTCGCCGACGATTTCCCGAGAGCAGCAAGTTCACCTGAGTCAGCCTGGCGCACCGGACACTGTCTGGTGCACCACCGGACACTGTCTGGTGCACCACTGGACAGTCCGGTGCACCCAGACCGAGCTGCATTTTGGCTGTACTTAGCCAACTTTTCTCCAAAACAATTTCTCCTGTTTCTAGCACTTAGACACAATACATTAGTCTTCAAATCAATGTACCAAGTCTAGAAACATACCTTTTCTCTTGATTTGCACTTTGCACAATTTAACACTTAGGCACTTGTGTTGGACACTTAATCACCAAAATACTTAGAAATGGCCCAAGGGCACATTTCCCTTTCAATCTCCCCCTTTTTGGTGATATATGCCAACACAATAAACAGCAACTAAGAGAAGTGCAACATCAATGCAAATGAAAACTCAAATTTGTTTTGAATCAAATTTGGCATATTTGGATCATTCTTTGCCACCACTTGGTTTGTTTTTGTAAATCAAACTCAATTTCCTATCTCTAGGTCAAAACCACTTGTTGAGGCATAGAGAGAGAGACATTCCAAGAGAAATTGATCAAGAATTCAAAAACTCCCTCTATTTCCCATAATCAACCATTCTCCCCACAAGAGGCCAACTTTTGACAAAAGAGGCAATAAGAGATTTTTGACTAACAAAGAGCTCTATTCTACTATTTTCAAAATTCTCAAGTGGTAGCTGATCCATTTATTGCTTTGTCCTTATTTTCTCCCCCTTTGGCATCAAGCACCAAAACAGGATCAATCTTGGCCTTTTAACCCCATTGCCTCACCAAAATCCTCAACTAAGAGTAAAAAGGCAATAAGAGTATAAAGATGAACTTGGAGTGAGTTACTCTTTCATCGAAGTGCAGTGGAAGTTTTGCATGGTCCAAGTCCACCTTTTCCCTTTCAAACCTCCTTTGAGACTAAATTAAGCAAACTCAAGCACACAGTTAGTCTCAAAGGGTCAAGTTGTAGCACATCTCCCCCTAAGCATGTGCATCACTTGCAAATGGACTTGTGAGGTCCGGGGAGTGCTTGTACAACTTGAGCACCATAAACAAAATGCATTAAGGAACATGATCAAGGCATAAGATATATGTATGCTATAAATCAATCCAGGTTCCGCGAATCTAAGACATTTAGCTCACTACGCAGCCTGCAAAAGGTCTTCTCATCTAGAGGCTTGGTAAAGATATCGGCTAGCTGGTTCTCGGTGCTAACATGAAACACTTCGATATCTCCCTTTTGCTGGTGGTCTCTCAAAAAGTGATGCCGGATGTCAATGTGCTTTGTGCGGCTGTGTTCAACAGGATTATCCGCTATGCGGATAGCACTCTCATTATCACATAGGAGTGGGACTTTGCTCAGATTGTAGCCAAAGTCCCTGAGGGTTTGCCTCATCCAAAGTAGTTGCGCGCAGCACTGTCCTGTGGCAACATACTCGGCCTCAGCGGTGGATAGGGCAACGGAAGTTTGTTTCTTAGAACTCCATGACACCAGAGACCTTCCTAAGAATGGGCATGTCCCCAATGTACTCTTCCTATCGACCTTACATCCAGCATAGTCGGAGTCTGAATATCCAATCAAGTCAAAGGTAGACCCCTTTGGATACCAGATCCCGAAGCAAGGCGTAGCGACTAAGTATCTAAGAATTCGCTTCACGGCCACTAAGTGACACTCTCTTGGATCGGATTGAAATCTAGCACACATGCATACGCTAAGCATGATATCCGGTCTACTAGCACACAAATAAAGTAAAGACCCTATCATAGACCGGTATGCTTTTTGATCAACGGACTTACCTCCTTTGTTGAGGTCGATGTGTCCGTCGGTTCCCATTGGAGTCTTTGCGGGCTTGGCGTCCTTCATCCCAAACCGCTTGATCAAGTCATGTGTGTACTTCGTTTGGGAGATGAAGGTCCCATCCTTGAGTTGCTTCACTTGGAACCCAAGGAAATAGCTTAACTCGCCCATCATCGACATCTCAAACTTTTGAGTCATTACCCTGCTAAACTCCTCACAAGACTTTTGGTTAGTAGAACCAAATATTATGTCATCGACATAAATTTGGCACACAAAAAGATCACCATCACAAGTCTTAGTAAAAAGAGTTGGATCGACTTTCCCAATCTTGAAATCATTAGCAATTAAAAAGTTTCTAAGGCATTCATACCATGCTCTTGGGGCTTGCTTAAGTCCATAGAGCGCCTTAGAGAGCTTACACACGTGGTCGGGGTACCGTTCATCCTCGAAGCCAGGGGGTTGCTCCACGTACACCTCCTCCTTGATTGGCCCGCTGAGGAAAGTGCTCTTCACATCCATTTGGAACAACCTGAAAGAATGGTGAGTAGCATAGGCTAACAATATGCGAATTGACTCTAGCCTAGCCACAGGAGCAAAAGTCTCCTCAAAGTCCAAACCTGCGACTTGGGCATAACCTTTTGCCACAAGTCGTGCCTTGTTCCTTGTCACCACCCCGTGCTCGTCTTGTTTGTTGCGGAACACCCACTTGGTTCCCACAACATTTTGCTTGGAACGAGGCACCAGTGTCCAAACTTCATTTCTCTTGAAGTTATTGAGCTCCTCTTGCATGGACAACACCCAGTCCGGATCTAGCAAGGCCTCCTCTACCCTGAAAGGCTCAATAGAAGAGACAAAGGAGTAATGCTCACAAAAATTAACTAATCGAGACCGAGTAGTTACTCCCTTGCTAATGTCACCCAAAATCTGGTCGACGGGATGATCCCTTTGAATCATCGCTCGGACTTGAGTTGGAGGTGCCTGTTGTGCTTCTTCCTCTATCATATGAACATCTTGTGCTCCCCCTTGATCACACGCCTCTTCTTGATGAACCTGTTCATCATCTTGAGTTGGGGGATGCACCATTGTTGAGGAAGAAGGTTGATCTCGCTCATTTTGTTCCTGTGGCTACACATCTCCAATCGCCATGGTGCGTAATGTGGCCGTTGGAACGTCTTCTTCATCTACATCATTAAGATCAACAACTTGCTCTCTTGGAGAGCCATTAGTCTCATCAAATACAACATCGCTAGAGACTTCAACCAAACCCGATGATTTGTTGAAGACCCTATACGCCTTTGTATTTGAGTCATAACCTAACAAAAACCCTTCTACGGCTTTGGGAGCAAATTTGGAATTCCTACCCTTCTTCACTAGAATGTAGCATTTACTCCCAAAAACTCGAAAATACGAAACATTGGGTTTGTTACCGGTTAGTAGCTCGTATGACGTCTTCTTTAGGAGGCGATGAAGGTAGACCCGGTTTATGGCGTGGCAAGCCGTGTTCACGACTTCCGACCAAAAGCGCTCGGGGGTCTTGAACTCTCCAAGCATCGTCCTTGCCATGTCTGTAAGCGTCCTATTCTTCCTCTCTACCACACCATTTTGATGTGGTGTGTAGGGAGCGGAGAACTCGTGTTTGATTCCTTCCTCTTCAAGATACTCCTCCACTTGAAGGTTCTTGAATTCGGACCCATTGTTGCTCCTTATCTTCTTCACCTTGAGCTCAAACTCGTTTTGAGCTCTCCTTAGGAAGCGCTTGAGGGTCCCTTGTGTTTCAGATTTGTCCTGCAAAAAGAATACCCAAGTGAAGCGGGAAAAATCATCAACTATAACAAGACCATACTTACTTCCTCCTATGCTTAGATAGGCGACGGGTCCGAAAAGGTCCTTATGAAGTAACTTCAGGGGTCTTGATGTTGTCATCACATTTTTGACATGATGAGAGCTTCCCACCTGTTTCCCTGCTTGACAAGCTGCACAAGGTCTATCTTTTTCGAAAGTAACATTAGTTAGACCTATCACGTGCTCTCCCTTTAGAAGCTTGTGAAGGTTCTTCATCCCCACATGTGCTAAGCGGCGATGCCACAGCCAGCCCATGCTAGTCTTAGCAATTAAGCATGCATCTAGACCGGCCTCCTCTTTTGCAAAATCAACTAAATAGAGTTTGCCGTCTAATACACCCTTAAAAGCTAATGAACCATCACTTCTTCTAAAGACATACACATCTACATTTGTGAATAGACAATTATATCCCATATTACATAATTGACTTACGGATAACAAATTATATCCAAGCGACTCTACTAAGAATACATTAGAAATAGAGTGCTCATTTGAGATTGCAATCTTGCCTAAGCCTTTAACCTTGCCTTGATTCCCGTCACCGAATATGATTGAATCTTGGGAATCTTTATTCTTGACGTAGGAGGTGAACATCTTCTTCTCCCCCGTCATGTGGTTTGTGCATCCGCTGTCGATAATCCAGCTTGATCCCCCGGATGCATAAACCTGCAGGGCAAATTTAGGCTTGGGTCTTAGGTACCCAACTCTTGTTGGGTCCTATAAGGTTAGTGACAATATCCTTAGGGACCCAAATGCAAGTTTTATCTCCCTTGCATTTTGCCCCTAGTTTCCTAGCAATCACTTTCCTATCCTTTCTACAAATCGCAAATGAAGCATTGCAAGCATGATAAATTGTAGAAGGTTCATTTATTATTTTCCTAGAAACATGAACAACATTTCTTCTAGGCATGTGATTAATAACATTTCTCCTAGCTAAATTTCTATCATGCATAATAGAAGAACTAGAAGCAACCATGGCATGAGAATCAAAAGCATCATAACTTCTATAAACATTTCTAGAATGTCTCCTATCATGATACATGAAGGCATGGTTCTTTTGAGCACTACTGGCCATAGGGGCCTTCCCTTTCTCCTTGGCGGAGATGGAAGCCTTATGGCTTGTTAAGTTCTTGACTTCCCTCTTGAAGCCAAGACCATCCTTAATTGAGGGGTGTCTACCAATCGTGTAGGCATCCCTTGCAAATTTTAGCTTGTCAAATTCACTCTTGCTAGTCTTAAGTTGGGCATTAAGACTAGCCACTTCATCATTTAATTTAGAAATGCAAACTAGGTGTTCACTACAAGCATTAATATTAAAATCCTTGCACCTATTGCAAATCATAACATGTTCTACACAAGAGTTAGATTTATTTGCTACTTCTAGTTTAGCATTTAAATCATCATTAACACCTTTTAAAGTAGAAATGGTTTCATGACAAGTAGATAGTTCACAAGAAAGCATTTCATTCCTTTTAATTTCTAGAGCAAGAGAATTTTGTGCACTAACAAATTTATCATGCTCTTCATATAAAAGGTCCTCTTGTTTTTCTAGTAATCTATTCTTGTCATTCAATGCATCAATCAATTCATTAATCTTATCAATCTTAGTTCTATCTAAGCCCTTGAATAAGCATGAATAGTCTATTTCATCATCATCACTAGACTCATCCTCGCTTGAAGAAGCATAAGTAGTATTATTTCGAGTACATACCTTCTTCTCCTTTGCCATGAGGCATGTGTGATGCTCGTTGGGGAAGAGAGATGACTTGTTGAAGGCGGTGGCAGCGAGTCCTTCGTTGTCGGAGTCGGACGAGGAGCAATCCGAATCCCACTCCTTTCCAAGATGTGTCTCGCCCTTCGCCTTCTTGTAGTTCTTCTTCTTTTCCCACTTTCCACTCTTCTTTTCCTGGTCACTGTCATTATCGGGACAATTAGCGATAAAATGACCAATCTTACCACATTTGAAGCAGGAGTGCTTCCCCTTCGTCTTGTTCTTGTTGGGGTGCTCCTTGCGACCCTTTAGCGCCGTCTTGAACCTCTTGATGATGAGGGCCATTTCTTCCTCATTAAGCCCGGTCGCCTCAACTTGCGCCACCTTGCTAGGTAGTGCCTCCTTGCTTCTTGTCGCTTTGAGAGCAACGGTTTGAGGCTCGTGGATTGGGCCATTCAATGCATCATCCACGTATCTCGCCTCCTTGATCATCATCCTCCCGCTTACAAATTTCCCAAGAATTTCTTCGGGCGACATCTTGGTGTACCTAGGATTTTCACGAATATTGTTTACCAGATGTGGATCAAGTACAGTAAAGGACCTTAGCATTAGGCGGACGACATCGTGGTCCGTCCATCGCGTGCTTCCATAGCTCCTTATTTTGTTGACGAGGGTCTTGAGCCTGTTGTACATTTGGGTTGGCTCTTCCCCTCTTATCATCGCGAATCTCCGAGTTCGCCTTCCACCAACTCCACCTTGGCGAGCATGGTGACATCGTTCCCCTCATGTGAGATCTTGAGGGTGTCCCAGATTTGCTTGGCATTGTCCAAGCCGCTCACCTTATGGTACTCGTCCCTGCACAATGAGGCTAACAACACAGTAGTAGCTTGTGCATTTTTATGAATCTGTTCATTGATAAACAAAGGACTATCCGAGCTATCAAATTTCATTCCACTCTCTACTATCTCCCATATACTAGGATGGAGAGAGAACAAGTGACTACGCATTTTGTGACTCCAAAATCCGTAGTCCTCTGCATCAAAATGAGGAGGTTTACCAAGTGGAATGGAGAGCAAATGGGCATTGGTACTTTGAGGAATACGAGAATAATCAAAAGAGAAGTTTGAATTAACCGTCTTCTTTTTCTCGTAGTCGTTGTTGTCGTCCTTTTGGGAAGAAGAGGACTCGTCGCTGTCGTCGTAGTAGACAATCTCCTTGATGCGCCTTGTCTTCTTCTTCTTCCCGTCTTTTTTTTTGTGGCTTGAGCCCGAGTCAGTAGGTTTGTCATCTTTTGGATCATTGACGAAGGACTCCTTCTCCTTATCATTGACCACCATCCCCTTGCCCCTAGGATCCATCTCTTCGGGCGATTAGTCCCTTTCTTGAAGAGAACGACTCTGATACCAATTGAGAGCACCTAGAGGGGGGTGAATAGGTGATCCTGTAAAACTTAAACTTTAATGCCACAAAAACTTGGTTAGGAGTTAGCACAATAAAGCCTAGTGGCTAGAGAAGAGTCTTTGCAAGACACGATAACCACAAGAAGATCAATCACAGATAGACACAGTGGTTTATCCCGTGGTTCGGCCAAGTTCAACACTTGCCTACTCCATGTTGTGGTGTCCCAACGGACGAGGGTTGCAATCAACCCCTCTCAAGCGGTCCAAAGACCCACTTGAATACCACGGTGTTTTGCTTTGCTTTACTATATCTCGTTTGCGAGGAATCTCCACAACTTGGAGCCTCTCGCCCTTACACTTTGATATTCACAAAGAAGCACGGAGTAAGGGAGGGATGAGCAACGCACACAAGACACGAAATCGAAGTACCAACACGCACACAAGTCACAACAAGAGCTCACAGCACAACCCGACAAGTTCACAACTCAAATGGAGCTCTAGTTGCTATCACAAAGAATCAAGTGCGCGGAATCGAAGTCTTCGTGCTTAGGAATGCTTGGTGTACTCCTCCATGCGCCTAGGGGTCCCTTTTATAGCCCCAAGGCAGCTAGGGTGTCGTTGAGTGCATTCCAGGAAGGCAATTCTTGCCTTCTGTCGCCTGGCGCACCGGACAGTCCGGTGCACCACCGGACACTGTCCGGTGTGGATCTCCTTCCTTATTTGGCGAAGCCGACCATTGGCGGTTCAGAGCCGTAGGCGCACCGGACACTGTCCGGTGCACACCGGACAGTTCGGTGCCCCTTCTGACCGTTGGCACTTGCCACGCGTCATGCGCGGATTCCGTGGCCGACCGTTGGCCCGGTCGACCGTTGGCTCACCGGACACTGTCCGGTGCACCACCGGACAGTCCGGTGAATTATAGCCGTACGTCGCCGACGATTTCCCGAGAGCAGCAAGTTCACCTGAGTCAGCCTGGCGCACCGGACACTGTCCGGTGCACCACCGGACAGTCCGGTGCACCCAGGCCGAGCTGCATTTTGGCTGTACTTAGCCAACTTTTCTCCAAAATAATTTCTCCTGTTTCTAGCACTTAGACACAATACATTAGTCTTCAAATCAATGTACCAAGTCTAGAAACATACCTTTTCTCTTGATTTGCACTTTGCACAATTTAACACTTAGGCACTTATGTTGGACACTTAATCACCAAAATACTTAGAAATGGCCCAAGGGCACATTTCCCTTTCAAGTACGCCGAGGCCCTCGCCAAATCCGAGGCCCTCATCGCCGACCTGGAGAGCCTCTCCGAGGAGGCGCCAGATGCGAAGCGCCACGCCGGCAACTTCGAGCTAGCTGAGACGGTTAAGTCCGTCCCTCTCGACCCCAGCAACGACACCTCCAAGCAGATCCGGATCGGCTCCGAGCTCGACCCCAAATAGGAAGCAGTGCTCGTCGACTTTCTCCGCGCGAACGCCGAAGTTTTTGCGTGGAGTCCCTCGGACATGCCTGGCATACCGAGGGATGTCGCCGAGCACTCGCTGGATATCCGAGCTGGAGCCCGACCCGTGAAGCAGCCTCTGCGTAGATTCGACGAAGAAAAGCGTAGAGCCATAGGCGAGGAGATCCACAAGCTGATGGCTGCAGGGTTCATCAAAGAGGTATTCCATCCCGAATGGGTTGCCAACCCTGTGCTTGTGAGAAAGAAAGGAGGGAAATGGCGGATGTGTGTAGACTATACTGGTCTAAACAAAGCATGTCCGAAGGTTCCCTACCCTCTGCCTCGCATCGATCAAATCGTGGATTCCACTGCTGGGTGCGAAACCCTGTCTTTCCTCGATGCCTACTCAGGGTATCACCAAATCAGGATGAAAGAGTCTGACCAGCTCGCGACTTCTTTCATCACGCCCTTTGGCATGTACTCCTACGTTACTATGCCATTCGGTTTGAGGAATGCGGGTGCGACATACCAAAGGTGCATGAACCACATGTTCAGAGAACACATTGGTCGAACGGTCGAGGCTTACGTCGACGACATCGTAGTCAAGACGAGGAAAGCCTTCGACCTCCTCTCTGACCTTGAAACGACATTCAAGTGTCTCAAGGCAAAAGGCGTAAAACTCAATCCCGAGAAGTGTGTCTTAGGAGTCCCCCGAGGCATGCTCCTGGGGTTCATCGTCTCCGAGCGGGGCATCGAGGCCAACCCGGAGAAAATCGCGGCCATCACCAACATGGGCCCCATCAAGGACTTGAAAGGAGTACAGAGGGTCATGGGATGCCTTGCGGCTCTGAGCCGTTTCATCTCACGCCTCGGTGAAAGAGGCCTACCTCTGTACCGCCTGTTGAGGAAGACCGAGCGCTTCACTTGGACCCCCGAGGCCGAGGAAGCCCTCGGGAACCTAAAGGCGCTCCTCACAAGCGCGCCCATCTCGGTGCCCCCCGCTGCCGGAGAAGCCCTCTTGATCTACGTTGTCGCTACCACTCAGGTGGTCAGCGCCGCGATCGTGGTCGAGAGACGAGAAGAGGGGCACGCATTGCCCGTCCAGAGGTCGATCTACTTCATCAGTGAAGTACTGTCTGAGACCAAAATCCGCTACCCGCAAATCCAGAAGCTACTGTACACGGTAATTCTGACGCGGCGAAAGTTGCGACACTACTTCGAGTCTCACCCGGTGACTGTGGTGTCATCCTTCCCCCTGGGAGAGATCATCCAGTGCCGAGAGGCCTTGGGTAGGATTGCAAAGTGGGCAGTGGAGATCATGGGCGAGACAATCTCGTTCGCCCCTCGGAAGGCCATCAAGTCCCAAGTCTTGGCAGACTTTGTGGCTGAATGGGTCGACACCCAACTTTCAGCAGCTCTGATCCAACCGGAACTCTGGACCATGTTTTTCGACGGGTCGTTGATGAAAACTGGAGCGGGCGCGGGCCTGCTCTTCATCTCACCCCTTGGGAAGCACCTCCGCTACGTGCTGCGCCTCCATTTCCCGGCGTCCAACAACATGGCCGAGTACGAGGCTCTGGTTAACGGGTTGCACATCGCCATCGAGCTAGGGGTCCGACGCCTCGACGCTCATGGCGACTCGCAGCTTGTCATCGACCAAGTCATGAAGAACTCCCATTGCCGCGACCCGAAGATGGAAGCCTACTACGATGAGGTTCGGCGCCTGGAGGACAAGTTCTTCGGGCTCGAGCTTAACCACATCGCCCGATGATACAACGAGACTGCGGACGAGCTGGCTAAGATAGCCTCGGGGCGGACAACGGTTCCTCCGGACGTCTTCTCCCGAGACCTACACCAACCCTCCGTCAAGACCGACGACACGCCCAAGCCCGAGAAGGTCTCGGCCCTGCCTGAGGCGCCCTCGGCTCAGCCCGAGGCACCTTCGGCCCCCGAGGGTGAGGCACTGCACGTCGAGGGAGAGCGGAATGGGGTCACGCCTAATCGAAACTGGCAGACCCCGTACCTGCAATATCTCCACCGAGGAGAGCTACCCCTCGACAGAGCCGAAGCTCGGTGACTGGCACGGCGCGCCAAGTCGTTCGTCTTG
The DNA here is from genome assembly GCA_029449295.1 of Zea luxurians. Classification (NCBI taxonomy): domain Eukaryota; kingdom Viridiplantae; phylum Streptophyta; class Magnoliopsida; order Poales; family Poaceae; genus Zea; species Zea luxurians. The sequence goes on along the minus strand of JAOPSE010000023.1, from coordinate 59,365,511 downwards.
TTGGGTGACGGGAAGGAGCTCTACCACCGCAGCCCCTCAGGCGTCCTCCAGCGATGCATATCCATCGCCGAAGGTCAGGAGTTATTACAAGAAATACACTCGGGGGCTTGCGGTCACCACGCAGCACCTCGAGCCCTCGTTGGAAATGCCTTCCGACAGGTGATAGTCGCCTAGAGGGGGGGTGAATAGGGCGAAACTGAATTTTACAAAAATAATCACAACTACAAGCCGGGTTAGCGTTAGTAGTAAAGAAACGAGTCCGCGAGAGAGGGCGCAAAACAAATCGCAAGCAAATAAGAGTGTGACACGAGGATTTGTTTTACCGAGGTTCGGTTCTCGCAAACCTACTCCCCGTTGAGGAGGCCACAATGGCCGGGTCTTTTTCAACCCTTCCCTCTCTCAAACGATCCCACGGATCGAGTGAGCTTTCTCTTCTTCTCAATCAACCGGGAACAAAACTTCCCCGCAAGGGCCACCACACAATTGGTGCCTCTTGCCTTGGTTACAATTGAGTGATGATCTCAAGAACAAATGAGAAAGAAAGAAAGCAATCCAAGCGCAAGAGCTCAAAAGAACACGGCAAATCTCTCTCGCTAGTCACTAAGGGTTTGAATGGAATTGGAGAGGATTTGATCTCTTTGTATGTGTCTAGAATTGAATGCCTAGCTCTTGTAAGTGGTTGAGAGTTGGAAAACTTGGATGGCAATGAATGTGGGGTGGTTGGGGTATTTATAGCCCCAACCACCAAAAGTGACCGTTGCTGGAACTCCTCTGTTCGATGGCGCACCGGACAGTCCGGTGCACACCGGACAGTCCGGTGCCCCTGCCACGTCACCATTGCCGTTGGATTCTGACCGTTGGAGCTTCTGACTTCTGGGCCCTTCTGGATGTCCGGTGCACACCGGACATGTACTGTTTGATGTCCGGTGCACCGGTATGGGCGAGCCTGACGTCTGCGCGCGCTGCGCGCGCATTTAATGCACCGCAGGGAGCCGTTGGCGCCGCAGAGAGCCGTTGCTCCGCTGGCACACCGGACAGTCCGGTGCACACCGGACAGTCCGGTGAATTTTAGCGGAGCGGCTGCCGAGCGAACCCGAGGCTGGCGAGTTCCAGAGGCCGCGTTTCCTTGGAGCACCGGACATGTCCGGTGCACACCGGACAGTCCGGTGAATTATAGCGCGCCGGCTTCCGAGAAATCCCGAGGGCGAAGAGTTTGAAGTCGAAGTCTTCTGGCCGCACCGGACAGTCCGGTGCACACCGGACAGTCCGGTGCCTCCGGCCAGAGGAGCCCTCGGTTGCCTTGCTGCTCCTTTGTTGAATCCAACACTTGGTCTTTTTATTGGCTGATTGTGAACCTTTTTCACCTGTATAACTTATGCACTAGAGTAAACTAGTTAGTCCAATGTTTGTGTTGGGCAATTCAACCACCAAAATTATTTAGGAACTAGCTCTAAGCCTAATTCCCTTTCAATCTCCCCCTTTTTGGTGATTGATGCCAACACAAACCAAAGCAAATATAGAAGTGCATAATTGAACTAGTTTACATAATGTAAGTGCAAAGGTTGCTTGGAATTGAGCCAATATAAACTTATATGATGCGCATGGATGGTTTCTTTGTTTTTGACATATTGGACCATATTTGCACCACGAGTTTTGTTTTTGCAAATTCTTTTGTAAATTCTTTTCAAAGTACTTTTGCAAGATAGTCAAAGGTAAATGAAAAAGATTTTGCAAAGCATTTTCAAGATATGGAATTTTCTCCTCCTATTTCCAATGCTTTTCCTTTGACTAAGCAAAACTCCCCCTCAAATAAGGTCTCTTCTTAGTGTTCAAGAGGGTTTTAAGACATCAATTTTGAAAATACTCGTTACTCCCCTCTTAGAACACAAAGAGATACCAATTTTGAAATTTACCAATATAAAATTATCAAATTTATGAAATTAGGTGGTGGTGCGGTCCTTTTGCTTTGGGCTCATATTTTCTCCCCCTTTGGCATGAATCGCCAAAAACGGAATCATTAGAGCCCAATGAAGTACATTCTCCCCCTTTGGTCATGAAATAAATGAGTGAAGGTTATACCAACGTTGGAGAGATGATGCGGAGCGACGACGAAGGATGAGTAGTAGAACGGAGTGGAAGCCTTTGTCTTCGCCGAAGACTCCAATTCCCTTTCAATACACCTATGACTTGGTTGAAATACACTTGAAAACACATTAGTCATAGCATATATAAAAGAGACATGATCAAAGGTATATTTATGAGCTATGTGTGCAAGACTTAGCAAAAGAAATTCCTAGAATCAAGAATATTAAGCTCATGCCTAAGTCGGGTAAAAGATTGTTCATCAAGTGGTTTGGTAAAGATATCGGCTAATTGATCTTTAGTATTAATATAAGAAATCTCGATATCCCCCTTTTGTTGGTGATCCCAAAGAAAATGATACCGAATGGCTATGTGCTTAGTGCGGCTGTGCTCGACGGGATTGTCGGCCATTTTGATTGCACTCTCATTGTCACATAGCAAAGGGACTTTGGTTAATTTGTAACTGTAGTCCCGCAGGGTTTGCCTCATCCAAAGCAATTGCGCGCAACAATGGCCTGCGGCAATATACTCGGCTTCGGCGGTGGAAAGAGCGACCGAATTTTGCTTCTTTGAAGCCCAAGACACCAAGGATCTTCCCAAGAACTGGCAAGTCCCCGATGTGCTCTTTCTATTAATCCTACACCCCGCCCAATCGGCATCCGAATATCCAATCAAATCAAAAGTGGATCCCCGAGGGTACCAAAGCCCAAACTTAGGAGTAAAAGCCAAATATCTCAAGATTCGTTTTACGGCCGTAAGGTGTGATTCCTTAGGGTCGGCTTGGAATCTTGCACACATGCATACGGAAAGCATAATGTCCGGTCGAGATGCACATAAATAAAGCAATGAACCAATCATCGACCGGTATACCTTTTGATCCACGGACTTACCTCCCGTGTCGAGGTCGAGATGCCCATTAGTTCCCATGGGTGTCTTGATGGGCTTGGCATCCTTCATTCCAAACTTGCTTAGGATATCTTGAGTATACTTCGTTTGGCTAATGAAGGTGCCCTCATGGAGTTGCTTGACTTGGAATCCTAGAAAATACTTCAACTCCCCCATCATTGACATCTCGAATTTTTGCGTCATGATCCTACTAAATTCTTCACATGTAGATTTGTTAGTAGACCCAAATATGATATCATCAACATAAATTTGGCATACAAACAAATCATTATCAAGAGTCTTAGTGAATAAAGTAGGATCGGCCTTGCCGACTTTGAAACCATTTGCAATAAGGAAATCTCTAAGGCATTCATACCATGCTCTCGGGGCTTGCTTGAGCCCATAAAGCGCCTTAGAGAGCCTATAAACATGGTTAGGATACTCACTGTCTTCAAAGCCGGGAGGTTGCTCAACATAGACCTCCTCCTTGATTGGTCCATTGAGGAAGGCACTCTTCACGTCCATTTGGTAGAGCTTGAAGCCATGGTAAGTAGCATAGGCTAATAATATACGAATTGACTCAAGCCTAGCTACGGGTGCATAGGTTTCACCAAAATCCAAACCTTCGACTTGTGAATACCCCTTGGCCACGAGTCGAGCTTTGTTCCTAGTCACCACACCATGCTCGTCTTGCTTGTTGCGGAAGACCCACTTGGTTCCTACAACATTTTGGTTAGGACGTGGAACTAAGTGCCATACCTCATTCCTCGTGAAATTGTTGAGCTCCTCTTGCATCGCCATCACCCAATCCGAATCTTGTAGTGCTTCCTCTACCCTGGTTGGCTCAATAGAGGAAACAAACGAGTAATGTTCACAAAAATGAGCAACACGAGATCGAGTAGTTACCCCCTTATGAATGTCGCCGAGGATGGTGTCGACGGGGTGATCTCGTTGTATTGCTTGGTGGACTCTTGGGTGTGGCGGCCTTGGTTGTTCATCCTCCTTGTCTTCATCATTTGAATCTCCCCCTTGATTGTTGCTGTCATTTTGAGGTGGCTCATCTTCTTGATCTTCTTGTTCAACATCTTGAGCCTCATCCTCAACTGGAGTTGGTGGAGATACTTGTGTGGAGGAGGATGGTTGATCTTGTGCATTTGGAGGCTCTTCGGATTCCTTAGGACACACATCCCCAATGGACATGTTCCTTAGCGCTATGCATGGAGCCTGTTCTTCACCTATATCATCAAGATCAACTTGCTCTACTTGAGAGCCGTTAGTCTCATCAAACACAACGTCACAAGAAACTTCAACGAGTCCTGAGGACTTGTTAAAGACTCTATATGCCCTTGTGTTTGAGTCATATCCTAGTAAAAAGCCTTCTACAGTTTTAGGAGCAAATTTAGATTTTCTACCTCTTTTGACAAGAATAAAACATTTGCTACCAAAAACTCTAAAATATGAAATATTGGGCTTTTTACCGGTTAGGAGTTCATAAGATGTCTTCTTGAGGATTCGATGAAGATATAACCGATTGATGGCGTAGCAGGCGGTGTTGACCGCTTCGGCCCAAAATCGATCCGGTGTCTTGTACTCATCAAGCATGGTTCTTGCCATGTCCAATAGAGTTCGATTCTTCCTCTCCACTACACCATTTTGTTGTGGAGTGTAGGGAGAAGAGAACTCATGCTTGATGCCCTCCTCCTCAAGAAAACCTTCAATTTGAGCGTTCTTGAACTCCGTTCCATTGTCGCTTCTAATTTTCTTGATCCTTAAGCCGAACTCATTTTGAGCCCGTCTCAAGAATCCCTTTAAGGTCTCTTGGGTTTGTGATTTTTCCTGCAAAAAGAATACCCAAGTGAAGCGAGAATAGTCATCCACAATTACAAGGCAATACTTACTACCGCCGATGCTTATGTAAGCGATCGGGCCGAACAAATCCATGTGAAGGAGCTCCAGTGGCCTGTCGGTAGTCATGATGTTTTTGTGTGGATGATGGACACCAACTTGCTTCCCAGCTTGGCAAGCGCTACAAATCCTGTCTTTCTCAAAATGAACATCGGTTAGTCCCAAAATGTGTTCTCCCTTTAGAAGCTTGTGAAGATTCTTCATTCCAACATGGGCTAGTCGGCGGTGCCAGAGCCAACCCAAGTTAGTCTTAGCAATCAAGCAAGTGTTGAGCTCAGCTCTATGAAAATCTACTAAGTATAGCTGACCCTCTAACACTCCCTTAAAAGCTATTGAATCATCACTTCTTCTAAAGACAGTTACACCTATATCAGTAAAAAGACAGTTGTAGCCCATTTGACATAATTGGGATACGGAAAGCAAATTGTAATCTAATGAATCTACAAGAAAAACATTGGAAATAGAATGATCAGGAGATATAGCAATTTTACCCAAACCTTTGACCAAACCTTGATTTCCATCCCCGAATGTGATAGCTCGTTGGGGATCTTGGTTTTTCTCATAGGAGGAGAACATCCTTTTCTCCCCTGTCATATGGTTTGTGCACCCGCTGTCGAGTATCCAACTTGAGCCCCCGGATGCATAAACCTACAAAACAAGTTTAGTTCTTTGTCTTAGGTACCCAAACGGTTTTGGGTCCTTTGGCATTAGATACAAGAACTTTGGGTACCCAAACACAAGTCTTGGAGCCCTTGTGTTTGCCCCCAACAATTTTGGCAACTACCTTGCCGGACTTGCTAGTCAAAACATAAGATGCATCAAAAGTTTTAAATGAAATGGCATGATCATTTGATGCATTAATAGTTTTCTTTCTAGGCAACTTGGCATGGGTTGGTTGCCTAGATCTAGATGTCTCACCCTTATACATAAAAGCATGATTAGGGCCAGAGTGAGACTTCCTAGAATGAATTTTCTTAATTTTACTCTCAGGATACCCGGCAGGGTACAAAATGTAACCCTCGTTATCCTGAGGCATGGGAGCCTTGCCCTTAACAAAGTTAGACAAGTTCTTAGGAGGGGCATTAATTTTGACATTGTCTCCCCTATGGAAGCCAATGCCGTCCTTAATGCCCGGGCGTCTCCCATTATAGAGCATGCTTCTAGCCAATTTAAATTTTTCATTTTCTAAGTCATGCTCTCTAATTTTGGCATTAAGTTGTGCTATGTGATCATTTTGTTTTTTAATTAATGCAAGGTGATCATGGATAGCATCAACATTAATATCTCTACATCTAGTGCAAATGGACACATGCTCAATAGTAGATGTAGAGGGTTTGCAAGACTTTAATTCAATAACCTTAGCATGCAACAAATCATTCTTAGTTCTAAGGTCAGAAATAGTAGTATTGCAAACATCAAAATCCTTAGCCTTAGCAATTAATTTCTCATTCTCATTTCTAAGGCTAGCAAGAGAAATGTTCAATTTTTCAATCCTAGCAAGCAAATCATTATTATCATTTCTAGGAATTGAAATATTGCAAATAGGAGAATCAACCTTAGCTAACAAATTGGCATTTTCATTTCTAAGGTTGTCTAAAGTCTCATGGCAAATACTTAGCTCACTAGACAATTTTTCACATTTTTCTCTTTCTAGAGCATAAGCATTTTTAACCTTAACATGCTTTTTATTTTCTTTAATAAGGAAGTCCTCTTGAGAATCCAAGAGATCATCCTTCTCATGTATAGCACTAATCAATTCATTTAATTTTTCTTTTTGTTCCATGTTAAGGTTGGCAAAAAGAATACGCAAATTATCCTCTTCATTTTTATCATCATCCTCATCACTAGATGTTTCATATTTAGTGGAGGACTTTGATTTTACCTTCTTTTTGCCGTCCTTGGCCATGAGGCACTTGTGGCCGACGTTGGGGAAGAGGAGGCCCTTGGTGACGGCGATGTTGGCGGCGTCCTCGTCGTCGGAGGAGTCGCTTGAGCTTTCGTCGGAGTCCCATTCCCGACAAACATGGGCATCGCCGCCCTTCTTCTTGTAGTACTTCTTCTTCTCCTTCCTCTTGCCCTTCTTGTCGTTGTCCCTGTCACTATCACTTGATAATGGACATTTAGCAATAAAATGACCGGGCTTACCACATTTGTAGCAAACCTTCTTGGAACGGGATTTGTAATCCTTCCCCTTCCGTTGCTTGAGGATTTGCCGAAAACTCTTGATGATTAGGGCCATCTCCTCGTTGTCGAGCTTGGAGGCGTCAATTGGTTGTCTACTTGGTGTAGACTCCTCCTTCTTCTCCTCCGTTGCCTTGAAGGCCACGGGTTGCGCCTCGGATGTGGAAGGCTCATCAAGCTCGTTGATCTTCTTGGAGCCCTTAATCATGCATTCAAAACTAACAAAATTCCCGATGACTTCCTCGGGGGTCATTTGTGTATATCTAGGATTGCCACGAATTAATTGTACTTGAGTAGGGTTAAGGAAAATAAGGGCTCTTAGAATAACCTTAACCACTTCGTGGTCATCCCATTTTGCGCTCCCGAGGTTGCGCACTTGGTTCACCAAGGTCTTGAGCCGGTTGTACATGTCTTGTGGCTCTTCCCCTTGGTGAAGACGGAAGCGACCGAGCTCCCCCTCGATCGTTTCCCGCTTGGTGATCTTGGTGAGTTCATCACCCTCGTGCGCCGTCTTGAGTAGGTCCCAAATCTCCTTGGCGTTCTTCAACCCTTGAACTTTGTTGTATTCCTCCTTGCTTAGTGAGGCAAGAAGGATGGTTGTGGCTTGAGAGTTGAAGTGCTCGATTTGGGCCACTTCGTCCGTGTCGTAGTCCTCGTCCCCTACGGATGGTACCTGTACACCATACTCAACAACATCCCATAATCTTTTGTGGAGAGAGGTTAGATGAAATCGCATCAAATTACTCCACATAGCATAATCTTCACCATTAAAAGTTGGTGGTTTGCCTAATGGGACGGAAAGTAAAGGTGTATGTTTAGGAATGCGAGGGTAGCGTAGGGGGATCTTACTATACTTCTTACGCTCTTGGCGTTTAGAAGTGACGGACGCCGCGTCGGAGCCGGAGGTAGATGTCGATGAAGTGTCGGTCTCGTAGTAGACCACCTTCCTCATCCTTTTGTGCTTGTCCCCACTCCGATGCGGCTTGTGAGAAGAAGATTTTTCCTTCTTCTCTTTGTGGTGAGAAGAGGAAGATCTTTTCTCCTTCCGCTTGGAGGATTTCTTCTTCTTCTCTCTTCTCTTGGTGCGGGACTCTTCCGATGAAGATGAAGTGCTCCCTTGACTTGTAGTGGGCTTGTCATCGCCGGTCTCCATCTCCCTCTTGGTGTGATCTCCCGACATCACTTCGAGCGGTTAGGCTCTAATGAAGTACCGGCTCTGATACCAATTGATAGTCGCCTAGAGGGGGGGTGAATAGGGCGAAACTGAATTTTACAAAAATAATCACAACTACAAGCCGGGTTAGCGTTAGTAGTAAAGAAACGAGTCCGCGAGAGAGGGCGCAAAACAAATCGCAAGCAAATAAGAGTGTGACACGAGGATTTGTTTTACCGAGGTTCGGTTCTCGCAAACCTACTCCCCGTTGAGGAGGCCACAAAGGCCGGGTCTTTTTCAACCCTTCCCTCTCTCAAACGATCCCACGGATCGAGTGAGCTTTCTCTTCTTCTCAATCAACCGGGAACAAAACTTCCCCGCAAGGGCCACCACACAATTGGTGCCTCTTGCCTTGGTTACAATTGAGTGATGATCTCAAGAACAAATGAGAAAGAAAGAAAGCAATCCAAGCGCAAGAGCTCAAAAGAACACGGCAAATCTCTCTCGCTAGTCACTAAGGGTTTGAATGGAATTGGAGAGGATTTGATCTCTTTGTATGTGTCTAGAATTGAATGCCTAGCTCTTGTAAGTGGTTGAGAGTTGGAAAACTTGGATGGCAATGAATGTGGGGTGGTTGGGGTATTTATAGCCCCAACCACCAAAAGTGACCGTTGCTGGAACTCCTCTGTTCGATGGCGCACCGGACAGTCCGGTGCACACCGGACAGTCCGGTGCCCCTGCCACGTCACCATTGCCGTTGGATTCTGACCGTTGGAGCTTCTGACTTCTGGGCCCTTCTGGATGTCCGGTGCACACCGGACATGTACTGTTTGATGTCCGGTGCACCGGTATGGGCGAGCCTGACGTCTGCGCGCGCTGCGCGCGCATTTAATGCACCGCAGGGAGCCGTTGGCGCCACAGAGAGCCGTTGCTCCGCTGGCACACCGGACAGTCCGGTGCACACCGGACAGTCCGGTGAATTTTAGCGGAGCGGCTGCCGAGCGAACCCGAGGCTGGCGAGTTCCAGAGGCCGCGTTTCCTTGGAGCACCGGACATGTCCGGTGCACACCGGACAGTCCGGTGAATTATAGCGCGCCGGCTTCCGAGAAATCCCGAGGGCGAAGAGTTTGAAGTCGAAGTCTTCTGGCCGCACCGGACAGTTCGGTGCACACCGGACAGTCCGGTGCCTCCGGCCAGAGGAGCCCTCGGTTGCCTTGCTGCTCCTTTGTTGAATCCAACACTTGGTCTTTTTATTGGCTGATTGTGAACCTTTTTCACCTGTATAACTTATGCACTAGAGTAAACTAGTTAGTCCAATGTTTGTGTTGGGCAATTCAACCACCAAAATTATTTAGGAACTAGCTCTAAGCCTAATTCCCTTTCAACAGGGTTTCTACTGGCCAACCGCGGTGGCCGACGCCACTAGGATTGTACGCACCTGCCAAGGATGTCAATTCTACGCAAGGCAGACGCACCTGCCCGCTTAGGCTCTACAAACAATACCCATCACCTGGTCGTTTGCTATGTGGGGGCTGGACCTCGTCGGTCCCTTACAGAAGGCACCCGGGGGCTACACGCACCTGCTGGTCGCCATCGACAAATTCTCCAAGTGGATCGAGGTCCGACCCCTAAACAGCATCAGGTCCGAACAGGCGGTGACGTTCTTCACCAACATCATCCATCGCTTTGGGGTCCCAAACTCAATCATCACCGACAACGGCACCCAGTTCACCGGCAGAAAGTTCCTGGACTTCTGTGAGGACCATCACATCCGGGTGGACTGGGCCGTCGTAGCTCACCCCATGACGAATGGGCAAGTAGAGCGTGCCAACGGCATGATTCTGCAAGGACTCAAGACGCGGATCTACAACGACCTCAACAAGTTCGGCAAGCGATGGATGAAGGAACTCCCCTCGGTGGTCTGGAGTCTGAGGACAACGCCGAGCCGAGCCACGGGCTTCACACCGTTCTTTCTAGTCTATGGGGTTGAGTCTATCTTGCCCACGGACTTGGAATTCGGATCCTCGAGGACGAGGGCGTACGACGACCGAAGCAACCGGACCAACCGAGAAGACTCACTGGACCAGCTGGAAGAGGCTCGGGACATGGCCTTACTACACTCGGCGCGGTATCAGCAGTCCCTGCGACGCTACCACGCCCGAGGGGTTCGGTCCCGAGACCTCCAGGTGGGCGACTTGGTGCTTCGGCTACGACAAGACGCCCGAGGGCATCACAAGCTCACGCCTCCCTAGGAAGGGTCATTCATCATCGCCAAGATTTTGAAGCCCGGAACATACAAGCTGGCCAACAGTCAAGGCGAGGTCTACAACAACGCTTGGAACATCCAACAGCTACGTCGCTTCTACCCTTAAGATGTTTTCAAGTCGTTCACATACCTCGTGTACATACGCGAATAAAGTCTAACCGTCAAGGAAGGGTCAGCCTTGCCTCGGCAAAGCCCGACCCCCCCCCTCGGGGGCTAGAAGGGGGGCACCCCCTCTGCGTCAAAATTTTCCTCGGAAAAAGTCTTTCCGCCAGAACATCTTTCGTGCTTCTCGACTGCTTCGAAAGTGGGATCCTGGAAACGACGGAGTACACGTAAGCAGGCAAGGCCGACTGAGCCGAGGGACTCCTACGCCTCCGGGATACGGATACCTCACTCGTCACCTTCTGCGATAAGTAACTCACGCTCGGATAAGCGATTCCGCTGATCGAACGAGTCTTAATGCTCGAAAACTTTTCTGCCGAAATGATTTTTCGTGCCTTCTCGACTACATCGATAATAGAATCCAACGGACGAGTAAGAGTACACGTAAGCGGCAAGGCCGACCGAGCCGAGGGACTCCCACGCCTCTGGGATACGGATACCTCACTCGTCACCTTCCGTGAAAAGTACTTCTCGCTCGGATAAACGATTCTACTACTGATGAACAAGTCCTGATACTCAAAACAAGGGGAAAAGAAACACAACTTTACAACACGACGACAGTATGTTTGGGCCTCGGCGGCCGCAAAAAACATACGCACGCTACAGATAAATTGTTCCTGCAGGATCAGACATCAGTGGGGGAGCAGCAGCACCCTCGGCGTCGACTCCACCTTCGGCGGAATCCGACCCGGCCTCGGACGACGACACGGTCGAAGGATCTCCACCTCGAAGGAACCTGTCGGCACCAAGCCTGAGCCATCACCGCCAGGGCCTCCTCCAGGGACCCGGCCCAAGCAGACGGCTCGACCGGCCGCTCCGTAGCCTCAGCCAGCTGTCCCCCGAGGACATCAGCCCGGCTCATGGCCTCGGCAACCAGACTCCGGCGTCGGTCCCACCAGTGGACGGCCCGGCCAGGCTCCGGCCGACGAAGCTTCTTTTCGAGCCAACTCTGCCTCTGTCCGTGCTGGCACCGCTGCCTCCGGCTCATCGCAGAGCGGCCGAGGGTTCCTTTAACTAAGCAAGAGAAGCCTCGGGCGGCAAGGCCGACTGAGACGAGGGACTCCTACGCCTCCGGGATACGGATACCTCACTCATCACCTTCCGCACGAGGCAACTCACGCTTGGTTAAGCGGTTCAGCTAGCCAACAAGCGAGTCCTAGTGCTCGAAATGAGGAAAAAACACGGCTTCACGCCAAAATACATACATGTTCAGGCCCCGACAGCCGCGATGAACAAACACCGGCACTCAAGGTGCCATTACAAACGGAACTCCGGTTCCGCCCCCGCAGGTACGAACAACCCCCCACATTGGAGGGCCTAAGGGACAATGAAACGCCGACAGGTGGCTCACCGCCGCCCGCTCCGGCAGCAGCGACAACGACCTCCGCTCCGGGCGGCCAAACAGCAGCAGCGATGACCTCAGGGCAGACGCTGCTGCGACAAGGCCCTCACCCACGACCCCACTCGAGGGGCGAGGACAAGCTACCAAGACCGTGGAGCCGGAGGTCAGTCCGCGGGAGGCACCGACTATCTCGTCGGCAGAAAAACCTCTTCCGGCTGCCTCGGTGGGAGGTGGCGCCGGAAGCAGCACCGAAGCCGCTCAGGCCGGAGAGCCAGACACGCGGCAGCTGCCAGCGCCACGAACGGCGAACGCCCTTCCCCTGATCACTGAGGGAAGGAGCGGGCCGCTGCCCGTGCGGAAACGGGCCCCAACTCGGCGCACTCCCCTCCCCAACACTGATGATGAAAATCCTTGAAGCCGAGCGATGGTTAAAAGGTACCAACTTCCGCGAAGTTGTGTTCCTCCAACGACGACAAGACGAAAGCAACGCGAGCGCTCCCCATCCGGGGGCTCGGAAGGTGGAAGGGCGCGATGCATGAGGAGAGTACGAAGACATGGTTGCCATCCAAGGGGGTCACCCTCCTTTTAAAGGCGACTCTCCCCACTTGCGTCCTCAGCCATCGCGGACGGAGCCTTCACCAACAAGCTCCAAGGTCTTACCCCTACGACACGGGGGCTGGGTCCCACGCGTCATGCAAGCTGGCCTAGGACAGAAGAGGCCAAACCGCCACACGCGGTGCGTGTAACTGACCAGCAGTTAGAAGCGCCCCTCCACTTTCGCCCAGACCGGCGGGAGAAAGGGCGGACCGCCATGCAGACGACATGCAACCGCACCAAGGGGGCGCACCCTTTCGACTCCGACGCGTCCAGCATGGAGGCCCAGGCCCACACGTCATGTAACCAGCACGCCGGTTACTACGTGCGGGAAACTTCACCGCCACTTGCGCCAGTATCACGCCTTCTCGACTGCGGAAACGGTGCCGCGACTCGAGGCAACCATGCACATGGCCCAACAGTGCCAACCGAGCACATCAATCATGGGTCAGTCAGCCGCAGGAGAAGGCGCGATGGTCGATATGGCCAAAAGTGGGCCGGCAGTAATGGCGGTGGCAGGCGGGCGGAAGCAGCGGTCAAGTCGTCTGCAGGCTCACGTCCCCTCCTAGGACAGTGAGAGAGCCCTCTCCCACGGCGTGAAGACGACGCGCCCGTGTTCTGTTCCTCGAACGGCTCGCACACGCACAACGGCTGCCCCGCGAACCACTCGTCCTGTCGCATTAACTCTGCGGCAGGACAGGCGGCACCTTTGGCAGGCGAAGCAGGCGACACTTCACCTCCGCCTTAATGACCTCGTCAAAAAAAGGTGCGCCACGTCGTTCGATTTCGTATCCTTTTCCTCTTCCTCTTTCTCTCTCTTGCTACAGGGACCGAGAAAGGGGGATACTCCGAAAGGGATCCTTCTCCGCGAAGGAAGCGGGCCCCGAGCCCTCCTACTGATCAGAGGTTCGAAGGCTAGCCCCTCGGAAGGGTCCGACAGCCGCCTCAGAGCACTCGGGCTCCGTGCCCACTACTGGTCAGAGGTTCGAAGGCTGGCCCCTCGGAAGGGTTCGACAGCCGCCTCAGGCCCCTTGGGCTCCGCGCCCACTGCTGGTCAAAGGTTCGAAGGCTGGCCCCTCGGAAGGGTTCGACAGCCGCCTCAGGCCACTCGGGCTCCGCGCCCACTACTGATCAGGGGTTCGTAGGCTGGCCCCCGAAGGGTTTGACAGCCGCCTCAGAGCATGCAGAGCGAGGGATGACTCTGGGTACGTCCGATACATGGCCGAGGCTTGGGCTACGCTCCCGAGGTACCCTAGGACATTTCCGAGACCAGCAAGAGCGATTCTGTGACGGAATCCCATCAGAGGGAGGCATCGAGCCCTCGGGCCCCATCAAACGGGACCGGGTCCGGCAAATCACCTGTAGGTACTTTTGGAGCGCGCCTCTGGGCCACTAGCCGACCCTTATCAAACGGGGCATGGGCATCCACTCGGATCACCCGTTAGCAACTCACTGGAGACACCATGTCCGTCGCCCTCCGAGGGCAACATGGCGCTTCCCCCCCCCACACCTCCTTGAGGAAAGGCGACGCAGGGGCGTATGAAAAAAGCCGAGTCAGTCCTTGACCATCCTCTCGCTCTGTGCGGAGGCTCAGGGGCTGCTCGCGCAAACCCGGCTCCGGCCAAACCGTTGACAGCGTCAACATACCAGCCCGAGAACTTGGAACCTGACTATGCACTCGGGCTACGGCCAGTTCGCATGAGGGAACAACTAGACCGGCCGAAGCATCACGAAACACGCTAAGACCTCGAAGGAGTCAAACCACTCTTCCGAGGCCTCGGGGGCTACACCCGGCGGGTGCGCTCGCGCGCACCCACCGGAACGAAACGCAACCGAGAAAGGTCGGTCCCCTTGCAAAAAAGTGCGACAAAAGCCTCCAAGCGAGTACCAACACTCCCTTCGAGGCTCGGGGGCTACTATCGGGGACCATAATTAGGGGTACCCCCAAGACTCCTAATCTCAGCTGGTAACCCCCATCAGCACAAAGCTGCAAAGGCCTGATGGGCGTGATTCAGGTCAAGGCTCCGTCCACTCAAGGGACACAATCCCGCCTCGCCCGAGCCCAGCCTCGGGCAAAGGCAGCCGACCTAGGAGGATTCGCGTCTCGCCTGAGGGTCCCCTCAAGCAACGGACGCACCTTCGGCTCGCCCGAGGCCCAGGCTTCACGGAGAAGCAACCTTGGCCAGATCGCCACGCCAACCGACCGTATCACAGGAGCATTTAATGCAAGGATCGACTGACACCTTATCCTGACGTGCGCTCCTCAGTCGACAGGGCCAAAGTGACCACATTCACTTCGCCGCTCCACTGACCGACCTGACAGGAAAACAGCGTTGCCTGCCCTGCTCCGACTGCTGTGCCACTCGACAGAGTGAGGCTGACAGCAACTAAGTCTGGCCTCGGGCGCCATAGGAAGCTCCGCCTCGCCCGACCCCAAGGCTCGGACTCAGCCTTGACCTCGGACGACGGACTCTGCCTCGCCCGACCCTAGGGTTCAGACTCAGCCTCAACCTCGGACGACGGACTCCGCCTCGCCCGACCCCAGGGCTCGGACTCAGCCTCGACCTCGGAAGACGGTCTCCGCCTCGCCCGACCCACGGGCCCGGACTCAACCTCGACCTCGGAGGAGGCTCTGCCTCGCCCGACCTCGGGCTCGGACCGACCACGTCACAGGGGGGATCATTACCCTACTCCTAGCTAGCTCAGGCTACGGGGAACAAGACCGGCAATCCATCTGGTTCGCCCCGGTAAACAAGTAATGATGACACCCCCGCGTGCTCCATGACGACGGCGGCTCTCAGCCCCTTACGGAAGCAAGGAGACGTCAGCAAGGATCCGACAGCTCCGACAGCTGTACTTCCACAGGGCTCAAGCGCTCCTCCGACGGCCATGACATCATATGAATAGGGCGCCAAAACCTCTCTGACAGCCACGACGACATGTACTTAGGGCTCTGGCTCCTCTCTGCTAGACGCGTTAGCACATTGCTACACCCCCCATTGTACACCTGGGCCCTCTCCTTACGTCTATAAAAGGAAGGTCCAGGGCTCTCGTACGAGAGGGTTGGCCGCGCGGGAGAACGGGCCGACGCACAAGGCTCTCGCTCTCTCTCTCTCCCATGCGAACGCTTGTAACCCCCTACTGCAAGCGTATCCGCCCTGGGCGCAGGACAACATGAAGGCCGCGGGTTCCCCTTTGCTATTTCTCCCCCCTTTGTGTTCCGTCTCGCGCCGACCCATCTGGGCTGGGACACGCAGCGACAATTTACTCGTCGGTCCAGGGATCCCCCGGGGTCAAAACGCCGACAATATCGGTATACCTCATGTTGTAGTTTGTTTCCACCCATCGTACGATGAAGGCTCTAGATGGATCCCTAGCAAGTTGATACCTATCAGTCATTTACTAAACAACATGAAGAGAAGTACCTTGTTGCCCTACTATGGATACAAGGAGGGTATGGAAAACCTCTAGTAATGGCTATTCAGCGTCTTAGCTTCTTAGTCTTAGTTGGATTTCTTGGAATTATAATTTTAGAGATGGAGGACGCTATTAGCGAGGGCATTAGGTCTTGCCTCTAGCTAACATATGCACACTGAATCTCCTATCTTCTGATGTGGGAGTTGGATAGGTAGAGCACCATGTCTATCCGAGAGCTCAACGAGTCACCCGCATAATTCCCTATATATCGAATGACATTGATTATCGATGGGCATCGTGGATGTCGAGTACCTATAGAGATATGTCATGCATCACATCTAGTGGACATGACTTATGTAGATGAGGAGGACGAGGCCATTAAGGTTGTGATGTAGTTAGAGCTAGATGGGATGTTTGCAACACTATGAGACTAATGATAGCTTAGACAAGGACTACGATCCAATCCCACATATTCCACCACCTAGATCACATGACTTAGAGACCAGGGGCTCTAGCTTAGCACCACCACCACCACAACCAAAATGCTAGCAGACCATGTCCTACTTGAGATACTAGCATATCTATAGACTGGGCACTAGCTGTCGGCGTTCCGAGACCGGGGGGTCCCCGAGCCGACGAGTGAGTGTGCCGCGTGCCCCAGCCCAGATGGGTCGAGCGCGTGGGCGAGCGCGAAGGGGGGAACAGAGAGAGCGGTCGGTGGCCGGAGCCGGGTCGTGGGGGAGTCGGAGAATTCCCGCGGCCTTCGTGTTCGTCCCGCGCCCAGGTCGGGTGCGCTTGCAGTAGGGGGTTACAAGCGTCCGCGCGAGGTGAGGGGAAGCGAGCGGCCCCGAGAGAGCGCCTGCCCCTGCCCTTCGTCCCCGCGAGGCCAACCTTCTCTAAGAAGGCCCTGGTCCTTCCTTTTATAGTCGTAAGGAGAGGATCCAGGTGTACAAGATGGGGGTGTAGCAAGGTGCTACGTGTCTAGCGAGGGAGAGCTAGCGCCCTAAGTACATGCCAAGGTGGCAGCCGGAGAGATCTTGGCACCCTGTTGGTGTGGCGTCGTGGCTGTTGGAGGAGTAACGGAGCCGGACGAAGGGACAGCTGTCGGAGTGGCTGGACCCTTGCTGACGTCCTCCTGCTTTCGTAAGGGAGCTGAGAGCCGCCGTCGTCATGGTCTAGCGGGGCGCCATCATTGCCTATCTGGCGTTGCTGGCTAGATGGGACGCCGGTCTTGTTCTCTGCGACCCAAGTCGGCTCAGGGCAGAGTGATGATGACGCTTCCTGTTGACGTGGCGGTCTCGTGTCCTAGGTCGGGCGTCGTGGAGGTTCCTCCGAAGCCGAGGTCGAGTCCGTCCTGCAAGACAGAGGCAGAGTCCGAGCCCTGGGTCGGGCGAGGCGGAGATCGTTCGGCAGAGGCTGAGGCAGAGTCCGAGCCCTGGGTCGGGCGAGGCGGAGTTCGTCGTCTTCCGGGGCCTTAGCCCGAGTCCGAGCCCTGGGTCGGGCGGAGCGGAGTTCGCCGTCTTCCAGGGCCTTAGCCCGAGTCTGAGCCCTGGGTTGGGCGGAGCGGAGTTCGCCGTCTTCCGGGGTCTTAGCCCGAGTCCGAGCCCTGGGTCGGGCGGAGCGGAGTTCGCCGTCTTCCGGGGCCTTAGCCCGAGTCCGAGCCCTGGGTCGGGCAGAGCCTCCTATGGCACCTCTGGCAAAGTCTGGTCGCCCGTCGGTCTTACCTTTTGTGTTAAACGCCCCGGTGACTGGGTCGGTTGGTGCGGTGATTTAGTCAGGGTTTCTTCTTATCGAAGGCGGGGCCTCGGGCGAGCCGGAGATGCGTCTGCCGTGAAAGAGGAGGCCTCAGGCGAGACGGAGTCATCTTAGGGTCGGCTGCCCTCGCCCGAGGCTAGGCTCGGGCGTGGCGTGATCAAGTCACTCGTATGGACTGATCCCTGACTTAATCAAACCCATCAGGCCTCTGCAGCTTTATGCTGATGGGGGTTACCAGCTGAGAATTAGGCGTCTTGAGGGTACCCCTAATTATGGTCCCCGACAGTAGCCCCCGAGCCTCGAAGAGAGTGTTAACACTCGCTTGGAGGCTTGCATCGCACTTTTTTGCAAGGGGACCAGCCTTTCTCGGTGGTACTTTGTTCCGGTGGGTGCGCGCGAGCGCACCCGCCGGGTGTAGCCCCCGAGGCCTCGGAGGAGTGGTTTCACTCCTTCGAGGTCTTAATGCCTTGCGTAATGCCTCGGCTGGTCTGGCGGTTCCCTCATGCGAGCAGGGCGTAACCCAGGTGCACTGTCGGGGCCCAAGTTCTCGGGCTGGTATGTTGACGCTGTCAACGGTTTGGCCGGAGCCGGTTTTGCGAGAGCAGCCCCCGAGCCTCTGCACGGAGCGAGAGGACGATCAGGGACAGACTCGGCTTTTTTATATACGCCCCTACGTCGCCTTTCCGCAAGGAGGAGGGGGGGAGTGCGCCATGTTACCCTCGATGGGCACCGAACATGGTGTCTCCGGTGAGCTGCAATCGGGTAATCCGAGTGGACGTCCGTGCCCCGTTCGTTAGGGGTCGGCTAGGGGCCCGGAGGCACGCCCAAAAGTACCTGCGGGTGATCTGCCGGACCCGGTCCCCTAGCGACGGGGTCCGAGGGCTCGTTGCCTCCCTCCGATGGGATTCCGTTACAGAGTCGTTCCCGCTGGTCTCGGAAATGTCCTAGGGTACCTCGGGAGCGCAGCCCGAGCCTTGGTTATGTATCGAACGTACCCCTGGTCATCCCTCGCTCGGCGTCTGAGGCGACTGTGAACCCTTCGATAGGCCAGCCTTCGAACCCCTGATCAGTAGGGGGCACGGAGCCCGAGTAGCCTGAGGCGGTCGTGGGACCTTTCGGGGGCCGACCTTCGAACCCCTGACCAGTAGTGGGTGTCGGGCCCACGCGATCTGAGGCGGCTGTTGAACCCTTCGGGGGGCCAGCCTTCGAACCCCTGATTAGTAGGGAGGCTCGGAGCCTAGTTCCTTCACGGGGAAGGATCCCTTTGGGGTTATCCCCCTTCTCGGTCCCTGTTGCAAGAGATAGAGAAAGAAGGAAAAGGGAAAAAGGATTCGAAATTGAACGTCGTGGCGTACCTTTTTCCGGCGCGGTTGTTTTGGCGAAGGCGAAACGTCACCAGCCGCTCCCGCCCGTAGCGCTGTCCGTCGAGCCGCGGAGTTAATGCGCCGGGGTGAGTAGTTGGCGAGGTTGCCGTTGCGCGTGCGCGAGCCGTTCGAGGTACGGGCCACGGGCGCGTCGTCTTCACGCCGTGAGAGGGGGTTCTCTTGCTGCCTCCGGATGGGACATGAGCTTGTGTAACACCCTAAAGTTCAATCTTGTGAAGACAAGGAAAAATTCTCAAAGATTTTAAATCAAAACACCTTTCCTTAAAGATAATCATAATTTAGAAGTTTCCACTCATGAATATGTTAAAAATACATAATTAAAGATACTTAGATAATCTAAATTGCCTTTGGGTTAGGATATATAAAAGAATTAGGATTAAACTATTTCTTAATATATATAGTCTACAATATAAATTTGATTTCCCTAGAAGTAATAAGGTAGGGATTATTCTACTATATGATTAAAAGCTTGTCTAAAAGAACTAAAATAAATAAAGAAATATATAAAATATGTTTTTGCACATTATGCTGAAGTTCTATATGTGTATCCAAATTAAGTGTTTGAACTTTAAACTTGTGTTGATTTGAAATTCAAATGGAAAGGAAAATAGAAAATAGAAAATAAAAGGAGAAGGGAAGAACTAAGAAAAATACTACATAAAATAAAATAAAAATCAGAATAAACATCCTTCACACTTATATTATTAAATTATACCTTTCAAACTGAGGACAAGTTATTCACAAAGTTTGAATTTAAACTTGAACTCAAATTAGATTTGAAAATGGAGAAAAGAAAATACAAAATAAAAAGAAAAAGAAGAAAAACTTACCTGGGCCTCGGATCCCGCTTTTCGGCCCACTTAAACAAACCTACACGCGCGGCCCAACTTCATCCCCGCCGTTCCTGCTCTCGCTGACGTCGCGGGGCCCCCACTTCAGCCTCTCAGCCTGTGACTGCGCTGCCCCTTCTCTGTGACTGCGGTCTGGGCCCTCCTCGTCAGCCTCCTTCGCGCTCGCGCCTCGCTCCCTCACTGCCGCACGGGGCCCGCCGAACGGCCTCTCGTGCGCTCGCTGCCGCGATCGATCGCTGGCGCGTGGACCCAGAATTGCGCCCCGTTCCTCCGCCACTGACCGGTTGGACCCAGTCGTCAGCGCCGTCTTCAACAGAACGCCGCGTGATCCTCGCCGCGCGGACGCCGCCGTGATCGCCGTTTGGTTCACTCCGCTCGGACTTCACCGTGGTGTATAAAAGCCGAAGCTCCGCGACCCCTTCCCTCATCCACCCGTGAGCTCAAGCAAAAGAAGACCGCCGCCGCCGCCACCACCATAATCGCGTTCGCCGAGAGATACCCGCCGCGGGCAAATCCGGGCTCGCCGACGACCGGGCTCGGATTGGGGAACCCAGGGGCTCCCTTTGGCTACATTGAAGGCAACCGCGACTGAATTACCGAGGATCGTACACCGGCGGCTCCGGAATTCCTCACCGAAGTTCAAGCACCGCCGCGGGTCCGCCCGCCGCCGTGGCCTGCCTCTGCCGGTGGTCTATCTGCTCGGTAACTCACCTCACCGTGCTCGCCAAGTCCCCCTCTACGCTTAGCTCGGTCCGATTTGGGTTTCGCGCTCCAGGACGGCCGATTGGCAGCCTCGCCGGCGTGCTCCGCCGCGCGCGCGGGGCGGCGCCGTCGTGCGGGTGCGTCCTGTTGGGGCGAAGGCCGTGGCCCGTTGGATGACCAAGCGATGGCTGAGATTAGAAGTAGCATACCGCTTCGTGGGAACCAGATCTGGTGCGTTGATCTCTGATCGAACGGTTTGGAGTGGATCTCGGTATTTTAAATCTGAGCGGTCGATCCCAGATCCAGTGGATAGCATTGCGTACCGCTTCGAGGTCACGCCGATCTAATCCAGACCTTAGATTTCGGATCGGACGGCTGAGATCATGTGATACCCTTTCGGCCTCAACAATTTGCTAAAGAGACCCTGTGTTTTACTAAAATAAACCCGCCGTCCTCAGCGACTGTTGCCAGAGTCTCGGGAATCTTGCGCCGAGCCCCCTGTGCTTCTGTTTAATTGAGGCCCAGTCCAGAGAGTTATAAAATCAGGAAAATGAATTAGAAAATGAGTTTTTAATATAAAAATAATTCCTAGAATTTATATAATTCATAGAAAATGCATATGAACTCCAAATGAATCCATTCCACTTCCTATAATTTTGTAATATTATTGTTTATCAATTAGTGCCACTGGTTTTACATAAAAGTCACATTAAAATTGTTATCTTAATTAATCTTGTACTAAGCACATAGAATCTTTGGAAATCCATAACTTAAAATCTATAACTCCAAAATTAATAATTCTTTTTCCTGTGATCTTATCTTAATGTGTAGATTATTATTATGTATTTTGTTTACTTGTTTGGTGTGATGTTAAATTTTGCCTACACTGTTTGTTTGTATTACTACGACTAGCAGTGAGGTCACGAGTCACCTGAAGATCATCCTGGTACCTAGATTCTCAAGGCCCAGGCAAGTTGTGCCCTTGATCACTTCTTTTTACCCACTCATGTTCTAATTAATCATAATGATCTGCATAGGTTAATTTTGATGGGACCCAATAGGTCACCCTAGATTTGTTTATCTCATTACCTTGTTTACCCCTGAATCACTTGGGTAGTTTGCTATTGCTTTATATGGTTTTGGGATAATCATTTATTACCTCTATGTTCCAATTCTTGTTGTTATTCTGTTTATGTTCATGTTGATATCATTAATGTTAATTGGAACATAGAGCTTAACTTGAGTAACACGTGCCACCACAAGGGAGGAATGGGACCCCTTGGCTGATTAATTAGGAAAGCTAGTGGAAGACTACCTTACCCGAAAGGGGCAAGGGCAGTAGGGGAGTGGTCAGTGTAGGGAGGCCCTCGGGAGGATTTTGCTGCGATGGCGGTCCTGCAAGGGATTCCTGCATTGGAACTTCCTATAAACTGTAGCGGGTTTTCGGAAGCTAGTGGAACTTTGTAAAGGCCTCGTAGTGGATCCCTAGCCATTCACCTCGGTAGTGTCTAAGGGCCTTGCAAACCCTGGCGACATGGGATACACGACTTGTGGGTAAAGGGTACAACCTCTGCAGAGTGTAAAACTGGTATACTAGCCGAGCTCACGGTCACGAGCAGCTCAGGACTCTCTGATGTTTAAATTATGGAACTAAATTCAATTTGTCATATGCATTGCATCGCAGGTGAAGTTGTTATTTTTGTTCTACTACTTAATTGGGTTTGGTATTTACTTATACTTAGTAACTGCTAATAAAATTTTGACCAACTTTAAAAGCAATGCTCAGCTCTAACCATCCTCTTTGGTAAGCCTTACACTTCACGTGAGCTCCCACCTTTGGCGAGTTCATGCACATTATTCCCCACAACTTGTTGAGCGATGAACGTATGTGAGCTCACTCTTGCTGTCTCACACACCCCACAGGTCAAGAACAGGTACCACAGGATGATGCTCATGGAGGATGCTGCGATGAGTTCGTGAGAGGTCTAGGTCGTCGTCTCCCAGTCAACTTTGGGTTGCTGGACCGTTGTCTCCTTATAATGTAATTATTTATTTTGTATAGAACTCTTGTTATATATAAAGGTGTGACATTCGATCCTGTGCCACTATACATCATATGTTTGAGACTTGGTCCCAGCATACCTGGTGTTTATGTTAACCCCGGGTTTTGGACCCCTAAAATCCGGGTGTGACAGAAGTGGTATCAGAGGAATGTTGACTGTAGGACGAAACCTAGATAGAACTAGATAACCCTTATCTACTTACCTTACTCTGATTCTTTTCTAAACTTATCTTAATCTTTTTCTCATCTATTTCCGCTATACTCTGATTATTCTTACCTTTCATTTCTAAAGACAAATGTGGATTTCACACTTTGAAATCCAGTGCCTAAAGTGACTTTTAGGAATAGGAGACCTATTCTTAGGAACAAAAACAAAACTATTTTTATAGATATCTATGAACTTGAATGTTTGTTCTTATGATACTTGTTTGATTTGGATCTTTGATTGAGTGTGATGGGTTGTGGAGTAATGTCCACAATTACATCTGCATATACATCTAGGTATAAAGGATAGCATTTGTAAGATAACTAGACAAACTAGATTATCCCCTTAGAAAATATATGTAGTATTCCGTATCTATCTCATCTTAACATATTCTATCTTACCTTTGGACATTCACCTCGTACAACTAATTACCCTAGTCTTGACATAGAATATCTGGCCCAGCCCTGCCAAAGAAATTCCAGTACATAACCAACTATTAGCTTATTCATTCTGTCTACTAAATGATTCCCTTGCAAAGCTATCTTACCATATGCTTCTAACTTAGATGGTCAATACCAGGCGGGGTGGTGGAATTGATTTACCTGCTAATCGACAACCTCAGCCATAGTCAGCAGAGATGAATCCTCCTAATCCTCCACAAGGCGGAGTTGATCCACTAGTCGCAGCTCAAATGAGAATGATGCAGCAAATGGCTGACACTATGGCAGATATGCGCACCCAAATGCAGCAAGAACGCCAAGAAATGCACCAGGAAAGAGAGGATGCACGTCGGGAAATGCGCCAAGAACGGGAAGAGATACGCCAGGAGAGAAGGGTACAACAACAGCAGCTGCAGCAACAACTTCAACAACAGCAGCAGCAACAACAAGTGCCATTGCCTCCACCTCCACCACCAGTTCCACCCCGGGACAAGCACCGGGAATTCATGAGTCACAAACCACCAACCTTCTCCAACTCCGCAGATCCGCTGCAAGCAGATGACTGGTTAAAGTCCATAGAGAAGATGCTCAACATAGCTCAGTGCTCGGATAGAGAGAAAGTACTCTATGCATCAGGTCGTCTTGCTGGTCCCGCTGCAGATTGGTGGGATGCATACTGTGCAGCTCATGCTGCTGCCGATACAATTACCTGGGCAGAATTCTCCGCACAATTCAGGAATTACCATATTCCTGCTGGACTCATGAAGATTAAGAGGAAGGAGTTTCTATCCCTCAAGCAAGGAAGTATGTCCGTGAGTGAATACAGGGACAAATTCATCCAGTTATCTTGATATGCTCCTAGAGATGTAGAGGATGATGAGCAAAAGCAGGAGCTTTTTCTGGATGGTTTGATTGGACCCCTGCAATATCAACTGGTATCACACACATTCCCATCCTTCCAAAGGCTATTGGACAAAGCTATTGCTGTAGAAAACAAGAGGAGTATATTTGGAGAGAAAAGAAAGGCTGTTAACCAAGGGCAGGCTGGAAGCAGTTCCCGTCCTCGCTATACTACCACTCCAAGTACACCAGCTGGTGGCAGTTCTGGACAGCAAACTCATCAGACACCAACTGCTCCTCCAAAAGTAAGCACTCCAGTAGGACCCGTTGCTCCTAACACAACCGCCATTAGGACATGCTTCAAGTGTGGACAACCGGGACACTACGCCAACTACTGTCCCAACAAAGCTGCCTACACTACACCAGCTCCGATGAAGCAAGGACAAGCCTCGGCAGGAAAGAGTCAGCCCCTATCAATCAACCGGGGATATGCCCATCATGCAGAAGTAGAAGCTGAACCCGGTGAACTTGAAATTCAAGAAGAAGAGCCAGTTGAAGATGAAGTAGTCGGTGAAGAAGTCAACGAGCAACAAGAATAGAGTGATAAACATAGATATAGATACACACACACACATATATATATATATATATATTTACTATTTGTAAGACCTAAATATTAGTTTACCTATTAGTTAGTATTCTACTATTCTAGTAATAATAATAAGGTCTATTAACCCTATGTTTTGATAAGGAATTATGCATCATGTCGAGATCTCTTTGTTTGTGCATATGTTCCGAGTATACATCCCTTTTCTTACAAATCTCGAGGACGAGATTATTTTTAAGGGGGGTAGGATTTGTAACACCCTAAAGTTCAATCTTGTGAAGACAAGGAAAAATTCTCAAAGATTTTAAATCAAAACACCTTTCCTTAAAGATAATCATAATTTAGAAGTTTCCACTCATGAATATGTTAAAAATACATAATTAAAGATACTTAGATAATCTAAATTGCCTTTGGGTTAGGATATATAAAAGAATTAGGATTAAACTATTTCTTAATATATATAGTCTACAATATAAATTTGATTTCCCTAGAAGTAATAAGGTAGGGATTATTCTACTATATGATTAAAAGCTTGTCTAAAAGAACTAAAATAAATAAAGAAATATATAAAATATGTTTTTGCACATTATGCTGAAGTTCTATATGTGTATCCAAATTAAGTGTTTGAACTTTAAACTTGTGTTGATTTGAAATTCAAATGGAAAGGAAAATAGAAAATAGAAAATAAAAGGAGAAGGGAAGAACTAAGAAAAATACTACATAAAATAAAATAAAAATCAGAATAAACATCCTTCACACTTATATTATTAAATTATACCTTTCAAACTGAGGACAAGTTATTCACAAAGTTTGAATTTAAACTTGAACTCAAATTAGATTTGAAAATGGAGAAAAGAAAATACAAAATAAAAAGAAAAAGAAGAAAAACTTACCTGGGCCTCGGATCCCGCTTTTCGGCCCACTTAAACAAACCTACACGCGCGGCCCAACTTCATCCCCGCCGTTCCTGCTCTCGCTGACGTCGCGGGGCCCCCACTTCAGCCTCTCAGCCTGTGACCGCGCTGCCCCTTCTCTGTGACTGCGGTCTGGGCCCTCCTCGTCAGCCTCCTTCGCGCTCGCGCCTCGCTCCCTCACTGCCGCACGGGGCCCGCCGAACGGCCTCTCGTGCGCTCGCTGCCGCGATCGATCGCTGGCGCGTGGACCCAGAATTGCGCCCCGTTCCTCCGCCACTGACCGGTTGGACCCAGTCGTCAGCGCCGTCTTCAACAGAACGCCGCGTGATCCTCGCCGCGCGGACGCCGCCGTGATCGCCGTTTGGTTCACTCCGCTCGGACTTCACCGTGGTGTATAAAAGCCGAAGCTCCGCGACCCCTTCCCTCATCCACCCGTGAGCTCAAGCAAAAGAAGACCGCCGCCGCCGCCACCACCATAATCGCGTTCGCCGAGAGATACCCGCCGCGGGCAAATCCGGGCTCGCCGACGACCGGGCTCGGATTGGGGAACCCAGGGGCTCCCTTTGGCTACATTGAAGGCAACCGCGACTGAATTACCGAGGATCGTACACCGGCGGCTCCGGAATTCCTCACCGAAGTTCAAGCACCGCCGCGGGTCCGCCCGCCGCCGTGGCCTGCCTCTGCCGGTGGTCTATCTGCTCGGTAACTCACCTCACCGTGCTCGCCAAGTCCCCCTCTACGCTTAGCTCGGTCCGATTTGGGTTTCGCGCTCCGGGACGGCCGATTGGCAGCCTCGCCGGCGTGCTCCGCCGCGCGCGCGGGGCGGCGCCGTCGTGCGGGTGTGTCCTGTTGGGGCGAAGGCCGTGGCCCGTTGGATGACCAAGCGATGGCTGAGATTAGAAGTAGCATACCGCTTCGTGGGAACTAGATCTGGTGCGTTGATCTCTGATCGAACGGTTTGGAGTGGATCTCGGTATTTTAAATCTGAGCGGTCGATCCCAGATCCAGTGGATAGCATTGCGTACTGCTTCGAGGTCACGCCGATCTAATCCAGACCTTAGATTTCGGATCGGACGGCTGAGATCATGTGATACCCTTTCGGCCTCAACAATTTGCTAAAGAGACCCTGTGTTTTACTAAAATAAACCCGCCGTCCTCAGCGACTGTTGCCAGAGTCTCGGGAATCTTGCGCCGAGCCCCCTGTGCTTCTGTTTAATTGAGGCCCAGTCCAGAGAGTTATAAAATCAGGAAAATGAATTAGAAAATGAGTTTTTAATATAAAAATAATTCCTAGAATTTATATAATTCATAGAAAATGCATATGAACTCCAAATGAATCCATTCCACTTCCTATAATTTTGTAATATTATTGTTTATCAATTAGTGCCACTGGTTTTACATAAAAGTCACATTAAAATTGTTATCTTAATTAATCTTGTACTAAGCACATAGAATCTTTGGAAATCCATAACTTAAAATCTATAACTCCAAAATTAATAATTCTTTTTCCTGTGATCTTATCTTAATGTGTAGATTATTATTATGTATTTTGTTTACTTGTTTGGTGTGATGTTAAATTTTGCCTACACTGTTTGTTTGTATTACTACGACTAGCAGTGAGGTCACGAGTCACCTGAAGATCATCCTGGTACCTGGATTCTCAAGGCCCAGGCAAGTTGTGCCCTTGATCACTTCTTTTTACCCACTCATGTTCTAATTAATCATAATGATCTGCATAGGTTAATTTTGATGGGACCCAATAGGTCACCCTAGATTTGTTTATCTCATTACCTTGTTTACCCCTGAATCACTTGGGTAGTTTGCTATTGCTTTATATGGTTTTGGGATAATCATTTATTACCTCTATGTTCCAATTCTTGTTGTTATTCTGTTTATGTTCATGTTGATATCATTAATGTTAATTGGAACATAGAGCTTAACTTGAGTAACACGTGCCACCACAAGGGAGGAATGGGACCCCTTGGCTGATTAATTAGGAAAGCTAGTGGAAGACTACCTTACCCGAAAGGGGCAAGGGCAGTAGGGGAGTGGTCAGTGTAGGGAGGCCCTCGGGAGGATTTTGCTGCGATGGCGGTCCTGCAAGGGATTCCTGCATTGGAACTTCCTATAAACTGTAGCGGGTTTTCGGAAGCTAGTGGAACTTTGTAAAGGCCTCGTAGTGGATCCCTAGCCATTCACCTCGGTAGTGTCTAAGGGCCTTGCAAACCCTGGCGACATGGGATACACGACTTGTGGGTAAAGGGTACAACCTCTGCAGAGTGTAAAACTGGTATACTAGCCGAGCTCACGGTCACGAGCAGCTCAGGACTCTCTGATGTTTAAATTATGGAACTAAATTCAATTTGTCATATGCATTGCATCGCAGGTGAAGTTGTTATTTTTGTTCTACTACTTAATTGGGTTTGGTATTTACTTATACTTAGTAACTGCTAATAAAATTTTGACCAACTTTAAAAGCAATGCTCAGCTCTAACCATCCTCTTTGGTAAGCCTTACACTTCACGTGAGCTCCCACCTTTGGCGAGTTCATGCACATTATTCCCCACAACTTGTTGAGCGATGAACGTATGTGAGCTCACTCTTGCTGTCTCACACACCCCACAGGTCAAGAACAGGTACCACAGGATGATGCTCATGGAGGATGCTGCGATGAGTTCGTGAGAGGTCTAGGCCGTCGTCTCCCAGTCAACTTTGGGTTGCTGGACCGTTGTCTCCTTATAATGTAATTATTTATTTTGTATAGAACTCTTGTTATATATAAAGGTGTGACATTCGATCCTGTGCCACTATACATCATATGTTTGAGACTTGGTCCCAGCATACCTGGTGTTTATGTTAACCCCGGGTTTTGGACCCCTAAAATCCGGGTGTGACAGCTTGGCAGATGGCGTGACCGCTGCTCTCGCGCGCCTGCCACCGTCATTACTGCCGGCCCATTTTTGACCGCTTTTGACCGCTGCGCCAGCGCGCCTGCCACCGTCATTACTGCTGGGTCGCGGGCTGGGTCGCCTCGAATCGCGGTATTGGTTCCGCAATCGAGGAGGTGCGGTGGTGGAGCGAGTGGCCCAGCGGCTCGCATGCAGCACCCGGCGCGCCAGTTGCACGACGCGTGGGCTTGAGCCGTCGCGCTGGCTTGTCAGGAGTCGGAGAGGCGCGTCCACTTGGCGCGGTTGCATGCCGCCTGCATGGCCGCCTGCCCCTTTCGCCCGCTGGTCCGGGCAAAAGTGGAGGGTTACTTGTAACCGCTGGGTGGTTGCGTGCGTCGTGCGCGGCGGTTCGGCTTCTTCTGCTTAGAGCCGGTCTGCATGACAGGCGGGCCCCAGCCCCCGCGCCGCAGGGGAGGACTTTGGAGGCGTGTTGGAGAAGACTCAGCCCGTGACGGTTGAGGGCGCAAGCAGGGGGAGGTGCCTTTAAAAGGAGGGCGACCCCTTTCGTAAGGTGACCATGTCTCCTTCCTCCCCTATGCATTGTGTCTCTCCGTCTTCCGAGCCCCCGGATGGGGGAAACCGCCGTCTTTTCGCCCCATCGCCGGAGGAACGCAACTCCGCGGGGGTTGGTACCTTTCAGCCATCGTTCGGCTTCAAGGATTTTCATTATGCAGCCCGGTTGCCCCCCTCGGCTGGGGGTCACCCGAGACGGTGACCACCAGCTCCTGGGTGGGGAGGGGCAAACCGGACTGCGGTCCCGGCGCTGCCCTCAGTGTTGAGGGTGTTCGTCATCCTCGCCGGGGCGGGGAGCGAGGCGAGCCGGGGCCCCACCTCCTACGCGGGTCGGCGGGCCACCTCATTTTCCAGCTTCTGGTGGTGGCAATCGCCTTTTAGCCCCACGGCGGGGACATCCTCCAGTCATGCCGGGGAAGGAGAACTGCTGCTGCCCAGCTAGGATGCAACATTCCGTCTTCCTCCTCGCATTCGCAGCGAGGGCGGCTGCGAGGATCTGCCGGGGTGCTTAGGGGCGTCCCGCGTTTGCTGGTGATTCACCCAGAGCTTGTCGCTCCACGGGCTTCCCTGGCGGGGAGGTTGTCCGTACCCGCGGGGACGGAACTGGAGTTCCGTTTGTAATGGCACTTCGAGTGCCGGGTTTTTTGTTCATTTCGGCTTTCGGGGCCTGAACATGTATGTAATTACGGCGCGGAGCCGTGTTTTTTCCTCATTTTCGAGCACTACGACTCGTCTGCTGATTGTCTGAACCGCTTCACCAAGCGTGAGTTGCCCCGTGTCGAGGTGACGAGTGAGGTATCCGTATCCCGGAGGCGTAGGAATCCCTCGGCTCGGTCGGACCTGTTGCCCGAGGCTCCTCTAGCCTAGTTAAAGAGACCCCTCGGCCGCTCTTCGGCGAGCCGAGGCCAGGGGTAGCGATATCAGCATGAGCAGAGGCGGAGTTGGCTCGGAAATGAAACCTGGTTGGCCGGAGCCTGGCCGGGTTGTTCGTTGGCAGGATCGTCGTCGGAGCTGAACAGCCGAGGCTTCGGACCGAGCTGGCGCCCTCGGAAGGCGGTCGGCCGAGGCCCCGGAGGTGGCCGGCCGAGCCGTCCGCTCGGGCCGGGTTCTCGGAGAAGTCCCTGGCAGAGATTGCTCGAGCGTGGTGATGACGTCGTCCTTCGGAGCAGAGGCCCTCGGACCGCGTCGCCGTCCGAGGCTAGGTCGGGCCTTGCTGAAGGTGCTACCCATGCCGAGGGTGTCATCGCCCTCTTCCAGCGTCAAGATCCGAGCCTGCAGGGTCAAATCGTCTTGTAGCGTGGGCCTTGTGCGGCCGTCGAGGCCAGAACACACACCCTTGCTGCGTTATAAAGCTGCGTCTCTTTTCCTCTTGTCTCGAGTATCTGGACTTTTTGTCGGTAGCAGGGATGTTAGTGCGGGCGCGAGTTGCTTCTCGCGGAAGGTGATGAGTGAGGTATCCGTATCCCGGAGGCGTGGGAGTCCCTCGGCTCGGTCGGCCTTGCCGCTTACGCGTACTTTTACCCTTCCATGAGGCCCTGTCACTGACTCAGTCGAGAAGGCTCGAAGAATCGCTTCGACAGAAGAGCTTCCGTACGTAAAGACTCGTTCGATCCGCGGATTCACCTTATCCGAGCGCGAGTTACTTATCGCAGAAGGTGATGAGTGAGGTATCCGTATCCCGGAGGCGTAGGAGTCCCTCGGCTCGGTCAGCCTTGACAGCTTACGTGTACCCCGTCGTTTCCAGGACCCACTTTTCGAAGTAGTCAAAAAGCACGAAAGACGTTCTGGTAAAAGAGATTTTCTTTTCGAGGAAAATTTTGACGCAGAGGGGGTTTCTCCCCCTTTTAGCCCCCGAGGGAGGGTCGGGCTTTGCCGAGGCGAGGCCGACCCTTCCTTGTTGACTAAACTTTGCGTGGGCGCGAGGTATATAAACAACTTGGAAACATCTTAAGGGTAGAAGCGACGTAGCTGTTGGATGTTCCAAGCGTTGCCGTAGACCTCGCCTTGACTGTTGGCCAGCTTGTACGTTCCGGGCTTCAGAACTTTGGCGATGACGAACGGCCCCTCCCAGGGGGGCGTGAGCTTGTGCCTCCCTCGGGCGTCTTGCCGCAGCCGAAGCACCAGGTCGCCCACCTGGAGGTCTCGGGGTCGGACCCCTCGGGCGTGGTAGCGTCGCAGGGACTGCTGATACCGCGCTGAGTGTAGTAAGGCCCTATCCCGAGCCTCGTCCAGCTGGTCCAGCGAGTCTTCTCGGCTAGCTTGGTTGCTTTCTTCGTTGTAGGCCCTCGTCCTCGGGGAGCCGTATTCCAGGTCCGCGGGCAGGACGGCCTCGGCCCCGTAGACCAGGAAGAACGGCGTGAAACCCGTGGCTCGGCTTGGCGTCGTCCTCAGGCTCCAGACCACCGAGGGGAGTTCCTTCACCCACCGCTTGCCAAACTTGTTGAGGTTGTTGTAGATCCGAGGCTTGAGCCCTTGTAGGATCATGCCATTGGCACGCTCTACTTGCCCATTCGACATGGGATGAGCTACGGCGGCCCAGTCCACCCGGATGTTGTGATCCTCGCAAAAATGCAAGAATTTTTTGCCGGTGAACTGGGTGCCATTGTCGGTGATGATTGAGTTCGGGACCCCGAAGCGATGGATGATGTTGGTGAAGAACGCCACCGCCTGCTCGGACCTGATGCTGTTCAGGGGTCGGACCTCGATCCACTTGGAGAATTTGTCGATGGCGACCAGCAGGTGCGTGTAGCCCCCGGGCGCCTTCTGCAGAGGGCCGACGAGGTCCAGACCCCACACAGCGAAAGGCCAGGTGATGGGTATCGTCTGCAGAGCCTGAGCGGGCAGGTGGGTCTGCTTCGCATAGAATTGGCACCCTTCGCAGGCGCGGACAATTCTAGTGGCGTCGGCCACCGCCGTTGGCCAATAGAAGCCTTGGCGGAAAGCGTTCCCGACGAGGGTTCGAGGTGCTGCATGGTGACCGCAAGCCCCCGAGTGTATTTCCCGCAGGAGTTCCTGACCTTCGGCGATGGAGATACATCGCTGGAGGATGCCCGAGGGGCTTCGGTGGTAGAGCTCCTTCTCATCGCCCAGCAAGACGAACGATTTGGTGCGTCGCGCTACCCGCCGAGCCTCGGCTCGGTCGAGGGGCAGTTCTCCTCGGTGGAGATATTGCAGGTACTGGGTTTGCCAATCTTGATCTGGCAGGACCCCGTTCTGCTCCTCCTCGATGCGCAGGGCTTCGCCCTCGGGCTCCGAGGGTACCTCGGGTTGAGCCGAGGATGGCTCGGGCTGGGCCGAGGTCACCTCGGACGAGGCCGAGGGTGCCTCGGGCTCGGGCGTGTCGCCTATCTTGACGGAGGGTTGGTGCAGATCCCGGGAGAAGACGTCCGGGGGAACCGTCGTTCGCCCCGAGGCTATCTTCGCCAGCTCGTCCGCAGTCTCGTTGTAGCGCCGGGCGATGTGGTTGAGCTCGAGCCCGTAGAACTTGTCTTCCAGGCGTCGAACCTCTTCACAGTAGGCCTCCATCTTCGGGTCGCGGCAGAGGGAGTTCTTCATGACTTGGTCGATGACGAGCTGCGAGTCGCCGCGTGCATCGAGGCGTCGGACCCCTAGCTCGATGGCGATTCGCAATCCGTTGATCAGAGCCTCGTACTCAGCCACATTGTTGGACGCCGGGAAATGGAGGCGGAGCACGTAGCGCAGGTGTTTCCCGAGGGGCGAGACGAAAAGCAGGCCCGCGCCGGCCCCCGTCTTCATCAGCGACCCGTCGAAAAACATGGTCCAGAGCTCCGGCTGGATCGGAGCCGTCGGCAACTGGGTATCGACCCATTCGGCTACGAAATCCGCCAGTACCTGGGACTTGATGGCCTTCCGAGGGGCAAACGAGATTGCCTCGCCCATGATTTCCACCGCCCACTTCGCAATCCGCCCCGAGGCCTCTCGGCACTGGATGATCTCCCCCAGGGGGAAGGATGACACCACAGTCACCGGATGGGACTCGAAGTAATGTCGCAGCTTTCGCCTCGTCAGGATCACTGCGTATAGCAGCTTCTGGACTTGTGGGTAGCGGATCTTGGTCTCGGACAGCACTTCGCTGACGAAGTAAACTGGCCTCTGAATGGGCAAAGCATGCCCCTCTTCCTGCCTTTCGACCACGATCGCGGCGCTGACCACCTGAGTGGTTGCGGCGACGTAGACCAA
Organism: Zea luxurians; assembly: GCA_029449295.1. NCBI lineage: Eukaryota > Viridiplantae > Streptophyta > Magnoliopsida > Poales > Poaceae > Zea > Zea luxurians. The sequence goes on along the minus strand of JAOPSE010000023.1, from coordinate 59,332,102 downwards.
GAGGGTTTCTCCATCAGCTGGGGGTACCAAGACGGGCGCCTGGGTGAGGAGCGCCTTCAGGTTCCCGAGGGCTTCCTCGGCTTCGGGAGTCCAAGTGAAGCACTCGGCCTTCCTTAAGAGGCGGTACAGGGGCAGGCCTCTTTCGCCGAGGCGCGAGATGAAACGGCTCAAGGCCGCGAGGCATCCCATGACCCTCTGTACGCCTTTTAAGTCCTTGATGGGCCCCATGCTTGTGATGGCCGCGATCTTCTCTGGGTTGGCTTCGATGCCACGCTCGGAGACGATGAATCCCAAAAGCATGCCCCGGGGCACCCCAAAGACGCACTTCTCGGAATTGAGCTTGACGCCCTTCGCCTTGAGACACCGGAATGTCAGTTCGAGGTCGGAGAGAAGGTCGGAGGCTTTCCTCGTCTTGACTACGATGTCGTCGACGTAGGCCTCGACCGTGCGACCGATGTGTTCGCCGAACACATGGTTCATGCATCGCTGGTAGGTTGCACCCGCGTTCCTCAAACCGAACGGCATTGTGACATAACAGTACATGCCGAAGGGCGTGATGAAAGAAGTCGCGAGCTGGTCGGACTCTTTCATCTTGATTTGATGATACCCTGAGTAGGCATCGAGGAAAGACAGGGTTTCGCACCCTGCAGTGGAGTCCACGATCTGATCGATGCGAGGTAGAGGGTAGGGGACCTTCGGACACGCTTTGTTGAGACCAGTGTAGTCTACACACATCCGCCACTTCCCCCCTTTTTTCCTCACAAGTACAGGGTTGGCAAGCCATTCGGGATGGAATACCTCTTTAATGAACCCTGCTGCCATCAACTTGTGGATCTCCTCGCCTATCACCCTGCGCCTTTCCTCGTCGAATCGGCGCAGAGGCTGTCTGACCGGTCGGGCCCCGGCCCGAATATCCAGCGAGTGCTCGGCGACATCCCTCGGTATGCCGGGCATGTCCAAGGGACTCCACGCAAAGACGTCAGCGTTTGCGCGGAGAAAGTCGACGAGCACTGCTTCCTATTTGGGGTCGAGCCCGGATCCGATCCGAATCTGCTTGGAGGTGTCGCCACTGGGGTCGAGAGGGACAGCCTTAACCGTCTCCGCTGGCTCGAAGTTGCCGGCATGTCGCTTCACGTCTGGCACCTCTCGGGAGAGGCTTTCCAGGTCGGCAATGAGGGCCTCGGACTCGGCGAGGGCCTCGGCGTACTCCACGCACTCCACATCGCATTCGAATGCGTGTTTGTACGTGGGGCCGACGGTGATGACCCCGTTGGGGCCCGGCATCTTGAGCTTCAGGTAGGTGTAGTTGGGGATGGCCATGAACTTCGCGTAGCATGGCCTTCCCAACACCGCGTGGTAGGTTCCTCGGAACCCGACCACCTCGAACGTCAAAGTCTCCCTTCGGAAGTTGGAGGGTGTTCCGAAGCAGACAGGGAGGTCAAGCTGTCCGAGGGGCTGGACACGCTTCCCGGGGATGATCCCATGGAAGGGCGCAGCGCCTGCTCGGACGGATGACAGATCGACGCGCAGGAGCCTGAGGGTCTCAGCGTAGATGATGTTGAGGCAGCTGCCTCCATCCATCAGGACCTTGGTGAGCCTGACGTCGCCGATGACGGGATCGACGACGAGCGGGTACTTCCCTGGGCTCGGCACGTGGTCGGGGTGGTCGTCCCGGTCGAAGGTGATGGGCTTGTCGGACCAGTCTAGGTAGACTGGCGCCGCCACCTTCACCGAGCAGACCTCCCGACGCTCTTGCTTATGATGCCGAGCCGAGGCATTCGCCGCATGCCCTCCGTAGATCATGAAGCAGTCGCGGACCTCTGGGAACTCTCCTGCTTGGCGATCCTCCCTTTTGTCGTCGTCGCGGGCCTTGCCACCCTCTGCGGGTGGCCTGGCCCTGTGGAAGTGGCGCCAAAGCATGACGCACTCCTCGAGGGTGTGCTTGACGGGCCCCTGATGGTAGGGGCACGTCTCCTTGAGTGCCTTGTCGAAGAGGTTAGCACCTCCGGGGGGCTTCCGAGGGTTCTTGTGCTCGGCGGCGGCGACAAGGTCTACATCGGGAACGTCGCGTTTCGCTTGCGACTTCCTCCTGCCTTTCTTCTTGGCGCCGCGCGGAGTAGACGCCTCGGGGGCATCTTCCGACGGGCGGCCCTGGGGCTGCTTGTCCTTTCGGAAGATGGCCTCTACCGCCTCCTGGCCGGAGGCGAACTTGGTGGCGATGTCCATCAGCTCGCTCGCCCTGGTGGGGGTCTTGCGACCCAACTTGCTCACCAGGTCACGGCAAGTGGTGCCGGCGAGGAACGCGCCGATGACATCGGAGTCGGTGATGTTGGGCAGCTCGGTGCGCTGCTTCGAGAACCGCCGGATATAGTCTCGGAGAGACTCTCCCGGCAGTTGCCGACAGCTTCGGAGGTCCTAGGAATTCCCGGGGCGCACGTACGTGCCCTGGAAGTTGCCGGCGAAAGCCTGGACCAGATCTTCCCAGTTGGAAATCTGCCCCGGAGGCAGGTGCTCCAACCAGGCACGAGCGGTGTCGGAGAGGAACAGGGGGAGGTTTCGGATGATGAGGTTGTCATCGTCCGTCCCACCCAGTTGACAGGCCAGGCGGTAGTCCGCAAGCCACAATTCCGGTCTCGTTTCCCCCGAGTACTTCGTGATAGTAGTCGGGGGTCGGAATCGGGGCGGAAAAGGCGCCCGCCGAATGGCTCGGCTAAAGACCTGCGGACCGGGTGGTTCGGGCGAGGGACTCCGATCCTCCCCGCTGTCGTAGCGTCCCCCACGCCTGGGGTGATAGCCTCGGCGCACCCTTTCGTCGAGGCGTGCCCGACGGTCGCGATGAGGGTGCTCGTCGCCGAGGTGGCCCGGGGCCGCAGGCGCGGTGTTGCGCGTGCGCCCGGTGAAGACCGAGGCTTCCCGCGTGAGTCGGGAAGTCGCGGCACGAGGTTCCGAGGGGTACCCCTGCCTTCGGGAGGCAGAGCTCTCGGCCCTCCGGGCCGCAGCGCCTTCCAGGAGATGCTTGAGTTCTCCCTGGATTCGCCGACCCTCGGTGGTTGATGACTCCGGCATTGCGCGGAGGAGCATCGCTGCGGCGGCCAGGTCCTGACCAGTTCCGCCGGATGCGGGTGGCGGTTTGTCCCTGGCATCGTTGGCGATGCGGTGCTGGAGACCTTGGGGCAGGTGACGTATTCCTCCGGCCGGGGGCTGGCTCGCCCATACCTGCCCGATGTTCTAGCGGATTGCCTCGAGCGCTCCTGCTTCCTCATCGAGCCCGGCCTGCGCCCCGCGGACTTGCTCGAGCTGTGGGTCGTGACCCCCCGCCGGAACGGGGACCACAGCTAGCTCCCGCGGGATGTCGGCGCGAGGCGCTGGCCTAGGGGGATCACCATCCTCCGGCATGCCGAGACAGCCGCCTCCGGAGGGATCCCCTAGCTCGATGTGGAAACATTCGCGGCTCGGGCCGCAGTCCTTGTCGCCAAGGCTGCGGCTGCCGTCGGAACAGTCGGAGAGGCAGTAGTCACATGCGGTCATGAAGTCCCGCATGGCACTAGGGTTGCCAGATCCGGAGAAATCCCAGCAGATGCTGGGGTCGTCATCTTCCTCGGACCCAGAGGGTCCGTAGGTCGAGACACCCGTCAATCGGTCCCAAGGCGACCGCACACGAAACCCCAGAGAGGTTGCACTCGCCTCAATGTGAGCGCCCGCCAAAGCGAGGTCGCCAGGCGGGCTGAGGTCGAGTCGAAATGACGAAAGATGGGGAGCAGTCGGTACCTTTTTGTCGACGAGGAGCGACGAAGTCACGTCGGGGGCTGACCGCGCCGTCGACTTGGGTACGAGGGCGACGTCCTGCAGGCCCTCCGTGAGCGTGCTGGCGTCGTCCATCTGCTCGGGGTCGACGTGTTGCGGGGGGATGACGCTCGCCTTCGCCTCGAACGCGAGGGCAACGCTTAGCGTGTCCTCCGTTGAGGCGCCGGGGATGTCGATTTGCTCGACAGCCGTCGGAGCGCGGCCTCTCGCTCGGCCCTGGTTGCCCCTCCTCCTCCTCCTCCGATGGCGAGGGAGAGGATGGGGCGAGCTCGAAAGTCGTCCTTCCCCCACGCGGGAAAGGCGTCGTCGATTCCGCCGCTGGTGGGCGGGTTGTCCGCCACCATTGTCGCTGTCGCGCGGCGGTGGAAGGAGCATCATGTCGTAGCTGCTGTCGAGAGACATGAACTCGAGGCTCCCGAAACGGAGCACCGTCCCGGGTTGAAGAGGTCGTTGGAGACTGCCCATCTGGAGCTTGACGGGAAACTGCTCGTCAACACGCAGCGTGCCCCTACCTGGCGCGCCAACTGTCGGCGTTCCGAGACCGGGGGGTCCCCGAGCCGACGAGTGAGTGTGCCGCGTGCCCCAGCCCAGATGGGTCGAGCGCGTGGGCGAGCGCGAAGGGGGGAACAGAGAGAGCGGTCGGTGGCCGGAGCCGGGTCGTGGGGGAGTCGGAGAATTCCCGCGGCCTTCGTGTTCGTCCCGCGCCCAGGTCGGGTGCGCTTGCAGTAGGGGGTTACAAGCGTCCGCGCGAGGTGAGGGGAAGCGAGCGGCCCCGAGAGAGCGCCTGCCCCTGCCCTTCGTCCCCGCGAGGCCAACCTTCTCTAAGAAGGCCCTGGTCCTTCCTTTTATAGTCGTAAGGAGAGGATCCAGGTGTACAAGATGGGGGTGTAGCAAGGTGCTACGTGTCTAGCGAGGGAGAGCTAGCGCCCTAAGTACATGCCAAGGTGGCAGCCGGAGAGATCTTGGCACCCTGTTGGTGTGGCGTCGTGGCTGTTGGAGGAGTAACGGAGCCGGACGGAGGGACAGCTGTCGGAGTGGCTGGACCCTTGCTGACGTCCTCCTGCTTTCGTAAGGGAGCTGAGAGCCGCCGTCGTCATGGTCTAGCGGGGCGCCATCATTGCCTATCTGGCGTTGCTGGCCAGATGGGACGCCGGTCTTGTTCTCTGCGACCCAAGTCGGCTCAGGGCAGAGTGATGATGACGCTTCCTGTTGACGTGGCGGTCTCGTGTCCTAGGTCGGGCGTCGTGGAGGTTCCTCCGAAGCCGAGGTCGAGTCCGTCCTGCAAGACAGAGGCAGAGTCCGAGCCCTGGGTCGGGCGAGGCGGAGATCGTTCGGCAGAGGCTGAGGCGGAGTCCGAGCCCTGGGTCGGGCGAGGCGGAGTTCGTCGTCTTCCGGGGCCTTAGCCCGAGTCCGAGCCCTGGGTCGGGCGGAGCGGAGTTCGCCGTCTTCCGGGGCCTTAGCCCGAGTCCGAGCCCTGGGTTGGGCGGAGCGGAGTTCGCCGTCTTCCGGGGTCTTAGCCCGAGTCCGAGCCCTGGGTCGGGCGGAGCGGAGTTCGCCGTCTTCCGGGGCCTTAGCCCGAGTCCGAGCCCTGGGTCGGGCAGAGCCTCCTATGGCACCTCTGGCGAAGTCTGGTCGCCCGTCGGTCTTACTGTAACACCCGGATTTTAGGGGTCCAAAACCCGGGCGTAAACATAAACACCAGGTATGCTGGGACCAAGTCTCACACATATGATGTATAGTGGCACAGGATCGAATGTCACAACTTTATATATAACAGGAGTTCTATACAAAATAAATAATTACATTATAAGGAGACAACGGTCCAGCAACCCAAAGTTGACTGGAAGACGACGACCTAGACCTCTCACGAACTCATCGCAGCATCCTCCAAGCGCCTCATCCTGTGGTACCTGTTCTTGACCTGTGGTGTGTGTGAGACAGCAAGAGTGAGCTCACATACGTTCATCGCTCAACAAGTTGTGGGGAATAATGTGCATGAACTCGCCAAAGGTGGGAGCTCACGTGAAGTGTAAGGCTTACCAAAGAAGATGGTTAGAGCTGAGCATTGCTTTTAGAGTTGGTCAAAATTTTATTAGCAGTTACTAAGTATAAGTAAATACCAACCCAATTAAGTAATAGAACAAAAGTAACAACTTCACCTGTGATGCAATGCATATGACAAATTGAGTTTAATTCCATAAATTAATCATGTGAGGGTCCGAGCTGCTCATGACCGTGAGCACGGCTAGTATACTAGTTTTACACTCTGCAGAGGTTGCGCATCTTTACCCACAAGTCGTGTATCCCATGTCGCCAGGGTTTGCAAAGCCCTTAGACACTTCCGAGGTGAATGGCTAGGGATCCACTACGAGGCCTTTACAAAGTTCCACTAGCTTCCGAAAACCCGCTACAGTTTATAGGAAGTTCCAATGCAGGAATCCCTTGCAGGACCGCCATCGCAGCAAAATCCTCCCGAGGGCCTCCCTACACTGACCACTCCCCTACTGCCCTTGCCCCTTTCGGGTAAGGTAGTCTTCCACTAGCTTTCCTAATTAATCAGCCAAGGGGTCCCATTCCTCCCTTGTGGTAGCACTGTTTTCCCGGGTGGTCGCTCCATGTTCCAATTAACATAATGATCTTATCATGAACAGTAATAATAAACATATAATAAAAGTGTGATCATGAATAATATACCTTCATACCCAAAACCACATAAAGCACTAGCAAGTACTACCCAAAAAGTTCAGTGGTAAACAAGGTATAAAGATAGACAAACTAGGGTAACCTATTGGGTCCCATCAAAATTAACCTATGCAGATCATTATGATTAATTAGAACATGAGTGGGTAAAAAGAAGTGATCAAGGGCACAACTTGCCTGGGCCTTGAGAATCCAGGTACCAACTTGCTCTTCAGATGACACGTGACCTCGCTCTAGTCGTAGCAATACAAACAAACATTGTATAGGCTAAATTAACATTACACCAAACATAAGTACAAACTGAATAATAATAATCTACGCGCTGCTACGAGATCGTAGGAACAAGAATCACTAAATTTGGAGTTATAGTTATTTAGTTATGAATTTCTAAAGATTCTATGTGCTTAGTACAAAATTAATTAAGATAACAATTTTAATGTGACTTTTATGTCAAAACAGTGGCACTAAATGATAAATAATAATATTACAAAATTATAGGAACTGGAATGGGCTAATTTGGACTTCATATGAATTTTCTATGAATTAAACAAATTCTATCATTTATTTATCTATTAAAAATCCATTTATAAACTATTTTCTCTGTTTTATAATACTCTGGACTGGGCCTCAAATACAGGGAAATCTAGGGTTTATAGCGCAAATGTGTCCAAGACACAAAGCCGATCCAGCCGGGGACTGCGGGTTGATTTCACTAAAGCCCGAGGGTTCTTTTGAATGTTTGCTCGGATGAAGGGGTACGGTGCGCGGACAGACGCCCGATCAAGTGCTGACGGCCCAGATTAGATCTGAAGGGGTACGGGACAGTGACCGTGGGATCACAGATCAACGGCCATGATCAACAAACGTGAATCGTTATCCCCCTTCCAATCCAGCCCGTCGACGCAGTGATCGACGGCCCACAACACCCCGCCACATGTTCTAATTTGTACCGTTCACTAGAAATCAACGGCATCCAACTCGTCTTCTACCCCACACACGCCTGGCGCTCCCCCAAGACTGCGACGGCGGCGGTACCCCCCCACGGAGCACTGCACGTCGGAGCCCCCGGATTCCCCGCCACATCCGGTCGGTACTACATTCAGGGGCGCGCAAGGTGACTCTAGGGGATGCCCTTGTCTCCAATCGACGCACGGGTGAAACAGGCCGCGGCAAAGGAATGACACCGCGGTGGCGCTCCGCCGATGAGCTCGTCAACAAGCACCCCGACGCCCCATCTTCCAAATTGGCGAGAGCTAAACCGTCACGAGGACATGGCGAAGAGGCGAAGAGAGCGAAATTACCAGTGGATAGAAGGGCGGAGGTGCCTAGCCACGGAAGCGTGAGGCTCGGCGACAATATTCAGCGACGGTGAGCAATTACCCGAACCTCGTGCACTAATCCTACACGAGGAGCACCCGGTTATGCGCGGTGTGTGTTTGCGAAGGTCACTGGCTCCCCAATCGGGTACCCAGCGGCGACGTGGCGAGTAACGCCGGTGGCGGCGGCGGATCCCCACAGACGGCGGCTCTCGAGATTCAATGGAGTAGGGGAGAGTTGCAGCGGGTCCGCATTTATACGCATGGGAAGGTGTCCGACTCCCAACCACCACGCGAGATCACCGGAGGATCTCATTACCCAACTGGCGAAGATCGCGGAGGGGATAGGTGCGGCGGACGAGCTGTTACGAGGATCAGGAGCCTGAGCACGCGGTTGAAGAAGCCGACCAATATGGCCCACATGGCAGTGACGCAGAGCGAGAGAGAAAAAAAACTGCGACGCGGACCCACGAGTCAGGCAGTGCACGCGGGTGGCGGGAGCATGGGCTGTGCGCGTGAGGTGAAGCCGGGCCGAGCGGGCGAGTGGGCCGAAATGGTATAGTTCGGCCCAGGTGGAGTCTTCCTCTTTTCTTTTTATTTATTTCCTGTTTCTATTTTCTGTTTTATTACAAGTTCAAACTTTATTCAAATCTGATATCTATACCCTATGAAATCATTCAAATAATTCCCAGCTTGAATGCAAAAGTGGAATATTTATTTATTAGCTTATCTTAGTCTTTATGCTTCTATATGTATTATTGGTGAAAGAAGCATTTATTAAATTAAATAGGAAAACTCATTTTTTTTTTGAGACTTGAAATTATAATTTGAATTTTTTTTTATAAGTAAAATTTAAATATGAGCCATTAATCCCAAATATTATTTTTATTTGTTTAATCATTTGAGAGGTTTAATCATATACTACAGTCAATCCCATTATTAATCCTCAAAGAGAACAACATGACTTCCTACTTTCTCAAAAATGTATTTTAGGGTTTACAAATCCTACCCCCCTTAAAAATAATCTCGTCCTCGAGATTTGTAAGGAAAAAGGGTGCATGTTCATATTGTCTCAACACATATGCATAAACAAAATCTCGGCATGATGCATATCTTATTAGCAAAACACAGGGTCAAATGGACCTTATTATTATTACTAAAATAGTAAAATACTACTACTGGCTAAACTAATATTTAGGTCTTACAAATAGTAAAATATATATATATGTATCTATATCTATGTTTATCTCTATTCTTGTTGCTCGTTGACTTCTTCACCGACTACTTCATCTCCAACTGGCTCTTCTTCTTGAATTTCAAGTTCACCGGGTTCAGCTTCTACTTCTGCATGATGGGCATATCCCCGGTTGATAGATAGGGGCTGACTCTTTCCTGCCGAGGCTTGTCCTTGCTTCATCGGAGCCGATGTAGTGTAGGCAGCTCTGTTGGGACAGTAGTTGGCGTAGTGTCCCGGTTGTCCACACTTGAAGCATGCCCTGTTGGCGGTTGTGTTAGGAGCAACTGGTCCTGCTGGGGTGCTTGCTTTTGGAGGAGCAGTTGGTGCCTGTTGAGTTTGTTGTCCAGAACTGCCACTGGCTGGTGTACTTGGAGTGGTAGTATAGCGAGGATGGGAACTACTTCCAGCCTGCCCTTGGTTGACAGCCTTTCTTTTCTCTCCAAATATACTCCTCTTGTTCTCTACAGCAATAGCTTTATCAAGTAGCCTTTGGAAGGATGGGAATGTGTGCGATACCAGTTGATATTGCAAGGGTCCAATCAAACCATCCAGAAAAAGCTCCTGCTTTTGCTCATCATTCTCAACATCCCTAGGAGCATATCGAGATAACTGGATGAATTTGTCTCTATATTCACTCACGGACATACTTCCTTGCTTGAGGGAGAGAAACTCCTTTCTCTTAATCTTCATGAGTCCAGCGGGAATATGGTAATTCCTGAATTGTGCGGAGAATTCTGCCCAGGTAATTGTATCGGCAGCAGCATGAGCTGCACAGTACGCATCCCACCAATCCGCAGCGGGACCAGCAAGACGACCTGATGCATAGAGTACTTTCTCTCTATCCGAGCACTGAGCTATGTTGAGCATCTTCTCTATGGACTTTAACCAGTCATCTGCTTGCAACGGATCTGCGGAGTTGGAGAAGGTTGGTGGTTTGTGGCTCATGAATTCCCGGTGCTTATCTCGGGGTGGAACTGGTGGTGGAGGTGGAGGCAATGGCACTTGTTGTTGTTGCTGCTGTTGTTGAAGTTGTTGTTGCAGCTGCTGTTGTTGTACCCTTCTCTCCTGGCGTATCTCTTCCCGCTCTTGGCGCATTTCCCGACGTGCATCCTCTCTTTCCTGGTGCATTTCTTGGCGTTCTTGCTGCATTTGGGTGCGCATATCTGCCATAGTGTCCGCCATTTGCTGCATCATTCTCATTTGAGCTGCGACTAGTGGATCAACTCCGCCTGGTGGGGGATTAGGAGGATTCATCTCTGCTGGCTGTGGTTGGGGTTGTCGATATATCCACCGAGTGTGTCGATTAGCAGGTAAATCAATTCCACCACCCCGCCTGGTATTGACCATCTAAGTTAGAAGCATATGGTAAGATAGCTTTGCAAGGGAATCATTTAGTAGACAGAATGAATAAGCTAATAGTTGGTTATGTACTGAAACTTCTTTGGCAGGGCTGGGCCAGATATTCTTTGTCAAGACTAGGGTAACTAGTTGTACGAGGTGAATGTCCAAAGGTAAGATAGAATATGTCAAGATGAGATAGATACATTTTAATGGAGGATAATCTAAGTTGCTTAGTTTTCTTATGAATTCTATTTATGCCTATACGTATATGCAGATGTAATTGTGGGCATCACTCCACAACCCATCACACTCAATCAAAGATCCAAATCAGACATGTATCATAAGAACAAGCATTCAAAGACACAGATACTTATAAAAAAATAGTTTTATTTTTGTTCCTAATATTAGGTCTCCTATTCCTAAAGTCACTTTAGGCACAGGATTTCAAAGTGTGAAATCCACGTTTGTCTTTAGAAAAGAAAAGGTTAGAGTAATCAGAGTAAAGCGGAATTAGATGAGAAAAGATTAAGAAAAGTTTAGAAAAGATCAGAGTAGCAAAGGTAAGTAGACAATGGTTGTCCAGTTTCTATCTAGGTTTCGTCCTACAGTCAACATTCCTCTGATACCACTTCTGTAACACCCGGATTTTAGGGGTCCAAAACCCGGGCGTAAACATAAACACCAGGTATGCTGGGACCAAGTCTCACACATATGATGTATAGTGGCACAGGATCGAATGTCACAACTTTATATATAACAGGAGTTCTATACAAAATAAATAATTACATTATAAGGAGACAACGGTCCAGCAACCCAAAGTTGACTGGAAGACGACGACCTAGACCTCTCACGAACTCATCGCAGCATCCTCCAAGCGCCTCATCCTGTGGTACCTGTTCTTGACCTGTGGTGTGTGTGAGACAGCAAGAGTGAGCTCACATACGTTCATCGCTCAACAAGTTGTGGGGAATAATGTGCATGAACTCGCCAAAGGTGGGAGCTCACGTGAAGTGTAAGGCTTACCAAAGAAGATGGTTAGAGCTGAGCATTGCTTTTAGAGTTGGTCAAAATTTTATTAGCAGTTACTAAGTATAAGTAAATACCAACCCAATTAAGTAATAGAACAAAAGTAACAACTTCACCTGTGATGCAATGCATATGACAAATTGAGTTTAATTCCATAAATTAATCATGTGAGGGTCCGAGCTGCTCATGACCGTGAGCACGGCTAGTATACTAGTTTTACACTCTGCAGAGGTTGCGCATCTTTACCCACAAGTCGTGTATCCCATGTCGCCAGGGTTTGCAAAGCCCTTAGACACTTCCGAGGTGAATGGCTAGGGATCCACTACGAGGCCTTTACAAAGTTCCACTAGCTTCCGAAAACCCGCTACAGTTTATAGGAAGTTCCAATGCAGGAATCCCTTGCAGGACCGCCATCGCAGCAAAATCCTCCCGAGGGCCTCCCTACACTGACCACTCCCCTACTGCCCTTGCCCCTTTCGGGTAAGGTAGTCTTCCACTAGCTTTCCTAATTAATCAGCCAAGGGGTCCCATTCCTCCCTTGTGGTAGCACTGTTTTCCCGGGTGGTCGCTCCATGTTCCAATTAACATAATGATCTTATCATGAACAGTAATAATAAACATATAATAAAAGTGTGATCATGAATAATATACCTTCATACCCAAAACCACATAAAGCACTAGCAAGTACTACCCAAAAAGTTCAGTGGTAAACAAGGTATAAAGATAGACAAACTAGGGTAACCTATTGGGTCCCATCAAAATTAACCTATGCAGATCATTATGATTAATTAGAACATGAGTGGGTAAAAAGAAGTGATCAAGGGCACAACTTGCCTGGGCCTTGAGAATCCAGGTACCAACTTGCTCTTCAGATGACACGTGACCTCGCTCTAGTCGTAGCAATACAAACAAACATTGTATAGGCTAAATTAACATTACACCAAACATAAGTACAAACTGAATAATAATAATCTACGCGCTGCTACGAGATCGTAGGAACAAGAATCACTAAATTTGGAGTTATAGTTATTTAGTTATGAATTTCTAAAGATTCTATGTGCTTAGTACAAAATTAATTAAGATAACAATTTTAATGTGACTTTTATGTCAAAACAGTGGCACTAAATGATAAATAATAATATTACAAAATTATAGGAACTGGAATGGGCTAATTTGGACTTCATATGAATTTTCTATGAATTAAACAAATTCTATCATTTATTTATCTATTAAAAATCCATTTATAAACTATTTTCTCTGTTTTATAATACTCTGGACTGGGCCTCAAATACAGGGAAATCTAGGGTTTATAGCGCAAATGTGTCCAAGACACAAAGCCGATCCAGCCGGGGACTGCGGGTTGATTTCACTAAAGCCCGAGGGTTCTTTTGAATGTTTGCTCGGATGAAGGGGTACGGTGCGCGGACAGACGTCCGATCAAGTGCTGACGGCCCAGATTAGATCTGAAGGGGTACGGGACAGTGACCGTGGGATCACAGATCAACGGCCATGATCAACAAACGTGAATCGTTATCCCCCTTCCAATCCAGCCCGTCGACGCAGTGATCGACGGCCCACAACACCCCGCCACATGTTCTAATCTGTACCGTTCACTAGAAATCAACGGCATCCAACTCGTCTTCTACCCCACACACGCCTGGCGCTCCCCCAAGACCGCGACGGCGGCGGTACCCCCCCACGGAGCACTGCACGTCGGAGCCCCCGGATTCCCCGCCACATCCGGTCGGTACTACATTCAGGGGCGCGCAAGGTGACTCTAGGGGATGCCCTTGTCTCCAATCGACGCACGGGTGAAACAGGCCGCGGCAAAGGAATGACACCGCGGTGGCGCTCCGCCGATGAGCTCGTCAACAAGCACCCCGACGCCCCATCTTCCAAATTGGCGAGAGCTAAACCGTCACGAGGACATGGCGAAGAGGCGAAGAGAGCGAAATTACCAGTGGATAGAAGGGCGGAGGTGCCTAGCCACGGAAGCGTGAGGCTCGGTGACAATATTCAGCGACGGTGAGCAATTACCCGAACCTCGTGCACTAATCCTACACGAGGAGCACCCGGTTATGCGCGGTGTGTGTTTGCGAAGGTCACTGGCTCCCCAATCGGGTACCCAGCGGCGACGTGGCGAGTAACGCCGGTGGCGGCGGCGGATCCCCACAGACGGCGGCTCTCGAGATTCAATGGAGTAGGGGAGAGTTGCAGCGGGTCCGCATTTATACGCATGGGAAGGTGTCCGACTCCCAACCACCACGCGAGATCACCGGAGGATCTCATTACCCAACTGGCGAAGATCGCGGAGGGGATAGGTGCGGCGGACGAGCTGTTACGAGGATCAGGAGCCTGAGCACGCGGTTGAAGAAGCCGACCAATATGGCCCACATGGCAGTGACGCAGAGCGAGAGAGAAAAAAAACTGCGACGCGGACCCACGAGTCAGGCAGTGCACGCGGGTGGCGGGAGCATGGGCTGTGCGCGTGAGGTGAAGCCGGGCCGAGCGGGCGAGTGGGCCGAAATGGTATAGTTCGGCCCAGGTGGAGTCTTCCTCTTTTCTTTTTATTTATTTCCTGTTTCTATTTTCTGTTTTATTACAAGTTCAAACTTTATTCAAATCTGATATCTATACCCTATGAAATCATTCAAATAATTCCCAGCTTGAATGCAAAAGTGGAATATTTATTTATTAGCTTATCTTAGTCTTTATGCTTCTATATGTATTATTGGTGAAAGAAGCATTTATTAAATTAAATAGGAAAACTCATTTTTTTTTTGAGACTTGAAATTATAATTTGAATTTTTTTTTATAAGTAAAATTTAAATATGAGCCATTAATCCCAAATATTATTTTTATTTGTTTAATCATTTGAGAGGTTTAATCATATACTACAGTCAATCCCATTATTAATCCTCAAAGAGAACAACATGACTTCCTACTTTCTCAAAAATGTATTTTAGGGTTTACACTTACCTTTTGTGTTAAACGCCCCGGTGACTGGGTCGGTTGGCGCGGTGATTTAGTCAGGGTTTCTTCTTATCGAAGGCGGGGCCTCGGGCGAGCCGGAGATGCGTCTGCCGTGAAAGAGGAGGCCTCAGGCGAGACGGAGTCATCTTAGGGTCGGCTGCCCTCGCCCGAGGCTAGGCTCGGGCGTGGCGTGATCAAGTCACTCGTATGGACTGATCCCTGACTTAATCAAACCCATCAGGCCTCTGCAGCTTTATGCTGATGGGGGTTACCAGCTGAGAATTAGGCGTCTTGAGGGTACCCCTAATTATGGTCCCCGACACTAGCAGCAAGCATGGGTCTAGGAGTAGTATAGGGAGCATATGCTCACAATGTTCGAGTAGATCTAACAGTGTCAGGACTCAGGAGTAGTTCCATCAGTAGCCCCTCGCTACCTAGTAGTAGTCACTAGCTTTCATGGAGCATATGCTACATTTTACAAATGCACCTTCCATGATTGTGAAGTACAATCGTTTGCACTAGCACCACCAACGACCTTTATGACTCTAGCTTTATAGTCTAGTGGACTTTAGAGTTACGGTTCGTCTACCTCACATTTCGCTCAGTTATTCCCCAATTCTAGGATCTAGGCAACCATCTGGGATAGTGTCATCTCAGAAGATACTACCATGCAGACCACACCTAGTCAAACCACTTTGCTTGTCTCAGTCACCCAGAGCTTCTAAGCCATGTTTAGTGAGATCATTGGATACTGAAAGGGAAATAGGCTTACACCTTTTCCTATATGAATTTTGGTGGTTGAATTGCCCAACACAAATAATTGGACTAACTAGTTTGCTCTAGATTATAAGTTTTACAGGTGCCAAAGGTTCACAACAAACCAATAAAAAGACAAAGAAAAGGGTTCAAATAAAGAGAGCAAAAGACAACCCGAAGGCTGCCCTGGTCTGGCGCACCGGATTGTTCGGTGTGCCACCAGACAGTGTCCGGTGCACAAGGGAACCCAACTCCGAACTTGCCACCTTCGGGAATTCTGGGAGCCGCTCCGCTATAATTCACCGGACTGTCCGGTGTGCCAGTGGAGTAACGGCTATACAGGGCCAACGGTCGTCTGCAACGGAATAGTAAAAGTGAACAGTGCGTGCCTGCACGCACAGAAGTCAAAGCATGTGCCAGAGGCGCACCGGACAGTGAACAGGACCGGTCCGGTGCACCACCGGACTGTCCGGTGGCCCCACTTGTCAGAGCTCCAACAGTGAGAACCCAACGGCCGGGTGACGTGGCTGGCGCACGGGACAGTGTCTGGTGCGCCATACGACAACAGCCTCCACCAACGGTCAAATTGGTGGTTGGGGCTATAAATACCCCCCAGCCACCACACTTCAATGCATCCAAGTTTTCAGCCATCAAACCTCATACAAGAGCTCTAGTCTTCATTCAAAGACACAATCAAAGAGATCAAATCCTCTCCCAAGTCCGGAATCACTCCAAAGAAATTAGTGACTAGAGAGAGAGACATTTGTGTTCATTTGAGCTCTTGCGCTTGGATTGCTTTTCTTCTTCCTTCTTTCTTGTGTTCAACTCACTTGTAATCAAAACAAGAGACACAAAGTTGTGGTGATCCTTGTAGTGGACTTAGTGTCTCATTTGATTGAAGAGAAAGGCTCACTCGGTCTAAGTGACCGTTTGAGAGAGGGAAAGGGTTGAAAGAGACCCGGTCTTTGTGACCACCTCAACAGGGAGTAGGTTTGCAAGAATCGAACCTCGGTAAAACAAATCATCGTGTCATCCGCTCTTATTCACTTGTGATTTGTTTTCGCCCTCTCTTTCGGACTCGTTTATATTTCTAACGCTAACCCCGGCTTGTAGTTGTGCTTAAACTTTATAAATTTCAGATTTGCCTATTCACCCCCCTCTAGGCGACTTTCAATTGGTATCAGAGCCCGGTACTTCATTAGAGCCTAACCGCTCGAAGTAATGTCGGGAGCATCCACCATGAGGGAGATCAGGACCGACGACGAGTCTGCAAGCTCAGGGAGAACGCACTCAAGGGAGTCCGCCCACAAGCACAAGGAGGAATCATCTTCCTCCATCAAGTCCCAACGGAAGGGTGACAAGAAGAAGAAGATGAAGAAGGTGGTCTACTATGAGACCGACTCTTCGTCACCCTCCACCTCTGGCTCAGAATCGGCATCCGCCACTTCTAAGCGCCATGAGCGCAAGAAGTATAGTAAGATGCCCCTTCGCTATCCTCGTATTTTTCAAAACGCACTCTATTACTTTCCGTCCCATTAGACAAACCACCTATGTTTGATGGTGAAGATTATTCTATGTGGAGTGATAAAATGAGGCATCACCTAACCTCACTCCACAAAAGCATATGGGATATTGTTGAGTATAGAGCGCAGGTACCAAAGGAAGGGGACAAGGATTATGATTCGGAGGAAGTCGAACAAATCCAACACTTCAACTCTCAAGCCACTACTATACTCTTCGCCTCTCTAAGTCGAGAGGAGTATAATAAGGTGCAAGGGTTGAAGAGTGCCAAAGATATTTGGGACGTGCTCAAGACCGCGCACGAAGGAGATGAGGTGACCAAGATCACCAAACGGGAAACGATCGAGGGGGAGCTCGGTCGATTCATGCTTCACCAAGGGGAGGAGCCACAAGCGATGTACAACCAGCTCAAGACCTCGGTGAATCAAGTGCGTAACCTCAGGAGCACCAAATGGGATGACCATGAGATGGTCAAGGTTATTCTTAGATCACTCGTTTTTCTTAACCCTACACAAGTTCAATTAATTCATGGTGATCCAAGGTATAAACTAATGTCTCCCGAGAAAGTGATAGGAAAATTTGTGAGCTTTGAATTGATGATCAAAGGCTCCAAGAAAATCATCGAGCAAGGCGCCACCTCAACACCCGAGGTGCAACCCGTCACATTCAAGGCGACGGAAGAAGAAAAGAAGGATTCTACACTAAGTAGGATTCCCATCGATGCCTCCAAGCTCGACAACGAGGAAATGACGCTCATCATCAAGAGCTTCCGCCAAATCCTCAAGCAAAGGAGGGGGAAGGATTACATACCCCGCTCCAAAAAGGTTTGCTACAAATGTGGTAAGCCCGGTCATTTTATCGCTAAATGTCCTTTGTCTAGTGATAGTGACAGGGGCGACGACAATAAGGGAAAGAGGAGAGAAAAGAAGAGGTACTACAAGAAGAAGGGGGCGATGCCCATGTTTGCCGGGAGTGGGACTCCGACGAGAGCTCTACCGACTCCTCCTCCGACGAGGACGCCGCAAACATCACCGTCACCAAAGGGCTTCTCTCCCCCAACGTCGGCCACAAGTGCCTCATGGCAAAGGACGGCAAGAAGAAGAAGGTAAAATCGAGATCCTCCACTAAGTATGCAACTTCTAGTGATGAGGATAATTCTAGTGATGATGAGGATAACTTGCTTACTCTTTTTGTCAATCTTAACATGCAACAAAAAGAGAAATTGAATGGATTAATTAGTGCTATTCATGAGAAGGATGAACTCTTGGATAGCCAAGAGGACTTCCTTATTAAGAAAAACAAAAAACATGTTAAGACTAAAAATGCTTATGCTCTAGAGGTAGAAAAATGTGAAAAATTAACTAGTGAGCTAAGTTCTTGCCATGATATTATTGCCAACCTTAGAAATGAAAATGCTAAATTAATTGCTAAGGTTGAAAGTTCAAATGATTGTGATGATTCAATTGTGTTAATCTTAAAAATGATAATGCTAATTTGATTGCTAAGATTGACAAGTTGAATGCATCACTCTCTAGCCTTAAAATTGAGAATGAAAAATTAATTGCTAAGGCTAAAGACTTAAATATTCGCAAAGTTTCCATTTCCAATCTTAGAAATGAAAATGCTATTTTACATGCTAAGATTGTTGAATTAAATACTTGCAAAACCTCTACATCTACCATTGAACATATTTCTATTTGCACTAGATGTAGAGATGTTAATATAGATGCTATTCATGATCACCTTGCTATGATTAAACAACAAAATGATCATATAGCAAAATTAGATGCTAAAATTGCCGAGCATGAATTAGAGAATGAAAAATTCAAATTTACTCGTAGTATGCTTTATAATGGGACACGCCCTGGCATTAAGGATGACATTGGCTTCCAACAGGGAAACAATGTCAAGCATAATGCCCCTCCTAAAAGATTGTCTAACTTTGTTAAGGGCAAAGCTCCCATGCCTCAGGATAACGAGGGTTACATTTTATACCCCGCCGGTTATCCCGAGCACAAAATTAGGAGAATTCACTCTAGGAAGTCTCACTCTGACTCTCATCATGCTTTTATGTATAAGAGTGAGGCATTTAGTTCTAGGCAATCAACCCATGCTAAATTGCCTAAGAAGAAAACTCCTATTGCATCAAATGATCATAACATTTTATTTAAGACCTTTGATGCTTCTTATGTGCTCACTAACAAATCAGGCAAAGTAGTTGACAAATATGTTGGGTCTAAACACAAGGGATCAAAGACTTGTGTCTGGGTACCCAAGGTGCTTGTTTCTAATGTGAAAGGACCCAAGACCATTTGGGTACCTAAGAATAAGGCCTAAATTTGTTTTGTAGGTTTATGCATCCGGGGGCTCAAGTTGGATCATCGATAGCGGGTGCACAAACCACATGACTGGGGAGAAAAGGATGTTCTCCTCATATGAGAAAAACCAAGATCCCCAACGAGCTATTACATTCGGGGATGAAAATCAAGGTTTGGTCAAGGGACTTGGTAAAATTGCTATATCACCTGACCATTCTATTTCCAATGTTTTTCTTGTAGATTCTTTAGATTACAATTTGCTTTCCGTTTCTCAATTATGTAAAATGGGCTACAACTATCTTTTTACGGATATAGGTGTTACTGTCTTTAGAAGAAGTGATGATTCAGTAGCATTTAAGGGAGTGTTAGAGGTCAGCTATACTTAGTTGATTTTAATAGAGCTGAACTCGACACTTGCTTAATTGCTAAGACTAACATGGGTTGGCTCTGGCACCGCCGACTAGCCCATGTTGGGATGAAGAATCTTCATAAGCTTCTAAAGGGAGAGCACATTTTAGGACTAACAAATGTTCATTTTGAGAAAGACAGGGTTTGTAGCGCATGCCAAGCAGGAAAGCAAGTTGGTGTTCATCATCCACACAAGAACATCATGACGACTGACAGGCCGCTTGAACTACTCCACATGGACCTATTCGGCCTGATAGCTTACATAAGCATCGGCGGGAGTAAGTATTGTCTTGTAATTGTGGATGATTATTCTCGCTTCACTTGGGTGTTCTTTTTGCAGGAAAAATCTCAAACCTAAGAGACTCTAAAGGGATTCTTGAGACGGGCTCAAAATGAGTTCGGCTTAAGGATCAAAAAGATTAGAAGCGACAACGGGACGAAGTTCAAGAACTCACAAATAGAAGGCTTCCTTGAGGATGAGGGCATCAAGCATGAGTTCTCTTCTCCCTACACGCCACAACAAAATGGTGTAGTGGAGAGGAAGAATAGAACTCTACTTGACATGGCAAGGACCATGCTTGATGAATACAAGACTTCGGACCGGTTTTGGGCATCGCTTGCTACGCCATCAACCGTCTCTACCTTCACCGAATCCTCAAGAAGACATCATATGAACTCATCACCGGTAAAAAGCCCAATGTTTCATATTTTAGAGTCTTTGGTAGCAAATGTTTTATTCTTGTAAAAAGAGGTAGAAATATAAATTTGCTCCTAAGGCTGTAGAAGGCTTTTTACTTGGTTATGATTCAAACACAAGGGCATATAGAGTCTTTAACAAGTCCACTGGACTAGTTGAAGTTTCTTGTGACATTGTGTTTGATGAGACTAACGGCTCTCAAGTAGAGCAAGTTGATCTTGATGAGTTAGATGATGAAGAGGCTCCGTGCGTCGCGCTAAGGAACATGTCCATTGGGGATGTGTGTCCTAAGGAATCTGAAGAGCCTCCACAAGCACAAGATCAACCATCTTCCTTCATGCAAACATCTCCACCAACTCAAGATGAGGATCAAGCTCAAGATGTTGAAAATGAAGATCAAGAGGAGCCACCTCAAGAGGAGGACAATGATCAAGGGGGAGATGCTAATGATCAAGACAAGGAAGATGACGACGGTCCAAGACCGCCACACCCAAGAGTCCACCAAGCAATACAACGAGATCACCCCGTGAACTCCATCCTCTGCGATATTCATAAGGGGCTAACCACTCGATCTCGTGTTGCTCATTTTTGTGAACATTACTCTTTTGTGTCTTCTATTGAGGCATACAGGGTAGAAGATGCATTAAGGGATTCGGATTGGGTGTTGGCAATGCAAGAGGAACTCAACAACTTCACAAGGAATGAGGTATGGCATTTAGTTCCACGTCCTAATCAAAATGTTGTAGGAACCAAGTGGGTCTTCCGCAACAAGCAAGATGAGCATGGTGTGGTGACAAGGAACAAAGTCTGACTTGTGGCCAAGGGATAATCACAAGCCGAAGGTTTGGATTTTGGTGAAACCTATGCACCCGTAGCTAGGCTTGAGTCAATTCGCATATTACTTGCCTATGCTACTTACCATGGCTTTAAGCTTTATCAAATGGACGTGAAAAGTGTCTTCCTCAATGAACCAATCAAGGAAGAGGTCTATGTTGAGCAACCTCCCGGCTTTGAAGATAGTGAGTACCCCTAACCATGTCAATAAACTCTCTAAGGCGCTTTATGGGCTCAAGCAAGCTCCAAGAGCATGGTATGAATGCCTAAGAGTTTTTCTTATTTCTAATGACTTCAAAGTCGGCAAAGTCGATCCTACTCTCTTTACTAAAACAATTGCAAATGATTTGTTTCTATGCCAAATTTATGTTGATGATATCATATTTGGGTCTACTAACAAATCTACTTGTGAAGAGTTTAGTAGGATTATGATTCAAAAATTCGAGATGTCTATGATGGGGGAGTTGAAGTATTTTCTAGGATTTCAAGTCAAGCAACTCCAAGAGGGCACCTTCATTAGCCAAACGAAGTACATTCAAGACATACTCACCAAGTTTGGGATGAAGGATGCCAAGCCCATCAAGACTCCCATGGGAACTAATGGGCATCTCGACCTCGACACAGGAGGTAAATCCGTAGATCAAAAGGTATACCGGTCGATGATAGGTTCTTTACTCTATTTATGTGCATGTCGACCAGATATTATGCTTTCCGTATGTGATAATGAGAGTGCAATCTGCATGGCGGATAATCCCGTTGAGCATACCCGCACTAAACACATAGCCATTCGGTATCACTTTTTGAGGGATCACCAACAATGGGGGGATATCGAGATTGCTTATATTAACACTAAAGAACAATTAGCCGATATCTTTACCAAACCACTAGATGAAATTTTTTACCAAACTTAGGCATGAGCTAAATATTCTTGATTCTAGGAATTTTGATTGATGTATTGCACACATAGCTCATTTATATACCTTTGATCATCTCTTTCATGTACTATGACTAATGTGTTCTTCAAGTACATTTTTATGCTAAGTCATAGATTGAAAGGGGAAATAGAGTCTTCGGCGAAGACAAGGCTTCCACTTCACTCCATCGAATTATTCATCCTTCGCCGTCGCTCCACAACAATCTCCAATTCGGTATATTCTTCACTCATATATTATTTGCCAAAGGGAGAGAAACCCAAGGGCTTATATTTCACTCACAAGTATCTGTTTTTGGCGATTCATGCCAAAGGGGGAGAAAGTATTAGCCCAAAGCAAAAGGACCGCACCACCATCAATTTCAAAAATTTATAGTCTTTCAATTTGTATTAAAGAAGTGTTTTTTAAAGATTTTCAAATTGGTATCTTATTTTTGATATAATTTCAAATTGGTATACCCTCTTCAAAATTAATATCGAAAACCCTCTTGAACACTAAGAGGAGGATTTCATTAAGGGGGAGTTTTGTTTAGTCAAAGGAAAAGCATTTGAAACAGGGGGAGAAAATTTCAAATCTTGAAAATGCTTCTTAAAATCTTATTTATTTACCGTTGACTATTTGCAAAAAGACTTTGAAAAGAATCTACAAAAGAATTTGCAAAAATAAACCAAGTGGTGTAAGCGTGGTCCAAAATTTTAAATTAGAAGAAAGCCATCCATGCATATCTAGTAGAAATGATTATTGGTTTCATTCCAAGCAACCTTTGCACTTACCTTATGCAAACTAGTTCAATTCTGCACTTTTATATTTGCTTTGGTTTGTGTTGGCATCAATCACCAAAAAGGGGGAGATTGAAAGGGAAATAGGCTTACACCTTTTCCTATATGAATTTTGGTGGTTGAATTGCCGAACACAAATAATTGGACTAACTAGTTTGCTCTAGATTATAAGTTTTACAGGTGCCAAAGGTTCACAACAAACCAATAAAAAGACCAAGAAAAGGGTTCAAATAAAGAGAGCAAAAGACAACCCGAAGGTTGCCCTGGTCTGGCGCACCGGACTGTCTGGTGCACCAGGGAACCCAACTCCGAACTTGCCACCTTCGGGAATTCTAGGAGCCGCTCCGCTATAATTCACCGGACTGTCCGGTGTAGCACTGGACTGTCCGGTGTGCCAGCGGAGTAACGACTACACAACGCCAACGGTCGTCTGCAATGGAACAGTAAAAGTGAACAGTGCGCGTCTGCGCGCACAGAAGTCAGAGCAGGTGCCAGAGGCGCACCGGACAGTGAACAGGACTTGTCTGGTGCACCACCGAACTGTCCGGTGGCCCCACTTGTCAGAGCTCCAACGGTCAGAACCCAACGACCGGGTGACGTGGCTGGCGCACCGGACAGTGTCCGGTGGCACATCGGACTGTCCGGTGCGCCATACGACAACAGCCTCCACCAACGATCAAATTGGTGGTTGGGGCTATAAATACCCCCCAACCCCCTCACTTCAATGCATCCAAGTTTTCAGCCATTAAATCTCATTCAAGAGCTCTAGACTTCATTCAAAGACAGAATCAAAGAGATCAAATCCTCTCCCAAGTCCGGAATCACTCCAAAGAAATTAGTGACTAGAGAGAGAGACATTTGTGTTCATTTGAGCTCTTGCGCTTGGATTGCTTTTCTTCTTCCTTCTTTCTTGTGTTCAACTCACTTGTAATCAAAACAAGAGACACCAAGTTGTGGTGATCCTTGTAGTGGACTTAGTGTCCCATTTGATTGAAGAGAAAGGCTCACTCGGTCTAAGTGACCGTTTGAGAGAGGGAAAGGGTTGAAAGAGACCCGGTCTTTGTGACCACCTCAACGGGGAGTAGGTTTGCAAGAACCGAACCTCGGTAAAACAAATCACCATGTCATCCGCTCTTATTCGCTTGTGATTTGTTTTCGCTCTCTCTTTCGGACTCGTTTATATTTCTAACGCTAACCCCGGCTTTTAGTTGTGCTTAAACTTTATAAATTTCAGATTTGCCTATTCACCCCACTCTAGGCAACTTTCAGATACCCTACACTATCTCTACCTATGTTAATTGATCTAGCACTTCCTATTGAGCAACTTCCTTCTTTAGTTGCCTCATCAGAGTAGACACTTGCCATTAGCCATGAACCTATAGTGCTAATCACCCTACTATAGTGCATCTAGAGCCATCGACAATGGTAGTGATTGGCCTTTCGAGTTAGTCTATAGTAGTAGATTCTGAGAGCACCACTTAGTTAATTGACCTAGCTCTAGTTCCCTCCACTCAGACATGGGCTCAAACAACTATAGATATTATAGACTCTGATGACACTCCTTACGTCTAACAGTTTGGGCTTGCCTCACACATTTCCATGATCGACATGTCTGTGTCCTCCCCATTGTCTGAGCCTTAGATTTTGACCTTAGGTTTAGTCCTTCATGAAAAACAGGACAAGATAGTGAGTATGCGAGTTAGGAGGAGCTTGGGGAATGGGAAAGATAAGGGGAGCATGGTGAGTTTGAGATACATTTGGTTATACATATTTGATTTTATATGCTTTGTTACTTTCTATTTACAATATGCACATTGCTTTACATACTCATGCATTGATGATGCACTGTGTTTATTTCATTGATGTATGTATGATATAGTGGCATGTCCACTTTTCACTTAATATTCTATAACATGTCACAAATGCTTGTTTATGACTCCTCACGTGATAACTTTTTGAAAACAAGCTTATCCTTTCATGTACATGAGCTAAATATTGTTTTTACATGGTACATGAGTACATGACTATGGATCTTAATTATATGGACTTACTCTAACATCTTGTATTTCAGCTCTAAAAGTTCATACAAACAAGGTCCCTTTAAAAACCTTACCTATTTCACATACTTGAGATAGTGTTGTTATCAATCACCAAAAATGGGAAGATTGATAGCATGTAACCCCTAAGTGGTTTCAATGATTAATGACAATATAAGATTATTGTGACTAGCATGTGTTTTGTACAAGCAAATTGAAGTTAGGTCATGATGATAGAGATTGTTTGGGTAATCTATGGCTTTCATTTCAATTTTTAAAAGGATGGAAGACAAGGTTAAGGATGAACTAGTTTGAAGTGTCGTTTGGAGTTGAGGGACACTTAAAATAGTTTAGGACTTTGTTTTTCCTTTAATCGTACTATAGAGAGAGGTATATAGTAGCATAACCTAGACAAGTCTGATGAGTCTAGTGTAGTGCACACTAGTTGTCTTCAGCTCTAGATGAATTAGGAGAGGCCCAAATGAAGTATGGATTAAAAACATATTTATAAAGTTTCCAAATTTGGACTAGTTAGAAGGGTTTTCGAGATGTTGAACCCTAAGTTTGTAGGTCACCGGACCATAGATGACTGGTCAACCTGAGAGAGATTGATCACCGGATCATGTGAATAGTAGAGCGTCAGACCCAGAGAGTTCCAGGGCGTATTGGACCATATGACATAACTTTTTCAGTTAGGATTCTTTCTATAAGGTCATCATACCCTGTGAACAATGGCAGGATTGGACCAATGAGTTAGATCTAACGTTCTCTGTTAAGTGACTTGAGAGGGTTTTGCGGACATCAGATTGGTCCGACAATGAGCATCAGATCAAACACTCGCATCAGTAATTCAAATGACTAATTCTAACAAAGTAAGTATACGTATATTGTTATGTCTTATCAGACATGTGATATGGTCTGATAGGTAAGCGTGTGATGGCTTGAGAGACACAAATTTTACCCAGAATTACTATAACGACTAGTTGGCTGGTTGTGGGCTATAAATATCTCACTAATTGTTCCATACTAGAGTTGTTGTCTAGTTTATAGCTGAAGCAACCCATATTGAGTGTGAAAAAGAGACATTGCCTGACGAGGGACTTAAGAGTTGAAACTCATTGATTTTGTTGAGCTTGATAGATTCAAGTGAGAGTTTATGCTTATTACTTTTGGTGATTGATATCACCTAAATAGTTTGATGGCAATAGAGAGTGTGGTGATCACTTGAAGAATTTGTGGATTATCTGGTTCGAGACTTGTACACGTTTGTAAGCAGTTCACCATACAGGTCCTTGTGCAGGAAGGAATGACACCTTGTATGGTTGCTCCAACGTGGACTAGTGGAGAGTGTCGACTCTTTAAGTCCTCTATAAATAACAAAGAATATTCTAACAGTTGCTTTACTATACACATTTATTTTCTTGAGCAATTTAATTTAAAAGTGAAAAGCCCTTTATCGGATTTGAACCGATGACTTATGCCTTACCATGGCATTACTCTACCACTGAGTTAAAAGGGCTTTTTATTCAATAATTAGCCACTTTCATTTATCATTATGGGTCTACTGCATAATGTATATATTACATGTATATATTAATATACATAATATATATATAGAGATATGTAGAGATTTTCTTTTCTATATATCGAGATCGAGATATCGAAGTTTATTTATGGCGAGGTTTAAAATCTTGAGAAAAATAAGAAAATCTTTCACATTATCTCTTATCACTTGCACTAAGTATAGATATTTATTATTATATAAATAAATACATATACATATCATGTATAATAAAATACATGGACACAGAATTGACACATCCAAAAATTATTATATATATCAGATACACTTGAAGAGGCTAAGTTATAGAATTGACACATCCAAAAGTTATTATATATATCGGATACACTTGAAGAGGTTAAGTTCATAGGAATGTAAACACGATCTCGTACGACTCACCAAACCAAAGTCCGAAAGTTCCATTTTTTTTTTTTGTTAAGAGAACAAATATGTATTAGTTGTTGAATCGGATACAACAATAGCCAAAAAGTTACTAGTATAGAGTTTGAGATTAGAGTGCAAAATTTTATGACACGAGAGTAAAGTTAGGTTTGTAGTTTGTTTTAAAAGTATGTACTATTTTTTAGAAAGCCTTATTCAACCCTTTTAGAGGCCTATTTGTTTCAACTTTTTTTACTGATTTTAGCCATTAGAAACTGCTGCGGATTGTCAAACAACCAACTTTTAAGTCCAACTTTTAAGTCCGTTTCTATAAAAACCAATTTAATAAAAATCGTCCAAAACTAATATTAACACATAATCGATTAAGTCGTGGTAGTAAGAGAAGAATTCATCATTTTCTAAATCATAAACTATATAGATACCTTTAGCTTTTTCCACACGTTATTCTTATAATAGTGAGATTTTCTAACAGCTAGATTCTAAAAAAAGCAGTCACAAGAAAAGCTCGTCACAGAAAAACCGATTATCACAAGAAAAACTCGTAAAAAAACCGATTCTCAGAAAAGCTAAAAAGTTGTAAAGAAAACAGTAACAAACCGGCCCTGGATATCATGGTTTTTTCTTTTCAGACTGCCTGCATGCACGCTTTTGAGGCGGCTTAATGAACATGCCAATTGAGAGAAGATCATGGGACTTCAAGATAGCATTCAAATTTTGAAGTCGAAATGCCATATGCATGACGAGTGGTGGCGCACACAAAAGAGATCACGCGCGTGATACTAGCTAGTACAACTTATTAGGCAGAGAAATTAGAGAGGACACAACTGCAACGCAAACTGAAGACCATCGACGACTGCTAATACTGATACGCCGGCCTGACACGCATGGCATTGCTAAACCAGACAGCATACCGTAACCCTAGTAGTCGCCTTCGTAGAGCCTCCGGCCGACCTCGAACGAGGCGAAAGCGTCGGCGCAGGCATACTTGAGCTGGTCTTCCGACAGCGTGGGCGTGTCCCAGGCGCTGACGCGCACGTGGTGCGGCTTCACCATCTGCACGCCCATCACCTCCCACACCAGCGTCTGAAGCCCCGCGCGGAGCAGCTCGGGCACCTCCAGCGTGTCGGCAGCGAGAACGCGCAGGTCCACGGCGCTCGCCACCCCCAGCCTGTACCCGGCCCGCAGCTTTGCGACGTCGCCGCTGATCCCGACCCCCACGAAGGTGAACCGGCGGTCGGCGAGGAACCTGGACAGGGCGTCGGGGATGTAGTCGGCTTGGAGGATCTGGAATACGAGGCAGCGGTGGTCGACGCAGATCTGCAGCACGGCGACGGGGACGGGGCCCGGCACGCGAGCGGGGCGCCACTCCACGTCGAGGCCGGCGATGTGGCCGCGGTGGTGGAGGCGATAGGTCTCACCCAGCCACCACTCCACCACGCTGCCCAAGTTCGTCAGCGTGGTGTCGATGTTGTGCACGTCGAACGACACCACGGCGGTGCCGTCATCGTAGTAGCCCTGGATCTCCGTCGCCATGCCTTCGTGTGAGATCAAGAAGCTGAATACAATGGATGCGTTGGGGTCGGTTTATATAGACCGAGAAAATGGGTGATACCCTACCTTGGAACGAGATCCTCTGACGTGGGGAGAGGGCACTGCCGCGTGGCCCCCGCGTGTGACAGGGCCCGCGTGCAGTGACCCTACTGCCCCTGCAGTACGTCAGAGGAACCTCCTCCACCTCTACCTTATATCGCATCGCCTGCCGTTTTTCTGAAGGGAAAATTCCATGTATGCCACATCGATTTTGTCAGTACTCTGTTGGAATTTTTAAATGTGTCCATGGTTCTATCACTCTCTAGTACGAGAGATTATTATTACTCTCTCCCTCTAACCATCTCTAGTTTAATTAGTTTTAGGAACTAATTAGTTCCTTTATTTTATTTAATTTTAGTCACTAAATTACTAGATATAAAAATTAAAACAGTTGTAGTTTTAATATTTAGCAATTTTAGAGAATAAAATAAATGGACTAAAAATTAGTTCCTAAAAACAAACATCTTCTAAAAACTAAGAAATATGTTTAAAGTCGAAATTCAATTTTTTCCCTGAAAAGCAAAATGTACTCTACGTCGTCGACGACGGATGGAAGGAGTGGCGTATCAAGTGCAACTAAGCCTAACTTCAACAGAGCCCTTGCAAATCGAGCAGCCATTCAAAGCGTCTCTGGTTTGTTTATTCAGGCATATAACACACACGCTTTCAACGACACAGTCAAAAAAACAGCGGTAGTATAGTCTAACAAATAAAGCCGATAATGGAGTCATGTTCTCAGACACAGAAAAAGAAAATGACTCACAGCCACAGTACAACCTATTATGGCTTTTCTCGCTTTCCATCCTTTTTACTTGGCTCGTTTAGCTATCCTGTTGAAAGATGTTTTGTACTGTTACAGTAGCTCGTCTAAGCGACTAATGGGTTGTTCACTTGTTTTCGTGGCGTGTCATCAAGTGAGCTTGTTGGACTGGCAGCTGCGGCTGCAGCTATACAGTTGTTAGTACTGCTGTCAGTTGCATTATTTAAAAATAAAATACTATAGAAGTAGTAGTCACAGTTAGCTATAAATACTGATATAATTGTAATATGTAAGGATAAAATACTGTACAACCAGTAACCAGTAGTCGATTAAAGTCGCAGCAGACAAACCAGTGCGTTTTTTGAGGCCGTGTGAGTGGAAAAATAAACCGTGGTTGCTCCTGCCCAACACTGGCAGATTTGCTGATGGTGACTGGACTAGCAAGACTCGTCAGTACAGAGTGCACTGTATCTCTTCGGACCAATTTACCGTCTGTTCTATTAAATTTAATTCATACCGATTTTTATTATATTTAATAGGGCCGCAACAGTAAACAACGACTAATAAAGACTGCAGCCCTGCAAGGCTTCACCTTCACGCAACCCTCCGCAGACGACAAGACTTATCAGTACGGACTACGGAGTACACTGCATCCTTCAGATGTGTGGCCAGTGTGGTGTGGGGGTTGCCGTCTGCAGAGCAGCGGCCACGGGGTGGGACAGACAGAGGCAGGTCAAGACGCAACAGGTTACGTGGACGTTGGAGATCGCTGCACCTCGCATGCTATTCTATGAGGCTGGATTAAAATAAGCTGTTGCACAGGTGCAATTACAATCTATTTGAACGAAACACTGTAAAAAAATAAAAACAGTTTTAGATTAAATTTTAGCGAACAACCTATATAATAAGTAGCTCATGTACGTAGTCAGACAAAACACTATTTTACAAGTGAAGTTTAAAATAAGATATAAAGATAAGTAGGTTGTTAAAAATAACCTAATATACATAGCTAGTTCGTTGTGGCTTTAATTCACTGGCTTTTGTTTTTCTCGGTATTTTGTCTCTATGATTGCAGCTGTAGTAGTCCGAACGACTTTATTAATAATATTTATATCTCTAAGAAATAAGTCTTGGACAGGCTAAAGGCAAATGACATCAAGCTTAAACGAGAAATGCGTCTTTGAGTCCAAGGGGAATGTTGCTCGATTTTCTCGTCTCCGAGTGTTGCATCAAATCCAATACTAAGAAAATCTCCGTCATCTCTAACATGTGGTCAATCCACAAACTTAAGGGCTTGTTCGGTTATTTCCAATCCATATAGATTGGAGGGGATTGATTCGTGTTGGGGGCCTTCGTCCTCCGAAGGTCCTCAAAAACATGATTTGACAATGTTTTCCAAGTGGATTATGTGAACAGTTATCTTCGGACTCAGAATTATGAACATAAAGCACGGTCAGGACGAAGCCTGAGTCAGACGAAGGACGAGCTGATCACCAAGTTCTACGAAGGACGGTGCACAGCCGAAGCTGTGTGCAGGGAAGCTTCGTCGCGATAGCGGAAAGGGGAACCGACTTAAAGATGAAAAGACTGCGTGGGCCTCGATAGATTTCCATAAGCCGTTAGCAAGTGTAATGGACATGGATGTAATTTTACGAAGGCTGCGTCCCGCGTCTATAAATAGATGAACAGTACTCCCGTACTGTTCATGCTGACTGGGCATCTACTTTTGCGTCACGCTTGTACTTTTCTACCTTCTCTCAAGACCGAAGGTACATTTGTAATTTGAAATCATTTCTATTTTTCCATGTTAATAAAATAGAAATGATTCTATGATGGTGTTTACATTATATTTCATGCCTTATATGAATCCTTCGTCATTACTTGTTATGCTTACGAAGGTATGTCTCTCATGACCTTCGTCCGAAAGGCATTATCTCCCGAAGGGGCATAATGTTCCGAAGGACGAAGGACTTTAACACTTAACATTTTTATGTTGCCTTGTTCTTAATTCATAGCCTTTGAGAACAAGTCCCCAACATTGGCGCCCACCTCCGGTGAACTCACTTCCACTTCGAGTTTTTTGAACACCTTCGGAAGCTGTAGACCTTCGCTATGGCACCGAAGAAAGCTTCAGCGGCTGGGGCTGCAGCACTGCAACCGCTGGACCACAACCAGGAGACCGTCTCTCTTCGGGAGGCCCGAAACCAGAAGAGAAAGGTCGTCAGCCCAACGCTTCAGGAGGAAGAGCTAGACCAAGAAATCAGGGATATGGAGATGCTACATCAACAGATGCAGAGAAAGAAGGAGAAGATGGCCCGGCTAGCTGAGTTGCAACGGCAGATAGACGAAGCCTCTGAGGAAGTTCGCCATCTTACTCATGATGAGCAAAACAGAAGGCCTCAGCAGAAAGACCTTCATCAGGAGGGCTTCGTCAACGAAGATGACTGGTATGACAATTTCCATCAGGGAAATTTTGTTTTTGATGATGCTTCTCCTTTGAAAGCTGAGCTGCAGGCTACACCTTGGCCTCCATCCTATAAGCCACCCCAGCTTCCCATGTTCGACGGCCACTCAGACCCGAAGCAGTTCTTGATGAGCTACGAAGCAACAGTGTCTTCGTATGGGGGCAATGCTGCAGTCATGGCGAAGTCTTTCGTTATGGCCGTCAGGAATGTTGCTCAGACCTGGTACTCCTCCCTTCGACCAGGAACGATCACCTCATGGCAGAAGCTGAAGGATATGTTGTTAACCAGCTTTCAAGGATTTCAGACGAAGCCGGTCACTGCTCAAGCCTTGTTTCAGTGCACTCAGGACCATGAAGAATACCTTCAGGCATATGTCCGAAGGTTTTTGCGTCTGAGGGCACAGGCTCCAACGGTGCCCAATGAAATTGTTATCGAAGCCATGATCAAGGGGCTTCGCCCTGGACCTGCAGCCCAATACTTTGCTAGGAAGCCTCCTCAGACTCTGGAGAAGCTGCTCCAAAAGATGGACGAGTACATTCGTGCTGATAACGATTTTCGCCAAAGAAGGGAGGAGGCCTTCAGATTTTCTGAGATGACCAGGGGCTTCGGGGGAAGATTCTATCCGAGGCATGTTAGGTCCATCCACAACACTCAAAATGATGATAAGGGGAGTCAACAGAGCAGGCCACAGTGCTCCTCACAGGCTTCGGGGCAGCAGCAAACCTTCTTTCGGCCACCAGCTCCAAGAGGCAGAGGCGCCAGGGGCTTCGGCGGGAGATTTGATCAACCAAGGAGGACATTTTGCTTATTCTGCGGTGAGAACAAGGGCCACACCACCAGGATGTGCCATGTTACCATCCAGAAACAAAAGGAGCTAGCAGAAGCTGCAGCGCAACAGGGACAGCCGAAGCAGGTCATGCATACTGCTTCGTACCATCAGCCTTACATCCCGGAGTACGTGGGCAACCACCCTGCAGTTTCCGTAGCTTCGGCAAGTCAACCTCAAGCTTCATGGCAACAGCCCCCGCCTCCACCTCCGCTGCAACAAGGCCAGCAGCCAGAAGGGAGCCAGTATGTTCCGCACCAAAGGGATATCAGAGAGCAATCTGAAGCCCGTACAGTCAATAGTACTGTGCCAGAGTCGAAGCACATTTATTGACAAATATCCTACTTTGATAGCACTCTTTTCCGTTTAAGTTCTGTTTTCTGTGTAATAAAGAACACTTCAGATTTCATGTAATAGTTTCGTGGTTGGTTATCAGAAAAACCTATCTTCTCTACAGGTTTAAGTTACTGAAGCTTAAAAAATTTGCGGTAACAAGGAGAATCTTCGGATTATTTAAAACCCTTCGAAGCAACAAAAAGTCGTTCTAAGGAGCGCAGAGTAAGTCGCCGAAGTTACAAAAAGCCGTTCCAAATGGAGCGCAGTGTAAGTTTTTTGCTCCAAAGACGTTCCTAAGGGAATGCAGAGCATACAGCGAAAAGTCAACGCTGATACCGCCTAAGTAAAAGGCGAAGAAGCTCCAAAGACGTTCCTAAGGGAATGCAGAGCTTATACCGTCTAAGTGAAAGGCGAAGAAGCTCCAAAGACGTTCCTAAGGGAATGCAGAGCTTACGAATATATTTTGTGTGTATCTTCGGAACAAATGTCATTTGCATAACATAACATCATCACATCATTTTGCATAACATAAGCATCATACATCATATTGCATTTGGCAAAAGAAGAGGACACAGTATCAACCTTCGAAAGGACGCTTTGAGAAAGTGAAAATTGTGTAAGGTCACGAGGGAATATAATGATAATCTTCGGAATACAGCTTCGGAGAATATTTTTACGAAGCATGGACGAGTCTCATCAGAACAATATCGAAATTGCATACCTTCGGAGAATGTTTTCATAAAGTATGAACGTGCTTCATCAGAATAATTTTAACGGAGAATGTCTTCACGAAGCATGAAAAGAAGGGAAGGTGTTTTTTCGCCGAAGGCTCAAAAATGGTATGTATGTAGAGTTTCATGCATCGTAAAGAATTGAATAATGAAAAGAAACTTGTATATTACATTCAAATGTACAAAATGTTACATGGATCGCACTTTAAATGTTTTTTCTAAATAGCATTTAGTCTTCTCTTAATACTGCTTCGGCGGCTTCATTTAGAAGTTGATCAACAACTTTGTCCATGATAGCTTCGGCCATTTGTTTAATTTCATCATCCCCTTTTGTGTGGGGGTCGACAGTCGATCCAGCAGCTTCTGACAGAAGAGAACATTTTTTCATTACTATTACAAACCGTGAGCAAAGTTACAGCACAATAAGAACGACTAATTAATACCTAATTGCCTTTCGGGCTCTGTACTTCTTTCGGCAGCTTCTGTCACCTTTCTAGCATCATGTATGCCTTTTTCGCTCCTTTGGATGATTTCTTGCGCCATTCCTCGGCCGCCGTCGTTCCAGATATCAGTAAAAAATTTGCCACCAACCACGCTTGCTTCGGCCGAGGGGTCCTTGATGTCTTCCGAAGATAAGGCAGCTTCGGACTGAGCTAAAAATTTTATATGCCCGCAACCTTTCTTCTCTAAGACAGAAGCAATTCCTCTGGCGCCCGAAAAAGCGCAGATGTCGCCGCGACTGCTCAGGATCTCCTCGAAGGCCTCTGCTTCGTGACTAATCCATTCCAGTGGACCTTCGGGATTGCCTCGCGAGAAATTCTCTTCGCTGGAAAAGGCGCCCACGCTGGCGAAGCTGGTTTTAATTTTATTCACGCATTCTACAGATTTGACATAACATTTCCTCTGAGAAGCACGAAGCTCTTTAACACTCAACTCCAATTTATTGACCATATAATCACTGAGTTCTCGTTTTGTTTCCTCAAGCACGCGTTCCTCTTTAGCTCTAGCCAGCTGTTTTTGAAGATCTTTAATTTCGCGTCTTTGGGCTTCGGCCTGGGTTTTTGAAGCAGCTTCGTCTTTCTTTACTTTATCTACCAGTGTAAGCAGAATCTTATCCTTTTCCAGAGCTTCGTTTCTCAGCTTGATAACTTCGGAGCGTAAATTGTTAAACGCAATGTCGTAGCTTTCATCTTCGGCGCTTTTTTGGGCTCTTAACGCGTTGCTCAGAATTAAGCCCTGTATGAAAAAGAATCTATATAAGAATAAAGGAATGAAGTACGCATTAAAAAGTTTTTTCAAACGCTTAATTTCCATACCTTTAGGCTATTATATGCAAGACTGTCTGCGAGATCCTCTTTCGTCATGGCGCATAATCCAGCTTCGAGTTTCGGAAACCCCATGCTTCTAGCCATTTCCCGGCATACGGATAGTTCCTTATTGTCTGGGAGACAGTACAGGAAATCATCTTCGTTTGTCCCATTGAATACTACTGCCCCCTTCGGATACTTCAACTCTCTAGCATAGTGATTCGCTTCATAGATTTCTTCTTCAGATAGTTTCTTCCCCGAAGCATGTCGCACGATGTAATCGTGTATGCTAGAGGGAGCTTCGGGGGCGGCAGTGTCAATTTCTTCAACTAAAGCTGGTTCTGATATTTTCTTGGATTGTTTCTTGGCGGGCTCTGAAGGCCCAGCTTCGGCTTCAGCTTCAGTTTGTTGTTTCGAAGCTTCTGTAGATGCTTCAGCGAGTTCAACGGCCTCCTTTGCGGTTGTGCTTGAAGACTTAATTGTCTCCAAGACATCCAGTACGTTCACCATTCTTTTTCTTCTTGGGGTCACCAATGGGCCCTTTTGATTTTTTGTTGTATCGATATTTGCTGAAGGACTTAAAATTTCTGATGTTTTTGGCCCTTCAGTCTTCGGTTTTTCTACTGCCGAAGGTGCTTCAATTTTCTCTACTATCTTCGGCACTGGAGCTGGTTCTATAGCTTCAGAGGCCAAAGAAATTTCACCAATAAATTCTAGCACTGTGGCCGGCTCAATAAAGCGCGCTCGGTGGGTGAGCACCTTCATCTTTTTCCTTTGAGGCGCTGGCTCACTAGTGGCACTTGTGGTAGCTTCTGTCGCAGGAGAAGCATTTTTCCTTTTGCGACCCAATATCGGATAATGATAGTCAGGATAGATAAACCCGACTGCGTCAAACACGCGGTTGAGCCTTTTCTTCTTTCGACCTCCGAAAGCTGCTGATAGCGCAGTATTTTCAGCCTTCGAGTATGCCCCAAGCAGTTCGTCGCTTAATGTTTCAATGCTTTTTAACCAGTCATCATCAGGTTCAACAAATTTATCTGCATATTTGAATGTGTATTTCAGTCTGATCAATCCGCCTTCGTCGGATTCTTTAATGGTCTCCTTCGGCATTTCCCACTTTTCTGTAAGTGGCCATACCCTGAAGGCGATGTGCTCTTGGACCAAGTCCCTTGTCCCAATGAAAGAGCAAATTACGCCGAAGGCTCTTTGGCATTCCTCGGCTGCTTCGTCCATTTCAACCTTCGGCCTTCGAAGTCCGAAGCGTTGCCAGATGGGGCACATAATGATACTTTTAACATTTTCTTGCGCTGTTAAGTCATTTTTCACATAGAACCACTCTGTCATCCAGGCTCCGGGCCACCTCTTCCGAAAGGTCGGCACAGGGCAGCTTGACCCGGAGCGGGCACCGAAGCTATAACACCCAAAGTTGTTGTGGTATTGTTCTTTTCCCCAGGGCTTCGTCTCGTATAATAACTCATGAATATTGCAGAAACTTTTAGCGTTTGGTTCCAAACCTTGACTTCTCACAGCCCAGACAAACACCCCCATTCTTATGATGGCTTCGGGGGTAATTTGATGAAGGTAGACTTGAAATGTCTTCAGGACTTCAACAACAAAGTTGCTTAGGGGGAACTGAAGCCCAGCCTTGAGAAAGCTTCGGAAGACTACGACTTCATCTTCTTCTGGGGTGGGAGAAGTCTTCTCTCCAGCGTCAGCTCTCACAACAGATATATCTCGAAAATACCTCCCCCTCATATTATCAATATGACTCTGCTTGATAGTGGTCTTACCGAAAACCGTGTGACTTGGCCGCCATGGTCGATCTTCGGCCTCTTCCCCACCACTTTCTACATCATAGCTGTCGCTGTCACCAGTATCTTCGGACAAACCTTCAAGAATCTCCTTGGTGATTTTCTCTGTATTGGTCTCCGCCATCGCTATCAGGAACCCCAAATTCTTCTCTTCTTCGAGACTCAGCTTCGTCTCAGCAGGGATCTTCTTACCTTCAGACATCTTCGGACACGCTAAAAAAACTTTTTTCAGGGCCGAAGCTTCGAAACCAAAAAGGTCACCAATCTTAATGCACAAGAGCTAAAAATTTAGTGGACCGAAGCAGATGGCAAGTGTGCGTACCAAATGAGTCGGCGGTGTGATCTTATTTATACGCCCAGGGCGCTGAAAATTGAAAGACCCCGCTTGTCAGTGAATGTTGCTATTCTAGCAAAGGGAAGGTGTTTTTTCGGACCTTCGGCTCAAGGCCTTCGTCCATATCGCAATCTGAATTTATTATTAACAAATTAATATTGCGAGGGGCTACTGTTGGGGGCCTTCGTCCTCCGAAGGTCCTCAAAAACATGATTTGACAATGTTTTCCAAGTGGATTATGTGAACAGGTATCTTCGGACTCAGAATTATGAACATAAAGCACGGTCAGGACGAAGCCTGAGTCAGACGAAGGACGAGCTGATCACCAAGTTCTACGAAGGACGGTGCACAGCCGAAGCTGTGTGCAGGGAAGCTTCGTCGCGATAGCGGAAAGGGGAACCGACTTAAAGATGAAAAGACTGCGTGGGCCTCGATAGATTTCCATAAGCCGTTAGCAAGTGTAATGGACATGGATGTAATTTTACGAGGGCTGCGTCCCGCGTCTATAAATAGATGAACAGTACTCCCGTACTGTTCATGCTGACTGGGCATCTACTTTTGCGTCACGCTTGTACTTTTCTACCTTCTCTCAAGACCGAAGGTACATTTGTAATTTGAAATCATTTCTATTTTTCCATGTTAATAAAATAGAAATGATTCTATGATGGTGTTTACATTATATTTCATGCCTTATATGAATCCTTCGTCATTACTTGTTATGCTTACGAAGGTATGTCTCTCATGACCTTCGTCCGAAAGGCATTATCTCCCGAAGGGGCATAATGTTCCGAAGGACGAAGGACTTTAACACTTAACATTTTTATGTTGCCTTGTTCTTAATTCATAGCCTTTGAGAACAAGTCCCCAACAATTCGGATTAAGAGAGATTTTGACTTACTAGGGATTAAAACCTCCTCAATCCCTATCAATCCATACAGGTTGAGGTAGAACTGAACAAGCCCTAAAGGGGTACAACGGATCACGAGGTGCCTCGCAGTCATAAGTCGGTTCCCCTCTATTGGATGATGAAAAAGATAGACTATTTCGAATGGCCTCCACAAGCTCAAAAGCCTCTTGTCTAGGGCTCCGATCCTCGTCCCTCCAAATGAAAAAGAACCTGTCGGGTATCTAGGAACCGGGTACCCTAAGTAGGCCCATGGCCTCTTAACGGTCCACTCGTCGACCAAGCCTCAACCGAGCAACACAACGATGCGGAGAGCCCAGCCAAGCCTCCACCGAGCAACCCAGCGAGACAAAACGCCTGACCAAGCCTCTGTCGAGCAACTTAGCGAGGCAGGGCAACCGACCAGGTCCCTACCAAGCAACCCGGCGAGGCGAAGCAGCCGACCAACTAAGACCGAGCAACTCCACGAGGCGGAGTTCCCAATCAAGTACTATTGACCCACATTAGCTACGACAAGACGTGTCATCCTTGAGCCACGTCCGTACATACATGCGGCACACCGAAGGTGCCGGGAGGTCACTATCGACACGACTAAACGTCCCGGCGTACGGTCTCAAATGTATCACCATTGTCTCGTGGAGCCAGTCAACCCCGGTTATAGGAGACCTCAGCACCAGAATCTCTACATTGACCCGTATACCAGAAAGGACGCGACAATACGTCGTACTGGGTGTATGCCTACGTACTACGGAAGATGATGCAGGGCTCATGACGACAGGAAAAGCCACGCTTCGCACGATAGCTGCGTGAGACTGGTCCATGGGACCCGCCATGCACCACTACGAAGACATCAGCAACGAGCTCGCTACAGGAACCCATATGACGAATGAGCAAGATGGTATGTCATACCAGAAGTACGGCTACGATGCACGGCCCTACGGACCATGTAGGAAGCGCTACGTCAACCCATGGCAACAAATCGTCTTCTTACAAGTAGAGAACAAGTCTCCTCTGTAAGATCCTACCCTTGAGCTATAAAAGGGTAAGTCCTCCTCGTTCTTCACACACATGTATCGGTTGTAACACGATTTAAGGCAATAATATGATCAACACTACAATGGACTAGGGTGCAAGCCTGAACCAATATAAACTCTATGTCTCAAACTCCACGCCCGAGTCCTAACGATTCACCATTCAGAGTGAATTCGCGCTAGGATCCCCACCAAACACAAATCTTATTGTACCCGATTTCTAAAACCACGACAGTTAGCGTGCCGGACAGGGGATTCCTAGCATGCCAAGTAACTTCTTCCACTCTAATGGCTCAGTCTTCAGCGTTCACCGGAGGCGATACTTTCACTCCTGGGAGCCGCATCACGTTCAGCTCCCTCGACTACCTCGCCACCGGCGAACTCCGCCTCACCGAGCCTGACGTGCATGTTGCCGCAAGCACAGGAACCACACGCTCCACAAGGAGCAAGACGGTGAAGCATATGATCACACACGGAGGCGGGCGCTGGACACCGGGACCCACCTGACAGCGCTGTGCGATGGAGAAGTGGGCTAGCGCGGTAGGAATCCTGGGCCGACGCAGGAGATATAGGCCCAGGTGAGGTTTCCTATCCTTTTTTCTTTTTATTTCCTATTTCACTTTCCTTCCTCCATTTAAATCTTTATTTTAAATTGAAATTCAACCTTGGGTTTTAAATTCAAAATGCACGCCCAATTAAGACTCAACATGAAATGCATATTTAATTTTATTAATTTTATTTATTGTCTCATTTTATCCGGTAATTGCATGCTTTTCCATATGAAACTCAAAATATTAATCTAGAAAGCCCATTCTTAGTACCTCATCTAAATATTTTTAGTGAATAGTTGTAATTACTAAATCATATTGCCTGCATTAATTTGTATAAGGATCCTTTATTTAATCTCCACTAAGAGAGGGTCCCCAACAATCTATTTAAGATTAGTTCACCCATTAAACATTTTGGAAATACTTCTTATGTTATCCTATGTTTTTTCAATTCTAGTGTTCAAGTTTAATTCTGTCGGAGTTTAAATATCACCACTTATTTACTATTATGAATATACTTTATAAAGAAAAGGAAGTATATTGTTAAAAGAAATTTTAACTTGAATCTTTTAGAGAAACATTTATAAATTCCAAAATAGAATTTTGGGTGCTACAAAGACTAGACGAAGAGATGACTTCATCGCCACAAATCTTAACACCAAGCTCCACCCTATCAGCACTATAGATTATGGTGTCGTGATCACACAATCTCACCACATCATTTCGGGTACATCGGCGTCATGACCGGTGACACTCAGCTACAACCTCAACGTAATCAACTCGATGCTGACCCCTAGAGGGTCTAACTGTCTCCAGCAACGTTCTCTATATACATCCTTTATATCCGTCCTTTACCGTCTTCTCTAAAAGATTCCATCTCCTATATCTACTTTCTCTCCAACAACGTCCTCTAAATCACGTCCTCTATATATAAATACCTATATTAAAAACATTTTTAAATTTTTTATTTTTGTACATACGTATTTGTCATACTCTCAAATATATTGTACATATTTTAGTTTTATTAAACCGGTTGTTTAAAGTATTCAAATAGATAGAGAACCGTTTAGAGAAACTCTACATATAGAGGATCCAGCAGCGTTCTCTAAATTTAGAGGACCGTTTAGAGAACGTTGCTGGAGAGAGTAGAGGACGTCCTCGTCCTCTAAATTTAGGGTACAGGACCCTTTAAAGCTCCTTGTTGGAGCTAGTATAAAACTAGTTATAGTTCCACCGGAAGGCTACCTATGACCCTGTTTGGAAACGTTTTTAAGAATATAGTTTCTATCTCTAGTTTTTTTGAAACTGGTTTATGAAAAAAATGATAGTAGTGTTTGGAGCCATCTTAATTTCCATAAACTAGCTTCCATAAACTAGTTTTAGCTAGGGGACTAGTTTCTTGGTTTTTAAGAAAATGATAATCCAATTTCTATAAACTGAAACATAAACTGGTATGTTTAGAATCAACTCAGTTTTCATAAACCAGTTTTTTTAAAAAACTGAGGACTTCAAACAGGCCCTAGAATACAAAAAAATGGAGACCTATCCAGCCTACTTTGCTCACACCATGGGCACTTGCTACAGCGAGACGAAAATATTAATTGGCCACGCCATGGCTCGTGATTAACAGTCATACACGAATTGATCCACCGATCTGACTATCTAAGCATGATCATATTACCACCACTATGGCTGATCCTCGCAACATGATTGACTCAACATCTCTACGATATAGAGAGTTGAGTTTTCTCAATTATGTCAGCAAGTTAGCCTTATTTGTTTACCCTCTAGATTATATAATCCAGCTTAAATAAGTTAAGAGACAAACAAACAACACAGATTATTAGGTGGATTATATAATCTAGATACCTAGATTATGATAATCCATAAGTAGGTCATTAAGTACTTATATAATCCATATGGATTACATAATTCTGGAAGGAAACAAACAGGACCTAAGTGAATAACTAGGATATTATTTGACGGTTTAAACAGACATGTAGATCACCATACCAGAATAGCCACAGTATTGATAATATCCAGGCCCTGTTTGGCACAGCTTATTTTCAGCTTCTTCACAAATTTAAGCAGAAATTCTGCCAAACAGCTAGCTTCTCCAGCAGCTTATTAGTTCAGCTGCTTCTCAGAATACACTAAAAGCAGCCAACAAGCAGAAGCTGCTTTTCACCAGCTTATCAGATAAGCTGCTTTTTCAACAAGCAGCAGCTGTGCCAAACAGGGCCCCAAACACTAAACGACGTAGTGTAACCATCTTACTAGCTGGTCACAGGTAATTAGAAACCGAAGTACTCCTCGGGAACATGGAACTTGAGACCGATGGCCTATAACAGGAAAACACAGATGTCAGCTTACGAAAGGCTTTTGCCTTGCCCAAAACATGAGAAAGGGAAAGATAACAAACTACGAATAAGACTGACTGAAACTATGTTGGAAGTAGCATAGCATCCACGTAATGTTAACTTCCAATAGATACCTGCTCGTATTAACTATTTTGGCTGATTTACATAATCCTTGTGAACCAGGTTGTTACATTCTCTCTGAATTACAACTATAGCGCAAGAGGCCTTCCAATTTGTTTGAATCCAATGGAGAAAAAAGCTTGCTGATTACTACAGGCAAACAAGATTTTTCATACCTTAGCAAATTCTATATCTGCGTCACTATGATCGTTCTCTCTCCCAGCAGCATCACCGACATAGAAAGATCTGTAATAATAGGGCACATGTCGGAAGAGGAGCTTCTGGATTAACTTTGCATCAAATAGAAAAATAAAGGGGTTGTTTTCATGTGTTCCCAAGACCAAGAGTGGCTAAAAGCTTAATCCAAAGATGTGCCCTTATCCTGCATGGAAACTACTTCCATATCAACAAACACAAATGCACTTTAATATTTAGTGACCAAGAGCTCCAGGTTTCCAGCCCATTAAATATTGACCACGAATTAAAGTGCATTTGTGTAATTTCATTCAAAGAGGTCCAGTTTTTATGACTAGGGCAAGAGTGATTTTATGACTACAAAAAGGCGTGGTTCTTAAAATCTGAAGAAGAAAAATATCTGAGAAAAGGTGATTACTGATCCATGTCAATTTTGATTCCAGAATTGAAATGCTGAGCCATCAACCACCACATTCCAGGATTTGGTTTGCGGTATGGATCATCTGGAATACCTTTTCCTTTCCCTAAACCACAAGCAATGAAAACCTGCAGGTGAAAATCAATTTGATCAATTATAGAACAACCTTTTCTTACCGAACACGCAGCAGTGTTTTCAAGTCATCCGACTAATCGCGATTAATCGTGATTAGTCGGTCTAATTGGTAGCTTGCAACCGACCAGCCCCACCGATGCGACTAGACCGACCAGAATATTAGTCGTCCGATTAGACATGGGACAACCAGTTTAGACATGACTGTAGATGGACTTTTGGAGCTAGGGAATTTGTGGGCTGCAATTTACTTCGTGGGCTTCTAGGGTTCAGAACGCTTAGGCAAGAACTACAGTCCCAGTCCGCACAGGCGCACAGCCGCCCTCCAGCCCGCAATCCGCACAGCTGCCCTCCAGTCCCGCACAGCTGTCGTTGAACAGGAACTAGGAGCCGGCGGCGCACAAGGACCAGGAGCCGCCGGCGCACACAGCTGCAACCCGCACCGGCGAACACGGCTGCAGCTCTCGCCATCGCCCCAAGCCCCCAGGACAGAGCCGCTGCCTAAGGAGGAGCTGCCGTACTCCCTGACCTTGTGCAGCGCCCTACTCCCTGACCTTGTGCAGGGCTCCTCGCCCTCAAGATGAACACATCCTCAGGTGGTATAAGTTGGGTTTTTTCTCCTCTACTTTCCTTGTTTGTTGAGGGCCCTCTGTTTGATTAGATTATGACATCTGCTTGATGTGTGTAGATGTAAATTATATATAGTATATTATTGTATCATATTACTACATACTATATAAGTATGTAACTATATATGTCCAAAAACATATGGACGACTAAATGGGCAACTAGCTCTACTAGGGTCGATTAGTCAATCTGGTCAATGACTAATCGCGACTAATCGATTGGTCGGTAGCTATCCTTGTGCAGAAGACCTGCATATCATTAATAATAAGAAAAGGACTCTAGGAAACATACAACCCCTTAAGGCCTTGTTCGTTTGATCCCCAAACCGAAGGGGTTGGGAGGGACTGGAGAGGAAGAGGACTGCCCCACGATCCCCTCAAAACGATGATGGCCAATAGCTATGAGATATGAGGGACTTGTATGAGCGAAAGGGCCTATAGTGTAATGGTTAAGGCTTCTAAGTAGCACATACAGGTCTCAGGTTCGATTCCCCTCGGGGGTGAATTTTCGGCTTCGTTAAAAAAAGCCTCGTTGTGCCCCGCCCACTCCCGGATTACGTCCTGCGCCACCCTCCGGTTGGGCCGTTGCAGAGTGGGTGGCGACGACCTGCTAGTGATGGGAGACCAGGTTTCGAGAATTTTCTCAGCGGGGACCATGTTTAGGTCTCTTAATGTAATACCAGGAGGACGGTCTTTCCCTCCCTGACCGTGTTTTTTTTTTCTCAATCCCCTCAAATCCCCTTGGTTTAGGGATGAACTTCAAAGCCTAAAGCGACATGAGCCAACCTAAAAAAGCATAACAAGAACCCCCAGATGATAACGAACATCAGTGCTTTTTGGACCAAATAAGCTAAACCAGATACCTCAGCGACTGAAGTATCACTGTTATGCCCACCCCTCTTGTAGTGGCATTCTAATAAAATGTACTTGGCCTATGTTTTTCCACAAGCTGGAATGCAGTATCCACTAGTAAAGAATTG
Organism: Zea luxurians; assembly: GCA_029449295.1. Taxonomy (NCBI): domain Eukaryota; kingdom Viridiplantae; phylum Streptophyta; class Magnoliopsida; order Poales; family Poaceae; genus Zea; species Zea luxurians. The sequence continues at coordinate 59,287,987 of JAOPSE010000023.1, read as the reverse complement.
AATACTCGGAACTTAATCTTGAAATATCATAGATACTTCACATCTCCAGAGCACAAGTTTCATGATTCTGAGTATATTATGACAGAAAAAAACATATATTCCAGGTTCTATGTTTACGTATCTCAAAAAATAGTAGATTAAAGTTACATTTGGCATTAAGGTGAGATGCAATAATCTTGTTTGCCAGAACTGCTTTTCCTAAACTTACTTGACTAAGTTATTTTGGTTAATTTAGATTGCAAAAATAGATACAATGGGTTTCATAAAGTGTAACAGAAACAACAGTGGTATAACTGAATTTAGAAGTTAGTTTGGTCTCCTAAACAAGGTATGATTTTTTTATGACGGTTTTTCATGGCACCTTTAAAAAATAGACAGTACTGCACAGCACAGCAGCTACAAACTGACTGTAAATAAGATCAGGTGATTTAAGTTATAGGGTGATGCACATTTCAGTTATCAGGAATAAAAATAACAGATATACTTCTTTATTCTTTTTTTATTTGAATGGCTGCTCAGATTGGAGATAAAGAAAACAAGTTTGCAGCATACCTGAATAGGGGCTTTAACACATTCAATAAAGTTATCAAGGCGGCCAACTTTGGAGTCAACAGCTTGTTGTCGCTTGTTCTTCCAGCGCTCAATGTTTGACTCATTGGTGAATATGACCTAAAAACAACATACAGTATATAAGCCACTGAAATCAAAGCAATACATAATTAAGTATACTAAATAAGATATATATATCAAAACATTAAAACAAAAAAAATTAAGAAGTAAAACGAGAAGTGAATGATTTAAAAAGAACTGGTGAAAAGAAACCTACTAACCAGCTTGTAACCATCATCGTACAGTCTTTGCAATTTTTCTGGAATTGATTTATGCTGTAAAGACCACTGGTCTGCACCAACCCTGGACGAGCAGTAGGTTGAAAAATACCAGCCAAGTTCTTATTTTAGCAAGAGGTCAGAAAATATTCCGAATCAGAAACTTCACATGTAAGGAATCTAGTCGGAAGAACATCGCAACAATATGCCATAAGAAGGCTCTTAATCATTAAAATAGAGGTCATCGAAAGTTCAAGCATAATACATTTCATGGTTAAACTCTAGGTTGGTCTGGCTAAGCATAATACAGACAATTGATGTCTTTGCTTGTAAAGATATAAGCTTATTAGTTAAGGACACCAAAGGAAGAGGTTGACAAATGAAGGGACCAGGAAATGAGAAATTGACAACACACTGATAACAGAGGTATGCCCAGTGGTGATGCCACCAACAGACAACCAGGGTTCAAACCTGTAGTCGCACAAAAAAGAGCCTCGTCATGCAATGTCATGTTCCTGGACGGTCCAGCCTTCAGTCCCTTATCTCGGCCCTGTGTTGAGATCCTCTTCTTAAAGCAATGCACCGTGGGAGGCCTTTCCCGTAGGGGTCTAGTTTTTAAGAGAAGTTGAAATCTAAGAGACCAATGCTCTTCAAAATTACTGTGTGGATGCCCACAGGTTTCCCTAGCAATACCCAGGAGTGAAAATCATATGCCATGAATGCTTTGCACTGAATTCAGGATAGCCCAGTTTTCCAATTTATTGGCATTTGCATTTTTTTGTCTGAAAAACCCTCTATATCCAACAGCAAGAACTTCAGACTAACTTTAATTACACAACTCAGTAATTTAAAACCTTGGGCTGAGGAAAGAGTGAGTGGTCAGGCAAAGAAAGGACTCAACTCCATAGTTGTTCTGGGAGCCTGGACCGTTTTAAAGTACTGCAACTATGCCTTTGATGGTGCCTCTCCAAATCCATTTGGGGCCTTAGAGGCTGCTACAGAGGAGCTATTGGATTGGAGTGTGGCAGGGGCCAAGGCCATTTCCTTTCTCCATGCTCTTGCACCAGATAGTGAATAGGGCAATCACCTTTCCATAGGTTGAGGTCGCTTATTCTCGTTTATTGTTCTTACCCCCTTCTTTTCTTCTTAATGTTATGATCTTGTTCGAGAAATAAATCAGTAATTTGAAGCCTTTATTTACTAAATCAATTCAAAAGTGTCTCCATAATAAACAACAGAATAGGCGAAATAATATTCAGTGGAAGCATCTAGAATACCATTTAGAGTAAAACCATGTCTTATGAAACACAATACCTCTTCATACTGGTATTGGCAAGGCACCCATCAAAATCAAATGCAGCAATCTTAGATGAAGCATGAAGGCCATCTTCCTGAACGATTATTGGAAGAAAGTTTCTTTAATAAAAAATTAGGACCTTAAAACCAGAAACAGTATGACATTAGTATCAACACACCTTCTCACGGAAGATAACTGTATCAAAAACCTTCCAATGAGCAGGAAGGGTAGCATTCTACATCAAGAGACAGAAAAAAGGTGAATATGTAGCAATTCAATAGCATGCTTGTACAAAAAAAATTCATGGCAAGATATAAGGAGCATAATTTTTAGCAGCAGCCAAGAAGACAGGAGTAGCTAAGAATGACATACCTTGTATTCTTTTTTTATATCAGAAAGTGAAAAGGATATCGATGGACCAATCATTTTGTTCCCTGCAGGTAACTGCTAGGAGAAAAAAGAAGAATCAGGTGTGGGGTTTGCAGCAGTTTCCTTTTTTGAGGAAAAGATGCCAGTGATTTACCAATTCACAATAGCAGGAAATCACTTACAGCCTGCTGAGTGCCAGGCTTTAAGGAAACTACTCTAATGACTGACAACATACAGGAAACCCACAGAACTAAGAGTTTTTTAAATTGAATAAATAAATCTAAATGCTGTGATAGACAAGCAAAGGCATTCTAAAAGAGTTGGCCAATTGCCATCAATTTTTTTGTGTGTTTGCATTCTCCATAGTTATCATCCAAGGTAGATAGAGTCCAAAACTGAAAGCATCATAAGATCAGATATATAGATAAAAGATCACACATCACCTTTGCTTCTTCCAGGTTCTTTTCAGCACCTTCTTCAAACTCCCCCATGCAGTGAATCTAGATAAAATGAAGTAATGAGTGACAGACATGTTACTTATACAACATTACTAATTCACTGACTTTTTACTACTTCTGTCCTGTAACACATATTGCTGCAGATCAATTCGATCATAAGCATGATCCATCAACATCTTTATTGTTAAATCTTTCATGCATGCCTTCTCTGTAGATACTATCAAATGCTTAGCAGCAGTTCTAGTATATGTGATCACCTTTATTCCTTCCAGATCCTTTTCAGCACCTTCGTTCGAGTCATCCATGCTGTGAGCCTAAAAGAAGTGGAGCCATGCATGAAGAATACATCAAAAGGTGCTTTAGGGGCTAGTGTCAACTCCAAAATGCTCATATTGAAGTCTAACCATTTCTCTCTTCAGATTTGACTCATTCAATACATCAGCCGCTTTTCCATCGCTCTTGTGATTCTGAAAACGAACATGGTGAATCTAACTAAGAAATCAAACTAGAGTGAACTGTAAAGTAAACACATCGTTTTACAGCTCCAAGGTTTAGGATTGAGGAAAGAATCCTTCATATTCCTTTTGTGTACTAAAACAAAAGGCCACAATTTTCCATATTTACAAAAACTAAAAACTAGTGAGCACACCTGCACCACATACTTCATAATAAGAGTGACATGTGATTTAAAGCTAGTTGTATAAGTGACAGACTGTTACCTCCTCCAATTTGTGCAACTTGTCACGGTCATGATCCTGCATGCAACTCAAATCTACAAAGTATCCATAAGGAAAACAAATCACAAAAGCTTTGCGAAATAAAAGGCACATACCTCAATTGAATCAAACCCCTTCAGATTTGACATTGGAAATAATGGGTATGATGATGTAGGGAAGCACACAACATGGTACCACTTAGTATTTTCGTAGCCACGGGGATCAGGAAAAGAGGCACCAAGGCGGAGGGCACCTTTGGCAATATTCTCACTGCAGCCCTTGCAGGTAGAGCGACCAGACTTCGCATACTCAACAGAGACTGTTACCTTATCTGGCACCCCCTCCGCAGGGGAAAACATCTGAATCCTTGCTTTCTTTGGACGTTGTTCCTCCGGAGGGCTGACTGCAGTATTGTCTCTTTTATGATTCTGAAAATGAGTTGTTCTCATTATCATGGAAGTCAGTAAAGATTTTGCCCCAAAAAGGTTGAATTACTTGGTTTTGCTAAATATGGGATCAAGACAAAAAAAAACATTGATCATCCAAGTGCTGCTGTTCAAACAAGAGAATCAGTATGGTCCATTCAATTTGATTTATGCACAAGCATATCTGACTATAAGCACATCATTCTACAAGCAGGGGTGCCATAGAGTGGGAAAATATTAGGAATGAATTCTGCACATGGTGTTTCTTTACTCTGCATTATTAACCACAAATTTTATCAAAGTATCCTACATTACCCAAATCTGTAGCAAAAAACTATGTGGCTGAACAACCATTGCAACGAGTAAAGGGCGCATACCTTCTCTAGTTCTCGCAATTCCGCACGATCATGGTCCTGCAAATCCCAAAGCCCCACGTATTAATCCCCAAAACAACACAGAATGAGATAACGAACGGCACCAAACTAACCACCCAATGAGAGAACCTTAATGGAGTCGAACCCCTTGATACTCCCGATGGGGCCGAGCGGGTACGACGAGGAGGGTAAGCAGGAGACGTGGTACCACTTGGTGGCGTCGAAGCCACGGGGGTCGCGCGCAGAGGCGCCGAGGCGGAGCGCCCCGGAGGCGATGACCCCGCTGCACCCCTTGCAGATTGAGCGCCCGGACTTGGCATACTCGACGGATATGGTAGCCGCCGCCGGCGGCGTGGTCGACATGGCGAGACGGGTGAAGCGAGCAGCGGAGACCGGAAGAAGGCGGAGGCGGATGGGGTTTCGCGCAATGCGGAGGGAGAAGGGGACGACGACCATACGAGGTGGGGAGCAAGGGGTTTATGGTGGGGCCATGCCTAGGGTTTTGTGCGGTGGATGCGGGCGGCCGGCTGGGCGGTGCGGGGATCGAGGTGTGGTGGACTGGTGGTGGCCGGTGGGAGCGGAGCGATCGTCAATCGGGCGGGAAGAAAGATGAGAATTTTGCAACATGTCACTCCCTTCGACGGGCTTCAGACTATTGACACAATGATCATCGCAATTAAATATATGACATTATAATCTTGTCCATTTTAAAGATTTAGCATCACGCTGGATTAATGGTCATTACTATTTCTCGTGTGCCTGTCGTGCCCTCGCTCCGTTACTTCCCTAGCTGTCGTCTCCTTCTAGCGTATTCCATTCTCCCTTCCTTCTTTCTCTCGTCGTCGTCTTCCTCCATCGACTCTGTTCGCCGTCTCCGCGCACTGTGGTGCCTGTCTGCCCTGCCCATTCACCGGATCTCGCCCTTCCCTGCTGATTTAGTTCCGCCCAGGGCCATTCCCGGATCCTGCGCCCTTCCCTGCTGATTTACTTCCCTGGCTGCTTGCCCTGCCCTTCATCGGATCCTGCGTCGAGGGACATTCCCGTGCGGTTCCCGCGCCGCCGACTCTGGTAAGCTCATGTATCTTCTTCCACACTAAACTGACTATAGCTGAGCACCCATTTAGCTTCTTGTTTGTGCAGTTTACTATGAATAATACTACGAACGATGAGTCAGTTCCCCCATTGTAACATCCCAAAATCCTAACCTAGGTTTGAAACCCTAATCTACCCCCCCCCTTCTTTCATCCTCTAATTCCAAGAACTCCCTTAGATTTTCTTTCATCTTATGCATACACTTTGTTTGATCACAAACACCTCACTTAGATTTTATTTTTCAACACCTAGAATATCCACCAAATAATTTTGTGCAAAAAGAAAAAGAAACAAATAAGAAATGAGTTGAGAAGGTAAAAAGAAAAAGAAAAAGAATTTCCCTCCCTCTGCTGGGCCGATTCCCGGCCCAAACCCGCGGCCTCTTCCCCCTCGCGCCCGCGCTCCTCCTCCTCTTTCGGCCCATCTCCGGCCTGCCTCCGCGCGCACGCCAGCCCGCTCCGCACTCCGCCTCCCTCTCACTGACAAGCCAGCCCCACCTGCCAGCCGCTCTCTCTCGCGCGCTCGCTCCCACTGGCAGACCGGCCCCACCGGTCAGCCGCTTCGTCGTCCTCCCCGCGTACGGCTCGCCGCGGTCACCTCCGACCGCCGTCCCCTCCATCGCCCATCCCTCGCCGCACAGAGAAGTTTGGCACCGCCCCGTCCTCCCCCCCCCCTTGACCAACGTCCTGGCCGGTACCGCCCCGCTGTGGAGTCTCATCGGCGGCGCTGTGCGGCATTTATGGCCGGCGCTGTGCAGCTCACCGGCGTCCGCCGAGCTCCACCGCTCCCCTCCCCTCGGGCGCCTATAAAAGGGTCGCCCCGAGCACTTCCTTGCCCCGCACCGGCCTCGGCCATCCCTCTCCTCCCCTCACCCGAGCGCAATTCGCAGAGCGCCACCGTCTTCTCCCTCTCCGGTGAGTTCCCCCCCCCCTTCTCTCTCCCTCTCTGTTGGTCCAACGAGCGATTAAGGTAGCTTATTAGTTTCCTCGCATTGCCACGAACTCAGCACACCACTCTTCCGCCCCAATCCCTCGCCCAGAGCCCACCGGCGGCGATCCCCGCCGCGGAGCTCCGCCACCTCCCCGCGGACAGCCCCTCCCAACCCCCTCTAGCCAAATTGAGCCTACCATTAGAATCGCCAGCCCCTGCCCGTGCTAAGCCACCTCCCCGTGGGCCAAGAACCGGGCCACCGGCGGCAAACCCTCGTCGAGCCCACAGGCGGCCGGCTTCCCCCCCCCTCCCCCCCCCCCCCGCCCGCTCGGCCGGTTCGCCCGCACCATCAGACCGCGCCGCCGTTTCCCCCTCCGCTCTCGCTGGCGAGTGGGCCCGCAACAACGCCGTCACCCTCGCGCGCCCGCGCCGTCTCCCCCTCGCTCGTGGGCCGCCGCTGGGCCGTAAGCGCGCCCGGGGTGGGCCAAAAACCCTTTCCCCAACCCAGCAAAGGAGAGATCCCTTTTCTTTTTCTTTTTCCACCTTTTTCTCATTTAATTAGTTTTCTTCAATATTTTATGCACCAAAAATTACCCAAATAATTTCTAAAAAGTCCTAAGTAAGAATGTTGGTAAATGACACACTACAATTAGTAGACCACTGTTGATGTATTGTTTATTGTCTGTTTTAATAGAAGAAGCGGGGACCACAGATCCGGAACCCGTAGCCCCGGAAGAAGGACCGGAGCCCGATCTCCCGGAAGTAGATCTTTTGTGCCAGGAAAGCTTCGACGAAGGCAAGTCCATCCTTCCCTTGATGCATAAATTTCCTATTCTCTCTACCACTGCCTAGGCCGGGAATTCAGGGGGAATATTGCATTGTGAGTGAGAGATGGCCCGCATTAACATATACATTCTGGATACGAAATATGGATTGGGAAGAAGGGCAATGTGTTTCTTCAAATAAAATCTCTTTTTGAAAAGTTATGCGATGAAGGGTACTCACCCTCATCACCTTGGGAGTGGGATGATCAGGGACTCCCTGGTTTAGGGGAGGGCCTAAGGTGTTGGCTTAGCTGGTTTAGGAGTGAGCAGAAGGATTGTCCCCTCATATAAGGACCGGCTTGTCATTTTCACTACCTGTACTCCTTTATCGTACAACCACTTGAGACTGTATGGGCAGTCACTCAATCCGAACTCGTGCGGTCCAACCCCAGGGTTAAGAAGGCTGGGGAGCACCGGGAGGATAAGGAGGGGGAAAGTTTTGTCCGGTTTGGACATGGTGGTGGCCTGACTCCTTCCGGATAACCGTTAAGGTTAGGACGTACGAGGAAGGAAAGAGATCCGGCATTCGGGTCTCGCGACGGTGAGATCGCAGAAACCGGGCTAGTGGGTAAAGTGTACCCCTCTGCGCAGAGTCGAAAACCTATTCGAATAGTCCGTGTCCACTGGTATGGACGAGTCTGGTATGGCATGACAATTAGAGATTTTTCTATGAGTTTCATGAAAAGGGAAATGTGTGATTAAATGGGGGTTGAGAAAGAAACTAAGGCCACGGGAGCGGGAAGCTCAGTGGTGGTTGAGTTTTTGATCACTTTTAAGATTATGGGAAAAACCTTACAGCAACTGCCTTTCTCTAAGAAAATGTAACACCTCGTCCAATCCCTGGACCGACGGTACTTACTCCTGGCAGCTCTCTAGGATCATATATTGTCCCCACAGACCAACACGAGTCTTTTGTGCGCATTTTGTCCTCACTCATGCGCACCCGAGAAAACTTCCCGGTCGGTCACCCATCCCAAATTGCTCCAAGCCAAGCACGCTTAACTTGGAGGTTCTTTCGAGATAGGCTTCTGAAAAAGAAGATGCACCTTGTTGGTATGATTACACTATTAATTCTATTAAGCCTTGGGCCAGGACATCCCATCCCAGGGACCAGGATATCACAGAAAATGATGAGTGACTTCAACTCCACCAAATAAAGCATGTATACTATAGGTCTCTTTCTCTCTACGGGAGCGGGGTGGGCTTGCGGAATACCTAGTGTATTCACCCAGATTTATTTATGTTTTTCAGCAGCCGAAGACTTCTTTTCTGCTATGCTTGATTGAGAGGGTTGTGTCTGCACCCAGTTCTGCCTGTGGCTTGGGCTAGTATACCTTGCCTACTGCGCTTCTTATTTTGGCTCTCTAGAGCTTGTACATCGGTATTGTAATAATTTTTATCTAAACTCTGTACTATTTGAAGTAAGGAATGTGTTTACTAGCCTCCTGGGACTAGTAATTGTATCACATTTGAGTCCCAAAGGATCGGGACGCTTCAGGTGGTATCAAGCCATAGGACTGGCCGTAGGTCGCAGCCCTGACCCTAAAACTTGCCCTAAAAAGAAAATACCTCTTTCCCCAAGAAAAGTCTTCTCTCCTCCTCCCCGATTTTAACAGACCCTTCTTTTCCTATTCCAGATGGAAGACTCTCTGGCCATTAGGACATCCTACTGCTCGGAGGTGGAAGGGTTCCCACATCTTTTGCGAAGTTGTGCGCTTCGCATGGGAATCCGCAAGAAGCCGGAATACGTCTGGAAGGAGTACCTCGAGGGCGGAATGGAGAAATGCTCTATGACAGTCTACCTGGGAGAAAGCCGAAACTATCCGAACCATCCTTCCTTCCAAGTCACCTTTACCGGATACCGTTTCCCATATACTTGCCAGAATGTTGCCCGAACAGCCCTCCGACAACTGTGCCAGAACTACAACAAGGTGATCTTTGAAACCCCCTTCGCTACTTTCCACCCCGCAACAAGAATACCCCCACCTGGAGGAAAAGACTTCAGGCCCTGTCAGGAGGAGATCCTATTGAGGATGATCCCACCATCGTCTACATGGCTAGATACCTTCACACCCTTGATAACCAATATGATGACCTCACCCTCCACTGCACCTACCTAACCTCCTGGGTGGAAAGCCTGGAGCAAAAAGTCAGGGAACTTTCAGGGGAGAAGGCGTCCCTTCAAGAGAGCCTCGCAATAGCTAAAGGCGAAGAAACCAATACCCGTGAAGCTTACCGCACCCTAAAGATGGACTATGACAAGAAACTGAAGAAGCTCGCCCCGCAAGAAAAATCCGCAAGAAGACCAAAAGCCAAGGATGTCAGACTGAGCAGAAGGAAGAAAACCCTCCAACCCTACCCCCTCCCGGGTTAAGGAACTCGTCTGACACCGAGGAGATGTCCCTGGCCAACCTTGATGACCTTCTCAAGGAATTTGGGGACACTTTAGAGAAGGAGTTCGGGAGTACCCTAGATAGCACTCGTGTGTGATGAGCTTATGGTAGCAGTGTGTTGTACTATGTAATGGTGTCGGGGACCATAATTAGGGGTACCCTTAAGACTCCTAAATCTCAGCTGGTAACCCCCATCAGCACAAAGCTGCAAAGGCCTAATGGGTACGATTAAGTCAAGGATCGGTCCATTCGAGGGACGTGATCACGCCTCGCCCGAGCCCAGCCTCGGGCAAGGGCAGCCGACCCTGGAGGATTTACGTCTCGCCCGAGGACCCCCTCTAGCAACGGACACACCTTCGGCTCGCCCGAGGCCCAGTCTTCACCAAGAAGCAACCTTGGCCAAATCGCCACGCCAACCGACCAAATCACAGGGGCATTTAATGCAAAGGTGGCCTGACACCTTTATCCTGACGTGCGCCCTCCGGCTGACAGAGCCGAAGTGACCGTAGTCACTTCGCCGCTCCACTGACCGGCCTGACAAGAGGACAGCGCCGCCTGCACTGCTCTGACTACTGTGCCACTCGACAGAGTGAGGCTGACAGCAGCCAAGTCTGGCCTCAGGCGCCATAGGAAACTCCGCTTCGCCTGACCCCAGGGCTCGGACTCGGGCTCAGCACCGGAAGACAACGAACTCCGCTTCGCCCGACCCCATGGCTCGGACTCGGGCTCAGCCCCAGAAGACGACGAACTCCGCTTCGCCCGACCCCAGGGCTCGGACTCGGGCTCAGCCCCGGAAGACGACGAACTCCGCTTCGCTCGACCCTAGGGCTCGGACTCGGGCTCAGCCCCGGAAGACGACGAACTCCGCTTCGCCCGACCCTAGGGCTCGGACTCAGGCTCAGCCCCGGAAGACGACGAACTCCGCTTCGCCCGACCCCAGGGCCCGGACTCAGGCTCAGCCCCGAAAGACGACGAACTCCGCTTCGCCCGACCCCAGGGCTCGGACTCAGCCCTGGCCTCAGCCGACGGTCTCCGCCTCGCCCGACCCAGGGGCTCGGACTCGACCTCGGCCTTGGAAGATAGACTCGACCTCGACCTCGGAGGAGCCTCCACCTCGCCCAACCCAGGGCCCGGACCGACCACGTCAACAGGAGGCGCCGTCATTACCCTGCCCCAAGCTGACTCAGGCTACGGGGAACAAGACCGGCGTCCCATCTGGCTCGCTCCGCTATATGAGTAATGATGGCGCCCCGCACGCTCTATGACGACGGCGGCTCTCAGCCCCCTTACGGAAAGCAAGAGGACGTCAGCAAGGACTCGACAGCCCCGACAGCTGTCCTTCCGCCAGGCTCCGGCGCTCCTCCGACGGCCACGACACCACACGAACCGGGTGCCAAAACCTCTCCCGCTGCCACGATGGCATGTACTTAGGGCACTAGCTCTCCTCCACTAGACACGTTAGCACACTGCTACACCCCCCATTGTACACCTGGATCCTTTCCTTACGCCTATAAAAGGAAGATCCAGGGCCCTCTTACAGAGGGTTGGCCGCGCGGGGAAGGACGGGACGGCGCTCGCGTGAGGCCGCTCGCTCCCTCCCACGTGGACGCTTGTAACCCCCCTACTGCAAGCGCACCCGACCTGGGCGCGGGACAAACACGAAGGCCACGGGATTTCACCTCTCACGCCTGTCTCCCTCCGGCTTCTTCCCCCCTTCGCACTCCGTCTCGCGCCGACCCATCTGGGCTGGGGCACGCGGCGATAATTTACTCGTCGGTCCAGGGACCCCCCGGGTTCGAAACGCCGACAGTTGGCGCGCCAGGTAGGGGCCTGCTGCGTGTTGACGAACAGCTTCCCGTCAAGCTCCAGATGGGCAGTCTCCAACAACCTTTCCAGCCCGGGACGGTGCTCCGTTTCGGGAGTCTCGAGTTCATGTCCCTCGACGGTAGCTACGACATGATACTCCTTCCCCCGCCGCGCGATAGCGACAATGGCGGCCGACAACCCGCCCGCCGGCGACGGAATCGACGACGTCTTCCCCGCTTGGTGGAAGAACAACATTAGAGCTCACCCCGTCCCCTCCCCCGCCAACGGAGGAGGAGGCGGGGCAACCAAGGCCAAGCAGGAGGCAGCACCTCGTCGGCTGTCGAGCGAGTCGACGGCGCCGGCGCCCCAACAGGGGGCACGTCAGGCATCAACCTCGCGTCTGAGACGAAGACGAGCGTCGTCTCCCCGCAACACGCCAACCCCAAGCAAACGGACGACGCCAGCACGCTCGCAAAGGACTTGCTGGGCGTCACCCTCGTACCTGAGACGACGGTGCGGTCAGTCCCTGACATGACTTCGTCACCACCCGTCGACCAAGAGGTACCAACCGATTCCCATCTCGCGCCGTTTGGATTCAGCCTCAACCCACCAAGCGACTTCGCTTCGGTGGACGCTCTCATAGAGGCGAGTCCAAACCCTCTGGGGTATCGTATGCGGTCACCCTGGGACCGGCTGATGGCCGTCTCGACCTACGGGCCCTTGGGGTCCGAGGAAGATGACGAGCCCGACTTCTGTTGGGATTTCTCCGGACTTGGTAACCCCAGTGCCATGCGGGACTTCATGACCGCATGCAACTATTGCCTTTCCGACTGTTCCGACGGTAGCCGCAGCCTCGGCGACGAGGACTGCGGCCCAAGTCGTGAATGTTTCCACGTCGATCTAGGGGGTCCCGACGAAGGCAACCATCTTGGTATGCCGGAGAACGGTGATCTCCCTAGGCCTGTGCCTCGCGTTGACATCCTTCGGGAGCTAGCTGTGGTCCCCGTCTCGGCGGGGGGTCCTGACCCACAGCTTGAGCAAATCCGTGAGATGCAGGCCAGGCTCGATGAGGGGGCAGGAACACTTGGGCCGATCCGCTGGGACATCGGGCAGGAATGGGCGGGCCAACCTCCGACCGAAGAAGTGCGTCATCTCCCCCAGGGCTTCCAACACCGCTTCGCCGATGATGTCAGGGTAAGGCCGCCACCCACTTCCAGTGGAGTCGGTCAGAACCTGGCTGCAGCGGCAATACTTCTCCGCGCGATGCCGGAGCCATCAACCACCGAGGGGCGGCGAATTCAGGGAGAGCTCAAGAATCTCCTGGAGGATGCCGCGGTCCGACGGGCCGAAAGCTCCGCCTACCGAAGGCAGAGGTACCCCTCGGAACATCGCGCCGCGACTTCCCGATTCATGCGGGAAGCCTCGGTCCACACCGGGCGCACGCGCAACACAGCGCCTGCGGCCCCGGGTCGCCTCGGCAACGAGCACCATCACTGCAACCATCGGGCCCACCTCGACGAGAGGGTGCGTCGAGGCTACCACCCCAGGCGTGGGGGACGCTACGACAGCGGGGAGGATCGGAGTCCCTCGCCCGAACCACCCGGTCCGCAGGCTTTCAACCGTGCCATACGATGGGCGCTGTTCCCGACTCGGTTCCGAACCCCGACTACTATCACAAAGTACTCGGGGGAGACGAGACCGGAACTGTGGCTCGCGGACTACCGGCTGGCCTGCCAACTGGGTGGAACAGACGATGACAACCTCATCATCCGCAACCTCCCCCTGTTCCTCTCCGATACCGCTCGGGCCTGGCTGGAGCACCTGCCTCCGGGGCAGATCTCCAACTGGGACGACCTGGTCCAAGCCTTCGCCGACAACTTCCAGGGCACGTACGTGCGCCCTAGAAACTCCTGGGATCTCCAAAGCTGCCGACAGCAGCCGGGAGAGTCTCTCCGGGACTACATCCGGTGATTCTCGAAGCAGCGCACCGAGCTGCCCAACATCACCGATTCGGATGTCATCGGCGCGTTCCTCGCCGGCATCACTAGCCGCGACCTGGTGAGCAAGCTGGGGCGCAAGACTCCCACCAGGGCGAGCGAGCTGATGGACATCGCCACCAAGTTCGCCTCTGGCCAGGAGGCGGTTGAGGCCATCTTCCGGAAGGACAAGCAGCCCTAGGGCCGCCCACCGGAAGATGTCCCCGAGGCGTCAACTCAGCGCGGCGCCAAGAAGAAAGGCAAGAAGAAGTCGCAAGCGAAACGCGACGCTGCCGACGCAGACCTTGTCGCCGCCGCCGAGTACAAGAACCCTCGGAAACCTCCCGGAGGTGCCAACCTCTTCGACAAGATGCTCAAGGAGCCGTGCCCCTATCATCAGGGGCCCATCAAGCACACCCTTGAGGATTGCGCCATGCTTCGACGCCACTTTCACAAGGCCGGGCCACCCACGGAGGGTGGCACGGCTCGCGGCGACGATAAGAAGGAAGATCACCAGGCAGGAGAGTCCCCCGAGGTCCGCGACTGCTTCATGATCTATGGTGGGCAAGTGGCGAACGCCTCGGCTCAGCACCGCAAGCAAGAGTGTCGGGAGGTCTGTTCGGTAAAGGTGGCGGCGCCAGTCTACCTAGACTGGTCCGACAAGCCCATCACCTTTGACCAAAACAACCACCCCGACCGCGTGTCGAGCCTGGGGAAATACCCGCTCGTCGTCGACCCCGTCATCGGCAACGTCAGGCTCACCAAGGTCCTCATGGACGGAGGCAGCAGCCTCAACATCATCTACGTCGAGACCCTCGGGCCCCTGCGGGTCGATCTGTCCTCGGTCCGGGCAGGCGCTGCGCCTTTCCACGGGATAATCCTCGGGAAACGCGTCCAGCCCCTCGGACAACTCGATCTACCCGTCTGCTTTGGGACGCCCTCCAACTTCCGAAGGGAGACCCTCACGTTCGAGGTGGTTGGGTTCCGAGGAACCTACCACGCAGTACTGGGGAGGCCGTGTTACACTAAGTTCATGGCCGTCCCCAACTACACCTACCTCAAGCTCAAGATGTCGGGCCCCAACGGGGTCATCACCGTCGGCCCCATGTACCGACACGCGTACGAATGCGACGTGGAGTGCGTGGAGTACGCCGAGGCCCTCGCCGAATCCGAGGCCCTCATCACCGACCTGGAGAGCCTCTCTAAGGAGGTGCCAGACGTGAAGCGCCACACCGGCAACTTCGAGCCAGCGGAGACGGTTAAATCCGTCCCTCTCGACCCCAGCAACAACGCCTCCAAGCAAATCCGGATCGGCTCCGAGCTCGATCCCAAATAGGAAGCAGTGCTCGTCGACTTTCTCCGCGCGAACGCCGACGTTTTCGCGTGGAGTCCCTCGGACATGCCCGGCATACCGAGGGATGTCGCCGAGCACTCGCTGGATATCCGAGCTGGAGCCCGACCCGTGAAGCAGCCTCTGCGCCGATTCGACGAAGAAAAGCGTAGAGCCATAGGCGAGGAGATCCACAAGCTAATGGCGGCAGGGTTCATCAAAGAGGTATTCCATCCTGAGTGGCTTGCCAACCCTGTGCTTGTGAGAAAGAAAGGAGGGAAATGGCGGATGTGTGTAGACTACACTGGTCTAAACAAAGCATGTCCGAAAGTTCCCTACCCTCTGCCTCGCATCGATCAAATCGTGGATTCCACTGCTGGGTGCGAAACCCTGTCTTTCCTCGATGCCTACTCAGGGTATCACCAAATTAGGATGAAAGAGTCCGACCAGCTCGCGACTTCTTTCATCACACCTTTTGGCATGTACTGCTATGTCACCATGCCGTTCGTTTGAGGAATGCGGGTGCGACGTACCAAAGGTGCATGAACCACGTGTTCGGCGAACACATTGGCCGAACGGTCGAGGCCTACGTCGATGACATCATAGTCAAGACGAGGAAAGCCTCCGACCTCCTTTCCGACCTTGAAGCGACATTCCGATGTCTCAAGGCAAAAGGCGTGAAGCTCAATCCCGAGAAGTGTGTCTTCGGGGTTCCCCGAGGCATGCTATTGGGGTTCATCGTCTCCGAGTGGGGCATCGAGGCCAACCCGGAGAAGATCGCGGCCATCACCAGCATGGGGCCCATCAAGGACTTGAAAGGTGTACAGAGGGTCACGAGATGTCTTGCGGCTCTGAGCCGCTTCATCTCGCGCCTCGGCGAAAGAGGCCTACCTCTGTACCGCCTCTTAAGGAAGGCCGAGTGCTTCGCTTGGACCCCTGAGGCCGAGGAAGCCCTCGGGAACCTGAAGGCGCTCCTCACGAACGCGCTCATCTTGGTGCCTCCCGCTGCCGGAGAAGCCCTCTTGATCTACGTCGCCACGACCACTCAGGTGGTTAGCGCCGCGATCGTAGTCGAGAGACGAGAAGAGGGGCATGCATTGCCCGTCCAGAGGCCAGTCTACTTCATCAGCGAAGTACTGTCTGAGACCAAGATCCGCTACTCACAAATTCAGAAGCTGCTGTACGCGGTGATCCTGACACGGCGGAAGTTGCGACACTACTTCGAGTCCCATCCGGTAACTGTGGTGTCATCCTTCCCCTGGGGGAGATCATCCAGTGCCGAGAGGCCTCGGGTAGAATTGCAAAGTGGGCAGTGGAAATCATGGGCGAAACGATCTCGTTCTCCCCTCGGAAGGCCATCAAGTCCCAGGTCTTGGCGGACTTTGTGGCTGAATGGGTCGACACCCAGCTCCCAACAGCTCCAATCCAACTGGAACTCTGGACCATGTTCTTCGACGGGTCGCTGATGAAGACAGGAGCGGGCACTGGCCTGCTCTTCATCTCGCCCCTCGGGAAGCACCTACTCTACGTGCTACGCCTCCATTTCCCGGCATCCAACAATGTGGCCGAGTACGAGGCTCTGGTCAACGGGTTGCGCATCGCCATCGAGCTAGGGGTCTGACGCCTCGACGCTCGCGGTGACTCGCAGCTCGTCATCGACCAAGTCATGAAGAACTCCCACTGTCGCGACCCGAAGATGGAAGCCTACTGCGATGAGGTTCGGCGCCTGGAAGACAAGTTCTACAGGCTCGAGATCAACCACGTCGCCCGGCGCTACAACGAGACTGCGAACGAGCTGGCTAAAATAGCCTCGGGGCGAACAACGGTTCCCCCGGACATCTTCTCCCGAGACCTGCACCAACCCTCCGTCAAGACCGACGACACGCCTAAGCCCGAGGCACCCTCGGCCCAGTCCGAGGCACCCTAGGCTCAGTCCGAGGCACCCTCGGCTCAGTCCGAGGCACCCTCAGCCCAGCCCGAGGCACCCTCGGCTCGGCCCAAGGCACCCTCGGCTCGGCCCGAGGTACCCTCAGCCCCCGAGGGTGAGGCACTGCGCATCGAGGGGGAGCGGGGCGGGGTCACGCCTAATCGAAACTGGCAGACCCCATACCTACAGTATCTCCACCGAGGAGAGCTACCCCTCGACCAAGCCGAAGCTCAGCGGTTGGCGCGGCGCGCCAAGTTGTTCGTCTTGCTGGGAGATGGGAAGGAGCTCTACCACCGCAGCCCCTCGGGCATCCTCCAGCGATGTGTTTCCATCGCCGAAGGTCAGAAGCTCCTACAAGAGATACACTCGGGGGCTTGCGACCATCACGCAGCGCCTCGAGCCTGTCGATGTTTTGGGTCCGACCGCACACCCGGGGTTGCCCCTCAAGGTGTTTTAGGGGTAGGACGGTGTCGCCGACTGTAGCAAAATGGTTCGTGCCAGATGCACGAGGGACAATGGACAGTGTTTACAGGTTCGGGCCGCTTAGAGATGCGTAGCACCCTACGTCCTGGTGGGTATGCTTTGTGTAATGGGTTACAAGGTAGCTCTCTAAAGTGAGAACGTGGAGAGTTAAGGTGGGAGGCTGAGTAATGGGATCGATCGTTCTGAAGGGGTGCCCCCTAGGCCTTATATATTCGACCGTGGGGCAATACATGTGGATATGGTAACAATGTGCACCTAAAAGATAGTGAACTGTTTGAGTCTATCTTCCTATGGTTCTGCCGACCTATCCTCGCCTGGTTCCGTTGCATGGGGCTCCAGCGCGGGAGAGTCGGATCTTTGTTGTGGTCGCTTGCTCAACGTTGTGGGCCATCCGGGCTTACACCAATCCGGCCTTACGTCAACCTGCTTTACTGATTGTCCCTCCCCAGGCCCACGAAGGAATGGCCTTACGATTTATTGGGCCCTTGGGCCTCTCGTGAGGTCTTTTACCCTTCCAGTGGACCCGGGGGATATCTGTCCCCCACAAGCCCCCGATCTTTGGGTTGATTTTGAGGTAATCAGCCCAAAGATCCCAGGTCCAGCTTGTAGTCTTTATTTATGATAAGAGATGCTTTCCAAGCAGTCCGGTAAAAATGATTTTTTACTATCTCCTTCTGCTTAGATCACTCGTAGACTGGAGCCTTGCTTCATGTTTGTGCCTTAGAGGTCGGCATTTCTTTTTGTGGGACCCTGGACTTCGTTGGGTGCACCGGAGGTGCACCCAATGGGTGTAGCCCCCGAGCTTCGAGTAGATTTTGGAAAATAATCTGCTCGAAGGTCTTCATCAGAAATTATCTTTATTTTACTCTTGTTCTTTGGTTGAGAGCCAGCCTTGTCTTTAATCTTGTCTCATGCCTTAGAAGTCGGCACTATCTTGGCTTGAAATGGTAATCCATGGGGTGCACCGAAGGTGCACCCAATGGGTGTAGCCCCCGAGCTTCGAGTGGATTTTTGAGGATAATCCACTCGAAGGTCTTCCTTTCGTGTCTTTTTGTTGAAGGTTATCCTTTCTGCCTTAGAAGTCGGCATGATGCCATCCACATTATGCTTTAGAGGTCAGCATTATGTCATCAATATTATGCTTCAGAGGTCAGCATGTATTTTGTCTTTTGCAGCCGAGTTTGCAATCCGCCCATGTCTTGCTAGGTGGTGCAATTTATTTGCTCTGCGACTGATTGGACATTTGATGGACGTTCCCTGGCTAGTCTTCACGTCGCTTCTGTCGGTCAGATTTTGTACTTCCCCGGCTATATTTGGCTTTCCTCTGATCCTTACCGATATCTCATTTTTGTCTTGAGGTATTCATTGCATGCCCTGCACAGATGTGACAGTTTTGAAAAATATACTGATAATTCCTGGGCGTCCCCCCCAATGGGTGTGGACAAGGGACGGCTTGGTACGCTGAGTGTTTTAGCCGGCTGCTTCTGAGTAGTAATGTGATGCGACGGCGGGCGTAATCATATCATCCACGCTGTTGACTGGAGTCCCAATGGGTGTTGCGCTGCGTGAAACGACGTCAGCCGCCTGACGTGTCTTCAGACGAGTTGAAGTGTGTATTGAATGCTTCGTGACTGTTCATTGACCGTGGTTGGAGGTGAGCGGTTGCCTTCTTCTTCTATAAATAGTGCCTTTGCCTCTCTGGTTTTTTCACATCTCTTGTTGTTATCCACTGCTTGCTTTCTTCTCCTTCTCGCGCTTCCACCATGGGCAAGAACAACAAGCGCAAGCGTGAGCCGACTCCTCCATCAGAGGACTTTGGTGATTCGGAGTACTCAGAGGAGGAGTTCTCCTCTGAGTCCGAGGGGTCTCCGGCTCCCATTCCTCTGCGTGAGTCGTCTGACGATTCAGACGACTCCCAGGGGCTTGCGGCGGAGGTCTGGACTTACATCCGGGCCGTCGAGCGCTCCGGGCTCGAGGGCTTGGATGAGTCGGAGTACTCCTCGGACGAGGAGGACTCGTTCGAGGAGAACGGTGGCGGCGATGGCGAGGACGACGACGACGACGACGAAGGCGGTGGCGGCGGTGACGGTGACGGCGGCGGCAGGGGCGGCAGCAGCGGCAGCAAGGATGGCGACGGCGGCGGCAGCAGCAAGTGCAGCAACAAGGCCAGTGGCTAAATGCCACTGGTTTTTAGATATTAGTATAGATTAGAAGTAGTATAGTGAAATAATGTAGTAGTATTAGTAGTGTAAAGTAGTATAGTGTAGCGTAGTAGTAGTAGTAGTAGGGAAGTATCAACTCATAATGAGTTGATTTGTAAGTACTGTTACTTCCCCTTAATGAAGAATGATATTGCCTTCTCTGTGCCGATTGTTCTGCTTCGTAATCAGTCAACTTCTGCTGTGATATTCATTGCTCATGATGCTCTCTAGTTGTAGCATAACTTAGAGTTCTTGAATCATTCCTCCGCCCACCTTATTTGTGAAGTTGATTTCCTTGGAATAGTAAGTAAATAACTCGGGCATCATATTGACGCTTTTAGAGGTAGCTGCCGAGTGACTTGAAGACGACGTCGGAGTTTTTAGAGATAACTGCCGAGCGACCAAAGACGACGTCGGCATGTCAGAGGTAACTGCCGAGCGACTGAACACGACGTCGGTGTTTTAGAGGTAACGCCGAGTGACTTGAGGGTGAAGTCGGAGTTTTAGAGATAACTGCCGAGCGATTGAACATGACGTTGGAGCTTTAGAGGTAACTGCCGAGCGACTGAACACGACATCGGAGTTTTAGAGGTAACGCCGAGTGACTTGAGGGTGACGTCGGAGTTTTAGAGATAACTGTCGAGCGATTGAACATGACGTCAGAGCTTTAGAGGTAACTGCCGAGCGACTGAACACGACGTCGGAGTTTTAGAGGTAACGCCGAGTGACCTGAGAATGACGTCGGAGTTTTAGAGATAACTGCCGAGCGACTTGAAGACGGCGTCGGAGTTTTAGAGATAACTGCCGAGCGACTGAAGACGACGTCGGCGTTTTAGAGATAACGACCGAATTAGAACGGGCTGCGCCGGCCATGTTGAGGGTAATAGCCGAGTGATGATGTGGGAGTGACCGTCGGGTGACAATGTGGCACGCTGGTGTTTTGGAAGTAACTGCCGAGTGACAACGTGGCACGCTGGTGTTTTGGAGGTAACTGCCGGGTGCTGACTGGGCGCTTTTTGAAACGGTATCTGGCTCGGGAATATCCATAAGTACTGCGCTTTTAGCCGCCTCTGCTTTCCGTGCCCTAGTTCTTGCTTTCCTGCCTCCAAATCCTCTCTGCAATTCGGCTCTTGCTCGGTCCGCCAGTAGAATTGAGATGGCGCCCAAGCGGAAAGCCTCGAGTTCATCCGCCGCGGCGATTCCCCCAATCGACCCCAACAGTTAGTTGCCTTTTGCAGGTAACCACATGTCTGTTGTCTCCGAGCCCGACCTTCTCCACCTCGTGTCCATCGGGGTCCTTCCCCCGAGGGAGTTGTGTTCTTGGCGGATTTGTCATGGGGTCACTGTCCCGACAAAGGATACCCATGAGTCCGTAATTTACGTTCATTTTCTTCTCCGCGGACTCGGTCTTCCCATTTCTCCCTTTTTCCGCGGCCTCCTTGATTTCTATCATCTTAACCTGACCCATTTGAATCCCAATTCTATTCTGCAAATTTCCATTTTCATTCATTTATGCGAAACTTTTCTTGGCGTGCTGCCACATTTTGGGTTGTGGAAGTACTTGTATCACTGTCGCCCTAGGATGGCCGGGGGGCAGCATCAGTTGGTTGGGGGTGCTAGTTTGGAGATGCGCCGTGGGAGGAAGACTGAGTATCTGGAAATCCCTCTCAAAGACAGTATCAAGGGATGACGCTTGGAATGGTTTGTTGTTGAGAACCATGGCAATTCTCTCCCTTCACGGTCGAGAAGACAGCCGGATGTTCGTACTCCGAGTTGGACTGAATCCCCCACTGATCAGGAGGTGGCTGAGGCAGGGGCTTTGCTAGCCGAAGTTGGACTGCTGAAGGAGAGGGGTCTGACTGCTGAGGCTGTGGTTGCTGATTTTGTCTTCAAGAATATTCAGCCGTTGAAAGACAGGGCATACCCAGCTTATCTGTACCGAGGCCTAGCTGACTCGACTCGGGTTACCAACAGAAGAATTCCCTCTGTAGACTTGGTGAACCGGCTTGAGATGATTCTTAGAGGCAAGGTATCAAATGTTGGTGCCCCAGTGGCATACTCAGCCTGGAACTTGCCTCCTCCCAAGGCCTTCACTCTTTTTGTGTCGAATCCACCTGTCACTGACGGTAGTTTGGGCCTTAGAGTGCGACCCTCTGCTGAAGAAGTTAGCGTCTTGGTTGCCTCGCTCGGGGAAGTTCCTGATAGTGAACGACAGGTCCACTTTGAGGTGCCCTTGGATCCTAGCGATGCAGAGATAAGTGCTATGCTTGATTTGCTGGCTGAGGATTCTTCTGATGCTGCTCCTGCTGGGACATTGGTGGTGGCGCCTCTCCCAGAGGCTGGTACAACCTCAGATGTTCAGAAGCCTGTCAGTGTTCGCCCGAGACGTCCTTGCCGAGTCAATCAACTTGATCCTCCTGCTGATGAGCAGAAAAAGAAAAAGAGACGCCTCCGGCGAGTATCTAGTTCGGATCGGGACGTTGGTACTTCGGTTCCTACTGCTGAAGAAGCGCCTGTGCCTGAATTTACTGACGCCGACCCCACTGGGTGTGCTCCATCTGCTGCTGATCCCAATGGGTGTGCTCCATCTGTTGCTGATCCCAATGGGGGTGCTCCATCTGTTGTTGATCCCAATGGGGGTGTTGCCTATGCTGCTGGTGAAGACGATGGGGAGGAAGAAGATGAGGTCCCTCTGACTCGAAAGAACAGTCGGCAGTATGTCGCCAGTGGTGAAAGTAGTGGAGTTCCTTCTCCTGCTTTGTCTGCTCTCATTGGTCTGCAAGAGTTGACCCTGGCGAATTTTGATCAGACTCTTGAGGATATGGTTCCAGAGGATCTGTTATCCGAGCCGGGAGATGATGGTGTGATGGAGGTTTGTGCTGATGTGCTCGACGCTGGATTGAGGTCATCCCGTGCCTCATCGACCTTAGAGCGTGGTCTCGAGGGTCAGGAGACTGACTTGGATCGTCCTGGTCCCATGGAAGTAACTGAGGGTTCATCAGCCTTAGAGGCGGCTATTGCGGAGAACTTGGTTCTCAAGGACGGTGTTGACACTTGCCCAGCCCCCGAGGATGTTGCCGGAGATGACTCGGCTCGGGTGGGAAGCGCAAGCCACTGCCCAGCCCCCGAGGGTACTGCCGGAGATGATCCGGCTCAAGTGGGCAGCGCAAACCGTGACCCAGCCCCCGAGGGTGTCCGAGTGGGGTCTCCCTCTTATACTTCCATAGACGTTCATGCGGGATCGCCTCCGCACTCCGGCTGCATGGTGGTAGCCCAAGCTTTGGACCAGGGAGTCGCTTTAGAGGGCAGCGTCCCCGCTGACCAAGTTTTGGGCTCTGTTGACGGCACTGAATTGGTCCCTGCTGGTTCGTTGCAAGCTGCTTCGGGTGGCGACCTTATGCCCGGTCATCAATTGATCTCTCATGATTTGGGAGTCCCTTCGTTCTTTTCCAACCTCCAGGTACTTGTGATATTTTTAGCTTGATTTTTACTCTGCATGAATTGCTATCATTACACTCATCTGTTCTCCTTATCAGGCTTTGGTGGACGGGATGACTAGCCAGCTGAGGTTGCAGGGTGCTCCTGTTCCAGAAGGAGCTTTGTCTCTTGCACGTTGGAATCCAGTGTTACTTCGACATCGTGTTTCTGACTTGGAGGCGACCAATGCTGGTTAGTGCTTTTTTGATTCTCTTTGTCTTCATTATTGAACTGCCTTACATTCTGACCCCTTTTGTTTGATTGTCTCCTGCTAGATATGACTCGGCAGATTTCCACTCTTGAAGAAAAACATTCTCGAGATCAGGCTGAACTGGTCCAGCGGTGTTCTGATTTTGAAGAAAGGTGTTCTCAAAGCCAGACTGAACTAGCTCAAGTCTCTGCTGCCCTAGATGACGCCAATGCATTGAGCTCTTCCCTTCGCACTCAGCTTGATTCTGAAAAGGTGACTTATGGAACTGTGCCTTGCGTTATTGTGTTCCTATTGCTTGCTTGATGTTTGAAGGAATTTATTTTTGTTTGCAGGAAGAGAAACGTATCCTTGCTGCTTCTCGCGACAATCTTGATAGACTGTATCGCGACTCTAGCAACTCGCTGACCATCCTGGAGAGGAGTCATCGCTTCACCATGGAGGAGTTAGACAACCATCGCTGTAAGCTGCAGGAATCTACGGATGAGGTGATCCAGCTCAAGCAATTGATATCGGCGAAGGATGCTACTATCAAAGAACTTCGTGCTTCCAAGAAATCCATCGCCCAGGAGCTAGAGACCGCTCAGTTGGCGACCAAGGTTGCTGAAGAAACTTCCATTACTCTGAGAGCCCAGCGTGACAGAGCCATGGATAAGGCCATTCGGGCGGGGCGAATCTTGATGAGGAGACCTGGCATGGTTGTTCCTGAAGATATAAGGGCTGACGTGAATGCTGCTCCTGATTCCTCAAGTCGCCCTTCCTCGTCGGTTGCCCCTGAGAAAGATATCACGAAATAGAGAAATATTTTGCGTGCTTTGAGCGCGCGGTTAGCATGGTCAGACATTTGTTAGAGAACATCAGTTTAGCACTTGGATGGTATTGTTATTCTCATATTGTTTCAGAATTCAACAGTACACAAATTTACAGTAGTAAAATGCTGTGTGATGGTTTTGAAACTTGTTTACGGGATATAGAAGTCATCCCTATATGAGTAATCGTAAGCACGTCAGATTGCCTTAAGTTGCCGCTGACTTAAGTCGGTTGCCTTTGTTAATAGGGCATAGTGGTCACCCCGAGTTATGTAAGCGCGAGCATGTTGCACCGGCTTAAGTCGTTGCCGACTTTAGCCGATTGCTCCGTTGGCAGGGCATAGTGGTCACCCTGAGTTAAGTAAGCGCGAGCATGTTGCACCGGCTTAAGTCGTTGCCGACTTAAGTCGATTGCTCCATTAGCAGGGCATAGTGGTCACCCCGAGTTAAGTAAGCGCGAGCATGTTGCACCGGCTTAAGTCGTTGCCGACTTAAGTCGATTGCTCCGTTAGCAGGGCATAGTGGTCACCCCGAGTTAGGTAAGCGCGAGCATGTTGCACCGGCTTAAGTCGTTGCCGACTTAAGTTGATTGCTCCGTTAGCAGGGCATAGTGGTCACCCCGAGTTAGGTAAGCGCGAGCATGTTGCACCGGCTTAAGTCGTTGCCGACTTAAGTCGATTGCCCCGTTAGCAGGGCATAGTGGTCACCTCGAGATAGGTAAGCGCGAGCATGTTGCACCGGCTTAAGTCATTGCCGACTTAAGTCGATTGCTCCGCTAGCAGGGCATAGTGGTCACCCTGAGTTAGGTAAGAATGCAAGTCAATCACGAACAAACTGAGTATCTTTGAAGCCTTTTTTTTATTGATGGCATATTTCCCATTTTACAGAGTACATCGACGTCCCGATAGCCTTTGAAATACGGCTAGGGACAAAACTTCCTGAGGTGTTCTATATTCCAGGAGTTCCCAATTTCTGTGCCGTCCATCTGAGTGAGACGATATGATCCTGGCCGAGTGACTTCTGCTACTATGAAGGGTCCTTCCCATAAGGGTGATAACTTGTGTCGTCCCTGCCCCGTTAGAATTCGGCGGAGGACGAGATCTCCTACTGAGAAGGATCGCTGTCGCACGGCCTTGTCGTGATAGCGCCTTAGAGTCTGCTGGTACCGTGCTGATTGGATTACCGCATTTAGCCGTTCTTCCTCGAGTATATCGATGTCCTCCATCCTAGTAGCTTCGGCTTCTGCTATGCTTTCGAAGATCAATCTTGGCACTCCGAACTTGAGATCGGTGGGTAACACTGCCTCCGACCCATAGACCATGAAGAAAGGAGTGTTTCCATGCAGAGCTCGGCTAGGTTGGGTTCTTAGGCTCCAAACAACGTAGGGCAATTCCCTTATCCATTTTCCTGCAAACTTTTCATTCTTATCGAAGACCTTTTTCCTGAGTGCCTCCAGTATCATCCCGTTGGCTCGTTCAACCTGCCCGTTGGCTCTTGGGTGTGCTACAGAAGCGTACTTGATCTGAATGCTTTTTTGCTCGCAGAAATCGAAGAACTCTGAACTTGTGAAGTTGGATCCTAGGTCAGTTATGATGCTGTTTGGTATCCCGTATCTGAATATTATGTCTTGTATGAATTCCACGGCCTTAGCTGAGGTTAAAGAAGCAATGGGTTTGAATTTGTCGATTGCTACCAGTACATGAGTGTATCCTCCTTGAGCTTTCTTGAAAGGTCCAATCATATCCAGTCCCCAGCATGCTGTCACACCCGGTTTTAGAAGGTAAACCGAATGCGAACCATGTACGTGCCAGGATCAGTTATTCACGTACACAGCGATTACATAAATGACTCATCATAGCACAATGCTTCGAATTACAATAAAGAGTAAGTAATAATATTACAGACTAGAGCCATTTACATAATATAAATCAAAGTACACAGAATCGAAACGTAGCCAACGTAAACAACCCACCACAGGCAGCTGACTGGGGGAGGTCGCTAGCCTAATCCTCGAACTCATCAACGTCCTGGAACTCCTGGAGGTCCACCTCGACACCTTCTTCTTTACCTGAGCATAGATTGCACCAAAGGCAACCTGGTGTTTTGTGAAAGCAAGGGTGAGTACACATCAACGTACTCAGCAAATGTCCCGTTTGGCTGAGGTGGACTAGCTTTATGTGGGGTTAAGCTCAAGCAGTTGCTTTTAGTTGGTCAGATATTTATTATTAGTGGAAGCCAAGTTTTATCATATAACCAACCCGTGAACCATTTCCTCATCGAGGAAACCTCATTATCATCATCGAACAAAATAATAAATAGAACCATTGCATCTCAGATCATCTGTATCTCAGATCGTCTGCATCTCTAATCAAAGAGGATCCCAAGGCCGCTCATAACCGTGAGCACGGCTGATATATCAGTTTCATTACCCTCTGCAGAGGTTGCACACTTTACCCATGAGCCGTGATTCCCGTTTTGCCCGAGGATCATGACTCCCCATTGATCACTTCCTAGGTGGTCCGGCAGGGTATCACTACGTAGCCTTTACAAAGATTCCCTAGAGGTCATAGCCGCCCGTTAGGTTTCTCCAGTTTGATAAACACAGTACCTCTCCCCGTAGGAGGGTGACTAACAAAAGCAAAACGAAAGAACCTCGGCACCCAGCCTCGGCAGAGCAAGCACTGTGCCTGGACCCCATTGACGGCACGACAGCGAAGCAACTACACCTCTAGTTCCTCTAATTAATTAGCTAAGGGCGCCCCATTTCACCCTCATGGCTGCACTGTTATCCTGGGTGGTCTCTCAACGAACAGGTCCTTATGGAGAGGTACTCAGGAAACAGCCTGAGCCCCCTAGTATATCACAAGATCACCAACATCATCAGGATAACAGTATCATAAATAGTCACGTCATGTTCATTGATTAAGTTAAGGCAATAGCAAAATGCTAACCATAACAACCCAGAAGGTCATCAAGGATAAAGTAAAGTGTAAAACTAGTCAATCCTTAGGTTTCAAGTAAGTAATGCGGGGTAGTAAGTTATAAATGAATAGGACATAATGGGTCAGAGGACACTTGCCTTCACCAAACAGATGCTCAGGATCTTCCATCTCGTAGAGCTCGAGGAGCTTGATCACTTGGTCACCAAAGCTTGACCTTCGATCTCTCGAAGCTCGGAAACGGATCGCAAACTATTTGCGACGCACAGCGAATACCAACAGGCACAAACAAACAAACAAACATATACATATGCATAAGAACATCACACCATACAAGATAAAATGTTATAAAAGCGAGCAATAAAAAATAGAGAACGCTTCTACGGTTACGCGAGAAAAGGAACCATGATAGACGAAGCTATGGTCGAGGGGTTAGCACGTTTACGTGAAACAAGTACTAATTAAAACATCCAATTCAACATAATTATATTAATTGATATTAATCAAATGTAAATTAATACTACTACTTAGTTTTGACTAACTTACTATTTTAATAGTTGACAGTTAAGCAAGTAACTTAATGAATATGAGCGATTCTAAGCGAGACGAATTAACGACGCACGACGTGCAAACACGATGTGCGCAACGCGCGGACACAAACGACTTAGCACGCGGACAACGTGCGATACGCGCGAACGGCACGCGGCAAGGCGCGCGACACACGCGAACGACACACGACAACGCGTGCGAACAACACGCGCAACATTCGCGAACGACATACGACGACGTGCGCGAAACAACATCGCGGCACGCGCGGACCGACATGCGAAACTAATAATTAAACAACATGATTAAACTAAATAGTTATTAATAAATAACATTTCAGTTAAGGGTAATCATATTGGTGACTAATTATAAATGCGCAAATCGAATTACTAAATTAGGTTTTTAAATTGAAACGTCGTTCTAGTAGTCACTGGTTAAACAAACGTTTAACTAAATTAAATAAAATGTGCAAAAATTGGGATAAATATTTATAAATTAAGATAATTTTAATACGAATCTAACGCAACTTGAATGAATCGAATCGGGTTTAAAACGCAAAAGTTATGAATGTTTTAAACCATACTGTAATTCGCGCGGACTAAATTACAGAACTGCCATCTTCTTCCTCTCTTCATCTTCTTCCTCCCATCCATGGAAGAGAGAGGAGAGGAAGGGGAGGGGGCTGCGCAGGGGAGGACCAGGTTGGGTCGGCCGGGGGTGGGCGCGGCTGCACGGGGCACGGCCACCGCTGCCGGGGAGGGGTGTGTGCGGGCGCGGGAGCACGGGAACGCGGGCGCCACCGCCGGCCACCGCCGCCGCCGCCGGGGAGGGAGAAAGGGGCGCCGTCGAGGAGGGGAAACGGAGGGGGGAGGGGCGCCGCCACCGGGGAAGGTAAGGGGAGAGTGGGAGAGGCTCTGCACGGACGGGAAAACGAAGAAACGAAGAAACCCTAGGTGCAACAATGGAGGTTTCTCACAGGGGAAGAAGACCCTCGCCGGAGCCGAGGAGAAATCCGTCGATTGCCGGAGATTCGGGGATCCAATCGATGAACTGAACGCGCTGCGACGAAGCCTTCGACGAGACGAACGCATCGGTACCCTCGGATTCCGCAGACGATGCACGGATTAGGAGTAATTGCTCGCCGGAGTTGTCGCCGGAGTTGGAACCGCCCCGAACTTCGGCGAGCAATACCGGGAGCTAGGGATTGGATTTGGGGGAAACATTTTGTGTTCTGGAACGGGCTCGACGAGATGAAGCCGGACATGTATATATACCTAGGGTTTGAACGAGATAAAAATTCGGTTAAAATTCGGATTTTACATTTTTTTTAAAATTCGAAAAAGCCTAGAAATCCATATTTTGTGCTCAAAATATTAGATATGCTTTCAAAAAATTCCAGAAAAATTCCTATAAATGTTTTGGCACCTAATGAACTCAAAAAACATAATTAGAATTTCTAAAAACATTTTTAAGTTCCTCAAATAAATAGATTTTGGTTTCCGGAAAATAGAAAAATATTCCGAAAATTATGAAAATTTACTGAGCGCTTCTATAAGATATGTTAACATGTTTCAAACACATTTTGCACTTAGAAACATCATACAACGGCATGAATGCAACAACCAAAGTGCCTCTAGGGCTCATTCCACTAGGCTTACGTTAATATAAAACAAAATAATTCTTCATTTTTAGGGAAAAGATAAAGGAAAGCGAAGAACTGAGAGAGTAACACCTGAATTTGGTGGATATTAGAAAAGAAATTTTATACCCCCAAATTCAGGGTGTTACAAATCTAACCCCCTTAACAGAATCTCGTCCTCGAGATTAAAGAAGAGGCTAGCAAGAAAATGAGATTGATTCATTAGTCTTTCGTAGCTTTTTCTAACTCAACTCTGCCTTCGCCGGCTTGACTTGTGAATTGGTTGCTTTGACCATCAGATGCTTGAGACTGATTGATGCAATTCTTGAGGATCTCCTGGACCTGTGGGTTAGGACCCACACACGCTTTCGCTGCGCCACTCTGATCTTGTTGGTTGATGTTGATCGCATTGTCTTCATCAGGGTTAGCCGCTAACCCCCTTAATAGGAGCATTGATACACACTTGATGAAGATGTTGCCGACTCTGATCTTGACTGATTTGGAGGAGTTGGAGGTTGCCAAAAGGACAGGTGCAAGAGGAAAGAATAACGAGAAAAGGTAAGTATAGACGGATTAGAGAGAGCAGGGGGAGAACCCAACTACTTAACTCTATGACACTCACCTAGTAAACAGATTCCATTGCGGTCCAAGGGCCACAACACATCAACACTCATTCCAAAGAAGCAAATCAGTCATAGCAGAAGGACAAACATCATGAGCACACATCAACAAACATCTCGTTGCTATACGTTCCTTTTAATTAAATGGTGGTCTTTCCTCTAAGGCCAACAAAAGGCAAGGGGAATAATAAGACATGGAGGGTAGGGGCATGAGCATAATAAAGGATGGAGCTAAAGCAATGATTGTAACTGACAAGGGAGAGAATGCAACCAAGGTCAGGATAGGTAAAACACCATTCTCAAATCGAGATGGAAAAGATGATATTTCAAAAGGTAGGCATAAGATAACATCATGGAAAGATCTAGAGATTACAAAGGTAAGGGAGGTGAAAGGCAAAAACACACCAAAAGATAGAGTTAGGACAAGACTTGCAACGCGACAGAGGAAAAAGGGAATGAACAAGAGCGGGATAGGCAGGACATCACTCTTGAAATGAAATGGGAGAGGAGGCTTTAAAATGCAGGTGCAAGATAAGCATCATGGTAAAGATCAAGGGATGACAAGGGTTAAGGTGATAACAGACAAACACAACCAAGGATGTATTTTAGACAAAACTTGTGAGGCATCAAAGAAGGGGAAGCAATCAATGATGAAGTAGGTGAGGCATTATCCTCAAACAACGATGAAAAAGAGCAGGCTTTAAAGGGTAGGTTCAAAGTAAGCATGAGGGCAAGGGCATAGATATCACGAGGGTTTAAAGGTGATAACAGACAAGGATGTAGGAGAGGAGGTAAATGCGCATAATAACCAAGGATATAAGTACCACAAAGGATGGAGTTAAGACAAGACCTGCAGATGAAAAATAAGGAGGTACGTCTAATGGCCAGATAGGTAAACAACCACTATCCAATTGAGGTGGAAGAGAGGAGATTTTAAAGAGCCAGAATAAAGATGAGTATCAAGGCAAGATCGATGGATGACAAGGAGGTGGTGATAGCAAATAAAACACATAGCAAAGGATGGAATTGAAACAAAACTTGTAAGGCGACAAGAAGTGAAAAGAAATCAAGGGAGAGGTAGGTAACTCGCAACTCTCAAACTAGGTTGAAAGAAAAGGGAGGATTTAAAGGATAAGTTTAAGGTAAGCATTTAGGTAGAAAACATAAATATCGCAAGGGCCAAAGGCGATAACGGACAAGGGTGTAAGAGAAAAGATAAAGGCATAGAAGAGCAAGTGGTACAAATACAATAACGAATGGAGTTAAGTCTAGGCCTACACGCGGTAAAGAAGAGGATATAGTCAAGGGTGAGATAAGTAAGAGACCACGCTTGAACTAAGGTGGGAGATTGGAGGTTTTAGATAACGAACATAGCGTAATCACCAAGGTAAGATTGAGAGATGAGAAGGGTAAAGGCAATAAGAAACAAAAGCACAACAAAGGATGAGGTTACAAACTCGCGAGCCAAAGAAGATGATACGACCAAGAGAAAGAAGGTATGAGACGAAAGAGGGGTGATTTTAAAGGGCAGGTATGAGACAAACATCAATGTAGGATATAGAGGTGTCAAGGGTGCATATGATAATAATTAAAAGCATAACAAAGGATATAGTTAAGGCAAGACTCGCGAAACGACAAAGTGGAGAAAACAATCAAGGGTCAGATAGGTAAGGTTCCAACAGAAGGGTTGAAGTAAAGATTCATTACCAAGTGGAGTTACAAGGAGTCAACGGGATCACCAAGGATATGCGAAGTAGAATGACCGCTCATGGATCATTAAGAAACAAGGGTGGTCAAGGGCACGTTAACTGAAACGTCTTAAACATATATTGGGATATAAAGGTAAGCACATATAAAAATAAGAGTAGGCAAGATTCCAATGGTACGAGCATACCAAGACCAAGGGCATAGAAATTGTTGAAAGATAGCGACTTACAACCGAATAAGAAATGATCCCAGAAGACAAGAAGGTCATGGACACCTAAACTGAACTGTTTAAATGAGCAATAGAGGTACAAGGGTAAGTACTTTAGATTAAGAGATAAGGGTATTAAAAATGCAAGGATACAAGCATGTCAATAACAAAATGGAATAGAGATGGTCAATTAGTAGCAATTTAATAATGGATGAGGAAAGAGTCCCAAAAGACTAAATGCTATGGTCAAAGATGTCGCAAGCACAAGATGAGATCAGATCTAATAGATTGAGAGAAGTATAGACCATACTAGAATAAAATACTTTTTGGCAAGGGGGCATATAGGAGCACTACATAGAATTAGTCGAGGTGACTAATATTTTGAAGCAGAATCAAGGATGAGATGAAGTAATAATCAATAAGTCCTTAAAACGGCCAATGCTACTCTAGGTCAGCGGTCCTACAGTCAGCCTGGCTTTGATACCACTTATGTCACACCCGGTTTTAGAAGGTAAACCGAATGCGAACCATGTACGTGCCAGGATCAGTTATTCACGTACACAGCGATTACATAAATGACTCATCATAGCACAATGCTTCGAATTACAATAAAGAGTAAGTAATAATATTACAGACTAGAGCCATTTACATAATATAAATCAAAGTACACAGAATCGAAACGTAGCCAACGTAAACAACCCACCACAGGCAGCTGACTGGGGGAGGTCGCTAGCCTAATCCTCGAACTCATCAACGTCCTGGAACTCCTGGAGGTCCACCTCGACACCTTCTTCTTTACCTGAGCATAGATTGCACCAAAGGCAACCTGGTGTTTTGTGAAAGCAAGGGTGAGTACACATCAACGTACTCAGCAAATGTCCCGTTTGGCTGAGGTGGACTAGCTTTATGTGGGGTTAAGCTCAAGCAGTTGCTTTTAGTTGGTCAGATATTTATTATTAGTGGAAGCCAAGTTTTATCATATAACCAACCCGTGAACCATTTCCTCATCGAGGAAACCTCATTATCATCATCGAACAAAATAATAAATAGAACCATTGCATCTCAGATCATCTGTATCTCAGATCGTCTGCATCTCTAATCAAAGAGGATCCCAAGGCCGCTCATAACCGTGAGCACGGCTGATATATCAGTTTCATTACCCTCTGCAGAGGTCGCACACTTTACCCATGAGCCGTGATTCCCGTTTTGCCCGAGGATCATGACTCCCCATTGATCACTTCCTAGGTGGTCCGGCAGGGTATCACTACGTAGCCTTTACAAAGATTCCCTAGAGGTCATAGCCGCCCGTTAGGTTTCTCCAGTTTGATAAACACAGTACCTCTCTGAGAGCACCTAGAGGGGGGGGTGAATAGGTGATCCTGTAAAACTTAAACTTATAGCCACAAAAACTTGTTAAGTGTTAGCACAATGATTGCCAAGTGGCTAGAGAGGAGGTCTTGCACAATACGATAATCACAAAGAATTCAACACAGAGAAGACACAATGATTTATCCCGTGGTTCGGCCAAGTACAAAACTTGCCTACTCCACGTTGTGGCGTCCCAACGGACGAGAGTTGCACTCAACTCCTCTCAAGTGATCCAATGATCAACTTGAATACCACAGTGTTATGCTTTTCTTTTCTTATCCCGTTCGCGAGGAATCTCCACAACTTGGAGCCTCTCGCCCTTACACTTTTGATGTTCACAAAGAATCACGGAGTAAGGAAGGGAAGCAACACACACAAATCCACAGCAAAATGCGCACACACACGGCCAAGAATCGAGCTCAAAGACTATCTCAAAGTTCTCACTAGAACGGAGCTCGAATCACTTAGAATGACAAACAAATGCGCAAAGACTGAGTGTGGATGATCAAGAATGCTCTAAGGTTGCTTGGTGTACTCCTCCATGCGCCTAGGGGTCCCTTTTATAGCCCCAAGGCAGCTAGGAGCCGTTGAGAACAAATCTGGAAGGCCATTCTTGCCTTCTGTCATCGGGCGCACCGGACAGTCCGGTGCACACCGGACACTGTCCGGTGCCCGATTTCCTTCCTTAAACAGCGCTGCCGACCGTTGCAGATCTGGGAGCCGTTGGCGCACCGGACATGTCCGGTGCCCCCTTCCGACCGTTGGCTCGGCCACGTGTCTCGCGCAGATCGCGCGGCCGACCGTTGGTCCAGCCGACCGTTGGCTCACCGGACAGTCCGGTGCACACCGGACAGTCCGGTGGATTTTAGCCGTACGCCGTCGGTGAATTCCCGAGAGCGGCTAGTTCGCGCCGAGTCAGCCTGGCGCACCGGACACTGTCCGATGCACCACCGGACAGTCCGGTGTGCCAGACCGAGCTGAGCCTTGGCTGTACACAGCCAAGTCTTTTGCCCCTCTCTTCTTTTCTTCTTCTTTCTGTTTCTAACACTTAGACAATTATATTAGTACACAAAACCAATGTACTAAGGCTTAGAAACATACCTTTACATCATGATTTGCACTTTGTTCATCCATGGACATAAATTCACATTTAAGCACTTGTGTTGGCACTCAATCACCAAAATACTTAGAAATGGCCCAAGGGCACATTTCCCTTTCAATCTCCCCCTTTTTGGTGATTTATGCCAACACAACATAAAGCAACTAGAACAAGTGCAAACTCACTTCAAATAAAATAAATTTGAGTTTTATTCAATTTTGGCATATATGGATCATCCTTTGCCACCACTTGGTTTGTTTTTGCAAATCAAACTCAAATCTCTATCTCTAAGTCAAACACACATGTTGAAGCATAAAGAGAGTCATTCCAAAAGAGATTGATCAAAGATTTCAAAAACTCCCCCTTTTTCCCATAATTACTACTTCTCCCCACAAGAAGCCAACTTTTGACACAAGAGACAATAAAAGAGTTTTGACAAACCAAAAGCTCTACTTTACTATTTTAAAATTTCTCAAGTGGTAGCTGATCCATTTATTGCTTTGGCCTTTATTTTCTCCCCCTTTGGCATCAAGCACCAAAACGGGATTAATCTTGGCCCTTTAACCCCATTGCCTCACCAAATCTTCAAATAAGAGCGAATAGGCAATAAGAGTTTAAAGATGAACTTGGAAAAGTTACTCTATTCATCGGAGTGCAGTGGAAGTCTTTGCATGGTCCAAGTCCACCTTTTCCCTTTCAATTCTCCTTCAAGACTAAATCAAGCAAACTCAAGCATATGGTTAGTCTTAAAGGGTCAAGTTGTAACACAACTCCCCCTAAACTTGTGCATTACTTGCACAAGGACTTGTGAGGTCCGGGGAGTGCTTGTACAACTTGAGCACCATAAATAAGCAACACAATGCAGAATGAACATGATCAAGGCATAAACACATGTATGCTACAATTCAATCCAAGTTCCGCGAATCTAAGACATTTAGCTCACTACGCAGCCTGCAAAAGGTCTTCTCATCTAGAGGCTTGGTAAAGATATCGGCTAGCTGGTTTTCGGAGCTAACATGAAACACTTCGATATCCCCCTTTTGCTGGTGGTCTCTCAAAAAGTGATGCCGGATGTCAATGTGCTTTGTGCGGCTGTGTTCAACAGGATTTTCCGCCATGCGGATAGCACTCTCATTATCACATAGGAGTGGGACTTTGCTCAGATTGTAGCCAAAGTCCCTGAGGGTTTGCCTCATCCAAAGTAGTTGCGCGCAACACTGTCCTGCGGCAACATACTCGGCCTCAGCGGTGGATAGGGCAACGGAAGTTTGTTTCTTAGATTTCCATGACACCAAGGACCTTCCTAAGAATTGGCACGTCCCCGATGTACTCTTCCTATCAACCTTACATCCAGCATAATCGGAGTCTGAATATCCAATCAAGTCAAAGGTAGACCCCTTTGGATACCAGAGCCCGAGGCAAGGCGTAGCAACTAAATATCTAAGGATTCGCTTCACCGCCACTAAGTGACACTCCTTAGGATCGGATTGAAATCTAGCACACATGCATACGCTAAGCATAATATCCGGTCTACTAGCACATAAATAAAGCAAAGAACCTATCATTGACCGGTATGCTTTTTGATCAACAGACTTACCTCCTTTGTTGAGGTCGGTGTGTCCGTCGGTTCCCATCGGCGTCTTTGCGGGCTTGGCGTCCTTCATCCCAAACCGCTTTAGCAAATCTTGCGTGTACTTTGTTTGAGAAATGAAGGTGCCGTCCTTGAGTTGCTTCACTTGGAACCCAAGGAAGTAGTTCAACTCGCCCATCATCGACATCTCGAATTTCTGCGTCATCACCCTGCTAAACTCTTCACAAGACTTTTTATTAGTAGAACCAAATATTATGTCATCGACATAAATTTGGCACACAAATAAATCACCATCGCATGTCTTTGTAAAAAGAGTTGGATCGGCTTTCCCAACCTTGAAAGCGTTAGCAATTAAGAAATCTCTAAGGCATTCATACCATGCTCTTGGGGCTTGCTTAAGTCCATAGAGCGCCTTAGAGAGCTTACACACATGGTCGGGGTACCGTTCATCCTCGAAGCCAGGGGGTTGCTCTACGTACACCTCCTCCTTGATCGGCCCATTGAGGAAAGCGCTCTTCACATCCATTTGGTACAACCTGAAAGAATGGTGAGCGGCATATGCTAGCAAGATACGAATTGATTCTAGCCTAGCCACAGGAGCAAATGTCTCCTCAAAGTCCAAACCTGCGACTTGGGCATAACCTTTTGCCTTAAGTCGAGCCTTGTTCCTTGTTACCACCCCGTGCTCGTCTTGTTTATTGCGGAACACCCACTTGGTTCCCACAATATTTTGTTTAGGACGAGGCACCAGCGTCCAAACTTCATTCCTTTTGAAGTTGTTGAGCTCCTCTTGCATGGCCAACACCCAGTCCGGATCAAGCAAGGCCTCTTCTACCCTGAAAGGCTCAATAGAAGAGACGAAGGAGTAATGCTCACAAAAATTAACTAAACGAGATCGAGTAGTTACTCCCTTGCTGATATCACCTAGAATTTGGTCGACGGGATGATCCCTTTGGATCATCGCTCGAACTTGGGTTGGAGGTGCCGGTTGCGCTTCTTCCTCCATCACATGATCATCTTGTGCTCCCCCTTGATCACACGCCTCCTGTTGATGAACCTGTTCATCGTCTTGAGTTGGAGGATGCACCAAGGTTGAGGAAGAAGGTTGATCTTGCTCCTTATGTTCCTGTGGTCGTACTTCACCAATCGCCATGGTTCGTATAGCGGCCATCGGAACATCTTCTTCATCTATATCATCAAGATCAACAACTTGCTCTCTTGGAGAGCCATTAGTCTCATCAAATACAACGTCGCTAGAGACTTCAACCAAACCCGATGATTTGTTGAAGACCCTATACGCCTTTGTATTTGAATCATAACCTAACAAAAACCCTTCTACAGCTTTGGGAGCAAACTTAGAATTTCTACCTTTCTTCACTAGAATGTAGCATTTGCTCCCAAATACACGAAAGTACGATACATTGGGTTTGTTACCGGTTAGCAGCTCATACGACGTCTTCTTGAGGAGGCGATGTAGGTAGACCCGGTTGATGGCGTGGCAAGCCGTGTTCACGGCTTCCGACCAAAAGCACTCGGGGGTCTTGAATTCTCCAAGCATTGTCCTCGCCATGTCGATTAGCGTCATGTTCTTCCTCTCTACCACACCGTTTTGCTGTGGTGTGTAGGGAGCGGAGAACTCGTGCTTGATCCCTTCCTCCTCAAGGAACTCCTCCACTTGAAGGTTCTTGAACTCGGACCCGTTGTCGCTCCTTATCTTCTTCACCTTGAGCTCAAACTCATTTTGAGCTCTCCTGAGGAAGCGCTTTAGGGTCCCTTGGGTTTCAGACTTATCCTGCAAAAAGAACACCCAAGTGAAGCGGGAAAAGTCATCAACAATAACTAGACCATACTTACTTCCTCCTATGCTTAGATAGGCGACGGGTCCGAAGAGGTCCATATGTAGCAGCTCCAGGGGTCTTGATGTTGTCATCACATTCTTGGTGT
Organism: Zea luxurians; assembly: GCA_029449295.1. Taxonomy (NCBI): domain Eukaryota; kingdom Viridiplantae; phylum Streptophyta; class Magnoliopsida; order Poales; family Poaceae; genus Zea; species Zea luxurians. Next base: position 59,250,404 of record JAOPSE010000023.1, on the reverse strand, counting down.
GATGAGAGCCTCCCACCTGTTTCCCTGCTTGACAAGCTGCACAAGGTCTATCTTTTTCGAAATGTACATTGGTTAGACCTATCACGTGTTCTCCCTTTAGAAGCTTGTGGAGGTTCTTCATCCCCACATGTGCTAAGCGGCGATGCCACAACCAGCCCATGCAAGTCTTAGCCATTAAGCATGCATCTAGACCGGCCTCTTCTTTTGCAAAATCAACTAAGTAAAGTTTGCCGTCTAGTACACCCTTAAAAGCTAGTGAACCATCACCTCTTCTAAAGACAGACACATCTACATTTGTAAATAAACAGTTGTATCCCATATTACACAACTGACTAACAGATAGCAAATTGTAACCAAGAGACTCTACTAAAAACACATTTGAAATAGAGTGCTCATTAGAAATTGCAATTTTACCTAGCCCTTTTACCTTGCCTTGATTCCCATCACCGAATATGATTGAATCTTGGGAATCTTTATTCTTGACGTAGGAAGAGAACATCCTCTTTTCCCCCGTCATGTGGTTTGTGCATCCGCTGTCGATAATCCAGCTTGAGCCCCCGGATGCATAAACCTGCAAGGCAATTTTAGGCTTGGGTTTTAGGTACCCAACTCATGTTGGGTCCTACAAGGTTAGCACAAATGTCCTTAGGGACCCAAATGCAAGTTTTATCACCCTTGCATTTAGCCCCTAACTTCCTAGCAATTACCTTTCTATCCTTTCTACAAATTGCAAAGGAAGCATTCAAAGCATGATATATTGTAGAAGGTTCATTCACTATTTTCCTAGGAGCATGAATAACATTCTTTCTAGACACATGATGAATAGCATTTCTCCTAGACATATTTCTACTATGCATATAGGAAGAGCTAGAAGCAATTATGACATGAGAATCAAAATCATCACAAGCATTGTAACTCCTATAAGCATTTCTAGTTTGTCTCCTATCATGATACAAAAAGGCATGGTTCTTTTTAGCACTAGTAGCCATAGGGGCCTTCCCTTTCTCCTTAGCGGGAATAGGAGCCTTATGGCTTGTTAAGTTCTTGGCTTCCCTTTTGAAGCCAAGTCCATCCTTAATGGAGGGGTGTCTACCAACAGTGTAGACATCCCTAGCAAATTTCAGTTTCTTAAAATCACTCTTGCTAGTCTTGAGTTGAGCATTAAGACTAGCTAATTCATCATTCAATTTTGAAATAGAAACTAAGTGTTCACTACAAGCATTAATATCAATGTCCTTACACCTAGTGCAAATTTCAACATGTTCAACACAAGAAGTGGATTTATTTGCTTCTACTAGTTTAGCATTTAAATCATCGTTTATGCTCTTTAAGTTAGAAATAGAATCATGGCATGTAGACACTTCACAAGCAAGCATTTCATTCCTCTTAATTTCTAATGCAAGGGATTTTTGAGCCTCTACAAACTTATCATGTTCTTCATACAACAAATCCTCTTGCTTTTCTAAAAGTATATTCTTTTCATTCAGGGCATCAATTAATTCATTAATTTTGTCTACCTTGGTTCTATCTAGGCCTTTGAACAAACATGAATAATCTACTTCATCCTCATCACTAGATTCGTCCTCACTTGAAGAAGCATAGGTAGAGTTGCGAGTACATACCTTCTTCTCCCTTGCCATAAGGCATGTGTGACGCTCGTTGGGGAAGAGGGTTGATTTGTTGAAGGCGGTGGCGGCGAGTCCTTCATTGTCGGAGTCGGAAGAGGAGCAATCCGAGTCCCACTCCTTGCCTAGATGTGCCTCGCCCTTTGCCTTCTTGTAATGCTTCTTCTTCTCCCTCTTGTTCCCTTGGTCTTGATCACTATCATTGTCGGGACAGTTAGCAATAAAATGACCAAGCTTACCGCATTTGAAGCATGAGCGCTTCCCCTTGGCTTTGTTCTTGCTTGGCTGTCCCTTGCGACCTTTTAGTGCCGTCTTGAATCTTTTGATGATGAGGGCCATCTCTTCATCATTAAGACCGGCCGCCTCAATTTGCGCCACCTTGCTGGGTAGCGCCTCCTTGCTCCTTGTTGCCTTGAGAGCAATGGGTTGAGGCTCATGGATTGGGCCATTCAACGCGTCGTCCACGTACCTCGCCTCCTTAATCATCATTCGCCCGCTTACAAATTTTCCAAGAATTTCCTCGGGCGACATCTTGATGTACCTAGGATTTTCACGAATATTGTTCACCAAGTGAGGATCAAGAATGGTAAATGACCTTAGCATTAGGCGGACGACGTCGTGGTCCGTCCATCGCGTGCTTCCGTAGCTCCTTATTTTGTTGATAAGGATCTTGAGCCGGTTATATGTTTGTGTCGGCTCCTCGCCCCTTATCATCGCGAATCGTCCGAGCTCGCCCTCCACCAACTCCATCTTGGTGAGTAAGGTGACATCATTTCCCTCATGAGAGATCTTGAGGGTGTCCCAAATCTGCTTGGCATTGTCCAAGCCGCTCACCTTGTGATACTCGTCCCTGCACAAAGAGGCTAGCAACACAGTAGTAGCTTGTGCATTTTTATGGATCTGTTCATTTATAAATGAAGGGCTATCCGAGCTATCAAATTTCATTCCACTTTCCACAATCTCCCAAATGCTTGGATGGATAGAAAATAGGTGAGTACGCATTTTGTGACTCCAAAATCCGTAGTCCTCTCCATCAAAGTGAGGAGGTTTGCCAAGTGGAATGGGGAGCAAATGAGTATTTGAGCTATGCGGAATGCGCGAATAATCAAAAGAAAAGTTTGAGTTAACCGTCTTTTGTTTGTAGTCGTTGTCCTCATCCTTTTGGGAAGAAGTAGACTCATCGCTGTCGTAGTAGACGATCTCCTTGATGCGTCTTGTCTTCTTCTTCTTCCCATCTTTGCGTCTGTGGCCCGAGCTTGAGTCGTTGGACTTGTCATCCCTTGGCTCGTTGACGAAGGACTCCTTCTCCTTATCGTTGATCACGATTCCCTTCCCCTTAGGATCCATCTCTTCGGGCGGTTAGTCCCTTTCCTGAAGAGAACGGCTCCGATACCAATTGAGAGCACCTAGAGGGGGGGGGGGGTGAATAGGTGATCCTGTAAAACTTAAACTTATAGCCACAAAAACTTGTTAAGTGTTAGCACAATGATTGCCAAGTGGCTAGAGAGGAGGTCTTGCACAATACGATAATCACAAAGAATTCAACACAGAGAAGACACAGTGATTTATCCCGTGGTTCGGCCAAGTACAAAACTTGCCTACTCCACGTTGTGGCGTCCCAACGGACGAGAGTTGCACTCAACTCCTCTCAAGTGATCCAATGATCAACTTGAATACCACAGTGTTATGCTTTTCTTTTCTTATCCCGTTCGCGAGGAATCTCCACAACTTGGAGCCTCTCGCCCTTACACTTTTGATGTTCACAAAGAATCACGGAGTAAGGAAGGGAAGCAACACACACAAATCCACAGCAAAATGCGCACACACACGGCCAAGAATCGAGCTCAAAGACTATCTCAAAGTTCTCACTAGAACGGAGCTCGAATCACTTAGAATGACAAACAAATGCGCAAAGACTGAGTGTGGATGATCAAGAATGCTCTAAGGTTGCTTGGTGTACTCCTCCATGCGCCTAGGGGTCCCTTTTATAGCCCCAAGGCAGCTAGGAGCCATTGAGAACAAATCTGGAAGGCCATTCTTGCCTTCTGTCATCGGGCGCACCGGACAGTCCGGTGCACACCGGACACTGTCCGGTGCCCGATTTCCTTCCTTAAACAGCGCTGCCGACCGTTGCAGATCTGGGAGCCGTTGGCGCACCGGACATGTCCGGTGCCCCCTTCCGACCGTTGGCTCGGCCACGTGTCTCGCGCAGATCGCGCGGCCGACCGTTGGTCCAGCCGACCGTTGGCTCACCGGACAGTCCGGTGCACACCGGACAGTCCGGTGGATTTTAGCCGTACGCCGTCGGCGAATTCCCGAGAGTGGCTAGTTCGCGCCGAGTCAGCCTGGCGCACCGGACACTGTCCGGTGCACCACCGGACAGTCTGGTGTCCCAGACCGAGCTGAGCCTTGGCTGTACACAGCCAAGTCTTTTGCCCCTCTCTTCTTTTCTTCTTCTTTCTGTTTCTAACACTTAGACAATTATATTAGTACACAAAACCAATGTACTAAGGCTTAGAAACATACCTTTACATCATGATTTGCACTTTGTTCATCCATGGACATAAATTCACATTTAAGCACTTGTGTTGGCACTCAATCACCAAAATACTTAGAAATGGCCCAAGGGCACATTTCCCTTTCACTCTCCGCGTAGGAGGGTGACTAACAAAAGCAAAACGAAAGAACCTCGGCACCCAGCCTCGGCAGAGCAAGCACTGTGCCTGGACCCCATTGACGGCACGATAGCGAAGCAACTACACCTCTAGTTCCTCTAATTAATTAGCTAAGGGCGCCCCATTTCACCCTCATGGCTGCACTGTTATCCCGGGTGGTCTCTCAACGAACAGGTCCTTACGGAGAGGTACTCAGGAAACAGCCTGAGCCCCCTAGTATATCACAAGATCACCAACATCATCAGGATAACAGTATCATAAATAGTTACATCATGTTCATTGATTAAGTTAAGGCAATAGCAAAATGCTAACCATAACAACCCAGAAGGTCATCAAGGATAAAGTAAAGTGTAAAGCTAGTCAATCCTTAGGTTTCAAGTAAGTAATGCGGGGTAGTAAGTTATAAATGAATAGGACATAATGGGTCAGAGGACACTTGCCTTCACCAAACAGATGCTCAGGATCTTCCATCTCGTAGAGCTCGAGGAGCTTGATCACTTGGTCACCAAAGCTTGACCTTCGATCTCTCGAAGCTCGGAAACGGATCGCAAACTATTTGCGACGCACAGCGAATACCAACAGGCACAAACAAACAAACATATACATATGCATAAGAACATCACACCATACAAGATAAAATGTTATAAAAGCGAGCAATAAAAAATAGAGAACGCTTCTACGGTTACGCGAGAAAAGGAACCATGATAGACGAAGCTATGGTCGAGGGGTTAGCACGTTTACGTGAAACAAGTACTAATTAAAACATCCAATTCAACATAATTATATTAATTGATATTAATCAAATGTAAATTAATACTACTACTTAGTTTTGACTAACTTACTATTTTAATAGTTGACAGTTAAGCAAGTAACTTAATGAATATGAGCGATTCTAAGCGAGACGAATTAATGACGCACGACGTGCAAACACGATGTGCGCAACGCGCGGACACAAACGACTTAACACGCGGACAACGTGCGATACGCGCGAACGGCACGCGGCAAGGCGCGCGACACACGCGAACGACACACGACAACGCGTGCGAACAACACGCGCAACACTCGCGAACGACATACGACGACGTGCGCGAAACAACATCGCGGCACGCGCGGACCGACATGCGAAACTAATAATTAAACAACATGATTAAACTAAATAGTTATTAATAAATAACATTTCAGTTAAGGGTAATCATATTGGTGACTAATTATAAATGCGCAAATCGAATTACTAAATTAGGTTTTTAAATTGAAACGTCGTTCTAGTAGTCACTGGTTAAACAAACATTTAACTAAATTAAATAAAATATGCAAAAATTGGGATAAATATTTATAAATTAAGATAATTTTAATACGAATCTAACGCAACTTGAATGAATCGAATCGGGTTTAAAACGCAAAAGTTATGAATGTTTTAAACCATACTGTAATTCGCGCGGACTAAATTACAGAACTGCCATCTTCTTCCTCTCTTCATCTTCTTCCTCCCATCCATGGAAGAGAGAGGAGAGGAAGGGGAGGGGGCTGCGCAGGGGAGGACCAGGTTGGGCCGGCCGGGGGTGGGCGCGGCTGCACGGGGCGCGAGGGGCGCGGCCACCGCTGCCGGGGAGGGGTGCGCGCGGGCGCGGGAGCACGGAAACGCGGGCGCCACCGCCGGCCACCGCCGCCGCCGCCGGGGAGGGAGAAAGGGGCGCCGTCGAGGAGGGGAAACGGAGGGGGGAGGGGCGCCGCCACCGGGGAAGGTAAGGGGAGAGTGGGAGAGGCTCTGCACGGACGGAAAAACGAAGAAACGAAGAAACCTTAGGTGCAACAATGGAGGTTTCTCACCGGGGAAGAAGACCCTCGCTGGAGCCGAGGAGAAATCCGTCGATTGCCGGAGATTCGGGGATCCAATCGATGAACCGAACGCGCTGCGACGAAGCCTTCGACGAGACGAACGCATCGGTACCCTCGGATTCCGCAGACGATGCACGGATTGGGAGTAATTGCTCGCCGGAGTTGTCACCGGAGTTGGAACCGCCCCGAACTTCGGCGAGCAATACCGGGAGCTAGAGATTGGATTTGGGGGAAACGTTTTGTGTTCTGGAACGGGCTCGACGAGATGAAGCCGGACATGTATATATACCTAGGGTTTGAACGAGATAAAAATTCGGTTAAAATTCGGATTTTACATTTTTTTTAAAATTCGAAAAAGCCTAGAAATCCATATTTTGTGCTCAAAATATTAGATATGCTTTCAAAAAATTCCAGAAAAATTCCTATAAATGTTTTGGCACCTAATGAACTCAAAAAACATAATTAGAATTTCTAAAAACATTTTTAAGTTCCTCAAATAAATAGATTTTGGTTTCCGGAAAATAGGAAAATATTCCGAAAATTATGAAAATTTACTGAGCGCTTCTATAAGATATGTTAACATGTTTCAAACACATTTTGCACTTAGAAACATCATACAACGGCATGAATGCAACAACCAAAGTGCCTCTAGGGCTCATTCCACTAGGCTTACGTTAATATAAAACAAAATAATTCTTCATTTTTAGGGAAAAGATAAAGGAAAACGAAGAACTGAGAGAGTAACACCTGAATTTGGTGGATATTAGAAAAGAAATTTTGTACCCCCAAATTCAGGGTGTTACACATGCGAAGGGCCAAGTCACTGGTATGGTCTGCAATTGCTGTGCCGGTAGGTGTTGTTGCTTCGACAAGTACTGGCAAGCTTCGCACCTCTGAACTAACTCGGCTGCGTCATTCTTCGCTGTTGGCCAATAGAATCCTGACCTGAAGACCTTTCCGACTAGTGTCTTGGATGCTGCTTGTATTGCACATTGCCCGGCATGGACCTCATCCAGAAGTCGCTTCCCAGTAGATGAGAGAATGCATTTCATGAAGACGCCCGATGCACCCCTTCTGTATAATGTCTCCCCAATGAGCGTGTAGTGAGCCGACTGTCCGGCGATACGCTCGGCTGCATTTTTGTCATCTGGTTCCCCTTCATTCTTTATATACCCGATGATTGGCCTTCTCCAATCATCAGAGTCTGACTCTGGTTGATTCACGATATTACACTCCTCTGCTTGATCTATTGAGATGCTCGGCTGTAGTATTTCTTGCACAAAGACTCCAGGTGGGACCTGAGTTCGACTGGATCCTAGCTTGGACAATACATCGGCTGCCGTGTTCCGATCTCTTTCTACATGATGAAATTCCAGACCCTCAAATTTATCTTCCAGTTTTCGGATGGCAGAGCAGTACTTTCCCATTGAATTGCTTGAACAATCTCATTCTTTGTTTATCTGGCTTATGACTACCAGAGAGTCTTCGTACACCATCAATCTCTTGATGCCCAATGATATGACGATGTTCAATCCATGGATCAGAGCTTCATACTCGGCTGCATTGTTGGAGGCTGGAAACAGCAACTGGAGGGCATATTTGAGGTGCTCGCCTCCAGGTGCGGTGAAGAGAATTCCTGCTCCTACTCCCTGCAGCTTCAGCGAGCCATCAAAATACATTCGCCATACTTCTGCAGTCTCTGGGCTATCTGGTACTTGATGTTCAGTCCACTCTGATACGAAGTCAACCAATGCTTGAGTTTTGATGGCAGTGCGAGGTCGAAATTCGATGTCATGAGATCCCAGCTCACAGGCCCACTTGGCTATTCGGCCAATGGCTTCCTTGTTGTGAAGAATATCCCCTATTGGAAAACCAGTAACTACTATGACTTTGTGATTGTCAAAGTAGTGATGTAGCTTGCGGGCAGTTAGAAGTACTGCATATAATAGCTTCTGAACTTGAGGATACTTTTTCTTCGAGGGACCCAGAACTTCACTGATGAAGTAAACATGATGTTGCACTGGGTAGGCATGTCCTTCTTCTGCTCGCTCGACTACCAACGCGGTGCTTACCACGTGAGTCGTGCAAGAGATATACAGCAGCAGATCTTCAGCTGGTTGAGTTGACGTGGCTCGTCGAGGCGGCTTCAGTACTGGTGGTGTCGTCAAGAATTTCTTCAGTGCATCTAGAGCTTCCTGTGCTTCCGAAGTCCACTGAAACTTATCCACTTTCTTGAGTAGCTTGTAAAATGGTAAACCTTTTTCTCCCAGCCTGGATATGAATCTGCTCAGAGCTGCCATACATCCAGTAAGTCGCTGAACCTTCTTTTGTGATCGTGGTGCTTCCATTTTCATGATGGCTTCGATCTTATCAGGATTAGCCTCAATTCCCCGGTGGCTGACAATAAATCCGAGTAACTTTCCTACTGGTACCCCGAAAACACATTTTTCGAGATTAAGCTTCCATCGATACCGTCGTAGACTGTTGAAAACCAGCTGCAAGTCCTCAATGAAGTTTTCCGAGTTCTCTGTTTTGATTACCACATCATCTACGTAGGCTTCCACACGCTTGCCCCAGTGATCAGCTAAGCATGTTTGAATAGCTCTCTGATAAGTCGCTCCAGCGTTTTTGAGGCCGAACGACATGGAGGTATAACAGAAAGCACCAAACGGAGTGATGAACGCTGTTTTTTCCTCGTCTTCCTTTGCCAAACTAATCTGATGGTATCCGGAATAGCAATCTAGGAAAGACAGCACAGAACATCCAGCGGTGGAGTCCACCACCTGGTTTATCCTCGGGAGCCCGAAGGGATCCTTTGGACAATGTTTGTTGAGATCAGTATAGTCGACGCACATGCGCCAATCCACTTTATTCTTTTTGAGTACAAGAACAGGGTTGGCTAACCACTCGGGGTGTAACACCTCTCTAATGAATCCAGCCGCGACCAAGCGAGCTAGCTCGGCGCGAATGGCCTCTCTCTTGTCGGGTGTGAAACGGCGTAGTTTTTGTCGGATCGGCCTTGCCTGGGGATAGATCTTCAGTTTGTGCTCGGTCAGTTCTCTTGGGACTCCCGGCATATCCGCAGGTTGCCATGCGAATACGTCTCGGTTATCTTGCAGAAACTGGACGAGCACGTCTTCCTATTTGTCATCTAGGCTGGAGCTGATGATGGCAGTCTTGCGTTCATCAGCGAACCCTAGGTTGATCCTTTTAGTTTCTTCAGTCGGTCGCATAGAGGTCGCGGCTTGGGCTTCGTTCGCCGGCGCTGTAAAGTCTTCCTCAGGCTTAGAGTTCGCCTGCGCCGAAGAAGTCGCCGGTGGTTTGGTGGTGAGAGCCGCTTGGATGGCCACTCAGAAACACTCTATGGCGCCTTGGAAGTCAGCGCGCACAGTTATGATTCCTTGTGGTCCTGGCATCTTCAGTATCATGTACGTGTAATGCGGAATGGCCATGAATTTTGCCAATCCCGGCCTCCCGATGATGGTGTTGTACCCGCAGTCGAAGTTCGCCACTTCGAACCTCAGGAACTCGGTTCTGTAGTTATCCGGAGTTCCGAAGGTGACGGGCATGTAGATGTGGCCCAGTGGGTATTCTCCTTCAGTCGGCACGATGCCGAAGAAAGGAGTGTCAGACTCATGGAGCTCTTTGGGGTGAACTCCCAAGCCTTGGAGTGTCCGAGGGAAGGTGACGTTGATGCTGCTCCCCCCGTCCACCAACACCTTCTTCACCCTGCTCTCTCGGATCACCGGATCAACGAGGAGCGGGTATTTGCCTGGGTGGTTGAAGTTGAGCCATTGATCCGCCCGAGTGAAAGTGATCGGGTGCTCCGACCACCGGTATGGGGCGGGAGGACCGGTGGTCGCCACCAATATCTGGCGATCGTTGAGCTTTTGTTGTGTTCTATTCTCCTGTGATCTGTGTCCTCCGAAGATGACGTTGACCTCCCTGTCAACGCACGGGAACGCTCCTCCTCCTCCCTCCTCCCGCTGCTGGGGTTGTCGTGGTTCTTCTGGCCCTCCCCTTGGCGGAGGAGGAGGTAGAGGTTGGAAGGGTCGGCTATGCCCGACGGAGTGCTTGAAGTCCCGACAGTTCCGAAGAGTGTGGCGCATGTCCTTGTGGTATGGACACTGGGCGTCGAGGATGTCGTCCAGCGTGCGCTCGCCTCCGCGGGGTCCTCCCCGGGCGCGAGAGGCTGGTGGTCCGGCGGTGTAACGCCCCGAATTTTGCAGTTGAATTTTTTCTTTTCTTTACTCGCCAAATTCGGGCGTTACCTTTTCTTTTTCTTTTCCCCTCGCTAAACCTTGACCTTTTCCAAAGTTTTAGCGGGATTCGGTTTGGATTTCCCGTGTAAGAAAAACTCTAAAATACTATATGTTGTTTGATGCACCATGCCGAACCTTGCATTTTTTTTGATTGCTTTGAAAGTGCAAATGCATTCATGTAGAAAGGTCGGATTTCAAAAACGAGGAGAAAATCTTTTCTTTCTTTTTTTCTCTCTCTCTCTCTCTCTCCTCTTTTTCTCTCTCTCCTCTCTTTCTCTCCCTTCCGCGCCGTGGGCCGACCCCGGCCGGCCCAGCCGCCCTGGCGCGCCCCTTTGGGCCCAAAAAGGCCCAGCCGCCCCCACCTCCCCTTTTCTCCCCAATTCTCTCTCTCTCCCTCTCATTTTCCCTCTCTCTCTCCCTAGCCGCCATCCCCTACGCCCCTGCCCTAAGCCGCCGCCGCCCCCTGCCGCCGGCCGCCCCTCACCGTCGCTCCCCGACGCCGGTGAGCCCCCCCTCCTCTCTCCTCCCTCCCTCTCCCCTCTCCCCTTCTCTCCCTCCCCGGCCCAACCGCCCAGCCGCCCGGCCGCTCGGCTGCCCTGGCCGCGCCCAGCCGGCCTCGGCCGCGCCCAGCCGCGCGTCCGGCCGCACCCGGCCGCCCCAGCCCCCGCCCAGCCGGCCCCTGGCCAACCTCGGCCGCCCGCCTGGCCCGCCCGCCTGGCCCCTGGCCGCCGGCTCGGCCGGTCTTGGCCACCAGCTCGGCCGGTCCTGGCCGCCGGTTCAACCGGGCCGGCTCAGCTCAGCCGCCCTCCCCCGCGTTCGGCCGCCCCGGCCGCCCAGCCTAGCCGCTCTGCCTAGGGCCGGTTCAACCGCCCCCCCTCTGTTTTTTATTTTTTTTATTATTTTATTTTATTTACTTTCTGTTATCATAGCTATTTTATTTTAGGTAGGCTAATCATTGTTCATGCTATGGAAAATAGGAAGTTTAATTTAGAATTTTGTTGCGCTAGTTGATTCATTTAGTTAATTGTTTATCTCGTTCAATGTTGATCAACTTAAAATGACTAAGTTTCCATTAGTGTATATAACAGAATTCTTTTGTCAAGAACCAATTGTAATTAATCATTAGTGCATAAGCTTTAACCCCCTGCGAGACCCTTCCCGTTTCTTTCTAACCATAACAAATGCAATATCGAATGTCATACTTGATGCATATTCGCTTTACTTGTTCCCTTGTATGGTGTACTGTTCTTTTGTATTAAATATGTGGATGTATGTATGTTTGCGCTCGCATAGAGAACGATCCGGTCGAAGAGCCCGAGGAATTCGCAGGAGAAGCCCCTGAGCAGCAGTCGGTTGGTGGAGGCAAGTGTCCTTTGACCTATCTCTGTCCTATTCATTCTGTAATTCACCTCCCGCATTACACATTTATACCTAAGGATTGACTAGCTTTTGTTATCCATGTCCTTGTTTACCTATTTGGGTCGGATTATTACTGCTTAGTCTGATGCTATTGCTCAACTCTAATCAATGAACATGATGTGATTATCTATGATACGCTGTTTTCCCTTCTTATTTATGATTATATTTGTGACCTTCAAGGGGACTCGAGCGGTTTCTCGAGTGCCTCTCCGTAAGGACCTGTTCAATGGATGACCGCCCGGGAAAACAGTGCAACCATGAGGGTGGAATGGGACGCCCTTAGCTGAATAATTAGAGGAACCGGGGTGTAGTTCGCTTAGCCGTTGTGCCGTCAATGGGGCTCGGTGTATGCGGCTCGCTCTGCCAAGGTTGATTTGTCCCTTGGGGAGGAGTGCGGTACATTTAGGAAACCTAACGGGTGGCTACAGCCCCGGGGAATCTTTGTAAAGGCTACGTAGTGAGACCCTGCCTATTCACCTTGGTAGTGTTTAAGGGTTTGATCGGCCTGAAGCAAGAGGGAATCACGGCTTGTGGGTAAAGTGCGCAACCTCTGCAGAGTGTTATGAAACTGATATATCAGCCGTGCTCACGGTTATGAGCGGCCAAGGGAGCTCCAGAGATTAGTGATACTTGATCAGAGACATTTTGGTACAGGTGGCAATGAGATTGATGGTTCTGATTATGATTATGGTATTGGTAAGTGGTATTCTTTCCGTTTGAAAAGGATACATCGGGCTAATAACTTGGGTTAATGTTAAAACCTGGCTTTCTACTAGTAAGTAATAACCTGACCAACTAAAAGTAACTGCTTGACTTATCCCCACATAAAGCTAGTCCACTACAGCCAAACAGGATACTTGCTGAGTATGTTGATGTGTACTCACCCTTGCTCTACACACCAAATCCCCCCCCAGGTTGTCAGCATTGCAACCACTGCTCAGGAGAAGATGAAGCTGTGGAAGGAGACTTCCAGGAGTTCCAAGACTATGACGAGTTCTAGGCGTGGGTTAGCGGCAACCCCTAGTCGGCTGCCTGTGAAGGCCGCGTTATCTACGTTTCTTTTCCGCACTTTGATTTATTGTAAGAACTATATGGACGTCTCAGACGTATGATGTAATCGACTATTATTTCCCTTTTAATACTATTTGAGCACTGTGTGATGATGTCCATGTTATGTAACTGCTGTGTACGTGAATAACTGATCCTGGCACGTACATGGTTCGCATTCGGTTTACCTTCTAAAAACCGGGTGTGACATAAGTGGTATCAAAGCCGTGCTGACTGTAGGACCGCTAACCTAGAGTAGAATGGTCGTTCTAAGGATTATAGACCTCTGTCCCTGCCTTGACTTTGGTATCCCTTCAAAAGTTGGTCCTACTGACCAAACCTATGTTCTACTATATATTATACCTTGCTGAAAATTTTGTTTTATTCTGATCCTTCATTTATTTATGGTTCATTATTTGTTGGTCATATTAATTTTGTTCTCACCCTTTTGCTTGCGATGTCTTTTGTAGATGGCTCGACTTAGACACACTGCACGAAAGTCCGTCATCCCATTCTTACCCTCCCGCCTTGCTGAGCGTCCGCTTCGCCGTCCCGTGGCCGGACAGTCCAGCCACTTGGAGAGACTGCACCACCGCCTGCATGAGGAGCAGGAACGTCGACGACAGGAGCAGCAGGGCTCTTCCTTCTCGCTCCAACAGGAGATAGAGTCTGTGAGGAGCTGCTCCCCTGTGCTTCCCCTGGAGGCGCCCCCTGCACCACCACTGGGCGCCCCAGCTTCTGGAGTAGCTGCTGGAGGAGACCCAGACGACGGAGGTGGCGACGACAGCCCGAGCCACGACCTCGACCTCTCTAACCATGAGCCGGAAGGATGGGTTGCTCGACCCATCACTCGCGACGCTGCTCGCGGGTGTCACTTCCACGACGCGCTCGACACCCTGCTACGTCGGGCACTTGACCGACGTACTTGGTCCATCGAGTATCGCTGTGTGGTCTACCAGCATAGTCGCGGGGTCTACCCGGACCGCTGGGAGGCGACCTGTTTGGTGCGCCGTCCGGAGAACAGTCTCCAGGGCGCGGAGGCTTGCTCAGAGCACTATTCTATCTCTGAGCGGGACTCAGCTGAGGCAGCCATGCAGGATGCTGCACGGCGTGCGCTTTTGCACTACTGCTCGGTTCTCGGTGGGGTAGCTGACGGCCTCGACCTGAAGTATTACCCCCGCCGTCCATCTGGCAGCACAGGAGGCGCGATTGTTTCACCTGCTGGTGAGGACAATCCTAGGTTGAGCAGCACAGTCAACCTAGCCGCCGTGCTAAACACGGAGCTGGACCATGCATTAGACGAGCTGAGTAGGGCTCGTGCTGAGATCGCCCTGCTGCGGGCTGAGCGCGCGGAACGTCGTCACTTGGATGATGGTTCCCCCGCTCCCGTCGGGACTCAGCACCCGTACCGCTCACCTCGGCGTGGACTCCAGTCTTATGGCAATCCCGACTGCAAGACCAAGATAAATCTAGAACCATAGATCGTTAGAGTTGGATCTTGTAATTAATACGAAATATATATACATAGAAGCTTCAGTCTTAGCGTTAGTCTCGGTCTTAGTTAGTCTTAGTTAGACAGGGTAGTTTGCTATATCCTGTGCATTTATGTTTGTCATGATGAACTATGTTTGGTTTGGATCTTTGTAATGATTGTCACCAGAGTGTGGGTATCCCCTGCATTTTGGTTTACCTATTATGTTAATGGAGTTAGTTATATAGTTGGGAAAACCTTTATTCTACTTTCCTCTTTATCTGAGAAGCTGTGTGATCTGTGTTGGAGATCAGTGAAGATGCTCACCTGTTCAGTGCTGTTGGAGAATTCTATACTCTTTTCTTATGCTGCAAGATTTGCCAGATCAGTTCTGATGTGTGGTTGCGTTCTGCAGATGTCAGAGAACAGGCGCAGAGGAGGAAGGCGTGCTCAGCAGGAGCAAGCCGCTCCGCAGGATGAGGCGCCCCAGCAACAGCAGCTGCCGCCCCCGCCCCCGATGTCGATCGAGCAGATGTTTCTGATGCAGACTCAGGCAGTTCAGGCCATCGGTCAGACTCTGGCCGCCATTCAGCAGCAGCAGCAGCAAGCACCACCCCAGCCTCAGATGCCTCAGATGCCCAGAGACAAGCGTGCTGAATTCATGAGAGGTCATCCACCAACGTTCGCTCACTCTTCTGACCCCATGGATGCTGAAGATTGGCTGCGCACTGTGGAGCGGGAGTTGTATACCGCTCAGTGTGATGACAGGGAGAAAGTCTTGTATGGTCCCCGTCTGTTGAGAGGAGCAGCCCAATCATGGTGGGAGTCTTACCTCGCCACCCATGCCGACCCCGATGCCATCACCTGGGAAGAGTTCAGAGGTAGCTTTCGTCAGTACCATGTGCCTGCCGGTCTGATGACAGTGAAGAAGGAGGAGTTCCTGGCCCTTAAGCAAGGGTCATCATCTGTCAGTGAGTATCGAGACAGGTTTCTGCAGTTGTCTCGCTATGCCCCTGAAGATGTCAACACTGACGCCAAGCGACAATACCGTTTTCTAAGAGGCTTGGTCGACCCTCTGCAGTATCAGTTGATGAATCACACCTTTCCGACATTCCAGCACCTGATTGACAGAGCAATCATGACAGAAAGGAAGCGTAAGGAGATGGAAGATCGTAAGCGCAAGATCAGTGGACCCTAGCCTGGAAGCAACAGCCGCCCTCGTTTCTCAGGCAATCAACCTCAGCAGTTCAGGCAGAACCAGCGTCCACCTCAGCAGCATCAGCAGCATCAGCAGTATCAGCAGTTCCAAAGGCAGTACCCTCAGCATCAGTACCAGAACCGTCAGAGCAATCAGTCAGGAGGTCAGTTTCAGAGGCAGAATCAGCAGACACCTCGTCTTCCTGCCCCAGCAAGCCAGCAGAACAATCAGGCAGCACCAGCTCAGGTTGGAAACAGAGCATGTTTCCACTGTGGAGAGCAAGGCCACTGGGTGATGCAATGTCCGAAGAAAGCAGCCCAGCAGCAGTCAGGCCCCAATGCCCCAGCAAAGCAGAATGTGTCCCAGCCTGGATCAGGCAACCGCCCTCAGCAGCGCTATAATCATGGAAGACTGAACCACTTGGAGGCTGAAGCAGTTCAGGAGACTCCCGGCATGACAGTAGGTATGTTCCCAATCGACTCCCATATTGCAGAAGTGTTATTTGATACTGGAGCAACGCATTCTTTCATTACTGCATCATGGGTAGAAGCACATAATCTTCCAATTTCTGCCATGTCAACCCCCATTCAAATTGACTCAGCTGGTGGTAGAATTCGAGCTGATAGCGTATGTTTGAATGTAAGTGTGGAAATAAGGGGGATAGCGTTTCCCGCTAACCTTATAGTAATGGGTACTCAGGGAATAGATGTCATCCTAGGGATGAATTGGCTAGATAAGTATCAGGCAGTTATCAGTTGTGATAAAAGGACAATCAAGTTGGTGTCCCCACTAGGAGAGGAAGTGGTGACCGAGTTAGTCCCGCCTGAGCCGAAGAGAGGAAGTTGTTATCAGATGGCTGTCGATAGCAGTGAAGCAGACCCAATTGAGAGTATCAAGGTTGTGTCCGAATTCCCAGATGTGTTTCCAAAGGATTTACCGGGTATGCCACCAGAGCGGAAAGTTGAGTTTGCCATAGAGCTTCTTCCTGGAACCGCCCCCATCTTTAAGAGAGCTTACAGAATATCTAGACCAGAGTTGGTTGAGCTTAAGAAGCAGATTGATGAGCTGTCAGAGAAAGGTTACATCCGGCCAAGCACCTCGCCTTGGGCCGCCCCTGTCCTGTTTGTGGAAAAGAAAGATTGCACCAAAAGGATGTGTATCGATTATCGAGCTTTGAATGAAGTCACGATCAAGAACAAGTATCCCTTGCCCAGAATAGAAGATCTGTTCGACCAGTTGAGAGGAGCCAGTGTGTTCTCCAAGATAGATCTGAGGTCAGGTTATCATCAGCTCAGGATCCGACCTTCGGACATTCCGAAGACGGCATTCATCACCAAGTATGGGTTGTATGAGTTCACAGTGATGTCTTTTGGTCTGACCAACGCACCAGCGTTCTTTATGAACTTGATGAATAGTGTATTCATGGATTATCTCGATAAGTTTGTGGTGGTATTCATTGATGACATTCTGGTTTATTCCCAAAGCGAAGAAGAGCATGCTGATCATTTGAGGATGGTATTGCAGAGATTGCGAGAGCACCAGTTGTATGCAAAGTTGAGCAAGTGTGAGTTCTGGATCAGTGAAGTCCTGTTCTTGGGTCACATAATCAACAAAGAAGGATTGGCTGTGGATCCGAAGAAAGTGGCAGACATTCTGAACTGGAAAGCGCCAACGGATGCTCGAGGAATCAAGAGCTTCATTGGAATGGCCGGATATTATCGGCGATTCATTGAAGGGTTTTCGAAGATTGCGAAACCAATGACAGCGTTGCTAGGCAACAAAGTTGAGTTCAAGTGGACCCAGAAATGTCAAGAGGCCTTTGAAGCGCTGAAAGAGAAGTTGACAACAGCGCCTGTCCTAGTCTTGCCTGATGTGCACAAGCCCTTCTCTGTGTACTGTGATGCTTGTTACACAGGTTTGGGATGCGTGTTGATGCAAGAGGGAAGAGTTGTGGCTTACTCGTCCCGACAGCTGAAGGTTCATGAGAAGAATTACCCAATCCATGATCTAGAGTTGGCAGCAGTGGTTCACGCACTGAAGACATGGAGGCACTATCTGTATGGACAGAAATGCGATGTTTACACAGATCACAAGAGTCTGAAGTACATATTTACTCAGACAGAGCTGAACATGAGGCAACGAAGATGGTTAGAGTTGATCAAAGACTATGAGTTGGAGATTCATTACCATCCAGGCAAAGCAAACGTAGTGGCAGATGCTTTGAGCAGAAAGAGTCAAGTCAATCTGATGGTCGCTCGTCCGATGCCTTATGAGTTGGCCAAGGAGTTCGACAGGTTGAGTCTCAGATTTCTGAACAATTCGCGAGGAGTCACAGTTGAATTGGAACCTACCTTGGAGCGAGAAATCAAAGAAGCGCAGAAGAATGATGAGAAGATCAGTGAGATCCGGCGACTGATTCTAGATGGTAGAGGCAAAGATTTTCGAGAAGATGCAGAAGGCGTGATATGGTTCAAAGACCGCTTGTGTGTTCCCAATGTCCAGTCTATTCGGGAGTTGATTCTCAAGGAAGCTCATGAGACAGCCTATTCGATTCACCCTGACAGTGAGAAGATGTATCAGGATCTGAAGAAGAAATTCTGGTGGTATGGAATGAAGAGGGAAATCGCAGAGCATGTGGCTATGTGCGATAGTTGTCGAAGAATTAAGGCCGAACACCAGAGACCTGCTGGATTGTTGCAACCGTTGCAGATCCCTCAGTGGAAATGGGATGAAATCGGTATGGATTTCATAGTCGGATTGCCTCGCACTCGAGCCGGCTACGATTCTATTTGGGTAGTAGTGGACCGTTTGACCAAGTCGGCCCACTTCATACCAGTCAAGACCACCTACAACAGTGCAGTATTGGCAGAGTTGTATATGTCTCGGATCGTTTGTCTTCATGGTGTGCCAAAGAAGATAGTGTCAGACAGAGGAACGCAGTTCACCTCTCATTTCTGGCAACAGTTGCATGAAGCCTTGGGCACGCATCTGAATTTCAGTTCAGCTTATCATCCGCAGACAGATGGCCAGACCGAAAGGACCAATCAAATTCTCGAAGATATGTTGAGAGCCTGTGCGCTGCAAGATCAGTCCGGATGGGATAAGAGATTGCCTTATGCAGAGTTTTCCTATAACAACAGTTATCAGGCCAGTTTGAAGATGTCACCGTTTCAAGCGCTTTATGGAAGGAGTTGTAGAACTCCGTTGCAATGGGATCAGCCTGGAGAGAAGCAAGTGTTTGGGCCAGACATTCTGCTTGAAGCTGAAGAAAACATCAAGATGGTCCGAGAGAATCTGAAGATAGCGCAATCGAGGCAGCGAAGCTATGCAGACACAAGAAGAAGAGAGCTGAGTTTTGAAGTCGGAGACTTTGTCTATCTGAAAGTGTCACCGATCAGAGGAGTCAGAAGGTTCGGAATCAAAGGCAAGCTAGCACCCCGCTACATTGGTCCGTACCAGATCCTCTCAAAGCGTGGAGAAGTGGCCTATCAGCTCAGTTTGCCAGAGAATTTGTCTGCTGTGCACGATGTCTTTCATGTGTCTCAGTTGAAGAAGTGCTTGCGTGTGCCAGAAGAGCAGTTGCCAGTGGAAGGTCTGGAAGTCCAGGAGGACTTGACCTATGTTGAGAAGCCAGCGCGGATCCTTGAGGTTGCGGACAGAGTCACCCGAAGGAAGACCATCAGAATGTGCAAAGTCAGATGGAGTCACCACTCTGAGGAAGAAGCAACCTGGGAGCGTGAAGATGATTTGATGGCTAAGTACCCAGAGCTCTTTGCTAGCCAGCCCTGAATCTCGAGGGCGAGATTCTTTTAAGGGGGATAGGTTTGTAACGCCCCGAATTTTGCAGTTGAATTTTTTCTTTTCTTTACTCGCCAAATTCGGGCGTTACCTTTTCTTTTTCTTTTCCCCTCGCTAAACCTTGACCTTTTCCAAAGTTTTAGCGGGATTCGGTTTGGATTTCCCGTGTAAGAAAAACTCTAAAATACTATATGTTGTTTGATGCACCATGCCGAACCTTGCATTTTTTTTGATTGCTTTGAAAGTGCAAATGCATTCATGTAGAAAGGTCGGATTTCGAAAACGAGGAGAAAATCTTTTCTTTCTTTTTTTCTCTCTCTCTCTCTCCTCTTTTTCTCTCTCTCCTCTCTTTCTCTCCCTTCCGCGCCGTGGGCCGACCCCGGCCGGCCCAGCCGCCCTGGCGCGCCCCTTTGGGCCCAAAAAGGCCCAGCCGCCCCCCCACCTCCCCTTTTCTCCCCAACTCTCTCTCTCTCCCTCTCATTTTCCCTCTCTCTCTCCCTAGCCGCCATCCCCTACGCCCCTGCCCTAAGCCGCCGCCGCCCCCTGCCGCCGGCCGCCCCTCGCCGTCGCTCCCCGACGCCGGTGAGCCCCCCCTCCTCTCTCCTCCCTCCCTCTCCCCTCTCCCCTTCTCTCCCTCCCCGGCCCAACCGCCCAGCCGCCCGGCCGCTCGGCTGCCCTGGCCGCGCCCAGCCGGCCTCGGCCGCGCCCAGCCGCGCGTCCGGCCGCACCCGGCCGCCCCAGCCCCCGCCCAGCCGGCCCCTGGCCAACCTCGGCCGCCCGCCTGGCCCGCCCGCCTGGCCCCTGGCCGCCGGCTCGGCCGGTCTTGGCCACCAGCTCGGCCGGTCCTGGCCGCCGGTTCAACCGGGCCGGCTCAGCTCAGCCGCCCTCCCCCGCGTTCGGCCGCCCCGGCCGCCCAGCCCAGCCGCTCTGCCTAGGGCCGGTTCAACCGCCCTAGGGCCGGTTCAACCGCCCCCCCCTCTGTTTTTTTTATTTTTTTATTATTTTATTTTATTTACTTTCTGTTATCATAGCTATTTTATTTTAGGTAGGCTAATCATTGTTCATGCTATGGAAAATAGGAAGTTTAATTTAGAATTTTGTTGCGCTAGTTGATTCATTTAGTTAATTGTTTATCTCGTTCAATGTTGATCAACTTAAAATGACTAAGTTTCCATTAGTGTATATAACAGAATTCTTTTGTCAAGAACCAATTGTAATTAATCATTAGTGCATAAGCTTTAACCCCCTGCGAGACCCTTCCCGTTTCTTTCTAACCATAACAAATGCAATATCGAATGTCATACTTGATGCATATTCGCTTTACTTGTTCCCTTGTATGGTGTACTGTTCTTTTGTATTAAATATGTGGATGTATGTATGTTTGCGCTCGCATAGAGAACGATCCGGTCGAAGAGCCCGAGGAATTCGCAGGAGAAGCCCCTGAGCAGCAGTCGGTTGGTGGAGGCAAGTGTCCTTTGACCTATCTCTGTCCTATTCATTCTATAATTCACCTCCCGCATTACACATTTATACCTAAGGATTGACTAGCTTTTGTTATCCATGTCCTTGTTTACCTATTTGGGTCGGATTATTACTGCTTAGTCTGATGCTATTGCTCAACTCTAATCAATGAACATGATGTGATTATCTATGATACGCTGTTTTCCCTTCTTATTTATGATTATATTTGTGACCTTCAAGGGGACTCGAGCGGTTTCTCGAGTGCCTCTCCGTAAGGACCTGTTCAATGGATGACCGCCCGGGAAAACAGTGCAACCATGAGGGTGGAATGGGACGCCCTTAGCTGAATAATTAGAGGAACCGGGGTGTAGTTCGCTTAGCCGTTGTGCCGTCAATGGGGCTCGGTGTATGCGGCTCGCTCTGCCAAGGTTGATTTGTCCCTTGGGGAGGAGTGCGGTACATTTAGGAAACCTAACGGGTGGCTACAGCCCCGGGGGATCTTTGTAAAGGCTACGTAGTGAGACCCTGCCTATTCACCTTGGTAGTGTTTAAGGGTTTGATCGGCCCGAGGCAAGAGGGAATCACGGCTTGTGGGTAAAGTGCGCAACCTCTGCAGAGTGTTATGAAACTGATATATCAGCCGTGCTCACGGTTATGAGCGGCCAAGGGAGCTCCAGAGATTAGTGATACTTGATCAGAGACATTTTGGTACAGGTGGCAATGAGATTGATGGTTCTGATTATGATTATGGTATTGGTAAGTGGTATTCTTTCCGTTTGGAAAGGATACATCGGGCTAATAACTTGGGTTAATGTTAAAACCTGGCTTTCTACTAGTAAGTAATAACCTGACCAACTAAAAGTAACTGCTTGACTTATCCCCACATAAAGCTAGTCCACTACAGCCAAACAGGATACTTGCTGAGTATGTTGATGTGTACTCACCCTTGCTCTACACACCAAATCCCCCCCAGGTTGTCAGCATTGCAACCACTGCTCAGGAGAAGATGAAGCTGTGGAAGGAGACTTCCAGGAGTTCCAAGACTATGACGAGTTCTAGGCGTGGGTTAGCGGCAACCCCCAGTCGGCTGCCTGTGAAGGCCGCGTTATCTACGTTTCTTTTCCGCACTTTGATTTATTGTAAGAACTATATGGACGTCTCAGACGTATGATGTAATCGACTATTATTTCCCTTTTTAATACTATTTGAGCACTGTGTGATGATGTCCATGTTATGTAACTGCTGTGTACGTGAATAACTGATCCTGGCACGTACATGGTTCGCATTCGGTTTACCTTCTAAAAACCGGGTGTGACAGGCGGCGTGTACTTCTTCGCGAGGTCTCTTCTCCCAGCGTTTGTCGGGTTGCTGGTTCGCGTCGCGTCGTGGTGCTGCCGGTGGGGCTTTGCTCCTCCGATGAGGTCCTGGGCTCGCTCGTCGGCGGTGATGTAGAGGTCGGCTTCCCGGAACAGCTCCTCGGAGGTAGTCGGCGCCTTCTGTAATATGGCTCGGACGAAAGCCGAGTCATTGGATCCTCTGTAGAAGTCCTCGATCACGGCCGCCTCCGTGACTTCAGGGATACGATTTCTCATGGTCTGGAACCTTTTGAGGTATGACCGGAGAGTTTCGTCCCCCCGGCGCTTGATGGATTTGAGGTCCCATGGTTCCGCCGGTTTGTCGGAGAGGGACTGAAAGTTGGCGGTGAAGCGTCGACTGAAATCGCCCCAGTCGTCGATGCAGTGTCGGGGTAGATGTCGCAGCCATTGCAGCGCGTCTTGCCCGAGGACAATGGGTAAGTACGCGGTCATTACATCTTCGGACGCCCCGACAGCTCGAGCAGCGGTGGTGTAGACGGCTAGCCAGCCCCCTGGATCCTGCTTAGGTTCATATTTATCGACATTGGATACCTTGAAGTTAGGAGGCCATTGGATGGCCCTAAGGCGTGGAGTAAGAGCAGACACTCCACACGTGTCCTCCTGTCGTCGGGGATGATGTCTGTCCCAGGGAGGGGAGTGGTTGTTGTGGTTCCTCGACCGTCCCCGGGTAGTACCACTAGTTGAGGCCGTTGCCGACTCAGTTCTGGTGGTCTGGCTCCGAGCTGGGATGCCATGATCCCTGTCGTACTCCTCCCGGCGACGGATCTCATTCTCATGCTGTCGTTCACGCGAAGCATTGATGGAGCTTCGCGCGTCCCGACGGCTGTTGATAGCGTGTCGTAGATCGTTCGGCGGGTGAGCGAGCAGTAGAAGATGGTTGGCTGCCTGAGTGAACAGTCGTCGATAGCCCTCGGCGTCGGGAGTCCGAGGGAGTCCATCAGCTATCCGAGCTAGTACTCCTCCAACTTCACTCGGCGTGTTCATGGCTCGGGCGAAGTCGGGATTCAGGTTGCGCCCGAAGAATGGATTCTCCCGGCGTTGCCTTGCATCTGCTCGGCTTGTTCCTGAGCCCGGTGGCGATCACGTCGTCGGGAGTTCCTTCGTTCTCTGAAGACGCGTTCCTCCGAAGTTTCTCCTATCTCCGAGACCTCGTCCCGCGAAATAGGTTGCTCCGGATCCCGTTCTCCGGCCTCGTGGTGTCGCCGAATGTTTCGGCGCCGGTTTCTCTGTCGGCGGGATTCCCGCTGAGGTGGTTCTTCTCCGGGCGCGGTCGGCTTGTCGTCGGAGACGGGGGGCGACTCCACTCTCCCGATGAAGAGGACGTCGGGGTAGAATGGTACGGCGGTCGTGACGATCTTTTTTCCGTTCTCCTTTGAG
This sequence comes from Zea luxurians, assembly GCA_029449295.1. Lineage (NCBI taxonomy): Eukaryota > Viridiplantae > Streptophyta > Magnoliopsida > Poales > Poaceae > Zea > Zea luxurians. The sequence continues at coordinate 59,226,859 of JAOPSE010000023.1, read as the reverse complement.
GGTGGAGGAACGGAAAGAACAACTTGCTTTCTCCCGGCTTCTTTCTTCCTTGCGACCTGTGTCCATTCTTTCGTCGGGGAGGTAGACAATGGAGTTCTCCGAGTCAGCGGGCTCTCGGCCCCTGGCTTGCTGAGGGCGATATTTTTTTGGAGCGCTGGAGGTCGCGCTTTTTCCTCCCTCACCCTGATATTCTCGGAGCGTGTTGGAGTGGACTTCTTCTTTGGCGGATCGGCGATGCGATGTAGACTTCCCTATTCATCTGCTATGGATGAGATTGTTCCGAAGCAGAATACGGATCCGGGACGGAGGGTGATCTTGCTGTGGAAGGTGACGGCCATTGAGCTAGCTTGGATCGGCGACACACCCCCTACCTGGCGTGCCAGCTGTCGGTGTTTTGGGTCCGACCGTACACCCGGGGTTGCCCCTCAAGGTGTTTTAGGGGTAGGACGGTGTCGCCGACTGTAGCAAAATGGTTCGTGCCAGATGCACGAGGGACAATGGACAGTGTTTACAGGTTCGGGCCGCTTAGAGATGCGTAACACCCTACGTCCTGGTGGGTATGCTTTGTGTAATGGGTTATAAGGTAGCTCTCTAAAGTGAGAACGTGGAGAGTTAAGGTGGGAGGCTGAGTAATGGGATCGATCGTTCTGAAGGGGTGCCCCCTAGGCCTTATATATTCGACCATGGGGCAATACATGTGGATATGATAACAATGTGCACCTAAAAGATAGTGAACTGTTTGAGTCTATCTTCCTATGGTTCTGTCGACCTATCCTCGCCTGGTTCCGTTGCATGGGGCTCCAGCGCGGGAGAGTCGGATCTTTGTTGTGGTCACTTGCTCAACGTTGTGGGCCGTCCGGGCTTACACCAATCCGGCCTTACGTCAACCTGCTTTACTGATTGTCCCTCCCCAGGCCCACGAAGGAATGGCCTTATGATTTATTGGGCCCTTGGGCCTCTCGTGAGGTCTTTTACCCTTTCAGTGGACCCGAGGGATATCTGTCCCCCACAAAGCCCTTGTTGGAAACGCCTTCCGACAAGGTTTCTACTGGCCGACGGCGGTGGCCGACACCACTAGAATTGTCCGCTCCTGCGAAGGGTGTCAGTTCTACGCAAGGCAGACCCACCTGCCTGCTCAGGCCCTGCAGACCATACCCATCACCTGGTCGTTTGCTGTGTGGGGTCTCGACCTAGTCGGCCCCTTGCAGAAGGCACCCGGGGGCTACACACACCTGTTGGTCGCCATCGACAAATTCTCCAAGTGGATCGAGGTCCGACCCCTAAATAGCATCAGGTCCGAACAGACGGTGGCGTTCTTCACCAACATCATCCATCACTTTGGGGTCCCGAACTCCATCATCACCGACAACGACACCCAGTTCACCGGCAAAAAGTTCCTGGACTTTTGCGAGGATCACCACATCCGGGTGGACTGGGCCGCCGTGGCTCACTGGAAGGGAATTAGGCTTACACCTATTTCCTAAATGATTTTGGTGGTTGAATTGCCCAACACAAATAATTGGACTAACTAGTTTACTCTAGTGTACAAGTTATACAGGTGCCAAAGGTTCACACTTAGCCAATAAAAAGACCAAGTATTAGGGTTCAACAAAGGAGCAATGGGATAACCGAAGTGTGCCCTGGTCTGGCGCACCTTCGGGAAAATCGAGAGGTGCTCCGCTATAATTCACCGGACTGTCCGGTGCCCCAAGGAAGAGCGGCTCTGGAACTAGCCAGTCTCGGGAATTCGCTCCGCTATAATTCACCGGACTGTCCGGTGTACACCGGACTGTCCGGTGAGCCAGCGGAGCAACGACTACTTCGCGCCAACGGTCACCTGCAGGCGCATTTAATGCGCGCCAGAAGCGCGCAGAAGTCAGGCACACGCGAGACAGTGCACCGGACAATGTATAGTACTTGTCCGGTGTACACCGGACAGCCAGGCGGGCCTAGAAGTCAGAAGCTCCAACGGTCGAATCCCAACGGCCTGGTGACGTGGCTGGCGCACCGGACATGTCCGGTGCACCGGACTGTCCGGTGCACCATACGACAGTCAGCCTCCACCAAACGGCTAGTTTGGTGGTTGGGGCTATAAATACCCCCAACCAACCCACATTCAAATCATCCAAGTTTTCCCACTTCAACTACTTACAAGAGCCCTAGCATTCAATTCTAGACACACCCAAGTGATCAAATCCTCTCCAAACTCCACACAACGCCCTAGTGATTAGTGAGAGAGATTTGCTTGTGTTCTTTCGAGCTCTTGCGCTTGGATTGCTTTCTTCTTTCTTTGATTCTTCATTGTGATCAAACTCATTTGTAATTGAGGCAAGAGACACCAATCTTGTGGTGGTCCTTGTGGGAACTTTGTATTCCAAGCATTTGAGAAGAGAAAGCTCACTCGGTCCGAGGGACCGTTTGAGAGAGGGAAAGGGTTGAAAGAGACCCGGTCTTTGTGACCACCTCAACGGGGAGTAGGTTTGCGAGAACCGAACCTCGGTAAAACAAATCCACGTGTCTCACTCCTTATTCGCTTGCGATTTGTTTTGCACCCTCTCTCGCGGACTCAATTATATTTCTAACGCTAACCCGACTTGTAGTTGTGATTATATTTGAGAATTTCAGTTTCGCCCTATTCACCCCCCCTCTAGGCGACTTTCAATTGGTATCAAAGCCCGGTGCTTCATTAGAGCCTAACCGCTCGAAGTGATGTCGGGAGATCACGCCAAGAAGGAGATGGAGACCGGCGAAAAGCCCACTACAAGCAACAAGAAAGCTCTATCGGGAGAGTCCCGCAACAAGGAGAAGAAGAAGGAGAAGAAGAAGGAAAAGAAGACTTCTTCTCACAAGTCGCATCGGAGTGGCGACAAAATAAAGAAGATGAGGAAGGTAGTCTACTACGAGACCGACACTTCATCACCATCTACCTCCGGCTCCGACGCGCCCTCCGTAACTTCTAAGCGCCATGAGCGCAAGAAGTTTAGTAAGATCCCCTTACATTATCCTCGTACCTCTAGACATACTCCATTACTTTCCGTTCCATTAGGCAAACCACCAACCTTTGACGGTGAAGATTATGCTAGGTGGAGTGATTTAATGAAATTTCATCTAACCTCACTCCACAAAAGTATATGGAATGTTGTTGAGTTTGGAGCACAGGTACCATCCCTAGGGGATGAGGATTATGATGATGACGAGGTGGCCCAAATCGAGCACTTCAACTCCCAAGCCACAACCATACTCCTCGCCTCTCTAAGTAGGGAGGAGTACATCAAGGTGCAAGGACTAAAAAGCGCCAAGAAAGTTTGGGACGTACTCAAGACGACGCACGAGGGTGATGAACTCACCAAGATCACCAAGCGGGAAACGATCGAGGGGGAGCTCGTTCGCTTCCGTCTTCGCCAAGGGGAGGAGCCACAAGATATGTACAACCGGCTCAAAACCTTGGTGAATCAAGTGCGCAACCTCGGGAGCAAAAAGTGGGATGACCACGAGGTGGTTAAGGTTATTCTAAGATCTCTTATTTTCCTTAACCCTACTCAAGTACAATTAATTCGTGGTAATCCAAGATATACACTAATGACTCCCGAGGAAGTAATCGGGAATTTTGTGAGCTTTGAATTTATGATCAAGGGCTCACGGAAAATCAACGAGCTTGACGGTCCTTCTACGTCCGAGGCTCAACCGGTCACATTCAAAGCGACGGAAGAAAAGAAGGAGGAGTCTACACCAAGTAGAACACCCATCGACGCCTCCAAGCTCGACAACGAGGAAATGACGCTCGTCATCAAAAGCTTTCGCCAAATCCTCAAGCAAAGGAGGGGGAAAGATTACAGGCCCCGCTCCAAGAAGGTTTGTGAAAGGGAATTAGGCTTACACCTAGTTCCTAAATAATTTTGGTGGTTGAATTGCCCAACACAAATAATTGGACTAACTAGTTTGCTCTAGTGTATAAGTTATACAGGTGCCAAAGGTTCACACTTAGCCAATAAAAGACCAAGAATTGGGTTCAATAAAAGAGCAAAGGGATATCGAAGTGTGCCCTGGTCTGGCGCACCAGACATGTCCGGTGCACCACCGGACAGTGTCCGGTGCACCAGAGGACTCCAACTCAAACTCGTCACCTTCGGGAAAATCCAGAGGCGCTCCGCTAAAATTCACCGGACTGTCCGGTGTACACCGGACAGTGTCCGGTGCTCCAAGGAAGAGCGGCTCCGGAACTCGCCAGCTTCGGGAATTCGCAACGGCTAGTCCGCTATAATTCACCGGACATGTCCGGTGTACACCGGACTGTCCGGTGTGACATCGAAGCAACGGATACTTCGGCGCCAATGGCTACCTGCGCGCATTGAATGCGTGCCAGCGCGCGCAGAAGTCAGGCATGCCCATGCTGGCGCACCGGACACTCTACAGTACATGTCCGGTGCGCCACCGGACATCCAGGCGGGCCCAGAAGACAGAGCTCCAACGGTCAGAACCCAACGGCTTTGGTGACGTGGCTGGCGCACCGGACATGTCCGGTGTGCACCGGACTGTCCGGTGTGCACCGGACTGTCCGGTGCACCATACGACAGTCAGCCCCACCAAACGGCTAGTTTGGTGGTTGGGGCTATAAATACCCCCAACCACCCCACATTCAATTCATCCAAGTTTTCACACTTCCAACCACTTAAAAGAGCTAGGCATTCAATTCTAGACACACTCAAGAGATCAAATCCTCTCCCAAATTCCACACAAAGCTTTAGTGACTAGTGAGAGAGATTTGCTTGTGTTCTTTCGAGCTCTTGCGCTTGGATTGCTTTCTTCTTTCTTAATTCTTTACTGCGATCAAACTCACTTGTAATTGAGGCAAGAGACACCAATCTTGTGGTGGTCCTTGTAGGAACTTTGTGTTCTAAGTGATTGAGAAGAGAAAGCTCACTCGGTCCGAGGGACCGGTTGAGAGAGGGAAAGGGTTGAAAGAGACCCGGTCTTTGTGACCACCTCAACGGGGAGTAGGTTTGCGAGAACCAAACCTCGGTAAAACAAATCCGCGTGTTACACTCTTTATTCGCTTGCGATTTTTTTTTGCACCCTCTCTCGCGGACTTGATTATATTTCTAACGCTAACTCGGCTTGTAGTTGTGATTATTTTTGAGAATTTCAGTTTCGCCCTATTCACCCCCCCTCTAGGCGACTTTCAATTGGTATCAGAGCCCGGTGCTTCATTAGAGCCTAACCGCTCGAAGTGATGTCGGGAGAACTCGCCAAGAAGGAGATGGAGACCGGCGACAAACCCACTACAAGCCATGGGAAGGCTTCATCGGAAGAGTCCCGCAACAAGGAGAAGAGGAAGGAGAAGAAGAAGGAAAAGAAGACTTCTTCTCACAAGTCGCATCGGAGTGGCGACAAAATAAAGAAGATGAGGAAAGTGGTCTACTACGAGACCGACACTTCATCACCTTCTACCTCCGGCTCCGACGCGCCCTCCATAACTTCTAAGCGCCATGAGCGCAAGAAGTTTAGTAAGATCCCCCTACGCTACCCTCGCATTACTAAACATACACCTTTGCTTTCCGTCCCATTAGGCAAACCACCAACTTTTGATGGTGAAGATTATGCTAGGTGGAGTGATTTAATGCGATTTCATCTAACCTCACTCCACAAAAGTATATGGGATGTTGTTGAGTTTGGTGTACAGGTATCGTCCGTAGGGGATGAAGACTATGATGTGGATGAAGTGGCCCAAATCGAGCACTTCAACTCCCAAGCCACAACTATACTCCTCGTCTCTCTAAGTAGCGAGGAGTACAACAAGGTGCAAGGACTAAAAAGCGCCAAGTAAGTTTGGGACGTGCTCAAGACGGCGCACGAGGGTGATGAACTCACCAAGATCACAAAGCGGGAAACGATCGAGGGGGAGCTCGGTCGCTTCCGTCTTCGCCAAGGGGAGGAGCCACAAGACATGTACAACCGGCTCAAAACCTTGGTGAACCAAGTGCGCAACCTCAGGAGCAAAAAGTGGGATGACCACGAGGTGGTTAAGGTTATTCTAAGATCTCTTATTTTCCTTAACCCTACTCAAGTACAATTAATTCGTGGTAATCCAAGATATACACTAATGACTCCCGAGGAAGTAATCGTGAATTTTGTGAGCTTTGAATTCATGATAAAGGGCTCACGAAAGATCAACGAGCTTGACGGCCCCTCCACGTCCGAAGCTCAACCGGTTGCATTCAAGGCGACGGAGGAGAAGAAGGAGGAGTCTACACCAATTAGACAACCAATCGACGCCTCCAAGCTCGACAATGAGGAAATGACGCTTGTCATCAAAAGCTTTCGCCAAATCCTAAAGCAAAGGAGGGGGAAGGATTACAAGCCCCGCTCCAAGAAGGTTTGCTACAAGTGTGGTAAGCCCGGTCACTTTATAGCTAAATGTCCTATTTCTAGTGACAGTGACAGGGGTGACGACAAGAAGGGGAGAAGAAAGGAGAAGAAGAGGTACTACAAGAAGAAGGGCGGCGATGCCCATGTTTGTCGGGAGTGGGACTCCGACGAAAGATCTAGCGACTCCTCCGACGACGAGGACGCCGCCAACATCGCCGTCACCAAGGGCCTTCTCTTCCCCAACGTCGGCCACAAGTGCCTCATGGCAAAGGACGACAAAAAGAAGGTTAAATCTAAATCCTCCACTAGATATGAATCCTCTAGTGATGAAAATGCTAGTGATGAGGAAGATAACTTGCGCACTCTTTTTGCCAACCTCAACATGCAACAAAAAGAGAAACTTAATGAATTGATTAGTGCCATTCATGAAAAGGATGATCTCTTGGACACCCAAGAGGACTTCCTTATTAAAGAAAATAAGAAGCATGTTAAGGTCAAAAATGCTTACGCTCTAGAAGTAGAAAAATGTAAAAAACTTTCTAGTGAGCTAAGCTCTTGCCATGAAACTATTGACAACCTTAAAAATGAAAATGCTAATTTATTAGCTAAGGTTGATTCAAATGCTTGTAATGTTTCAATTCCCAATCTTAGGAATGATAATGATGATTTGCTTGCTAAGATTGAAGAATTGAACTTATCTATTGTTAGCCTTAGGAATGAAAATGAAAAATTAATTGCTAAAGCTAAAGATTTTGATGTTTGCAATGCCACTATTTCCGACCTTAAAACTAAGAATGATATATTGCATGCTAAGGTTGTAGAATTAAAATCTTGCAAACCCTCTACATCTACCGTTGAGCACACTTCTATTTGTACTAGATGTAGAGATGTTGATGTTAATGCTATACATGATCACATGGCTTTAATTAAACAACAAAATGATCATACAGCAAAACTAGATGCTAAAGTTGCCGAGCATGAAATTGAAAATGAAAAATTTAAATTTGCTAGAAGTATGCTTTATAGTGGGAGACGCCCCGGCATCAAGGATGGCATTGGCTTCCAACAGGGAGGCAATGTCAAACTTAATGCCCCTCCTAAGAAATTGTCCAACTTTGTTAAGGGCAAGGCTCCCATGCCTCAGGATAACGAGGGTTACATTTTATACCCTGCCGGTTATCCTGAGGACAAAATTAGGAGAATTCATTCTAGGAAGTCTCACTCTGGCCCTAACCATGCTTTCATGTATAAGGGTGAGACATCTAGCTCCAGGCAACCAACCCGTGCTAAGTTGCCTAAAAAGAAAACTCCTAGTGCATCAAATGAACATAGTTTTTCATTTAAAACTTTTGATCCATCTTATGTATTGACTAACAAATCTGGCAAAGTAGTTGCCAAATATGTTGGGGGCAAGCACAAGGGGTCAAAGACTTGTGTTTGGGTACCCAAAGTTCTTGTATCTAATGCCAAAGGACCCAAAACCATTTGGGTACCTAAAGTCAAGAACTAAACATGTTTTGTAGGTTTATGCATCCGGGGGTCAAGTTGGATTATCGACAGCGGATGCACGAACCACATGACAGGGGAGAAGAAGATGTTCTCCTCCTACGAGAAAAACCAAGATCCCCAACGAGCTATCACATTCGGGGATGGAAACCAAGGTTTGGTCAAAGGATTGGGTAAAATTGCTATATCTCCTGACCATTCTATTTCCAATATTTTTCTTGTAGATTCATTAGATTACAATTTGCTTTCTGTATCTCAATTATGCAAAATGGGTTACAACTGTCTTTTCACTAATATAGGTGTCACTGTCTTTAGAAGAAGTGATGATTCAATAGCATTTAAGGGAGTGTTGGAGGGTCAGCTATACTTGGTTGATTTTGATAGAGCTGGACTAGACACTTGCTTAATTGCTAAGACTAACATGGGTTGGCTCTGGCACCGTCGACTAGCCCATGTTGGGATGAAGAATCTTCATAAGCTTCTAAAGAGAGAGCACATTTTAGGACTAACCAATGTTCATTTTGAGAAAGACAGGGTTTGTAGCGCATGCCAAGCAGGAAAGCAAGTTGGTGCCCATCATCCACACAAGAACATCATGACGACCGACAGGCCGCTTGAGCTACTCCACATGGATCTATTCGGCCCGATTGCTTACATAAGCATCGGCAGGAGTAAGTATTGTCTTGTAATAGTGGATGATTATTCTCGCTTCACTTGGGTATTCTTTTTGTAGGAAAAATCTCAAACCCAAGAGACCTTAAAGGGATTCTTGAGATGGGCTCAAAATGAGCTCGGCTTAAGGATCAAGAAAATAAGAAGCGACAACGGGACGGAGTTCAAGAACTCTCAAATTGAAGGCTTCCTTGAGGAGGAGGGCATCAAGCATGAGTTCTCCTCTCCCTACACACCACAACAAAATGGTGTAGTGGAGAGGAAGAATAGAACTCTATTGGACATGGCAAGAACCATGCTTGATGAGTACAAGACTTCGGATCGGTTTTGGGCCGAGGCGGTCAACACCGCTTGCTACGCCATCAACCGGTTGTATCTACACCGAATCCTCAAGAAGACATCCTATGAACTCCTAACCGGTAAAAAGCCCAATATTTCATATTTTAGAGTCTTTGGTAGCAAATGCTTTATACTTGTTAAAAGAGGTAGAAAATCTAAATTTGCTCCTAAGACTGTAGAAGGCTTTTTACTAGGATATGATTCAAACACAAGGGCATATAGAGTCTTTAACAAGTCCTCGGGACTAGTTGAAGTTTCTTGTGACGTTGTGTTTGATGAAACTAACGGCTCTCAAGTAGAGCAAGCTGATCTTGATGAGATAGGTGAAGAAGAGGCTCCGTGTATCGCGCTAAGGAACATGTCCATTGGGGATGTGTGTCCTAAGGAATCCGAAGAGCCTCCCAATGCACAAGATCAACCATCCTCCTCCACGCAAGCATCTCCACCAACTCAAATTGAGGATGAGGCTCAAATTGATGAACGAGATGATCAGGAAGATGAGCCACCTCAAGAAGACGACAATGATCAAGGGGGAGATGCAAATACTCAAGACAAGGAGGATGAAGAACCAAGGCCACCACACCTAAGAGTCCACCAAGCAATCCAACAAGATCACCCCGTCGACACCATCCTCGGCGACATTCATAAGGGGGTAACCACTAGATCTCGTGTTGCACATTTTTGTGAGCATTACTCTTTTGTTTCCTCTATTGAGCCACACAGGGTAGAGGAAGCACTACAAGATTCGGATTGGGTGGTGGCAATGCAAGAGGAGCTCAACAACTTCACTAGGAATGAGGTATGACATTTAGTTCCACGTCCTAATCAAAATGTTGCAGGAACCAAATGGGTCTTCCGCAACAAGCAAGATGAGCATGGTGTGGTGACAAGGAACAAAGCTCGACTTGTGGCCAAGGGATACTCCCAAGTCGAAGGTTTGGACTTCAGTGAAACCTATGCACCCGTAGCTAGGCTTGAGTCAATTCGTATATTATTGGCCTATGCTACTTACCATGGCTTTAAGCTTTATCAAATGGACGTGAAAAGTGCCTTCCTCAATGGACCAATCAAGGAAGAGGTCTATGTTGAGCAACCTCCCGGCTTTGAAGATAGTGAGTACCCTAACCATGTCTATAAACTCTCTAAGGTGCTTTATGGGCTCAAGCAAGCCCCAAGAGCATGGTATGAATGCCTTAGAGATTTCCTTATTGCTAATGGCTTCAAAGTTGGAAAGGCCGATCCTACTTTATTTACTAAAACTCTTGACAATGATTTGTTTGTATGCCAAATTTATGTTGATGATATCATATTTGGGACTACTAACGAATCTACATGTGAAGAATTTAGTAGGATCATGACACAAAAATTCGAGATGTCGATGATGGGGGAGTTGAAGTATTTTCTAGGATTCCAAGTCAAGCAACTCCAAGAAGGCACCTTCATTAGCCAAATGAAGTATACTCAAGACATTCTAACCAAGTTTAGAATGAAGGATGCTAAGCCCATCAAGACACCCATGGGAACCAATGGGCATCTCTACCTCGACGAAGGAGGTAAATCCGTCGATCAAAAGGTATACCGGTCGATGATAGGTTCTTTGCTATATTTATGTGCATCTCGATCGGATATTATGCTTTCCGTATGCATGTGTGCAAGATTTCAAGCCGACCCTAAGGAAGCTCACCTTACGGCCGTAAAACGAATCTTGAGATATTTAGTTTATACTCCTAAGTTTGGGCTTTGGTATCCTAGGGGATCCACTTTTGATTTGATTGGTTATTCGGATGCCGATTGGGCAGGGTGTAAAATCAATAGAAAGAGCACATCGGGGACTTGCCAGTTCTTGGGAAGATCCTTGGTGTCTTGGGCTTTAAAGAAGCAAAATTCCGTAGCTCTTTCTACCGCCGAAGCCGAGTATATTGCCGCAGGACATTGTTGCGCGCAACTACTTTGGATGAGGCAAACCCTTAGGGACTATGGTTACAAATTAACCAAAGTTCCTCTTCTATGTGATAATGAGAGTGCAATACACATGGCAGATAATCCTGTTGAGCATAGCCGCACTAAACACATAGCCATTCGGTATCACTTTTTAAGGGATCACCAACAAAAGGGAGATATCGAGATTTCTTACATTAATACTAAAGATCAATTAGCCGATATCTTTACCAAGCCACTTGATGAACAAACTTTTAACAAACTTAAGCATGAGCTAAATATTCTTGATTCTAGGAACTTCTTTTGTTGATTTGCACACATAGCTCTACTATATACCTTTGATCATGTCTCTTTCATATGCTATGACTAATGTGTTTTCAAGTCTATTTCAAACCAAGTCATAGGTATATTGAAAGGGAATTGGAGTCTTCGGCAAAGACAAAGGCTCCCACTCCGTAACTCATCCTTCGCCGTTGCTCCGCGCATCTCTCCATCCTTTGGGGGAGAGTTCAAAACAAAAGGACTTCATCTTTGGTATAATCTTCACTCATTTATTTATGACCAAAGGGGAGAGAGTTCTTCAAAGGGCTCTAATGATTCCGTTTTTGGCGATTCATGCCAAAGGGGGAGAAAGTATGAGCCCAAAGCAAAGGACCGCACCACCACCAATTTCTAAAAAAATTAGTTTTTCAAAGAGTGTTTTCAAATTGGTATCTCACTTGTGATATAATTTCAAATTGGTATACCCTCTTCAAAATTAATATCAAAACCCTCTTGAACACTAAGAGGAGGATTTCATTAAGGGGGAGTTTTGTTTAGTCAAAGGAAAAGCATTTGAAACAGGGGGAGAAAATTTCAAATCTTGAAATTGCTTTACAAAATCTTATTCATTTACCTTTGACTATTTGCAAAAGAACTTTGAAAAGGATTTACAAAAGAATTTGCAAAAACAAAACATGTGGTGCAAGCGTGGTCCAAAATGTTAAAAACAAAGAAACAATCCATGCATATCTTATGAGTAGTTATATTGGCTCAATTCCAAGCAACCTTTGCACTTACATTATGCAAGCTAGTTCAATTATGTACTTCCATATTTGCTTTGGTTTGTGTTGGCATCAATCACCAAAAAGGGGGAGATTGAAAGGGAATTAGGCTTACACCTAGTTCCTAAATAATTTTGGTGGTTGAATTGCCCAACACAAATAATTGGACTAACTAGTTTGCTCTAGTGTATAAGTTATACAGGTGCCAAAGGTTCACACTTAGCCAATAAAAGACCAAGAATTGGGTTCAACAAAAGAGCAAAGGGATATCGAAGTGTGCCCTGGTCTGGCGCACCGGACATGTCCGGTGCACCACCGGACAGTGTCCGGTGCACCAGAGGACTCCAACTCAAACTCGTCACCTTCGGGAAAATCCAGAGGCGCTCCGCTAAAATTCACTAGACTATCCGGTGTACACCGGACAATGTCCGATGCTCCAAGGAAGAGCGGCTCCGGAACTCGCCAGCTTCGGGAATTCGTAACGGCTAGTCCGCTATAATTCACCGGACATGTCCGGTGTACACCGAACTGTCCGGTGTGACATCGAAGCAACGGATACTTCGGCGCCAACGGCTACCTGCGCGCATTGAATGCGCGCCAGCGCGCGCAAAAGTCAGACACGCCCATGCTGGCGCACCGGACACTCTACAGTACATGTCCGGTGCGCCACCGGACATCCAGGCGGGCCCAGAAGATAGAGCTCCAACGGTCAGAACCCAACGGCTTTGGTGACGTGGCTGGCGCACCGGACATGTCCGGTGTGCACCGGACTGTCCGGTGCACCATACGACAGTCAGCCCCACCAAACGGCTAGTTTGGTGGGTGGGGCTATAAATACCCCCAACCACCCCACATTCAATTCATCCAAGTTTTCACACTTCCAACCACTTACAAGAGCTAGGCATTCAATTCTGGACACACTCAAGAGATCAAATCCTCTCCCAAATTCCACACAAAGCTTTAGTGACTAGTGAGAGAGATTTGCTTGTGTTCTTTCGAGCTCTTGCGCTTGGATTGCTTTCTTCTTTCTTGATTCTTTATTGCGATCAAACTCACTTGTAATTGAGGCAAGAGACACCAATCTTGTGGTGGTCCTTGTAGGAACTTTGTGTTCCAAGTGATTGAGAAGAGAAAGCTCACTCGGTCCGAGGGACCGGTTGAGAGAGGGAAAGGGTTGAAAGAGACCCGGTCTTTGTGACCACCTCAACGGGGAGTAGGTTTGCAAGAACCGAACCTCAGTAAAACAAATCCGCGTGTTACACTCTTTATTCGCTTGCGATTTGTTTTGCACCCTCTCTCGCGGACTTGATTATATTTCTAACGCTAACCCGACTTGTAGTTGTGATTATTTTTGAGAATTTCAGTTTCGCCCTATTCACCCCCCTCTAGGCGACTTTCAGTTTGCTACAAATGTGGTAAGCCCGATCACTTTATAGCTAAATGTCCTATTTCTAGTGACAGTGACAGGGGCGATGACAAGAAGGGGAGAAGAAAGGAGAAGAAGAGGTACTACAAGAAGAAGGGCGGCGATGCCCATGTTTGTCGTGAGTGGGACTCCGACGAAAGCTCTAGCGACTCCTCCGATGACGAGGACGCCGCCAACATCGCCGTCACCAAGGGACTTCTCTTCCCCAATGTCGGCCATAAGTGCCTCATGGCAAAGGACGGCAAAAAGGAGAAGGTTAAATCTAAATCCTCCACTAGATATGAATCCTCTAGTGATGAAAATGCTAGTGATGAGGAAGATAACTTGCGCACTCTTTTTGCCAACCTAAACATGCAACAAAAAGAAAAGTTAAATGAATTAATTAGTGCCATCCATGAGAAGGATGACCTCTTGGACACCCAAGAGGACTTCCTAATCAAGGAAAACAAAAAGCATGTTAAGGTTAAAAATGCTTATGCTCTAGAAGTTGAAAAATGTGAAATATTATCTAGTGAGCTAAGCACTTGCCATGAGACTATAGACAACCTTAGAAATGAGAATTCTAATTTGTTAGCTAAGGTTGATTCTATTGCTTGTAATGTTTCAATTACCAATCTTAGAAATGATAATAATGATTTACTTGCTAAGATTGAAGAATAAAACATATCTCTTGCTAGCCTTAGGATTGAGAATGAAAAATTGCTTGCTAAGGCTAAAGATCTTGATGTTTGCAATGCTACTATTTCCGACCTTAGAACTAAGAATGATATATTGCATGCTAAGGTTGTAGAATTAAAATCTTGCAAACCCTCTACATCTACCATTGAGCACACTTCTATTTGTACTAGATGTAGAGATGTTGATGTTAATGCTATACATGATCACATGGCTTTAATTAAACAACAAAATGATCATATAGCAAAACTAGATGCTAAAATTGCCGAGCATGACTTAGAAAATGAAAAATTTAAGTTTGCTAGAAGCATGCTCTATAGAGGGAGACGCCCTGGCATTAAGGATGGCACTGGCTTCCAACAGGGAGGCAATGTCAAAATTAATGCCCCTCCTAAGAAGTTGTCTAATTTTGTTAAAGGCAAGGCTCCCATGCCTCAGGATAACGAGGGATACATTTTGTACCCTGCCGGTTATCCTGAGAGCAAAATTAGGAGAATTCACTCTAGGAAGTCTCACTCTGGTCCTAATCATGCTTTTATGTATAAGAGTGATACATCTAGTTCTAGGCAACAATCCCATGTTAAGTTGCCTAAGAAGAAAACTCCTAGTGCATCAAATGACCATGACATCTCTTTTAAAACTTTTGATGCATCTTATGTTTTGACTAACAAATCCGGCAAGGTAGTTGCCAAATATGTTGGGGGCAAGCACAAGGGATCAAAGACTTGTGTTTGGGTACTCAAAGTTCTTGTTTCTAATGCTAAAGGACCCAAAACCATTTGGGTACCTAAAGTCAAGAACTAAACTTGTTTTCTAGGTTTATGCATCCGGGGGCTCAAGCTGGGTAATCGACAGCGGGTGCACAAACCACATGACAGGGGAGAAGAAGATGTTCTCCTCCTACGAGAAAAACCAAGATCCCCAATGAGCTATCACATTCGGGGATGGAAATCAAGGTTTGGTCAAAGGATTGGGTAAAATTGCTATATCCCCTGACCATTCTATTTCCAATGTTTTTCTTGTAGATTCTTTAGATTACAATTTGCTCTCTTTATCTCAATTATGCAAAATGGGCTACAACTGTCTATTCACTGATATAGGTGTCACTGTCTTTAGAAGAAGTGATGATTCAATAGCATTTAAGGGAGTGTTAGAGGGTCAGCTATACTTAGTGAATTTTGATAGAGCTGAACTCGACACTTGCTTAATTGCTAAGACTAACATGGGCTGGCTCTGGCATCGCCGACTAGCACATGTTGGGATGAAGAATCTTCATAAGCTTCTAAAGGGAGAGCACATTTCAGGATTAACCAATGTTCATTTTGAGAAAGACAAGGTTTGTAGCGCATGCCAAGCAGGAAAGCAAGTTGGCACTCATCATCCACACAAGAACATCATGACGACCGACAGGCCACTGGAGCTCCTACACATGGATCTATTCGGCCCGATTGCTTACATAAGCATTGGCGGGAGTAAGTACTGTCTAGTAATTGTGGATGATTATTCTCGCTTCACTTGGGTGTTCTTTTTATAGGAAAAATCTCATACCCAAGAGACCTTAAAGGGATTCTTGAGACGGGCTCAAATTGAGTTCGCCTTAAGGATCAAGAAAATTAGAAGCGACAACGGGACGGAGTTCAAGAACTCACAAATTGAAGGCTTCCTTGAGGAGGAGGGCATCAAGCATGAGTTCTCTTCTCCCTACACCCCACAATAAAATGGTGTAGTAGAGAGGAAGAATCGAACTCTATTGGACAAGGCAAGAACCATGTTTGATGAGTATAAGACTTCGGATCGGTTTTGGGCCGAGGCGGTCAACACCGCCTTCTACGCCATCAACCGGTTATATCTACACCGAATCCTCAAGAAGACATCTTATGAACTCCTAACCGGTAAAAAGCCCAATATTTCATATTTTAGAGTCTTTGGTAGCAAATGCTTTATTCTTGTTAAAAGAGGTAGAAAATCTATATTTGCTCCTAAGACTGTAGAAGGCTTTTTACTAGGATATGATTCAAACAAAAGGGCATATAGAGTCTTTAACAAGTCCTCTGGACAAGTTGAAGTTTCTTGTGACATTGTGTTTGATGAGACTAACGGCTCTCAAGTAGAGCAAGTTGATCTTGATGAGATAGGTATTGAAGAGGCTCCGTGCATCGCGATAAGGAACATGTCCATTGGGGATGTGTGTCCTAAGGAATCCGAAGAGCCTCCAAATGCACAAGATCAACCATCCTCCTCCACTCAAGCATCTCCACCAACTCAAAATGAGGATGAAGCTCAAGTTGATGAAGTAGAAGATCAAGCAAATGAGCCACCTCAAGATGACGACAATGATCAAGGGGGAGATACAAATGATCAAGACAAGGAGGATGAAGAACAAAGACCGCCACACCCAAGAGTCCACCAAGCAATCCAACGAGATCACCCCGTCGACACCATCCTCGGCGACATTCATAAGGGGGTAACCACTAGATCTCGTGTTACACATTTTTGTGAGCATTACTCTTTTGTTTCCTCTATTGAGCCACATAGGATAGAGGAAGCACTTCAAGATTCGGATTGGGTAGTGGCGATGCAAGAGGAGCTCAACAACTTCACTAGGAATGAGGTATGGCATTTAGTTCCACGTCCTAATCAAAATGTTGTAGGAACCAAATGGGTCTTCCGCAACAAGCAAGATGAGCATGGTGTGGTGACAAGGAACAAAGCTCGACTTGTGGCCAAAGGATACTCCCAAGTCGAAGGTTTGGATTTCGGTGAAACCTATGCACCCGTAGCTAGGCTTGAGTCAATTCGTATATTATTGGCCTATACTACTTACCATGGCTTCAAGCTTTACCAAATGGACGTGAAGAGTGCCTTTCTCAATGGACCAATCAAGGAAGAGGTCTATGTTGAGCAACCTCCCGGCTTTGAAGATAGTGAGTACCCTAACCATGTGTATAAACTCTCTAAGGCGCTTTATGGGCTTAAGCAAGCCCCACGAGCATGGTATGAATGCCTTAGGGATTTCCTTATCACTAATGGATTCAAAGTCGGAAAGGCCGATCCTACTTTATTCACTAAAACTCTTAAAAATTACTTGTTCGTATGCCAAATTTATGTTGATGATATTATATTTGGGTCTACTAACGAGTCCACATGTGAAGAATTTAGTAGGATCATGACACAAAAATTCGAGATGTCTATGATGGGGGAGTTGAAATATTTCTTAGGATTTCAAGTGAAGCAACTCCAAGAGGGCACCTTCCTAAGCCAAATGAAGTATACTCAAGATATTCTAAGCAAGTTTGGAATGAAGGATGCCAAACCCATCAAGACACCCATGGGAAACAATGGGCATCTCGACCTCGACGAGGGAGGTAAATCCGTCGATCAAAAGATATACCGGTCGATGATAGGTTCTTTGCTATATTTATGTGCATCTCGACCGGATATTATGCTTTCCGTATGCATGTGCGCAAGATTCCAAGCCGACCCTAAGGAAGCTCACCTTACGGCCGTAAAACGAATCTTGAGATATTTGGTTTATACTCCTAAGTTTGGGCTTTGGTATCCTAGGGGATCCACTTTTGTTTTGATTGGTTATTCGGATGCCGATTGGGCGGGGTGTAAAATCAATAGAAAGAGCACATCGGGGACTTGCCAGTTCTTGGGAAGATCCTTGGTGTTTTGGGCTTCAAAGAAGCAAAATTCCGTTGCTCTTTCTACCGCCGAAGCCGAGTACATTGCCGCAGGACATTGTTGTGCGCAACTACTTTGGATGAGGCAAACCCTTAGGGACTATGGTTACAAATTAACCAAAGTTCCTCTCCTATGTGATAATGAGAGTGCAATCCGCATGGCGGATAATCCCGTTGAGCATAGCCGCACTAAGCACATAGCCATTCGATATCACTTTTTAAGGGATCACCAACAAAAGGGAGATATCGAGATTTCTTACATTAATACTAAAGATCAATTAGCCGATATCTTTACCAAGCCACTTGATGAACAAACTTTTAACAAACTTAGGCATGAGCTAAATATTCTTGATTCTAGGAACTTCTTTTGTTGATTTGCACACATAGCTCACTCATATACTTTTGATCATGTCTCTTTCATATGCTATGACTAATGTGTTTTCAAGTCTATTTCAAACCAAGTCATATGTGTATTGAAAGGGAAATTGGAGTCTTCGGCGAAGACAAAGGCTTCCACTCCGTAACTCATCCTTCGCCGTCACTCCGAGCAACACTCCGTCTTTTGGTATAATCTTCACTCATTTATTTATGACCAAAGGGGGAGAGAGTAATTCTAAGGGCTCTAATGACTCCGTTTTTGGCGATTCATGCCAAAGGGGGAGAAAGTATTAGCCCAAAGCAAAAGGACCGCACCACCACCTAATTTTAAAAAGAGTTTTTCAATTGGTAGTATTCTCAATTGATAAATTTCAAATTAGTATCTTATTGTGTTCAAAAGGAGGAGAAAAGTAGTATTTCAAAATTGATATATCAAAACCCTCTTGAAAACTAAGAGGAGAATTTTATTTAGGGGGAGTTTTGTTTAGTCAAAGGAAAAGCATTTGAAACAGGGGGAGAAAATTTCAAATCTTGAAAATGCTTCGCAAAAATCTTATTCATTTGCCTTTGACTATTTGCAAAAGAACTTTGAAAAGGATTTACAAAAGAAATTGCAAAAACAAAACATGTGGTGCAAGCGTGGTCCAAAATGTTAAAAATTGAAGAAACAATCCATGCATATCTTATAAGTATTCACATTGGCTCAATTCCAAGAAACCTATGCACTTACATTATGCAAACTAGTTCAATTATGCACCTCTATATTTGCTTTGGTTTGTGTTGGCATCAATCACCAAAAAGGGGGAGATTGAAAGGGAATTAGGCTTACACCTATTTCCTAAATGATTTTGGTGGTTGAATTGCCCAACACAAATAATTGGACTAACTAGTTTACTCTAGTGTACAAGTTATACAGGTGCCAAAGGTTCACACTTAGCCAATAAAAAGACCAAGTATTAGGGTTCAACAAAGGAGCAAAGGGATAACCGAAGTGTGCCCTGGTCTGGCGCACCGGACTGTCCGGTGCACCAGGGGACTTCACGCTGAACTCTTCACCTTCGGGAAAATCCAGAGGCGCTCCGCTATAATTCACCGGACTGTCCGGTGTACACCGGACAGTGTCCGGTGCCCCAAGGAAGAGCGGCTCTGGAACTCGCCAGTCTCGGGAATTCGCTCCGCTATAATTCACCGGACTGTCCGGTGAGCCAGCGGAGCAACGGCTACTTCGCGCCAACGGTCACTTGCAGGCGCATTTAATGCGCGCCAGAAGCGCGCACAAGTCAGGCACACGCGAGACGGTGCACCGGACAATCTACAGTACTTGTCCGGTGTACACCGGACAGCCAGGCGGGCCCAGAAGTCAGAAGCTCCAACGGTCGAATCCCAACGACCTGGTGACGTGGCTGGCGCACTGGACATGTCCGGTGTGCACCGGACTGTCCGGTGCACCATACGACAGTCAGCCTCCACCAAACGGCTAGTTTGGTGGTTGGGGCTATAAATACCCCCAACCAACCCACATTCAAATCATCCAAGTTTTCCCACTTCAACTACTTACAAGAGCTCTAGCATTCAATTCTAGACACACCCAAGTGATCAAATCCTCTTCAAACTCCACACAACGCCCTAGTGATTAGTGAGAGAGATTTGCTTGTGTTCTTTCGAGCTCTTGCGCTTGGATTGCTTTCTTCTTTCTTTGATTCTTCATTGTGATCAAACTCATTTGTAATTGAGGCAAGAGACACCAATCTTGTGGTGGTCCTTGTGGAAACTTTGTGTTCCAAGCATTTGAGAAGAGAAAGCTCACTCGGTCCGAGGGACCGTTTGAGAGAGGGAAAGGGTTGAAAGAGACCCGGTCTTTGTGACCACCTCAACGGGGAGTAGGTTTGCGAGAACCGAACCTCAGTAAAACAAATCCACGTGTCTCACTCCTTATTCGCTTGTGATTTGTTTTGCACCCTCTCTCGCGGACTCAATTATATTTCTAACGCTAACCCGGCTTGTAGTTGTGTTTATATTTGAGAATTTCAGTTTCGCCCTATTCACCCCCCCCTCTAGGCGACTTTCACTCACCCCATGACGAATGGGCAGGTAGAACGTGCCAACGGCATGATTCTGCAAGGACTCAAGCCTCAGATCTACAACAACCTCAAAAAGTTCGGCAAGCGGTGGATGAAGGAACTCCCCTCGGTGGTCTGGAGTCTGAGGACGACGCCGAGCCGGGCCACGGGCTTCACACCATTTTTTCTAGTCTATGGGGCCGAGGCCGTCTTGCCCACAGACTTAGAATACGGTTCCCCGAGGACGAGGGCCTACGCCGACCAAAGCAATCAAGCTAATCGAGAAGACTCACTGGACCAGCTGGAAGAGGCTTGGGACATGGCCTTACTACACTCGGCGCGGTACCAGCAGTCCCTGCGACGCTACCACGCCCGAGGGGTTCGGTCCCGAGACCTCCAGGTGGGCGACCTGGTGCTTCGACTGCGACAAGACGCCCGAGGGCGGCACAAGCTCATGCCTCCCTGGGAAGGGCCGTTCGTCGTCGCCAAGGTTCTGAAGCCCGGAACGTACAAGCTGGCCAACAATCAAGGCGAGGTCTACAGCAACGCTTGGAGCATCCAACAGCTACGTCGCTTCTACCCTTAAGATGCTTTCAAGTTGTTCATACGCCTCGTTCACACACAAAGTCTAGTCATCAAGGAAGGGTCAGCCTTGCCTCGGCAAAGCCTGACCCTCCCTCGGGGGATAAAAGGGGGGAACCCCCTCTACGTCGAAATTTTCCTCGGAAAAAGATCTTTTCTGCCAGAATGTCTTTCGTGCTTTTCGACTACTTCGAAAGTGGATCCTGAAAACGACGGAGTACACGTAAGCAGCCAAGGCTGACCGAGACGAGGGACTCCCACGCCTCCGGGATACGGATATCTCACTCATCACCTTCTGCGATAAGTAACTCGCGCTCGGATAGGTGATTCCGCGGACCGAACAAGTCTTCACGCTCGAAAGCTCCTCTGCCGAAACGATTTTTCGGGCCTTCTCGACTGCGTCGGTGACAGAACCCTATGGACGAGTAAGAGTGCGCGTAAGCGGCAAGGCCGACCGAGCCGAGGGATTCCTACGCCTCCGGGATACGGATACCTCACTCATCACCTTCCGTGAAAAGTAACTCTCGCTCGCACAAACAATTCTGTTACCGACAAATAAGTCCAGATACTCGAAACAAGGGGAAAAGAAACGCAGCTTTACAACACGACGATGGTGTGTTTGGGCCTCGGCGGCCGCAGAAAACATACACACACTACAAGATAATCCAATCCTGCAGGCTCGGATCTTGACAGTTGAAGGGAGCAGCAGCACCCTCGGCGTCAACTACACCTTCGGCGAGGTCCGACCTGGCCTCGGACGGCGACGTGGTCGGAGGATCTCCACTCCGAAGGACGACATCAGCACCACGCCCGGGCCATCGCTGCTAGGGCCTTCTCCAGGAATCCGGCTCGAGCAGACGGCTCGGGCCGGTCACCCTGAAGCCTCGGCCAGCTGTCTCCCGAGGACATCGACTTGGTTTGTGGCCTCGGCAACTCAACTCCGGTGTCGGTCCCGCCAGTGGACGACCCGGCCAGGCTCCGGCCGACCAAATCTTCTTTTCGAAGCCAACTTTGCCTCTGTTCGTGCTGACACCGCTACCTCTGGCTTCGGCTCATCGAAGAGCAGCCGAGGGTTTCCTTTAACCAAGCAAGAGAAGCCTCGGACGGCAAGGCCGACCGAGCCGAGGGACTCCTACGCCTCCGGGATACGGATACCTCACTCGTCACCTTTGCACGAGGCAACTCGCGCTTGGTGAAGCAGTTCAGATAGTCGACAGGCGAGTCTTAGTGCTCGAAATGAGGAAAAAACACGGCTCCGTGCCGAAAATACATACATGTTCAGGCCTCGACAGCCGCAATGAACAAGACACCGACACTCAAGGTGCCATTACAAACGGAACTCCGGTTCCACCTCCGCAGGTACAAACAACCCCACGCGATAGGGGGGCCTGCGGAGCAATAGAAGGCCGACGGATGGCTCGCCGTCGCCCGCTCCAGCAGCAGCGACAACGACCCCCGCTCCGGGTGGCCGAACTGCAGCAGCGATGGCCTCAGGGCGGACGCCGCTGCAACCTTGCCCTCGCCCACGCCGACGCTCGAGGGGCGAGGACAAGTACAAAGAGCCGGAGGCCCGGAGCGCGGATGGTGGTGGTGATCCCGTCGGTGACGGGGACTTCTCGAGCTGCCTCCACCTCGGCACTGACGATAGGAGCCGTCAGCCCACCGGCAGATCCCCACTCAGATCCTCCCGGACGAGCGGAGCACCGACCTCCGCGCGGAGGCGCCGTACCGGAGCAAAGGCAGGACAGCCCCAGAACACGAATGCCGCCCTAGCAGCGCGCGACGTCTTGGGCGGTCCTCCCGTGCGCGCGGCGCGACAATCGCCCTTGCGACGGGAGGGGGCACCGGAGCCAAGCCGGCGAGCCCAACGCGCTGAAGCTGACGACGCCCGCCATCAACCAGCCCCGCATTGTCGAAGTCCGCCCCTCTCGTAGGGCCAGTGAGCGCCCTCTCCCTTGAATGCTGAAGGAGAGGCTAACCCACGAACCCGCGTGGGAGGTAGAGCTCTGGCTCAGCCCGGCCTCCGCCCCAGCAAGGATGATGAACATCCTTGAAGCTGAGGGCGGGACCAAGATCGCAGCCCGGCTTGCTTCTCTGCACCCAGGGGCTGGTGGTCACCGTCTTGGGTGACCGCCGGCGAGGGGATGCGGCTGGGCTGCATGATGAAAATCCTTGAAGCCGAACGATGGCTGAAAGGTACCAACTTCCGCGAAGTTGCGTTCCTCCGACGACAAGGCGGAAGGATTGCGGGTGTTCCCCATCCGGAGGCTCAGAAGGTGGAAAGACACAATGCATAAGGAAGTGCGAGGACATGGTCGCCTTTCAAGGGGGGTCACCCTCCTTTTAAAGGCGACTCTCCCCACTTGCGTCCTCAGCCATCACGGGCTGAGTCTTCTCCAACACGCTCCAAGGTCCTCCCCCTACAGCGCGGGGGCTGGGTCCCACGCGTCATGCGAACTGGCCCAGAGCAGAAGAAGCCAAACCACTGCGCGCGGTGCATACAACTGCCCAGCGGTTACAAGCATTCCTCCACTTTCGCCCAGACCAGCGGGTGAAAGGGCGGACAACCATGCAGTCGGCATGCAACCGCGCCAAGTGGGCGCACCCCTTCGACTCCAACGCGCCCAACATGGAGGCCCAGGCCCACACGTCATGCAACCGGCGCGCCGGTTGCTACGTGCGAGCAACTGCACCGCCACTCGCGCCACTGTCGCGCCTCCTCGACTGCGGAACCAGTACCGCGACTCGAGGCAACCCTGCGTACGACCCAACAGTGCTAGCTAGGTGCATCGGTCACGGGCCAGTCAGCCGCGGGAGAAGGCGCGACGGTCGATGCGGCCAAAAATGGGCCGGCAGTAATGGCGGGGCAGGCGGGCGGAAGCAGCAGTCACGTCGTCAGCCAAGCTTACGTCCCATCCGAGGACAGCAAGGGAACCCTCTCCCACGGCGTGAAGACGGCGCGCCCATGTTCTGTTCCTCGAACGGCTCGCGCACGCGCAACGGCTGCCCCGCGAACCACTCGCCCCGTCGCATTAACTCCGCGGCGGGACAGACGACACCTTTGGCAGGAGAAGCGAGCGACGCTTCACCTTCGCCATAATGACCGCGTCAAAAAGGTGCGCCACGTCATCTCGATTTCGTATTCTTTCCTTTTTCCTCTTTCTCTCTCTTACAACAGGGACCGAGAAAGGGGGATACCCTGAAAGGGGATCCTTCTCTGCGAAGGAAACAGGCCCCGAGCCTCCCTACTGATCAGAGGTTCAAAGGCTGGCCCCTTGGAGG
Source organism: Zea luxurians (assembly GCA_029449295.1). NCBI lineage: Eukaryota > Viridiplantae > Streptophyta > Magnoliopsida > Poales > Poaceae > Zea > Zea luxurians. Next base: position 59,202,906 of record JAOPSE010000023.1, on the reverse strand, counting down.
GGTTCAATAGCTGCCTCAGAGCGCTTGGGCTCCGCACCCACTACTGGTCAGAGGTTCGAAGGCCGGCCCCTCGGAAGGGTTCAACGGCCGCCTCAGGCCACTCGGGCTCCGCGCCCACTACTGATCAGGGGTTCGTAGGCTAGCCCTCGAAGGGTTCACAGCGCCTCAGACACAGAGCGAGGGATGACCCTGGGTACGTTCGATACATAACCAAGGCTCGGGCTACGCTCCCGAGGTACCCTAGGACATTTCCGAGACCAGCGGGAACGATCTTGTAACGGAATCCCATCAGAGGGAGGCATCGAGCCCTCGGACCCTGTCAAAAGGGGACCGGGTCCGGCAGATCACCCGCAGGTACTTTTGGAGCGCGCCTCCGGGCCTCTAGCCGACCCCTAACAAATGGGGCACAGGCGTCCACTCGGATAACCCGTCAGCAGCTCACTGGAGACACCATGTTCGGCGCCCTCCAAGGGCAACATGGCGCTTTCCCCCCTCCTCCTTGCGGAAAGGCGACGCAGGGGCGTATGTAAAAAAGTCGAGTCTGTCCTTGACCGTCCTCTCGCCCTGTGCAGAGGCTCGAGGGCTGCTCTCGCAAACCCTACTCCGGCCAAACCGTTGACAGCGTCAACATACCAGCCCAAGAACTTGGGACCCGACCGTGCACCCGGGCTACGACCAGCTCGCATGAGGGAACAACCAGACCAGACGAAGCATTGCGTGAGGCATTAAGGCCTCGAAGGAGTCAAACCACTCCTCCGAGGCCTCGGGGGCTACACCCGGCGGGTGCGCTCGCGCGCACCCTCTGGAACAAAACACAACCGAGAAAGGCTGGTCCCCTTGCAAAAAAGTGCGACAAAAGCCTCCAAGCGAGTATTAACACTCCCTTCGAGGCTCGGGGGATACTGTCAGGGACCATAATTAGGGGTACCCTCAAGACTCCTAAATCTCAGCTGGTAACCCCCATCAGCACAAAGCTGCAAAGGCCTGATGGGTACGATTAAGTCAAGGATCGGTCCATTCGAGGGACGCGATCACGCCTCGCCCGAGCCCAGCCTCGGGCAAGGGCAGCCGACCCCGGATGATTTACGTCTCGCCCGAGGACCCCCTCCAGCTACGGACACACCTTCGGCTCGCTCGAGGCCTAGTCTTCACCAAGAAGCAACCTTGGCCAAATCGCCACGCCAACCGACCAAATCGCAGGGGCATTTAATGCAATGGTGGCCTGACACCTTTATCCTGACGCGCGCCCTCCGGCTGACAGAGCCGAAGTGACCGTAGTCACTTCGCCGCTCCACTGACCGGCCTGACAAGAGGACAACGCCGCCTGTGCTGCTCTGACTGCTGTGCCACTCGACAGAGTGAGGCTGACAGCAGCCAAGTCTGGCCTCAGGCGCCATAGGAAACTCCGCTTCGCCCGACCCCAGGGCTCGGACTCGGGCTCAGCCCCGGAAGACGACGAACTCCGCTTCGCCTGTCCCCAGGGCTCGGACTCGGGCTCAGCCCCGGAAGACGACGAACTCCACTTCGCCCGACCCCAGGGCTCGAACTCGGGCTCAGCCCTAGAAGACGACGAACTCCGCTTCGCCCGACCCCAGGGCTCGGACTCGGGCTCAGCCCCGGAAGACGACGAACTCCGCTTCACCCGACCCTAGGGCTCGGACTCGGGCTCAGCCCCGGAAGATAACGAACTCCGCTTTGTCCGACCCCAGGGCTCGGACTCGGGCTCAGCCCCGGAAGACGACGAACTCCGCTTCACCCGACCCCAGGGCCCAGACTCAGGCTCAGCCCCAGAAGACGACGAACTCCGCTTCGCCCGACCCCAGGGCTCGGACTCAGCCCTGGCCTCAGCCGACGGTCTCCGCCTCGCCCGACCCAGGGGCTCGGACTCGACCTCGGCCTTGGAAGACAGACTCGACCTCGACCTCGGAGGAGCCTCCACCTCGCCCAACCCAGGGCCCGGACCGACCACGTCAACAGGAGGCGCCATAATTACCCTGCCCCAAGCTGACTCAGGCTACGGGGAACAAGACCGGCGTCCCATCTGGCTCACTCCGCTATACGAGTAATGATGGTGCCCCACATGCTCTATGACGACGGTGGCTCTCAGCCCCCTTACGGAAGCAAGAGGACGTCAGCAAGGACTCGACAGCCCCGACAGCTGTCCTTCCGCCAGGCTCCGGCGCTCCTCCGACGGCCACGACACCACACGAACCGGGTGCCAAAACCTCTCCGACTGCCACGATGGCATGTACTTAGGGCACTAGCTCTCCTCCGCTAGACACGTTAGCACACTGCTACACCCCCCATTGTACACCTGGATCCTTTCCTTATGCCTATAAAAGGAAGATCCAGGGCCCTCTTACAGAGAGTTGGCCGCGCGGGGAAGGACGGGACGGCGCTTGCGTGAGGCCGCTCGCTCCCTCCCGCGTGGACGCTTGTAACCCCCTACTGCAAGCGCACCCGACCTGGGCGCGGGACAAACACGAAGGCCACGGGATTTCACCTCTCACGCCTGTCTCCCTCCGGCTTCTTCCCCCCTTCGCGCTCCGTCTCGCGCCGACCCATCTGGGCTGGGGCACGCGGCGATAATTTACTCGTCGGTCCAGGGACCCCTCGGGTTCGAAACGCCGACAAATGGCTTGATGTAATGAATAAAATAACTAGTTAAAAAATGGCATGTGCATGATAGTGACTCTCTTCCCATGGCAGATGGCTTCAGATAAAACCACGCCTACCGCCTCTGGGATTGGAGCAGGATTTCCTCGGAGAGCTGAAGGAGAGGCTGGCGGAGAAGGGGGTGAGACCCACCTCCCCGCACCTCCGGAACTACCACTAGACCTAGCCCAAGTTCTAGCCAATCAAACCCGACTCATTGAAGTCCTCACTAGAAGTCTGGAAAACCAGCGCCCAGGTGGTGGAAGGCCACATGACAGGATGGGTGAATTTTTGAGACTCAAGCCTCCCACGTTCGCGGGGTCCAGCAATCCCCTCGATGTAGATGACTGGCTTCGCACGATCAAGAGGAAGCTGGAAGCCATCGGATGCCCCGAAAATCAGCGTGTCCAACTGGCAGCTCATCAGCTTTCAGGAATGGCTTTAGCATGGTGGGACACCTTCAGTGAGGCTGTCAGAGATGCTACCTGGGCAGAATTCGAAACAGCCTTTCGTGAGCACCATGTACCCCAGGGGATAGTTAAACTCAAGGAGGATGAATTCCGGGAGCTAACTCAAGGCGGGAGAACAGTCAGCGAGTATGTGCACAAGTTCACAGAGTTGACCCGTTACGCGCCTGACGATGTCAGCACCGAGCCCAGGAAGATGGCCCGTTTTCTGAAAGGACTAAGACCCGAGCTTAAGACCATCCTCGCCAGCCAAGACTTCCTCAACTTCTCTCACCTCTCCAACAAGGCTATCCAAGTGGAAAGGGCAAAAGAGGAAGAAAAAGGGCACCTCAAGAGGAAATTCCAAGTCCTCCGAGCTCAACAGCAAGAACGTCACCAGAGAGCTCGACCCTTTGGACTCCCACCTAGGGGTCCAAGCTTCAATAAAGCATCTGGACCCACTCCGTCGCGCTACAGTCAGTAGAGTCAGAGCTCCCTTCAGGCACCCTCCGTTGCAAGCAACCAACCGCCAGCAAATGCCTGTTGGCACTGTGGGGACCCCAGTCACTTTAAGAATAACTGCCCTCAGTTAAAGGCACCCGGACCGACCTACTCCAACTCGGTGAATGGCCCCAAGATTCTCTCGGCACCTACCTCCAAGGCACCTCCTTCCAACAGCCAGCAGAGCAGGACTCAGTACCAGGGCAGAGCCCAAGTCAACCACGTCGACGCTCAAGAAGCCCAGCAAGCCCCGGGAGTAGTGCTCGGTGAGTTCCTTGTTGAATTTACTCCAGCTACTGTGCTTTTTGATTCGGGAGCATCCCATTCTTTTATAGCCGCTAAGTTTGTGGAAAAACATGGCATCCCCTCTACACCCCTAGTTGTCCCTTTGGTCACCCGAACCCCAGGATCAGACCTCCTGTGCAAAATCAGGTGCTCCCAAGTCAGAATTCTTTTAAGTGGGGTAGTGTTCCTGGCAGACTTAACCATCTTGCCATCCCAAGGGATTGATGTGATCCTAGGAATGGATTGGCTAGCTAAGCACAAAGGTATCATCAGCTGCGCAAGCAAGACTGTTCTTCTCACAGATCACCAAGGAAAGGCAGTTTCCTGTCAAGCCCAGCCGCCCGCAAACGATCCGATGATGTTTAATCTGGCAGCAGAAAACATGTCTATAATCGAAGAGTTTGAGGATGTATTTCCGGAAGAGTTGCCCGGGATGCCACCAGAAAGAGGAGTGGAGTTCTATATAGATCTCATTCCTGGCACTGCGCCCATCGCAAAGAGACCATACCGCATGGCCCCCACAGAGTTAGCAGAATTAAAACTCCAAATTGCAGAGCTGCAACAAAAAGGGTACATCCGTCCTAGTTCGTCTCCCTAGGGAGCACCCGTTCTTTTCGTTACCAAAAAGGATGGAAGTATGAGAATGTGTATTGATTATCGATCCTTGAATGAAGTTACAATCAAGAATAAGTACCCTCTCCCTCGGATCGATGACCTCTTCGACCAACTGCAGGGAGCCAAATACTTCTCCAAGATAGACCTCAGGTCAGGGTATCACCAACTGAGGATCAAGGAAGCAGACATTCAGAAGACTGCATCACCAGATACGGGCAACATGAATTCACAGTGATGCCATTTGGGCTTACAAACGCACCCGCCTTTTTCATGAACCTCATGAATAAGGTATTTATGGAAGAATTGGATAAGTTTGTCGTGGTCTTTATCGACGACATCCTCATCTATTCCAAGAGTCGCAAGGACCACGAGCGTCACCTTCGGATCATCCTCGGAAGACTCAGAGCACATCAACTTTATGCTAAACTCAGCAAGTGTGAGTTCTGGTTAGAGAAGATAGCTTTCCTGGGGCATATCTTGACTGCAGAAGGAATAGAAGTGGACCCATCCAAGGTAGAAGCCGTTTCAAAATGGAAAACAGCCATCCAACGTCAGTGAAGTACGAAGCTTTCTGGGAATGGCAGGGTATTACCGCCGCTTTATCAAGGGATTCTCCAACATAGCAAAACCTATGACCGAACTTCTCAAAAAGGACAATAAGTTTGCGTGGACTCCAAAGTATGAGGAAAGTTTTCAGATCATCAAGGAAAAGCTTACAACCGCGCCAGTTTTGACACTGCCAAATATACACCAGGATTTCGTCATCTTCTGTGATGCTTCAAGGCAAGGCTTAGGGTGTGTCTTGATGCAAAATGAGAAAGTTATTGCTTATGCATCCTGCTTACTCAAGCCACATGAGCAGAATTACCCCACCCACGACTTGGAATTGGCAGCCATAGTGCACGCTCTGAAAATATGGAGGCACTACCTGATTGGGAACAAATGCCACATCTTCACCGACCACAAGAGTCCGAAGTACATCTTCACTCAGTCGGACCTCAACCTCCATCAAAGAAGGTGGCTTGAATTGATCAAGGATTATGACCTCGAAATCCACTACCACCCCGGGAAGGCCAATGTGGTAGCAGACGCCCTCAGCCGAAAACCTTTCGGGATTAAAGGAACCAACTTTCTGGAAGATTGAAAGAAAGAATCAGCTCAGCTAAATGCATGTCTGGGAGGCAACGGTAGCCTAGAAGTCAAGCCAAATCTAGAAGATCTCCTATGCAAGGCTCAACGCCTGGACGCAGAGACATCCAGACTTATAGAAAGAGCTCGCAAGGAGCAACTTCCGGACCTTAGGGCAGATGAACAAGGAGTCCTCTGGTTCAAGAACCGCCTGTGTGTACCAGTGGGAGAGGCACGGGAAGTCCTGCTCAATGAAGCCCACAACTCAGCTTACTCCATCCACCCAGGGACCACCAAGATGTACCTAGACCTCAAAACCAGATACTGGTGGAAAGGGATGAAGAAAGAAATAGCACAGTATGTGGCCCGATGTGACACCTGCCAGCGAACAAAGGCCGAACATCAGAAGCCTGCAGGCCTGCTGCAACCCCTCCCAGTGCCTGAATGGAAGTGGGAAGAAATAGGCATGGATTTCGTGACCGGACTACCCCGAACGCAGAAAGGGAATGATTCTATCTGGGTAATAATCGATCGTCTCACCAAGGTGGCCCACTTCGTTCCAGTAAAAACCACTTTTGGAGGAGCCGCCCTTAATATACCTTAAGGAGATAGTCAGGCTCCATGGCATTCCGCGGAAGATAGTGTCAAACAGAGGAACGCAGTTCACCTCAAAATTTTGGAAAGGCCTCCAGCAAGCAATGGGCACCAAGTTAGATTTCAGTACCGCTTATCACCCCCAGTCAGATGGTCAAACGGAAAGAGTCAACAAGATCCTCGAAGATTTACTAAGGGCCTGTGTGTTGACGTTCGACAGGGATTGGGAATCCAGTTTGCCGTACGCTGAATTCTCATACAACAACAGCCATCAAGCCAGCATCAAAATGTCACCGTTCGAAGCACTGTATGGAAGAAAATGCCAGACTCCCCTAATGTGGTCCAATGTAGGAGAAAGGACACTGGAAGGACCCGACTTTATTAAAGAAGTTGAAGAGAAAATTTCCTTGATCCGCAAGAGGTTACTTGAAGCTCAGAGTCGATAGAAGAGTTACGCAGACAACAGACGAAGAGAACTCGGATTTGAGGAAGGAGATTTCGTCTATCTCAAAGTCTCCCCGATGCGTGGTGTCAAAAGGTTCCAAGTGAAAGGAAAGCTAGCACCACGTTTCGTCGGTCCCTACCCCGTCATTAGCCGAGTGGGACCCGCAGCATACCGCCTTGAGCTACCAGAATCCATGTTAGATATCCACAATGTGTTCCATGTGTCTCCGCTCCGCAAATGCCTAAAAGTACCAGAAAACCACATCGAGGCAGAGGCAATTCAGATTCAAAAGGATCTCCAGTACCGAGAAAAGCCAGTGAAGATTCTCGACTCAGCAGTCAGAAGGACCCGCAACTCAGAAGTGAGACTCTGTAAGGTTCAGTGGAGCAGAGATGGTGAAGAGGAAGCCACCTGGGAAAGTGAGGACTCTCTGAGGAAGGAATACCCTTACCTTTTCTCGAGCCCCGTCTGAATCTCGAGGGCGAGATTCCTTTAAGTGGGGTAGGTTTGTAACATCCCAAAATCCTAACCTAGGTTTGAAACCCTAATCTACCCCCTTCTTTCATCCTCTAATTCCAAGAACTCCCTTAGATTTTCTTTCATCTTATGCATACACTTTGTTTGATCACAAACACCTCACTTAGATTTTATTTTCCAACACCTAGAATATCCACCAAATAATTTTGTGCAAAAAGAAAAAGAAACAAATAAGAAATGAGTTGAGAAGGTAAAAAGAAAAAGAAAAAGAATTTCCCTCCCTTTGCTGGGCCGATTCCCGGCCCAAACCCGCGGCCTCTTCCCCCTCGCGCCCGCGCTCCTCCTCTTCTTTCGGCCCATCTCCGGCCTGCCTCCGCGCGCACGCCAGCCTGCTCCACACTCCGACTCCCTCTCACTGACAAGCCAGCCCCACCTGCCAGCCGCTCTCTCTCACGTGCCCGCTCCCACTGGCAGACCGGCCCCACCGGTCAGCCGCTTCGTCGTCCTCCCCGCGTACGGCTCGCCGCGGTCACCTCCGACCGCCGTCCCCTCCATCGCCCATCCCCTCGCCGCACAGAGAAGTTTGGCACCGCCCCGTCCTCCCCCCCTTGACCAACGTCCTGGCCGGTACCGCCCCACCGTGGAGTCTCATCGGCGGCGCTGTGCGACATTTATGGCCGGTGCTGTGCAGCTCATCAGCGTCCGTCGAGCTCCACCGCTCCCCTCCCCTCGGGCGCCTATAAAAGGGTCGCCCCGATCACTTCCTTGCCCCCCACCGGCCTCGGCCATCCCTCTCCTCCCCTCGCCCGAGCGCAATTCACAGAGCGCCACCGTCTTCTCCCTCTCCGGTGAGTTCCCCCCCCTTCTCTCTCCCTCTCTGTTGGTCCAGCGAGCGATTAAGGTAGCTTACTAGTTTCCTCGCATTGCCACGAACTCAGCACACCACTCTTCCGCCCCAATCCCTCGCCCAGAGCCCACCGGCGGCGATCCCCGCCGCGGAGCTCCGCCACCTCCCCGCGGACAGCCCCCTCCCAACCCCCTCTAGCCAAATTGAGCCTACCATTAGAATCGCCAGCCCCTGCCCGTGCTAAGCCACCTCCCCGTGGGCCAAGAACCGGGCCACCGGCGGCAAACCGCCGTCGAGCCCACCGGCGGCCAGCTTCCCCCCCCCCCCCCCGCCCGCTCGGCCGGTTCGCCCGCACCATCAGACCGCGGCGCTGTTTCCCCCTCTGCTCTCGCTGGCGAGTGGGCCCGCAGCAACGCCGTCACCCTCGCGCGCCCGCGCCGTCTCCCCCTCGCTCGTGGGCCGCCGCTGGGCCGTAAGCGCGCCCGCGCTCGCGCCACCGGGTGGGCCAAAAACCCTTTCCACAGCCCAGCAAAGGAGAGATCCCTTTTCTTTTTCTTTTTCCACCTTTTTTCTCATTTAATTAGTTTTCTTCAATATTTTATGCACAAAAAATTACCCAAATAATTTCTAAAAAGTCCTAAGTAAGAATGTTGGTAAATGACACACTACAATTAGTAGACCACTGTTGATGTATTGTTTATTGTTTGTTTTAATAGAAGAAGCGGGGACCGTAGATCCGGAACCCGTAGCCCCGGAAGAAGGGCCAGAGCCCGATCTCCCGGAAGTAGATCTTTTGTGCCAGGAAAGCTTCGACGAAGGCAAGTCCATCCTTCCCTTGATGCATAAATTTCCTATTCTCTCTACCACTGCCTAGGCCGGGAATTCAGGGGGAATATTGCATTGTGAGTGAGAGATGGCCCACATTAACATATACATTCTGGATACGAAATATGGATTGGGAAGAAGGGCAATGTGTTTCTTCAAATAAAATCTCTTTTTGAAAAGTTATGCGATGAAGGGTACTCACCCTCATCACCTTGGGAGTGGGATGATCAGGGACTCCCTGTTTAGGGGAGGGCCTAAGGTGTTGGCTCAGCTGGTTTAGGCATGAGCAGAAGGATTGTCCCCTCATATAAGGACCGGCTTGTCATTTTCACTACCTGTACTCCTTTATCGTACAACCACTTGAGACTGTGTGGGCAGTCACTCAATCCGAACTCGTGCGGTCCAACCCAAGGGTTAAGAAGGCTGGGGAGCACCGGGAGGATAAGGAGGGGGAAAGTTTTGTCCGGTTTGGACATGGTGGTGGCCTGACTCCTTCCGAATAACCGTTAAGGTTAGGACGTACGAGGAAGGAAAGAGATCCGGCATTCGGGTCTCGCGACGGTGAGATCGCAGAAACCGGGCTAGTGGGTAAAGTGTACCCCTCTGCGCAGAGTCGAAAACCTATTCGAATAGTCCGTGTCCACTGGTATGGACGAGTCTGGTATGGCATGACAATTAGAGATTTTTCTATGAGTTTCATGAAAAGGGAAATGTGTGATTAAATGGGGGTTGAGAAAGAAACTAAGGCCACGGGAGCGGGAAGCTCAGTGGTGGTTGAGTTTTTGATCACTTTTAATATTATGGGAAAAACCTTACAACAACTGCCTTTCTCTAAGAAAATGATGAGTGACTTCAACTCCACCAAATAAAGCATGTATACTATAGGTCTCTTTCTCTCTACGGGAGCGGGGTGGGCTTGCGGAATACCTAGTGTATTCACCTAGATTTATTTATGTTTTTCAGCAGCTGAAGACTTCTTTTCTGCTATGCTTGATTGAGAGGGTTGTGTCTGCACCCAGTTCTGCCTGTGGCTTGGGCTAGTATACCTTGCCTACTGCGCTTCTTATTTTGGCTCTCTAGAGCTTGTACCCCGGTATTGTAATATTTTTTATCTAAACTCTGTACTATTTGAAGTAAGGAATGTGTTTACTAGCCTCCTGGGACTAGTAATTGTATCACATTTGAGTCCCAAAGGATCGGGACGCTTCACCCATGGACGAAACGACTGCATGCATTGTCGAAGAACAAGAGTGGGCATTGACTTGTATTGGCACACAACCTACAATGGTTAGTGGTTCGAATTTATTGTATGCAATTTAGTAGTTATATATGATATTACAACTATTTTGGTGAATAGGGGAGTGGCCATGGAATGCATGATATCGATTGGGATTCAATAATGATAGAAGAAATGACCAACGAAGAAGGAAGAAATGATGTTACTAGTGAACAAGGACTATATTTTCAACTTGGACTAGATAATCAAGATGATGGAAGGGAAGATGATTCAAGTGCTTCCCGTTTTGGAAATAGCATTCCATGTGAAGATGAATTGGGAGCAGGCATTCCATGTTCTGATTTAGTGCTTGATGAGACTAGGACCATATATGATATGAACAATCCAGTAATGGAGCCTAGCAGCTTGTATGCAACAATGCACCACTTCAGACTCGCAATTAGACAATACGCCATTAATAAAGAATTTGAGCTTGGAATTGAGGCAACTAATAAGACTAGATTTAGAGGGTATTGTAAAGGGTCTAATTGCCCCTAGAGAATTCATGCTAGACCGGAGATGAAAGGGGCTCCAACAATTCAAGTAAGCTGAGAATATAGTTGTTTTACTTAATATGTACCTTTCTATTCGTGGTTAAATTCTATTTAACACTTTGACTAATTTTTCAGGTGATTGTCTTGAATTACAAACATACTTGTACTTCGAGTGGTAGACGTAAGACGACTACACCTACATGAGCTTGGGTTGCAGCATGTGCGCTTCCATTACTGATGAAGAAGCCTCATATGGGTGCTAAGGAGCTACAAACTACATTGCAGGACACTTTTGGTTGTACCATTGCATATGACACAGTTTGGCACGGGAAAGAGAAAGCTTTAAAGGAATTATTTGGTAGTTGGGAAGATAGCTTTCAGCTACTATGGCATTGGAGAGAAGCAGTTATGCAAAAGTCACCGGATAGTGTCATTGAGCTTGATGTAAAAATGGATGAGGGTCGTCCTTTCTTTAGTCGATTTTTTGTGCGATGGGTCCATGCATTTCTGGTTTCAAGGGTGGCTGCCAACCATGCCTAAGTGTTGACTCCATAGCTCTTAATGGAAGGTGGAATGGTCACCTTTGTTGTGCCATAGGTGTCGATGGGCACAATTGGATGTATCCAGTTGCATATGAATTTTTTGAGGCAGAAAATACTGAAAACTGGACATGGTTCTTTCATCAGTTGCACAAGGTTGTGGGGGATCTGCCTTTGTTAGCATTGTGTTCAGATGCTTGCAAAGGTCTTAAAAATGCTATGAATAATGTCTTCCCGTATGCCGAGAAAAGGGAGTGCTTCAGGCATCTGATACAAAACTACATAAAGCAGTTTGGTGGGGTCTGAGTACATGTATCCAGCCGCTAGAGCTTATAGGAGAGAGGTCTTTGACCACTATTTTAGCAGCATCCAAGAAATCCCTAATGTCAACAGTTGGCTAAATGAGCATCATGACTGTCTTTGGTACCGAAGTGGCTTCAATACGGACATCAAGTGCGACTACATAACCAACAACATTGCTGAGGTTTTCAACAATTGGATTAAGGATTGGAAGGATCTGCCTGTATGTGATTTGGCTGATAGGATAAGGGGGAAATTATGGAGATGTTTCACAGGAGGAGGAGGATTGCACAAAAGTTGCAAGGATGGATTTTATCGTCGGTTCTGCATATCCTACACGCCAAAACAAGAGGTTTAGGTCATTTATTAGTACGGAAAGCTGACAACTACAATGCAGAGGTAAGGGATAACAATGATGTGCATTCGAATCACATTGTCAATGCTCAGCTGTGGGAATGTTCTTGCAAAAAGTGGCAGCACACGGGCAAACCATGTATCCATGCATTGTGCTTGATAACAGCTCAAGAATTTAGGGATGTCAGGATGGAGGATTTTGTCGATGAGTACTATGTTGTAGCTAATTTCACCATAGCGTACTCAAGGGTGGTTCCACCTATCGGTGACAAATCATTTTGGCCAGAAGTTCCTTTCGCAAAAGAAGTGGGTGCTCCAATTGGAAAACGCGCTGTGGGTCGACATAGGAAGAATAGGATGAAAGGATGCCTTGAGGGAGGCAGTGGAAAAAAGAAAACTAACAATGACAATGGTAAGAAAAGCATTCGGGGTAAGTACAAGTGTCCAAACCGTGGTGAGCTAGGGCACAGGAAAGCAAGCTACAAATGTCCATTAAATGGCACAAAGAAAAGGTAATAGATGGTTATGTGTTATATTATTTGTGCAACTGGCTATTTTATGATATTTACTAATTTCTGTACAACAGGAAGCGAAGGCTTAGAAAAAATTCTACTAAAGGTTGGTTCCCGAAAGATGTACCTGAGTCATCACAGCTAGTTGTCCACGAGAGTGAAGACGTGGTTGCAATGACACTGGCTTTTGAAGATGTTGTTGAAAGACCTTCTTCGCCACTAGAAGAACGTGTAGTTCGAGTTATAGTTAAAAAGATCACACCTAGGAAGAAGAATGTTTGAGTAATGTGGTGACATTGTTTGTTCTTATGGCATTATGGTGTTTGTATGGCACTATGGCATTTGTATGACATTATGGCATTTGTTCTAGTTAAAAAATTTGTCATGAACTCTCTTTCATAATTGTCATGAACTCTCTTACAATTAGAGAACACACAATAGAACGCAATTAGAGAACACATAATATAACACTATACGTAGTTCATAGCATTTCAGGACACATAATAACCAATATGTAGTTCATGATGTCATGTCTTACAATTTCCAACTCACGCATTACAATACTTGTCCATCTAACTGAACACAAGAGAAGTACACAAGACAATGTTACATTGATCTATCCCAGATCTCATTAAAACTAAGCCCCCACTTAGCACAGTGCTCACCAAGCGTCTCCGCTTCTAGAGGCTGATTCATAATTTCTCGGTCACGGAATACGTCCTCCCACATCGCATTGTCTTCACTTCCATAGCCAGCTTCTAATATAGCAGTAGGGTCCATCATCGAAACCTGGCAGTCAATTGAAGTTACTTCTAGTATTTCAGCTAACTCGTCCATTGAACGAGCTACTTGAGTCATCATGAAACCATCTACAACATCCTCATCTGTGTAGCAGAAAGAGGCGGTATCTTGTAGTTTTTTAGCTGTATCACTCATTTGAGACACGACATATTTGAGTGCATGTGCAAGTTTTTTGTTCATCTGCAAAAAAATATAAATAACATCAGACTATGGAATGTTCAAGATTTTTGTTCAGGTGTAAACATGGACATGCATATGAGGAAACCTTCTTCTGCACTGGAAAGACAAACAACCATCTGCCAAATGAACTGAGTGGATCATGTGTACTGATAACTGGGCTTAAGAACAGAACAACATATGAACAGAACAAGACAGCATATGCCCTCAGCTATTTTTTTAAAAACATCATATGTAGTATATAGTTCAATAATTTCAAAGAAATCATCATAGGGCAAATCAACTATCTCATCTCAATCAATAGTTTTCAAACAACCATATGCCCTGAAACATATGTTTTCAAACATGCATATGCCCTCAAACATATGCACTCAAACAGTCATATGCCACGGATCCAATTGCGACGATCGCGGTGCCAATAATCTGAAGCCCGCCGAAGAAAGTGCCACAGTTTTAGGGCATATTTTCTGTATGATGCAACAGAAACAGCTTCCAAACAACCATATGCACTCAGTTATTTTTCAACAAAAAAACCAAGTGTAGTATACAGTTCACTATTTTGAAAGAAAACATCATCGGGCAAAGCAACTAGATCATCTCACATTATCAAAAGCCTCAGTTCAATATTTTCAATGAAACAGCAACAAACAGCCTGATGCCCTCAAATGAATATAACAGGCATATGAACTGGCATCGTCAACTATGCACTGTCACCACAAACATCCATATGCCCTCAGTTATTTTTCAGCAAAAAAACCAAGTGTAGTATACAGTTCACTAGTTTGAAAGAAAACATCATAGGGCAAACCAACTAGATCATCTCACATTATCACAAGCCACAGTTCAATATTTTCAATGAAACAGCAACAAACAGTCTGATGCCCTCAGCTAATTTTCACAAAAAGACCTAGTGTAGTCAGTTCAATATTTTCAAAGAAAACATCACATGGGCAAAGCAAATATATCACCTCACATGTATCACAAGCCTCAAAACAGCACTTAGGTTTCTACAATTCCATCACAGGGCTGCTACAAAGCACATGGCGCAGATATCTCAAGCATTGACGCAGTAAAAGTTTCAGAACACAAACCTCATAGTATTTGGCCAATGCCTCCTGAGCACAAACGACGGCTGCACTCGCCTATTGATAAGAACACATAACACTTTTTTCTGTCTCCACAGCGGATTCAAGAACATCAAGCGTAGAAACCACATGGTTACCTACTGATGCTGTGGCGCAGAGATCACCAGCAACCACACAGGCGGCAGTAGAAGCAGTCAATGTGTCACGGGCTGCAACAACGGTCGCGGAGAACTTCTGGGCACATAGCTCAGCGACAGATTCCATGCTGGAATCCATAGCTGCAAACCCTAGGGTTACAGAAGAAGATAGGAGATCTCACCAGCGTCGGAGGCGCGTGAATGGCCCTCGGGCACAGGATCCGCCCTAGGCGAAACTAAATCAGCAGGGAAGGGCGAGATCCGGTGAAGGATAGGGCAGGCAGGCACCGCAGTGCGAGGAGACGACGAACAGAGCCGAGGGAGGAAGACGACGGCCAGGGAAAGAGGGAAGGGAGAATGGAATACACTAGAAGGAGATGGCAACCAGGGAAGTAACGGAGCGAGGGCACGACAGGCTCACGAGAAATGGTAATGACCATTAATCCAGCGTGATGCTAAATCTTCAAAACAGGCGAGATTATAATGCCATGGATTCAATTGCGACGATCGCGATGCCAATAGTCTGAAGCCCGCCGAAGGGAGTGCCATGGTTGCAAAATTCTCAAGAAAGATGGGTTGGGCAGCGTGCACGAGTCGGGTCATGTGGCGTGGCGTGTCGTGTCGCGGTCTCCTAGTATGTTGAACAGTGTGGCCAGGACCCAGGAGGTAGTCTGTGTTGAGAAACCCTAAAAGAGGTTTAATGGGCTAATATCGAAACTGCCCTCAGGGGGTTCATAGCTTATATATATGTATCCATATCCCCTCATAATAAATAGAGATAGAAAGAGCTTCCATCCACTGTGTCTCTTGTTCCTTTGTGTGTTGGGTTGTTGGGTTGGGAGCGAGCTTCTACAACTTCTCACATCCCTACTGCTGTTGGGAGGGTTTGGAGTTCGGATCGGGGATCTGCGACAACCACGTTGTTCAACACGTAATTGAAAGTCGCCTAGAGGGGGGTGAATAGGGCGAATCTGAAATTTATAAACTAAAGCACAACTACAAGCCGGGTTAGCGTTAGAAATAATAAATGAGTCCGAGAGAGAGGGCGCAAAACAAATCGTGAGCAAATATAGAGTAAGTCACGATGATTTGTTTTACCGAGGTTCGGTTCTTGCAAACCTACTCACCGTTGAGGTGGTCACAAAGACCGGGTCTCTTTCAACCCTTCCCCTCTCTCAAACGGTCACTTAGACCGAGTGAGCTTCTCTTCTTAATCAAACGGAACACGAAGTTCCCGCAAGGACCACCACACAATTGGTGTCTTTTGCCTCGGTTACAATTGAGTATGATCACAAGAAGAATGAGAAAGAAAAGAAGCAATCCAAGTGTAAGAGCTCAAATGAACACAACAAATCTCTCTCTCTAATCACTAAAGCTTTGTGTGGAGTTGGGAGAGGATTTGCTATCTTTGGTGTGTCTTGTATTGAATGCTATAGCTCTTGTAAGGTGTAGAAGTGTAGAAACTTGGATGCCATTGAACGTGGGGTGGTTGGGGTATTTATAGCCTCAACCACCAAAAATGGCCGTTGGAAGACTGCTGTCGCATGGCGCACTGGACAGTCCGGTGCGCCACCGGACACTGTCCGGTGCGCCAGCCACGTCAGCCAGCCGTTGGGGTTCGACCATTGGAGCTCTGACTTGTGGGGCCTCTAGGCTGTCCGGTGGTGCACTGGACAGGTCCTGTAGACTGTCCGGTGCGCCAACTGCGCGTGCTCTGACTCTGGCGCGCACTTTAGCGCATTGAATGCGGTTGCAGTCGATCGTTGCGCGCGAAGTAGCCGTTGCTCCGCTGGCACACCGAACAGTTCGGTGTGACACCGGACATTGTCCGGTGCTTCACCGGACAGTCCGGTGAATTATAGCGGAGCGGTCTCCTATTTTTCCGAAGGTAGCGAGTTCAGCGTTGAGTGTCCTGGTGCACCGGACACTGTCCGGTGGCACACCGGACAGTCCGGTGCGCCAGACCAGGGGGCCTTTTGGGATGTCTTTTGCTCTTTTTGTTTAAACCCTTTCTTGGTCTTTTTATTGGCTTATTGTGAACATTTGGCACCTGTAAAACTTATAGACTAGAGCAAACTAGTTAGTCCAATTATTTGTGTTGGGCAATTCAACCATCAAAATCAATTAGAAAATAGGTGTAAGCCTAATTCCCTTTCAGTAATAAGCATTGCTCTACCTCGACTTGTGGATCCGATCAGCAACGAGTCTCCACCACGTCGGCAGGTCCTGTGGCCTTGCCGAACTGTCCTACGTGACATGCTTCGTTCCTATTCGTCGAATCAGGAATCACGGTATGAAATCTTGAGTGGATATGCGATTTCCTATTCACCGAGTATATCACCGTCTCGCGAGCAGCACCGCCAACGCCAGCGTAAACCGACGACGCGCTATTAATCCAGTCTGCTGCTGCGTCGCATGCTCCACAGCCTCCAGCCCTCCACTGCTCCTGCCACCAAACCAAGAGGAGAGGCGATCCATTTTCTCAGGCGCATGAACAGGAAAAAAAATTGTTGTGTTGTACGTGGGCTCCACCGTGCTTGGCTGCATGCGTCTCTCAGCCCTGTTCCTTCTGGGCGTGCGAATATGAATTTGCAGCCGTTGTGCGTCCTGGTCTTTCTGCGTGAAGGAGCCAGCAGTTAAAAAAGGACCTCACCATCTTGCATGCACGCATGGACGTGATGCGTTTTTTCGATCTAGTCAAATAGGCTGGCGCTTAAGGTGCATGCGTCGAGCAGGAACTGCACATGCGGTTGACGGTTTTTGTGGTCTACTGTTATGGGATTAGTTACTTTCGGCCGTAATAAGTGTTTATTTGTTTATTATTTTTTACTGCCATGTTTTCTCCCGGTCATGCACTATAAGAATAGATTCTCGATGAATTTGTTTAGTATTTTTTAAGTGTAATTTAATTTTGTATGTATTATTTATTTTGTGTTTCCTGCTGAAAAGCATTTGAAAAACAATAAAAATGCATGCTTATGATTTTTTATATATACGTTTGATATATCATTTTATTCTATTTTATTTATGTAAATAGAATAATGCACGTACAACCATTTAATTTATGTTATGGATAATTGGCACGCCTAATTAACCTAGAGTTAATTTTGCGTGACAGGCTATGGCTGAAGACAGCAAGACTGACTTCGCAGAGCTTGCCCTGAATGGCAAGAACTATTTGACCTGGGCTGACGACTGTTAGTTTCATCTGGAGACGATGCAATTGGGAAAGGCGATCGTTTGGCTAGGCCCAAACGACATCGGTTTGCAGCTTCATAAGAAGGCAAAAGCTGCGATATTCCTTAGGCGCCACATCCCTACAGACTTAAAGATGGAGTATCTAGAGGTGAAAGACCCTCTAGTACTGTGGACGAAGCTGCGAGAGCGCTTCGGTGTGCAGAAGCATGTGATGCTTCCGCGGGCGCAACAGGAATGGGCCACACTCCGCTTCCTCGACTTCAAGACTGTGGAGGCTTACAACACTGCCATTCACCGCATTGTCGCTCAGCTACGTTTCTATGGCCAGATAGTTATAGACCTAAAAATGATTGAGAAAACTCTCCAAACCTTTCACCCCCAACATGGTGCTCCAGCAGCAGTACCGAAACAACAAGTACACGAAGTATTGTGAGCTCATCAACATGTTGCTTGGTGCTGACGCTCAGAATGAGCTCCTGATGCAAAACTACCAGAAGCGTCCTGTCGGCACTGCGGCCGTACCAGAAGCACATGCAAACTTTCTGTCTTAGGAGAAGAGAGGCTCCTCTAGATGAAGGGGTTGTGGGCGCCGCAATAATCAGGGGCCGACAAGGGGAACTTTTAAGAAGCAGCCACAGAATGGCAGCGGTAGTAGCAGCAACAATGGTCGTTACAGAGGCAAATGCAAAGGCAAAAGCAACCCCCAACAGGGCGATGCAAATGCCTCAAAGCATGCTGGCGAAGGATGTTTCAGGTGCAGGTCTCAGCAGCACTTGTCTCGTACATGCACCATTGAGAAATACCTGATTGACATATATCATGAATGGAAGAAAAGCCAGAACTCAGAGGCTCACTTTATCCAGGCGCCTGTAGACGCCACAACTAGAGAGCACCTTGAGTTGCCTCAGCCTGCTGCACAGTTTGAGCATGCTGCCATAAATGTTAATGCCACAACTAAGAGCTATACTCCGTTAGGCAAAGTCGACTTCGATTTCGATACTGATGATCTCCTGTAGTCGATCATGTTACTAGCCATTAGCTCCATATTTATTTCCTTAGCAATTTTATTTATCGAAGAACATTTATTTGATTATGCTGTAATAAATGCTCCTGCTGAGCTCATACTATTTGGTTGATTGAGATTAATTGCTTTGCAATTTTATTTATTCCTCATTCATGGTTTAATTGTTCTTTCTCTATTATATGTTGTTGTTGGTGGGAAGAATTCCACCGGCCGGGTGGCGGAACGCACCCGCCCTAATTCTAAGATGAGGAGGGGCCTAAGCAGTTTGCATGTCTATTGGAAGGTGGAAGAACACACGAAGACACAAGGGTTTAGAGTGGTTCAGGCCGTCGGAGCGTAATACCCTAACTCCACTGTGTGTAAGCTGTATTGAGAGTGTAATTGAGTTTGTGTCTGTGTACTTGAGAGCTTGTTCCTTGTAACTTCGTGTGCCTTCCCTTTTATAGTTTAAGGGAGGTACACACAAGGATGTTGAGCCCCGACATGTGGGCCTAGGAACATAATGGAAAGAATATATTATGTGAGTAACTAATGCTAGTAACGCCTGAGCAATCACCGGGAGTCTTGATGTCCGCAGTCCATGCTGTATTGATGGGCAGTTACCGCACGAGTAATGGTGAGTAACTGTGCGGCCCACGTATCGTGGGTTGATCACGCCACCTGTCAGTGGAATGGACAGGCGCACGTCTTATCTGTAATGAAGGCGCGCGTAGCCCAGAGGCGTCACGCCGGGTTCCGCCCGTTGGCTTATGCCGCGCGCAGTATGCCATGTGGCAGCATCGGGTTCCGCCTAAGCAGGAAACAGGAGTGTATGCGGATAGGTCTGGAGCACACCAGAACAGGTCTGGACACGTGTCAGCTCCGGACCCTCGCCTAGGCCTTAAGTAAGGTCTTGGGACCCCACTATGGGCGATCCGGACCCCATACAGAGGGGTCCAGATCCCATTCTAGGGGTCCAGTCCGTACACGTGGGGGTCCTGGACCATCTTGGAGGTCCGGATTGTATATCCAGGGGTCCGGACTCACTGTTGATGCCTTGGAGTATATCACTTTCTCTGGCCACGTGGCGGCCCCGGAGCCGCCCACGTGGTGGGGTCAGGCGCTGTTGCTGGCCCAGAGTAGTCGCCTGAGGCTGGGGCGAGTCATGGTCTGGTCCCGCGTATAGCTTCTTTACCACGCGACTAAAGATAGCCACGTGGGTACTGGGTCTTCATACAGTAGTAAGGGATACCCTAGTTTCAGGGTACCGACAGTTGTCATCATGAATGATGAACTGAATCAATATTATATATTATTTATATAGAACAAGACTCACTTCCCACCATGGAGGAAAATGATGAACCATGCCTGATTGATAGCGCAACCACAAATTCGATTCTTAGAGAGACGAAATATTTTCAGACACTCCAGAAGAGGACTGAGAATATCACTACGGTTGTCGGCAACAATGGCTGCATTGTAGGCTCCAGTCGAGCCATTGTTATCCTCCCTAACGGCACTAGGATCTTCATTGAAGAAGCATTCCTATACCCAGGAGCAACTCGTACTCTCCTCACGTTCAAAGATATCCGTCGTAGCGGCTATCACGTTACAACTGCATGTGTGGGTGGTGCTGAATACCTCCATATCACATCAACGGACGAACGTGAAACAAAAGTGGTAGAGAAAGCACAAGGCACCTCCTCTGGGTTGTATTACTCAAGAATTAAACCGCCCCCTGAATTTGTTGCGATGTCTACTATATTTAAAAATCCTGAGTCTTTTCGAGTATGGCATGAAAGACTAGGACACCCTAGATTAAGGATGATGTGAAACATCATAGCTAGCTCTATTGGCCATGGCATGAAAACCACACAAATTTCTAAAGACTTTCTATGCATCTCTTGTGCTAAAGGAAAACTGATAACTAAGCCCTCTTACCTGAAAGTAAAGGCTGAGTCCCCGAGTTTCCTGCATAGACTTTAGGGTGATATATGTGGTCCAATCAACCCCCTATCGAGGCCCTTTAGATATTCCATGGTTCTTATAGATGCTTCTACTAAGTGGAGCCACGTGTGCTTGTTGTCCACGCAGAACCCCGCATTTCCAAAATGTATTCCCCAAATTATCCGTTTGCGTGCGAGTTTCCCGGAGAACCGCATTCACTCAATCAGGATGGATAATGCCGGAGAGTTTACCTCAAAGGCCTTTAATGACTATTGTCTTGCTCTAGGCATAAATGTAGAGCATTTTGTACCATATGTCCATACACAGAATGGACTTGCCGAGTCCTTAATTAAAAGAATAAAATTCATAGCCATGCCACTTCTACAAGATAGCAAACTCCCGACCAGTTGTTGGGGACACGCAGTTTTGCACGCTGCGACCTTAATCCAATATAGACCATCTGCTTACCACTCTGCTTCTCCCCACTAGTTAACGCGTGGTCAACAACCAGTGGTTTCCCATCTGCGAAAATTCGGTTGTGTTGTATACGTGCCGATATCACCACCCGAGCGTACATCTATGGGACCTCACCGGAAGTTGGGGATCTTTGTTGGTTATGAATTTCTGTCCATAATCAAATATTTAGAGCCTAGAACTGGGGATCTGTTCATGGCTCGGTACGCTGATAGCATCTTCGACGAAGAGCATTTCCCGGCATTAGGGGGAGGATTGTACCTTAATAATAAAGAATGCCGAGAAATAGAATGAAGTGCTAGTAGCATCCAATCGCTTGACCCATGCACTAGAGAAACCAAACTTGAAGTTCAACGAATAATACACCTGCAAAACTTAGCAAATACTCTGCCAGATGCCTTTACTGATATAAGAGGAGTGTCGAAGTCGCATATTCCTGCGGCAAATGCACCTGAGAGAGTGGAGATATCTCTGTAGGGTATGGACTTTACTCGTACTCCCCATCCTAGGAAAAGGGGAGAAAACCGGATGATTCAGTACCAACCAAGCGGGGACGCCTGCACCATCAAGTTACTGAAGAGAATGCAACACGCTCCCTTTCAGATGTTCCAGTAGTGACACACCTTGAAGGTGAACGTCCTAGTGCAAATGTGCGCACAAATAAAAGCACAAGGACTTTGAAACAACCGGTTTCAAATAACTTGGGAAATCATAATGAACCAGATGATTCAGTTGAAGAAATTGCCATAAACTATGTTGAGATGGGAGAGTTATATAACCGTAAGACTACAATTGTCGACACTGATTTTGTCTCTATGATCGATGTTGTGATTGCTGAGGATCTTGCCAAAGTCCATGGCAGAGTGCGAGAAGTGCTCAGATTGGGTCAAATGGAAAGAAGCAATAGAGACAGAATTGCTCTCGCTTTCAAAGAGGCAAGTATTTAGGCCCGTCACCCGCACGCCCCCCAATGTTACCCCAGTCGGGTTCAAATGGGTGTTCGTCCAAAAGAGGGATGCGAACAATGAGGTGGTGAGATACAAAGCGAGACTTGTAGCACAAGGGTTCACACAGAGACCCGACATCGATTATGATGAAACTTACTCCCCGGTAATGAGTGGCTCAACGTTCCGATATTTAATATCGTTGGCAGTAGGTTTAAACTTAAAAATGCAGATGATGGACGTAGTGACCGCATACTTGTATGGGTCACTAGATTCGGAAATCTATATGAAGGTCCCGGATGGGCTGAGAGTATCGGATGCCAAGTCAAATCGCAACATGTATAGCATTAAGTTGCAGAGGGCACTGTATGGGCTTAAACAATCTGGGCAGATGTGGTACAATCGGCTCAGTGAATTCCTCCTGAAGAAGGGATACGCAAATAATCCAGATTCTCCTTGTGTATTCATTAGAAAATCCCAGAAGGGTTTTTGCATAGTTTCGATCTATGTTGATGACTTGGATACCATTGAATATGCTGAGGATATTGAGGAGGCCAGCGCCTACCTCAAGACAGAGTTTGAAATGAAAGACTTGGGGGAAACCAAGTTTTGCTTGGGCCTGCAAATCGAGCATCTCCTAGAAGGAATATTTGTACACTAGTCGACCTATTGTAAAAAGGTCCTTGAGAGATTTAATATGATTAAAGCTCAACCTTTAAAGACCCCGATGGTCGTGAGATCCCTCAAAATGGATACTGACCCATTTAGACCAAAGTGCGATGATGAGAAATCGTTGGGACCTGAAGTTTCTTATCTTAGCGCTATTGGAGCACTGATGTACCTTACGAACTGCACCAGGCCTAATATTGCATTCACGATAAATCTACTAGCTAGATACAGTGCAGACCCAACCAGAAGACATTGGGTAGGTGTTAAGACTATATTTAGATACCTTAAAGGCACTCAAGATCTTGGCCTGTTTTCCCAAAGAATCAGGACCAGACTATGGTGGGCTATGCTGATGCTGGATATCAGTCAGATCCTCATAATGGTATATCTCATACTGACTTTGTATTTCTATGTGGTGGTACTGCTATATCGTGGAGATCGTGCAAACAGACATTAGTAACAACGTCTACTAACCACTCAGAAAAAATCTCGCTATATAAAGCCGCACGATAATGTGCTTGGCTACGATGGATGACTAACCACATCTAGAAGTCATGTGGTTCTAACACCGCAAATACCCCCACCATTATCTATGAAGATAATGCTTCATGTGTTGCACAAATGGAAACGGGCTATATTAAGAGCAATATGACTAAGCATATTTGTCCTAAGTATTTTTATCCTCATGAACTCCAGAACGAGGGTGAGAAAAGAATCCTACAAATCAAGTCTTGTGATAATCTAGCTGATTTATTCACTAAATCCTTACCTACAGTCACATTCAGAAAATGTGTACGGGGTATAGGGATGAGCCATTTGAGAGACCTGCAGGGTTCAGGGGGAGATCATCTCTGAACTTCAGCCCTTACAATTCGACCTGAAGATCGTATATTATACACCATGAAGGTTATAGTTGTCCTGAAGACACCCGTTGTACTCTTTTCCTCATTGTGAGTTTTCCTGAAGTTTCTCACAGATGGTTTTTAACGAGGCAACAAGTGCAATACATCGAGTGGCAATATGCTCTCTTTTCTCCTCTTTTCCCATTGGGTTTTTCGGAGTTTTGATGAGACATAAGTCATCACGGTATTCACCCAAGGAGGAGTGTTGAGAAACCCTAAAAGAGGTTTAATGGGCTAATACCGAAACTGCCCTCAGGGGGTTCATAGCTTATATATACGTATCCATATCCCCTTATAATAAATAGAGATAGAAAGAGCTTCCATCCATTGTGTCTCTTGTTCCTCTGTGTGTTGGGTTGCTGGGAAGGGAGTGGGCTTCTACAACTTCTCACATCCCTACTGCTGTTGGGAGGGTTCAGAGTCCGGATCGGGGATCTACGACAACCACGTTGTTCAACAGTCTGGTCCTGCCTTTAAGGAAGGCGACACATCGAGTGCACTGTGCATATGGTCTGTTCGTGCACATCATACATATATTAAATCCCGCCCTTTTATTTAAGATCCAACATCTCCCATACATCCCACCACTCTCTCCTGACTTTTTTCTAAAATCCCCTCCCACCTCCCTCACTTGTTGCCATGTCATTTTTTTTCTGAAGGCCCCTTGGCAGAGCAATGGTCTCTTGTATCGTATCCATCGTCTCCCTCACTGAAAACGGACACCATAGATGACCCTTCGTATGCCGGCCATCGCGACAACTTCCTAGAGCTACTCAATGCCATGGAAGGCCTCATAAGCAGTGCCATGGAAGGCCTCATAAGCAGTTGCATGGAAGCCAGCTTGGTCCCAGTCATCCCTGAGCGCAGCGCAACGAAGTCAGGAAGCTACAGTTTGAGCGCCATAGAGATGTTGCCCGTACGTAGCATCAGCGCCTCTACGCGTCACCCCGTCAATCCCCTTCCATCCCGCCTCTTCCCCTCCCGATCTCTCTCAGCTTGTCTCCTCTTCCCCACTAGACGGCCTAACTCCCTCTCCCAAACCCTAAGGATCAAGCCCACCTCCTCAACGAGATGCCCATGGGCCATGGTGGCGGCTGCCCCCGCCCCCACCCCCATAGAGGAGGGGACGCACGCGACACACCCCGGTTCTCCTGGCGGCGACAACAAATCATGGGACACGACATTGGTGCCCCGGCCACCCCCATCCTCAGCAGACAAAACTCTCAGATCTTTCTCTCCTATATGCTCCCGTCACTCTGGGTTCCTCTAAGAGGTCGACCTCTGCCTCCTCCACTGCAACCTCCCTGCCCCGCCCTCGATCGCACCCCCACTCGCTTCCCCTCCCCATGTAGGTCAACTCAGCCTCGCTACTACCTCCTCGCTTGTTGTCGTTAAGGACGACGACCGCGAGGCTACGACTCGCCCGAGGCCAAGCTCGGGTAGGACACATGGTCACGACTCTCCCGAGGCCAAGCTCGAGCGACAGACATGGTCACGACTCGCTCGAGGCCATCCCCTAGCAGGAGACACGGTCACGGCTCGCCCGAGGCCATCCTCGGGCGGGAGACGTGGTCACGCCACGCCAGACGCCAACCCCGGGCGGAAGATGCAGTCACGAGTCGTCCCATGCCAACCTCAGATAGATCAATCGGTCAGGACTCACCCGAGGCCAACCTCGGACAGTACATGCAGTCACAACTCGTCCGAGGCCAATTTCAGGCGGGAGACGCAGTCACGACTCACCCGGGGCCAACCTCGCGCGGGAGAGGCAGTCACGAGAGTATCTATGTTTGTCATTCTCTATCCATGTTTCTTATAAAATTTTTTACTCCCGTCGCAACACATGGGCACATACCTATTTTAATGGTTAATAGTAAAAAGATCAAGAGTGTCAAAGAATTACCAAAGCCACGGAACAACAAAAATGCCAAGGATGGCACCTAAATAGACATGTTATGCAAAGGCTGCTTCACTTATGTTGTTATTTTCACAACTATACTGGGTTGTTCATACTTTAGACCATGCTCAAACATGCCACATTCATAATCTTAAATTATGTTAAAATGTTGATAGTTAGTTGGCCCTAGTGGAAGTCTTAAATTTACAGTAACATGTCATCAGCTTTTACTATACCTGAATATCTATGCAACTATGTGCAGTAATATTTTAGTTTGGTTTAATTTGTTCGTTCAGTTTCGCTTACCGAACGTTGCATTATCCTACCCCCTCCGGTAAGGGAGCTATCAACAAAGGGTTTTCTAAAAAACGATAAGGCAGCAAGTGACGGAGGTAGGAGGCGATTTCAGCAAAAAGGCAGAAGAGAGGTGGGTTGTGTGTGTGACGTTGGATCTTAGATGAAAGGATATGATTTAATATGTGTATGATGTGCACAAACAACCATGTGCGCTCGATACGTCGCCTCCTAGGAATCTGCTGCTGGGTGGCGAGCACGAATCGGACAGCCGCGCCACAGGCTTCCATCGGGAGCCCACGGTGTGCCGGTGTGCATGCGCGGCTGCGACGTTGTTCGCTTCGGATTAAAGCTAGTTGTTGTTCTGACTACTATAGCTGCAATCTATAGAGATAAAATTATATAAAAAACAGTTGTTGTTTGGACTACTACAACTGTAGTCCATAGAGATAAAATATTGTAGAAGCAGTAGAAGCCGCTACGGATTAAAGCCAAATGAACAGGGGCTTATTCGCTCCAGCTTGTTGAGGCTTTAATCTGGCTGCGGCTACGGTTTCTACAGTATTTTGTCTTTATAGATTGCAGCTGCAGCAGCTACGGCTACAGGGCAGTCGAATACCTCACATGCACGGCAGTCGGCACTCAGCAATCCGCATGTGTCACACCCAGTTTTATAAGGTAAACCAAATGCGAACCATGTACGTGCCAGGATCAGAAATTCACGTACATAGCGATTACATAATTTGACATCATCGCACAATGCTCAAATAATAGCGGAAATAAGTATATCTTTTTTACATCATGATGCCCAAAACATTCACTTATTCATTAACTTAATATAAATCAAAGTACTGAAAAAACACAGTAAGATAAGGCCTTCACAGGCAGCCGACTGGGAGTTTGCCGCTAGTCTAGATTAGAATTCCTCGAAGTCATGAAACTCCTGGAAATCCTCCGCATTTCCTTCATCTTCTCCTGAGCAATGGTTGCAATAGGGACAACCTGGTGTTTGGTGTTTAAGCAAAGGTGAGTACATATCAACGTACTCAGCAAATGTCCCGTTTGATTGAAGTGAACTAACTGTATATGGGGTTAAGCTCAAAGCAGTTGTTTTTTATTTGGTTAGCAATTTATCATTAATAGAAGCTAAGTTTTATCATAAAACCTAAGTTGATATTCCCAGACGAGAGCACTTCCTCAAAGAGGAAAGTATCAAATATCATAAGTATAACCATCTCATTAAACCATCAACATAAATGAATCCAAGTATATCTAATTAAAGATGATCGCAAGGCCGCTCTAAACCTGTACCCTGAATTTAGGGGTATAAAATTTCTTTTCTAATATCTACCAAATTCACGTGTTACCCTCTCCTTTCTTTGATTTACTTCTCTTGTTCCTAAATATTGAGGAGTTATTTTATATTATATAAATATTAATCATAGTAAGTTAAAGCCCTAAGAGAATAATTGTTTGTTGCATCATGTTGGAATGTATTTATTTTCTGTTTGACGTGTTGTCTTGGTATGCATTCACTTAATTTGTAGCTCTTTCTTGTGTATAAATCTGAATAAGAACAAAAGAAAAGAAAAAAATATAACCCCCCGCCATTTTCCCCAGCCAGCCCATGTGTGCCTCGGTGCGGCTAGCAGCAAGCGTGGTTCACCGTGCTCGGCCGGTGCCCCTGCGCGGCCAGCCTCGCGCGACTGTCTACGGCCCCGCGTGTCTCTAGAGTGGTCGTGCGCGGCTCAGTGCCCTGGCGCGCTTCGCGCGGCCCGGTGCAGCTCGCGTGCGTTCGCCGTGATCTCGCGGCCCTTGCACAACAACGTTAAACAGTCGTGACTCCCGTGTGCATCGTAGTTCACGCGAGTCGTTATTCACGCACTTTAATAAAATCGTTTCACCACATCATTCATGTTGACTAATTAATTACTTGTTTAGTGTCGGTTATTTAAAATAACAGTTCAATCAAACCAAATTTATAATTTTAAGTACGCGGTCGTAAGTACCTGTTATGGTGGTTATGCCAACTTAAGTGTTGCAATTAAAATTTGTTTAGTATAAACACGACATAATTTATTAGTATTCGTATGTCGCATCTTTAAAAACATGATATGATTGTTTAAATGTTACAAGCCCTCCGTGATGTTTATATAAATACAATTGGCGTCGTAAACCTATTTCATCATGTTTTAGTCGTGTTAACTTTATAATAACGTCGATTTCGTATTAGTAACGTATTTTATCATGTCACAAGTTTTAATTATTTAATTAGTTGTTCATTCGATATTTATTAAAAATGACCTTCTAATTAAAACTAGTTTATAGTTTTTAACTCGCTCTTTTATAAATAAATGTTAACTTAATGAATATCAACTTAAACACTCTTCATTTAATACTTGTTTAGTATAATCGCGTTATCTGTTAGCGATTATCACGCGTCGCCGCACTGTCTGCGTGTTGTTCGCGCGTGATGTGCTCGTGGTCTTGTGCTGATTCGCGCGTCGTTCGCGCTGGTCGCGCGCACTGTTTCTTGCCTCGTTCGTGCGGTATGTCGCGTGTGTCCTCACATCGTTCGCACGCTGTCGTGTTGTTTCGCGCGTCGTAAATTCGTCTCGCTTAGAATCGGTCATATTAATAAAATTACTTACTCAACCAATAGTTGTTAGTGTAGCATATTAATCAAAACTAAGTAATAGTTTTAATTTACATTCAATAAATATCAATTAATATAATTATGTCAAACTAAATGTTCAAACTAATACTTGTTTAGCGTAAACGTGATAACTCCTCGAACGTAGCTCCGACTATCAAGTTTATTTCCTCCCGTGATCATAGAAGCACTCTCTATTTTATATTGCCCGTTTTTACAATGTGTTTGTTTGTATGGTGTAATGTTCTTATGGATATGTATATGTTTGTTTGTGCCTGTTTGTATTCGTTGTGCGTAGCGAATAGATCGCGATCCGTTTCCGAGCTTCGGTGAACCGATGATAAAGCTTCAACGACCAAGTGATCAAGTTCTTCGAGTTCTACGGGATTGAAGATCCTGAGCATCTGTTTGGTGAAGGCAAGCGTCCTCTGACCCATTATGTCCTACTTACTTATAATACACTGCCCCGCGTTACTTAATTGAAACCTAAGAATTGACTAGCTTTGTATTTACCATGTCCTTGATTACCTTTTGGGTTATTATGGTTAGCTCCTTGTTATTGTTTTACTTTAATCAACGAACATGATGAAAATATTTATGATACGATGATGTTATCTTGATTATGATAATGAACTTGTGATACTTTAGGGGACTCAGGCTACGATGATGATAATTATGTTCCTCGATGAGGAAATGGTTCACGGGTTAGTTATTGCTAAAACTTGGCTTCCGCTAATAATAAATACCTGACCAACTAAAAGCAACTGCTTTGAGCTTAACTCCACATAAAGCTAGTCCACCTCAGCCAAACGGGACATTTGCTGGGTACGTTAATGTGTACTCACCCTTGCTTTAACAAAACACCTGGTTGCCTTTGGTGCAATCTATGCTCAGGTAAATAAGAAGAAGGTGTCGAGGCAGATCTCCAGGATTTATAGGACTTCGACGAGTTTGAGGATTATGCCAGCGACCTCCCCCAGCCAGTTGTCTGTGGTGGTTTTATCTATGTTCGGTATGTTTCTATTCTGTGTACTTTGATTTATATTATGTAAATGACTCTAGTCTGTAGTATTATTACTTACTCTTTATTATTATTTGAAGCATTGTGCTATGATGAGTCATTTATGTAATCGATGTGTACGTGGATTTCTGATCTTGGCACGTACATGGTTCACATTCGGTTTACCTTCCAAAATCGGGCGTGACATAACTGGTATCAAAGTCTTGCTGACTGTAGGACCGCTATTCTAGAGTAGCATTGGTTGTTTAAAGGACTTATGGACTATTACTTCACCTCATCCTTGATGTTGCTTCAAAGTATTAGCCACATCGACTAATTCTATATTATGCTTCTATATATCACCTTGCCAAATGTATTTTATTCTAGTATTGTCTATGCTTCACCTATTCATTCTATTAGATCTGATCTCACTCTTGTGCTTGCGACATCTTTGTAGATGCCCCCTGACCATAACCTTCTTGTCTTTTGGGATTATTTCCTCTTTCGTCATTCATTTGACACCATTTGGCAATCTCTATTCCTTTGGTACTGAAATGCTCGTACCCCTAGATTCTCCAATACTCTTGTTTCAAGTACCTATATCTGAATCTCTACTGCCTACTTAAACACTTCAATTTATATGTCCATGAACTTCTTGTCTTCTGAGATCACTTCCTATTCCGTTGTTAAGTTGTTATCCTTGGGCTTTTTCTATTCCCTTGTCTTGGTATGCCCGTATCCTTGGAATCTTGCATACTGAAAGTCGCCTAGAGGAGGGATGGATAGGCGGAAACTAAAATTTACAAACTTTAAACACAACTACAAGCCGAGGTTAGCATTAGAAATAAAATGGAGTCCAAAAGAGAGGGCGAAAACAAATCAACCAAGAAATAAAGCGAGTGACACGATGATTTGTTTTACCGAGGTTCGGTTCTTGCAAACCTAGTCCCCGTTGAGGTGGTCACAAAGACCAGGTCTCTTTCAACCCTTTCCCTCTCTCAAACGGTCACTTAGACCGAGTGACCTTTCTTCTCAATCAAATGGGTCACTTAGACCCCACAAGGACCACCACACAATTGGTGTCTCTTGCTTTGATTACAAGTGCTTTGAAGAACAAGAATGGGAAGAAGAAAGCGATCCAAGAACAAGAGCTCAAAGAACACGAGCAAAACTCTCTCTCTCTAGTCACTATTTGCTTAGAGTGGATTTGGAACTTGGAGAGGCTTTGATTCTATTGAATTGTGTCTTGTATTGATTGCACTAGCTCTTGTATTGAATGTGAAGTCTGAAAAACTTGGATGCTTGAAGTGGTGGTGGTTGGGGGGTATTTATAGCCCCAACCACCAAACCAACCGTTGGGGAGGCTGTCTGTCGATGGGCGCATCGGACAGTCCGGTGCGCCAGCCACGTCACCCAACCGTTTGGGTTCTAACGGTTTCGACCGTTGGAGCTCTGACATCTTGGGGCACCGGACAGTCCGGTGCGCCTTCTGGCGCTGCTCTGACTCTGCGCGAACTGTTCACTTTTTGCAGGCGACCATTGGAGTTGATCGTTGCGCCGCTGTCACACCGGACAGTCCAGTGACCCACCAGACAGTCCGGTGAATTACAGCAGAGCGGCTCTCCAGAAACTCGAGGGTGAAGAGTTTGAGTCGATCGCCCCTGGTGCACCGGACAGTCCGGTGCGCCAGACCAGGGTTCTCTTCGGTTTCTTTTGCTCCTTTCTTTTGAACCCTAACTTTAATCTTTTTATTGGTTTTTGTTGAACATTTGGCACCTGTAGAATATATAATCTAGAGCAAATTAGTTAGTCCAATAATTTGTGTTGGGCATTTCAACCACCAAAATTATTTAGGAAAATGTTTGACCCTATTTCCCTTTCAATCTCCCCCTTTTTGGTGATTGATGCCAACACAAACCAAAGCAAATATATAAGTGCGGGGTTGAACTAGTTTGCATAAGGCAAGTGCAAAGGTTGCTTGGAATTAAACCAATTTACTATATATACATGGATTGCTTTCTTTCTTTTAACATTTTGGACCACGCTTGCACCACTTGTTTTGTTTTTGCAACTCTTTTTGGAAAATCTTTTCAAAGTCTTTTGCAAATAGTCAAAGGTATAGGAATAAGATTTCGAGAAGCATTTTCAAGATTGTGAAATTTTCTCCCCTTGTTTTAAATGCTTTTCCTTTGACTTAAACAAAACTCCCCCTAGATGAAATTCTCCTCTTAGTGTTCAAGAGGGTTTTACCAATATGAAAGAGATTTAGATACCAATTGAAAACTTCTTTTAAAAAACTTTGAAATTGGTGGTGGTGCGGCCCTTTTGCTTTGGGCTATATTTCTCCCCCTTTGGCAGTAATCGCCAAAAACGGAATCTTTTGAGAGCCCTTGTTACTTTCTCCTCAATGGTATGAGTAATAAGAGTGAAGATTATACCAAAGTGGAGAGCGGTGCGGAGTGACGACAAAGGGTAAATAATACCGATAGAGTGGAGTGGAAGCCTTGTCTTCGCCGAAGACTCCATTTCCCTTTCAATCTATGACTTAGTAGAAATTTACTTGAAAACACATTAGTCATAGGCATAAAAGAGATATGATCAAAGGTACATAAATGAGCTATGTGTGCAAAGTATCAATCAAAGTTCTGAGAATCAAGAATGTTTAGCTCATTACTAAGTTTGGTAAAGACTTTCTCATCTAAAGGTTTGGTAAATATATCGGTTAATTGATCTATTGTGCTAACATAAACAATCTCGATATCCCCCTTTGTTGGTGATCTCTCAAAAAGTGATACCGAATGGCTATGTGCTTAGTGCGGTTGTGTTCAACGGGATTATCCGCCATGCGGATTGCACTCTCATTGTCACATAGGAGAGGGACTTTGCTCAAATTGTAGCCATAGTCCCTAAGGGTTTGCCTCATCTAAAGCAATTGCGCGCAACAATGGCCTGGGGCAATGTACTCGGCTTCGACGGTAGAAAGAGCTACCGAGTTTTGTTTCTTTAAAGCCCAAGACACTAGGGATCTTCCCAGAAACTGACAAGTCCCTGATGTGCTCTTCCTATCAATTTTACACCCTGCCCAATCAGCATTTGAATATCCTATTAAGTCAAAGGTGGATCCCTTGGGGTATCAAAGACCAAACTTCGGTGTATAAACTAAATATCTCATGATCTTTTTCACGACCCTAAGGTGAACTTCCTTAGGATCGGCTTGGAACCTTGCACACATGCATACAGAAAGCATAATATCCGGTCGAGATGCACATAAATAAAGTAAAGATCCTATCATCGACCGATATACCTTTTGATCTACGGATTTACCTCCCGTGTCGAGGTCGAGATGCCCATTAGTTTCCATGGGTGTCTTGATGGGCTTGGCATCCTTCATTCCAAACTTTGTAAGTATGTCTTATATATACTTGGTTTGGCTGATGAAGGTGCCCTCTTGGAGTTGCTTAACTTGAAATCCTAGGAAATACTTCAACTCCCCCATCATAGACATCTCGAATTTTTGAATCATTATCCTACTAAACTCTTCACAAGTAGATTTGTTAGTAGACCCAAATATGATATCATCAACATAAATTTGGCATACAAACAAATCATTTGCAATGGTTTTAATAAAGAGTGTAGGATCGGCTTTTCCGACTTTGAAGCCATTAGTGATAAGGAAATCTCTTACGCATTCATATCATGCTCTTGGGGCTTGCTTGAGCCCATAAAGCGCCTTTGAGAGTTTATACACATGGTTAGGGTACTCACTATCTTCAAAGCCGGGAGGTTGCTCAACATAGACCTCTTCCTTGATTGGTCCATCGAGGAAGCACTTTTCACATCCATTTGATAGAGCTTAAAGCCATGGTAAGTAGCATAGGCAAGTAATATACGAATTGACTCAAGCCTAGCTACGGGTGCATAGGTTTCACCAAAATCCAATCGTTCGACTTGTGAATATCCCTTAGCCACAAGTCGGGCTTTGTTCCTTGTCACCACACCATGCTCATCTTGCTTGTTGCGGAATACCCACTTGGTTCCTACAACATTTTGGTTAGGACGTGGAACTAAATGCCATACCTCATTCCTCGTGAAGTTGTTGAGTTCCTCTTGAATGCTAACACCCAATCCGAATCTCTTAATGCGTCCTCTACCTTGTATGGCTCAATAGAGGAAACAAAGGAGTAATGTTCACAAAAATGAGTGACACGAGATCGAGTGGTTACCCCCTTATGAATATCGCCGAGGATGGAGTTCACGGGGTGATCTCTTTGAATCGCTTGGTGGACTCTTGGGTGTGGCGGTCTTTGACCCTGTACTTCTTGATCATCTTCCTTGTATTTGTCATGGTCATCTCCCCCTTGATCACTGCTCTCTTCTTGAGGTGGCTCATCTTCTTGATCTTCTTCTTCATTATCTTGAGCCTAATCCTCATCTTGGGTTGGTGGAGATGCTTGATTGGAAGATGATGGTTGATCTTGTGCTTGTGAAGGCTCTTCGGATTCCTTAGGACACACATCCCCAATGGACATGTTCCTTAGCGCGACGCATGGAGCCTCTTCATCATCTAGCTCATCAAGATCAACTTGCTCTACTTGAGAGCCATTAGTCTCATCAAACACAATGTCACAAGAAACCTCAACTAATCCAAAGGATTTGTTGAAGACTCTATATGCCCTTGTGTTTGAGTCATAACCAAGTAAAAAGCCTTCTACAGGCTTAGGAGCAAATTTAGATTTTCTTCCTCTTTTAACAAGAATAAAACATTAGCTACCAAAGACTCTAAAATATGAAACATTGGGCTTTTTACCGGTGAGGAGTTCATATGATGTCTTCTTGAGGATTTGGTGAAGGTAGAGCCGGTTGATGGAGTAGCAAGCGGTGTTAATCGCCTCAGCCCAAAGCCGGTTCGGAGTCTTGTACTCATCAAGCATGGTCATCGCCATGTCAAGTAGAGTTCTATTCTTCCTCTCCACTACACCATTTTGTTGAGGTGTGTAGGGAGAAGAGAACTCATGCTTGATGCCCTCCTCCTCAAGAAAGCCTTCAATTTGAGAGTTCTTGAACTCCGTCCCATTGTCGCTTCTTATCTTTTTGATTCTCAATCCGAACTCATTTTGAGCCCGTCTTAAGAATCCCATCAAAGTTTCTTGGGTCTGAGATTTTTCCTGTAAAAAGAATACCCAAGTGAAGCGAGAATAATCATCCACAATTACAAGACAATACTTACTCCCGCCGATGCTTATGTAAGCGATTGGGCCCAATAAATCCATGTGGAGTAGCTCAAGCGGCCTGTCGGTCGTCATGATGTTCTTGTGTGGATGGTGGGTACCAACTTGCTTCCCTGCTTGACATGCGCTACAAACCCTGTCTTTCTCAAAATAAACATTGGTTAGTCCCAAAATGTGTTCTCCCTTTAGAAGCTTGTGAAGATTCTTCATCCCAACATGGGCTAGTCGGCGATGTCAGAGCCAACCCATATTAGTCTTAGCAATTAAGCAAGTATCGAGTTCAGCTGTATTAAAATCAACTAAGTATAGTTGACCCTCTAATATTCCTTTAAATGCTACTGAATCATCACTTCTTCTAAAGACAGTAACACCTATATCCGTAAAAAGACATTTGTAACCCATTTTGCATAATTGAGAAACTGAAAGCAAATTGTAATCTAAAGAATCTACAAGAAAAACATTGGAAATGGAATGGTCAGGTGATATAGCAAGTTTACCAAGTCCTTTGACCAAACCTTGATTTCCATCCCCGAATGTGATAGCTCTTTGGGGATCATCGTTTTTCTCGTAGGAGGAGAACATCCTTTTCTCCCCTGTCATGTGGTTTGTGCATCTGCTATCAATGATCCAACTTGAGCCTCCAGATGCATAAACCTACAAAACAAGTTTAGGCCTTGTTCTTAGGTACCCAAACGGTCTTAGGTCCTTTCACATTAGAAACAAGCACCTTGGGTACCCAAACACAAGTCTTGGAGCCCTTGTGTTTGCCCCCAACATATTTGGCTACTACTTTGCCTGATTTGTTAGTTAAAACATAAGAAGCATCAAAAGTCTTAAATGAAACATTAGGCTCATTTGATGCAACAGGAGATTTCTTTTTAGGCATTTTAACATGGGTAGAATGCCTAGAACTAGATGTCTCATTCTTATACATAAAAGCATGATGAGAACCAGAATAAGACTTCATAGAATGAATTCTCCTAATTTTATACTCAGGATAACCAGCATGATATAAAATGTAACCCTCGTTATCCTATGCCATGGGAGCCTTGCCCTTAACAAAATTGGACAATCTCTTAGGGGCATTAAGCTTGACATTGTCTCCTTGTTGGAAGCCAATGACATCCTTAATGCCAGGGCGTCTCCCATTATAGAGCATGCTTCTAGCAAATTTAAATTTTTCATTCTCTATCTCATGCTCATTAATTTTAGCAGTTAGTTGAGCTATGTGATCATTTTGTTCTTTAATTAAGTCTAGGTGATCATGAATAGCATCAACATTAATATCTCTACATCTAGTACAAATAGAAACATGATCAACATTAGATGTAGAGGGTTTGCAAGATTTTAATTCATCAATGTTAGCATGTAAAATGGTGTTCTCATTTTTAAGATTGGTAATAGAGATATTGCAAACATTTAAATCTTTAGCCTTAGAAATTAATTTGCCATTTTCAATTTTAAGGCTAGAAAGTGATTCATTCAACTTATCAATCTTAGCAATTAAACTAGCATTATCATTTTTAAGATTGACAAGAGAATCATCACAACCATTTAACTTCTCAACCTTATCAAGTAATTTGGCATTCTCAGTTCTAAGGTTAGAGACAGTGTCATGGCAAATGCTAAGCTCACTAGTTATTTTTCACATTTCTCTATTTACTGAGCATAAGCATTTTTCACTTTAACATGCCTTTTGTTTTCCTTAATAAGGAATTCCTCTTGGCTATCCAAGAGTTCATCCTTCTCATGAATGGCACCTATCAATTCATTCAATTTTTCTTTTTGTTGCATATTTAAGTTGGCAAAAAGAGCAAGCAAATCATCTTCATCGACACTAGAGCTACCCTCATCACTAGATGTCGTATATTTAGTGGAGGCTCTAGATTTTACCTTCTTCTTTTTGTCGTCCTTTGCCATGAGGCACTTGTGGCCGATGTTGGGGAAGAGGAGGCCTTTGGTGATGACGATGTTGGCGGCATCCTCATCGGAGGAGGAGTCGGTGTTGCTTACGTCGGAATCCCATTCCCGACACACGTGGGCATCACCGCCCTTCTTCTTGTAATATCTTTTCTTCTCCTTCTTCTTCCCCCTCTTGTCGTTGTCCCTGTTACTATCACTAGATATAGGACATTTAGCAATAAAGTGACCGAGTTTACCACATTTGTAGCACACTTTCTTGGAGCGGGGTTTGTAATCCTTCTCCCTCCTTTGCTTGATGATTTGGCGGAAGCTCTTGATGATGAGCGCCATTTCCTCGTTGTCGAGCTTAGAGGCGTCGATGGGGAGCCTACTTGATGTAGACTCTTCTTTCTTTTCTTTTGTTGCTTTGAATGCAACGGGTTGCACCTCGGGTGTGGAGGTGCCGCCTTGCTCGACAATTTGTTTGGAGCCTTTGATCATCAACTCAAAGCTCACAAACTTCCCTATCACTTCCTCGGGAGACATTAGCTTATATCTAGGATCACCACGTATTAATTGAACTTGAGTAGGATTACGAAATACAAGTGATCTAAGAATAACCTTGACCATTTCATGGTCATCCCATTTTGTGCTTTCGAGGTTGCGCACTTGGTTGACCAAGGTCTTGAGCCAGTTGTACATTGCTTGTGGCTCCTCTCCTTGGTTGAGCATGAATCGACCGAGCTCCCCCTCGATCGTCTCCTGCTTGGTGATCTTGGTCACTTCATCCCCTTCGTGCGTGGTCTTTAGTACGTCCCAAATCTCTTTGGCACTCTTTAGCCCTTGCACCTTATTATACTCCTCTCGACATAGAGAGGCAAGGAGTATAGTGGTGGCTTAGGAGTCAAAATGCCAGATTTGGGCGACCTCGTCCGAATCATATGCTTCATCCCCCACGGATGGTACCTGCGCTCCAAACTCAACAATGTCCCAAATGCTAGCGTGGAGTGAGGTTAGATGATGCCTCATTTTATCTCTCCACATACAATAATCTTCACCATAAAAAACCAGTGGTTTGCCTAATGGGACGGAAAGTAAGGGAGTGTGTTTGGAAATGCGGGGATAGCGTAGGGGGGATCTTACTAAACTTCTTGCGCTCATGGCACTTAGAAGTGACGGACGGAGCATCGGAGCCGGAGGTGAATGGCGACGAAGAGTCGGTCTCATAGTAGACCACT
Organism: Zea luxurians; assembly: GCA_029449295.1. Taxonomy (NCBI): domain Eukaryota; kingdom Viridiplantae; phylum Streptophyta; class Magnoliopsida; order Poales; family Poaceae; genus Zea; species Zea luxurians. The sequence goes on along the minus strand of JAOPSE010000023.1, from coordinate 59,165,064 downwards.
TTCTTCAACTTTTTCTTTTTGTCGCCACTCCGATGCGACTTGATGCGGGGAGGTGATTCCTCCATTCCTTTGGCGCCGGACTCCTTTGATGGAGCCTTCCCGTGGCTTGTGGCCGTTTCCATATCCCTCTTGGCGGATCCTCCCGACATCACTTCGAGTTGTTAGACTCTAATAAAGTACCAGGCTCTGATACCAATTGAAAGTCGCCTAGAGGGGGGTGGATAGGCGGAAACTGAAATTTACAAACTTTAAACACAACTACAAGCCGGGGTTAGCGTTAGAAATAAAATAGAGTCCAAAAGAGAGGGCAAAAACAAATCAACCAAGAAATAAAGCGAATGACACGGTGATTTGTTTTACCGAGGTTCGGTTCTTGCAAACCTTGTCCCCGTTGAGGTGGTCACAAAGACTGGGTCTCTTTCAACACTTTCCCTCTCTCAAACGATCACTTAGACCGAGTGAGCTTTCTTCTCAATCAAACGGGTCACTTAGACCCCACAAGGACCACCACACAATTGGTGTCTCTTGCTTTGATTACAAGTGCTTTGAAGAACAAGAATGGGAAGAAGAAAGCGATCCAAGAACAAGAGCTCAAAGAACACGAGCAAAACTCTCTCTCTAGTCACTATTTGCTTGGAGTGGATTTGGAACTTGGAGAGGCTTTGATTCTATTGAATTGTGTCTTGTATTGATTGCACTAGCTCTTGTATTGAATGTGAAGTCTGAAAAACTTGGATGCTTGAAGTGGTGCTGGTTGGGGGTATTTATAGCCCCAACCACCAAACCAACCGTTGGGGAGGCTGTCTGTCGATGGGCGCACCGGACAGTCCGGTACGCCACCGAACACTGTCTGGTGTGCCAGCCACATCACCCAATCTTGGGGCACCGAACAGTCCGGTGTCGCACCAGACAGGCACTGTTCACTGTCCGGTGCGCCTTTTGGCGCTGCTCTGACTCTGCGCGAACTGTTCACTTTTTGCAGGCGACCGTTGGAGTTGACCGTTGCGCTCGATAGCCGTTGCTCCGCTATCACACCGTACAGTCCGGTGACCCACCGGACAATTCGGTGAATTATAGCAGAGTGGCTCTCCAGAAACCCGAAGGTGAAGAGTTTGAGTCGATCGCCCCTGGTGCACCGGACACTGTCCAGTGGCACACCGGACAGTCCGATGCGCCAGACCAGGGTTCTCTTCAGTTTCTTTTGCTCCTTTCTTTTGAACCCTAACTTTAATCTTTTTATTGGTTTGTGTTGAACCTTTGGCACTTGTAGAATATATAATCTAGAGCAAACTAGTTAGTCCAATAATTTGTGTTGGGCATTTCAACCACCAAAATTATTTAGGAAATGGTTTGACCCTATTTCCCTTTCACATACTCTTATATTCTTATGTATGCTTATTTTCATACCCCAATGATTGTTCAAGACGTTTCAGTTAACATGTCCTTGACCACCCTTGTTTCTTAATGATGCATGAGCGGTCATTTTATTTTGCACATTCCTAGTAATCTCGTTATCTCCTTATAACTTCCTTCGGTAATGAATTTTTACTTCAACTCTTATGTCGAAACCTCACTTATCTTACCCATGATTGTTTTCTCCACTTCGTCACTTTGCGAGTCTTGCCCTAACTCTGTCCATGGATTATGTTTTTCATCATTATCACCATTACCCATATCACCTCTATATCTTACCTTGATGTTTATCTTATACCGGCCCTTTAAAATCTCCTTTTTTCCATGTCAATCTGAGCGTGGTGCTTTACCTACTTTCCATTGGCCTTATCCTCTTCCTCATCGCTCGCGAGTTTTCAACTCCACCCTTTGTTGTGCCTCTGTTTAGTGTTGCCTTGACCTTTCCCATCTCTCGACCATACCCCGATGATTACATTATGTCTGTTATCTAAAATCTCCAATCTCCTATCCCAATTTGAGAGCGGTGTTCTACTTTTCTCACCCTTGGCAATATCCTCTTCTTTACCACGTGTAAGCCTTGATGCAACTCCATTCTTTGTTGTACTTATACCACTGGTTCTTATGTGCCTTCATATTTTCCCTTATGCCCTTGCCTATTATCGCCTTTGACCCTTGCGATATTTATGTCTTCTACCTAAATTCTTACATTGAACTTATCCTTTAAAAGCCTCCCCTTTATTTCGACCTAGTTTGAGAGCTGTGAGTTACCTATCTCTCCCTTGATTCCTGTAGGGAACGGGTGATGCCTAAGAGGGGGGGGTGAATTAGGACTTCTAAAACTTTCGCTAAACTAGGCCACAATTAAATCCCTAGAGCAAAACCTATGCAAATAGTCAAACTAGAATGTGCAAACTAGGTTTTGTCTAAGTGTTGCTATCTCTACCGCAAAGGCTAAGTTTCAATCTACACTAGATATGTATGAATACAAGATTGAAACTTAAATGCTTAATATAAATGCGGAAACTTAAAGAGCAAAGTAGAGAAGCAAACTCTCGTGGATGACGCCGGTATTTTTACCGAGGTATCCGGAACCGTGCAAGGTCCCGACTAATCCTCGTTGGTGCCCCTACGCGAAGGGAAGCCCACGCGAGGGCCAAGCACCTCGGTCGAGTAACTCCGTAGAGAGCCGCAGGCCTTCTCCACACGCAAGTGGTGCTCCGCTTCCGGCTCCTCTCGGACGCTCCCCGCCGTCTCCACTATCGAGCTTCCGGCCGAAACGCCGCGGGCCTCGTTCCCTCCGGTACACGGTGGCGGCCGTGACACAAACGCGGTTGTCACGGTCTCACAAGACTCTCGCCCCACTCGGTACAATTACAATGGCTCACGCAAGAGCCGAGGGGTTGTGACGTTTATTTAAACTCACTCAACAATCTAGGGTTCACCTAGAGCAAGCGCTAAAGCGGTCTAACTAACCTAAGCACTTCGCAAAACACCTACGCTAATCACCGAGCGATTCTATCAAGCACTTGGCTGTTTGAGCACTTGGAAATGTCTACAATATGCCTTGGTATGTTGCTTGGGCTCCCACACCTCCAAATGGCCGGTTGGGTGAAGTATATATAGGCCCCAACTCAAATATAGCCGTTGGAAAGCAGTTCTGCAGCTTTCTGCGGCGCACCGGACAGGTGCACCGGACTGTCCGGTGGTGCACCGGACATCCCACGTGTACTAGCCGTTAAAAGTAGCCGTTTGAGCTTCTGAAGATGGCGCACCGGACATGGCGCACCGGACAGTCCGGTGTGCACCGGACAGCCCATGTCCGCTTGTCGTATTTTGGCCGTAACTTTTAGCTCCGAACTCCGATTTCGATGATCTTGTACTTTTTGGAAATCTTATAAAATTCTCTACATCCCAGAGTTGAAGCCATACCAGTTTGAGCAAATTTGGCACACCGGACAGTCCGGTGTGCACTGGACATGCCATATGCTGCTCTTGTTTTTTCAGCAATTCCGACTTCGTATTGTGGCCATAACTTTTAGCTCCGAACTCCGATTTTGATGATCTTGGACTTTTTGGAAAGCTTATAAAATTATCTACATCTCAGAGTTGAAGCCATATCAGTTTGAGTAGATTTGATTTTGTGAAACACTTCCAATTCAGTCAGCCCTTCCTCTCAACTTTGTCAAGTTCACTTTTGTTTTGCATCTTTGTATCTCACTTCTACTTCTTGATGTGTTGGACTATTAGCATATATAAATTGTCTTCAATATGACTTTGTAATGTCTTATATGGGTATTATAATGTCTTCTTTGAGGTGTTGCATCCTCAGAGCCTCAGTCCAATCCACTTTGCATCCTGTGGACTACAACACACAAACACTTGGAAAATACATTAGTTCACAGGCTATGTTAATCATCAAACACCAAAATCTATTAAGCCAAATGGCCCGGGGTCCATTTTCCTTACAATCTCCCCCTTTTTGGTGATTGATGACAACACAACCAAAGCAAGCAAATATTACAAACATTTGAATATAAATATACAACCTACTTGCTAGGATGCATGTTTGTCCCCGTAATGTGAGATTATGGACTTAAGCCTCCCCCTAACTCCATAATTCACTTACTTCCTATTTTAGACCAAAATGCAAAAACCACTTGAAAGATCAAAATTTTAATTTGGTGGTGTTTGGTGTTTGATAACATTTTCATTGCTTTGGTCCCTACAACTTCTCCCCCTTTGGCATCAACCACCGAAAAGGAAGACATTAAAAGCATATAGGAAGCAAATAAGACTTGCCCTCAAAAAGGATTTGTAAAATAATACCAATTGAAACACCAAATTGATACTCCCCCTAAATGAGTGTTCTCCTTTAGAAAGAATTTTCTCCCCCTGTAGAGACGAAGAAATACTCCCCCTGACAGAGATCTTCTACTTAGGAAAAAGCATGTGAGAAATGGAGGTGCAAGTCATGATTTGAATAGACTAACTTCCCTTATTCATAGGTAACAAAATATGAGTTAACAATATATGCATTTATAGCAACATGGGAAGTATAAGATATGAAATATAGTCTAATCAAATAATGGAGAAGACATGTAAATGTTACTAAGTGTAGTCTCAAAGATACCAATTGAAAGTCAATTGCGGACCAATTGAATACCAATGGTAGGCTTGCAGACATAAGAATTCTTGTAGATTTGCAGTGGAAGCTTGTTGTCTTTCTCCGGGGACTTCATTTTCCTTACAATGAGACTACTACATGAAATAGACTTGAAAACAGGTATTAGTCTCAAAGACTTAGATTATAGAGTAACCTCCCCCTGGATTTGTGCATACAAGTTTTGAATACTTGTAGGAGACATGCACTTTGATTTGATATCAAGAGGGGAAAATTATCTATAATCCGAACTTTGGCACATATAAGTTAAATGATACAACTTGTAGAATATGAGTGTTTTACCTGTAGCATTTAAAATTATTAATTGATGTATCATTTACTATGGAGTGATAAAGAAGTTATGTGTCGTGCTTAAATACACATTTTAAACCGTGTAGGTTTGCTTAAGTGTATGAATTGAAAACAAGCAGTCCTACCATGTGATTTACCTAGTATGCATGCGTTTAAGAAAAAGTAAGTACAAATTGTAATACTAGGCATGAGAGGTAAAACTAGATACAAGAAAATAGATACGCGTATCTAAAAATAAGGAATACAATAAATCTAGTTACCTTAGTCATGGGTGGGAAATTTGGGTCCAAAGTATCTACTAACCCTCTTGGCAATAACCTTGATCCAATGTGATGTATCCCATGATATACATCCTAACTTTGCCAAGTCTCCAAATTTCCCGTTCCTCCTTTGGTCTACTCACTTCCCTTTTGGGATCCAAACCTTCTTGGTGCTTTTCATGGTTGTAATTATTTCCTTTGGCACCCAGATGTGTTTGGCCCCCTTTCCTTTGTTGGCTTGCTTGTTGGCTTTGATTGCTATCACCTTTCCATTCTTTTTCTTTTTGATCAAATATGGTGTAGCAGCCTTTTTGTCCACCTTTTTGATGTAGGTGTTGGAGATTTTGCTTGATGGCTTTTGCTTGAGCTTTTGCCTTTGTTTGTCCCCGGTCATCGCCTTGCATTGGAAAGACTTATGGCCTTCCATGTGACATAGCCGACAAATCACAATTTCTCCCTCCATAGGCTTGTTCACTCCCGCAGTGGTGTTATCCTGTGGAGGTCGGATTTGTTTGGCTTTGCCTTTCTTGTCATACAAAGCCTTGCCAAGGCGAGCCACTTCTTGCTTTAATTGTTCATTTTCCTTTGCAACCTCATCCGAACATGTTTCTGCAACAATATTCTCAACACGAACTTGGTTGCATGGGTTAGAATCATCAATTAAATCAAAGCAAGAAGTAGAAGCATCCTTTTTAATAATTTCAGGAATTTCAACTAAAGATGCTTCTGGGGTGCTACCAATGTTTTCTAGCTTAGTAGTTAGCTCATTGTTGTGTATGCTAAGAATTTCCATTTTTCTCTAGCAAATTTTCAATAGTATTTTGGGAGCTAGCTAACTTAGCCTTGAGTTTTTCATTCTTTTTAATAAGGCCATCATCGGTAGCAGTGGATGGAGCACTAGATTCTAATAGCTCAATTTTGGTTGACAGCTCACTATTTAAGTTTGCAAAAGTTTCAAATTTTTCTAGCAAACCTTTGTATTCATTTTGGGAGCTAATCAACTTATTTTTCAAGGTTTTAAGTTGAGCTTTTTGTTTAGTGCAAACATCTTGAAAAAAATTCAACGGCATTCGCAAGCTCATCTACAGAGGGCTTTCCCTCACCTTCATCATCACTACCACTTTCATCACTAGAGTATGGAATGCTTTTGTTACCTCTTGCCATAAGGCATTTGTGTGATGACCGTGATGAGCGTGATGAGGACCGGTGGCTGCGCGTCCTTGGAGGTTCATCTTCACTTGAAGAGTCATCCCAAGTTCTAACACTTGTTAGCGCCTTGCCTTTGCTCCTCTCCTTTTTGGGTTCGGCCATAGTTGGGCAGTTGTCCCTGAAGTGGCCCTTCTCCCCACATGTGAAGCATCCTCTCTTCCTTTGCTTTTTCCTGTCAATGTTAAAGAGAAGATCTTCGACCTGCAGGGGAACACCCATTAGATTAATCTTGCGGATCATCCCCATTACCTTTCCGACGCGTCGGATTGTTTCTTCGTCCTCGGAGGATGATGTGCATGGTTGATTATCTTCATCATCATCAATTTCTTCTTCTTCCTCTTCTTCACTTGAGGAACTTGGAGTGGGAGCCTTCTTTTTGCCCTTCCTTTCATCACATGCAAAAGCATATGGCCTTGAGGAAGTTGTCTCCTCTCCCCGACACATTTTTTGCGACATCTCAAAAGCCGCGATTTTTCCAATTACAATGGTTGGGGTCATGTTACCCAAGTCCTCCATGTTGTGAAGGATAGTGATGATGCTCTCATATCTTCGTTGTGGTAGTAGGGAGATAATCTTCCTCACAATGTCCGCATCACCTAGCTTATTAATGCCAATAGAATTGAGCTCATTGATAATTAGATTCAAACGAGAATACATGTCTCTAACAAGCTCATCATCTTTCATAGCAAAAGAATTATACTCATTTAAGACTAGGCAATGTTTTTGCTCACGGACATTGGATGTGCCGTCATGGAGCTCATGCAATTTTAGCCAAATCTCATTAGCAGTTTTCAAGGTAAATACTTGATTAAAAATATCCATGCTAAGAGATTCATACAAGCAATTTTTGGCTCTAGCATTTAAGTGAATTTCTTTTTCCTCACTCGTGGTTGGTTTTTCGGGATTCTTGAGGGGTTTCATCCCGTCACGAGTGACTCTCCAAACACCTAGATCAACGGCCTCTAGGTAGCAAGCCATTCTAGCACTATAATATGGGAAGTTAGTGCCGTCGAAGTGTGGTGGCCTATGGGTATCCATCCCTTCCTCTAAAAAGTGTCGGCTCTTTTAGCGGTGAAGCTAAAACGTTTCAAATGAGCCAAACCAGGCTCTGATACCACTTGTAGGGAACAGGTGACGCCTAAGAGGGGGGGTGAATTAGGACTTCTAAAACTTTCGCTAAACTAGGCCACAATTAAATCCCTAGAGCAAAACCTATGCAAATAGTCAAACTAGAATGTGCAAACTAGGTTTTGTCTAAGTGTTGCTATCTCTACCGCAAAGGCTAAGTTTCAATCTACACTAGATATGTATGAATACAAGATTGAAACTTAAATGCTTAATATAAATGCGGAAACTTAAAGAGCAAAGTAGAGAAGCAAACTCTCGTGGATGACGCCGGTATTTTTACCGAGGTGTCCGGAACCGTGCAAGGTCTCGACTAATCCTCGTTGGTGCCCCTACGCGAAGGGAAGCCCACGCGAGGGCCAAGCACCTCGGTCGAGTAACTCCGTAGAGAGCCGCGGGCCTTCTCCACACGCAAGTGGTGCTCCGCTTCCGGCTCCTCTCGGACGCTCCCCGCCGTCTCCACTATCGAGCTTCCGGCCGAAACGCCGCGGGCCTCGTTCCCTCCGGTACACGGTGGCGGCCGTGACACAAACGCGGTTGTCACGGTCTCACAAGACTCTCGCCCCACTCGGTACAATTACAATGGCTCACGCAAGAGCCGAGGGGTTGTGAGGTTTATCTAGACTCACTCAACAATCTAGGGTTCACCTAGAGCAAGCGCTAAAGCGGTCTAACTAACCTAAGCACTTCGCAAAGCACCTACGCTAATCACCGAGTGATTCTATTAAGCACTTGGGTGTTTGAGCACTTGGAAATGTCTACAATATGCCTTGGTATGTTGCTTGGGCTCCCACACCTCCAAATGGCCGATTGGGTGAAGTATATATAGGCCCCAACTCAAATATAGCCGTTGGAAAGCAGTTTTGCAGCTTTCTGCGGCGCACCGGACAGGTGCACCGGACATCCCACGTGTACTAGCCGTTAAAAGTAGTCGTTTGAGCTTCCGAAGATGGCGCACCGGACATGGCGCACCGGACAGTCCGGTGTGCACCGGACAACCCATGTCCGCTTGTCGTATTTTGGCCGTAACTTTTAGCTCCGAACTCCGATTTCGATGATCTTGTACTTTTTGGAAATCTTATGAAATTCTCTACATCCCAGAGTTGAAGCCATACCAGTTTGAGCAAATTTGGCACACCGGACAGTCTGGTGTGCACTGGACATCCCATATGCTGCTCTTGTTTTTCAGCAATTCCGACTTCGTATTGTGGCCATAACTTTTAGCTCCGAACTCCGATTTTGATGATCTTGGACTTTTTGGAAAGCTTATAAAATTATCTACATCTCAGAGTTGAAGCCATATCAGTTTGAGTAGATTTGATTTTGTGAAACACTTCCAATTCAGTCAGCCCTTCCTCTCAACTTTGCCAAGTTCACTTTTGTTTTGCATCTTTGTATCTCACTTCTACTTCTTGATGTGTTGGACTATTAGCATATATAAATTGTCTTCAATATGACTTTGTAATGTCTTATATGGGTATTATAATGTCTTCTTTGAGGTGTTGCATCCTCAGAGCCTCAGTCCAATCCACTTTGCATCCTGTGGACTACAACACACAAACACTTGGAAAATACATTAGTTCACAGGCTATGTTAATCATCAAACACCAAAATCTATTAAGCCAAATGGCTCGGGGTCCATTTTCCTTACAATTCCTTTTCACTCCTTGTCGCCTTACAAGTTTTGTCTTAATTCCATCCTTTGATGTGTTTTTATTTGCTATCACCATCACCTTGTCATCCATCGATCTTGCTTTGACACTCATCTTTATTCCTGATCTTTTAAAAAAATCTCCTCTCTTCCACCTCAATTTAAGAGTGGCAATTTACCTATCTGGCCCTTGGACATATCCTCTTCTTTTCTGCTTGCAGGTCTTGTCTTAAATCCATCCTTTGTGGTACTTATATTCTTGGTTCTTATCCACATTTACCTCCTCTCCTACATCCTTGTATGTTATCACCTTTAAACCCTTGTAATATCTATACCCTTACCTTAACGCTTACTTTGAACCTACCCTTTAAAGCCTCCTCTTTTCTATCCGTGTACGAGGATAATGCCTCATCTTTTTCATTAGTGACTGCTCCCCCTTCTTTGACACTTTGCAAGTTTTGCCTCAAATACATCCTTTGTTGTGTGTTTGTCTGTTATCACCTTAACCCTTATCATCCCTCGATCTTTACCTTGATGCTTATCATGTACTTGCATTTTAATGCCTCCCCTCCCATTTCAGTTCAAGAGTGTTGTCTTACCCACCCTCTCTTGGTCGTTTCCTTTTCCTACGTCGCATTGCAAGTCTTAGCTTTTGTTGGACATCACCCTTACCTTAGTATTCATTAGATCTTACCTTGATGTTTACCTTAGGTCTACTTTTTGAAATCTCCTCTTTTCTATCTCAACTCGAGAGTGGTATCCAACCCATTATGCCCTTGATCGTATCCTTTTCCTGGTCGCTCACAATGCTTGATTTAACTCCATCCTTTATTGTGCTCGTGCCCCTATCCTACACGTCTTGTTTCTCTCCTTGTCCTTCGACAACCTTAGATATTAGTTATTCCTTTTTCAAAAAATACCACCATCGAGTTAACATTAACGTGTAGCAACGAGATGTTTGTTGTTGTATGCTTGTGTTGTTTGTCATTGTGTGATGACTAATGTCGGCGTTTCGAGACCGGGGGGTCCCTGGGCCGACGAGTGAAATGTCGCCGCGTGCCCCAGCCCAGATGGGTCGGCGCGAGGCCGAGCGCGAAGGGGGGAGAAAGGTGGCCGGAGACTGGCGTGAGAGAGGTGGAAATCCCGCGGCCTTCGTGTTCGTCCCGCGCCCAGGTCGGGTGCGCTTGCAGTATGGGGTTACAAGCGTCCACGCGGGAGAGGGAGCGAGCGGCCTTACGCGAGCGCCTGTCTCGTCCTCGTCCCCGCGCGGCCAACCCCCCCTAAGAGGGCCCTGGTCCTTCCTTTTATAGGCGTAAGGAGAGGATCCAGGTATACAATGGGGGTGTAGCAGAGTGCTACGTGTCTAGCGGAGGAGAGCTAGCGCCCTAAGTACACACCATCGTGGCGGCCGGAGAGGTTTTGGCGCCCGGTTCGTGTGGTGTCGTGGCCGTCGGAGGAGCGCTGGAGCCTGGAGGAAGGACAGCTGTCGGAGCTGTCGAGTCCTTGCTGACGTCCTCTTGCTTCCGTAAGGGGGCTGAGAGCCGCCGTCGTCACAGAGTGTGCGGGGCACCATCATTGCCTATCTGGCGGAGCGAGCCAGATGAGACGCCGGTCTTGTTCCCCGTGGCCTGAATCAGCTTGGGGTAGGGTGATGATGGCGCCTCCTGTTGACGTGGCTGGTCTGCGCCCTAGGTTGGGCGATGTGGAGGCTCCTCCGAGGTCGAGGTCGAGTCTGTCTTCCGTGGTCGAGGTCGAGTCCGAGCCCCTGGGTCGGGCGAGGCGGAGACCGTCAGCTGAGGCCAGGGCTGAGTCCGAGCCCTGGGGTCGGGCGGAGCGGTGTTCGTCGTCTTCTGGGGCTGAGCCCAAGTCCGAGCCCTGGGTCGGGCGGAGCGGAGTTCGCCGTCTTCCGGGGCTTAGCCCGAGTCCGAGCCCTGGGTCGGGCGGAGCGGAGTTCGCCGTCTTCCGGGGCTTAGCCCGAGTCCGAGCCCTGGGTCGGGCGGAGCGGAGTTCGCCGTCTTCCGGGGCTTAGCCCGAGTCCGAGCCCTGGGTCGGGCGGAGCGAAGTTCGCCATCTTCCGGGGCTTAGCCCGAGTCCGAGCCCTGGGTCGGGCGGAGCGGAGTTCGCCGTCTTCAGGGGCTGAGCCCGAGTCCGAGCCCTGGGTCGGGCGGAGCGGAGTTCGCCATCTTCCGGGGCTTAGCCCGAGTCCGAGCCCTAGGTCGGGCGGAGCGGAGTTCGCCGTCTTCAGGGGATGAGCCCGAGTCCGAGCCCTGGGTCGAGCGAAGCGGAGCTTCCTATGGTGCCTGAGGCCGGGCCTGACTGCCTGTCAGCCTCACTCTGTCAAGTGGCACTGCAGTCGGTACGACGCAGGCGGCGCTGTCCTTCTGTCAGGCGGGTCAGTGGAGCGGCGAAGTGACTGCGGTCACTTCGGCTCTGTCGACTGAAGGGCGCGCGTCAGGATAAAGGTGTCAGGCCACCTTTGCATTAAATGGTCCTGTGATTTGGTCGGTTGGCGCGGCAATTTGGTCGGGGTTGCTTCTTGGCGAAGACAGGGCCTCGGGCGAGCCGGAAGTATGTTCGTCGCTGGAGGGGGACCTCGGGCGAGGCGGAGATCCTCCGGGGTTTGCTGTCCTTGCCCGAGGCTAGGCTCGGGCGAGGCGTGATCGAGTCCCTCGAATGGACTGATTCCTGACTTAATCGCACCCATCAGGCCTTTGCAGCTTTGTGCTGATGGGGGTTACCAGCTGAGAATTAGGAGTCTTGAGGGTACCCCTAATTATGGTCCCCGACAGTAGCCCCTGAGCCTCGAAGGGAGTGTTAACACTCGCTTGGAGGCTTTTGTCGCACTGTTTTGCAAGGGGACCAGCCTTTCTCGGTTGCGTTTTGTTCCGGTGGGTGCGCGCGAGCGCACCCGCCGGGTGTAGCCCCCGAGGCCTCGGAGGGGTGGTTTGACTCCTCCGAGGTCTTAATGCCTCGCGCAATGCTTTGGCTGGTCTGGTCGTTCCCTCATGCGAGCTGGCCATAGCCCGGGTGCACGGTCGGGTCCCAAGTTCTCGGGTTGGTATGTTGACGCTGTCAACGGTTTGGCCGGAGCCGGGTTTACGAGAGCAGCCCCCGAGCCTCTACACAGGGCGAGAGGACGATCAGGGACAGACTCGACTTTTTTACATACGCCCCTGCGTCGCCTTTCCGCAAGGAGGAGGGGGGAAAGCGCCATGTTGCCCTCGGAGGGCGCCGAACATGGTGTCTCCGGTGAGCTGCTAGCGGGTAATCCGAGCGGACGTCTGTGCCCCATTCGCTAGGGGTCGGCTAGAGGCCCAGAGGCGCACCCAAAAGTACCTGCGGGTGATCTGCCGGACCCGGTCCCGTGTCGACGGGGTCCGAGGGCTCGATGCCTCCCTCTGATGGGATTCCGTTACAAGATCGTTCCCGCTGGTCTCGGAAATGTCCTAGTGTACCTCGAGAGCGCAGCCCGAGCCTTGGTTATGTATCGAACATACCCATGGTCATCCCTCGCTCTGTGTCTGAGGCGGCTGTGAACCCTTCGAGGGCCAGCCTTCGAACCCCTGATCAGTAGTGGGCGCGGAGCCCGAGTAGCCTGAGGCGGTCGTTGAACCCTTCCGAGGGGCCGGCCTTCGAACCTCTGACCAGTAGTGGGTGTGGAGCCCACGCGCTCTGAGGCGGCTGTTGAACCCTTCGAGGGGCCAGCCTTCGAACCTCTGATCAGTAGGGAGGCTCGGAGCCTGGTTCCTTCACGGAGAAGGATCCTTTTCGGGGTATCCCCCTTTCCCGGTCCCTGTTGTAAGAGAGAGAAAGAGGAAAAGGAAAAGGATACGAAATTGAATGACATGGCGTACCTCTTTTGACGCGGTCATTATGGTGAAGGTGAAGCGTCGCTTGCTTCTCCTGCCAGAGGCGCCGCCTGTCCCGCCGCGGAGTTAATGCGACGAGGCGTGCGGTTCGCGGGGCGGCCGTTGCGCGTGCGCGAGCCGTTCGAGGAACAGTTGTTTCGCTTCGAGTTTTTGAATCCCGCGGCCGGTCCGGGCGGAACGTTGAACGGGTCTCGCCTTGGTCTTTATATACTCGGGGGAGGGTCTGGCGATGGTTCTTTGCTCCGCTTCTTGCCTCCTTCTTAGGTTTTCGCAACCTGAGAGACTTAGCTAGAGAAAAGGAAACCGCCCACCCTGTCCTTTACGCCGCCACCCCTTCTGCTCGGTGATGGCCGACCGGGTGACCATCATCTCGCCGCGCGACCCATGGCCTTTCTCCATAGTGATGGCGGGTGATCTGGAGGATCTTGTTGCTGAGGGTTTACTTCGCCCTCTCTCTGATGAGAGGCGGCCGGAGTGGATTCCCCCCCCCCCGCGAGCGGAGCCGCTCCGTCCCCACCGCCGGGGTACATCGTGAGCTTCGTCTCCTTCCACGAGCGGGGATTCGGTGTGCCGGCGAGCCTCTTTATGCGAGCGATCCTGCACAACTATGGGGTGGAGTTGCACAACCTCAGCCCCAACTCCATCTCGCAGGCCGCCATCTTCGTAGTGGTGTGCGAGGGGTACTTGGGGATCGCCCCCCACTGGGACTTGTGGACTCATCTCTTTTCCGCGGAGCTTTTTGCTTCGCCGACGGGGGAGAGAAGGGTCCGCGTGGCAGTGCGGGCCGGCGGCTGCATCCTCCAGCTGAGGCAGTCGCGGGCGTCGCTGTATATTCCCGCCATCCTTGCGTCCTCGAATAAAGGATGGCAGCGCCGGTGGTTCTACCTCCGGAATGATGGCGAGTTGCTCCCGCCGTTTTCCCAGCGAGTGGTCACCATTGCCGCCGATGCTTGGCACCATGGGCCCCGCACGAAAGACAGAAGAACCTCGAACCCCTTCTCAAGGCCTTGGAGGCGTTGCGGAAAGGGGGACTCACCGCCGCGGGAGTGATTGCCGCCATCCACCGCCGGAGGGTGCTTCCTGAGAGCACCTAGAGGGGGGGGTGAATAGGTGATCCTGTGAAACTTAAACTTATAGCCACAAAAACTTGTTAAGTGTTAGCACAACAATTGCCAAGTGGCTAGAGAGGAGTCTCAGCAAAACACAATACCACAAGAGATCAAACACAGAGATGACACGGTGGTTTATCCCGTGGTTCGGCCAAGACCAACTCTTGCCTACTCCACGTTGTGGCGTCCCAATGGACGAGGGTTGCAATCAACCCCTCTCAAGCAGTCCAAAGACCAACTTGAATACCACGGTGTTTTGCTTTGCCTTTCAATATCCCGTTTGCGAGGAATCTCCACAACTTGGAGCCTCTCGCCCTTACACTTGAGATTCACAAAGAAATACGGAGTAAGGGAGGAACAAGCAACACACACAAGACTCAAAATCAGAACAACCTCACGCACACAAGTCGCAACAAGAGCTCGCAACACAACTCAATGAGTTCACAACTCAACAAGAGCTCTAGATGCTATCACAATGAACCAAATGCGCGGAATCGATGTCTTGGTACTTAGGAATGTTGTAGGAATGCTTGGTGTACTCCTCCATGCGCCTAGGGGTCCCTTTTATAGCCCCAAGGCAGCTAGGAGCCGTTGAGAACAAATCTGGAAGGCCATCCTTGCCTTCTGTCATCGGGCGCACCGGACAGTCCGGTGCACCACCGGACACTGTCCAGTGCCCGATTCCCTTCCTTAATTGGCGAAGCCGACCGTTGGCGCCTGAGAGCCGTTGGCGCACCGGACACTGTCCGGTGCCCCCTTCTAGCCGTTGGCTCGGCCACGTGTCCCGCGCAGATTGTGCGGCAGACCGTTGGCCCGGCCGACCGTTGGCTCACCGGACAGTCCGGTGCACACCGGACAGTCCGGTGAATTTTAGCCGTACGCCGTCGGCGAATTCCCGAGAGCGGTCTCTTCACGCCGAGTCAGCCTGGCGCACCAGACACTGTCTGGTGCACCACCGGACAGTCCGGTGTGCCAGACCGAGCTGAGTCTTGGCTGTACACAGCCAAGTCTTTTGCTCCTTTCTTCTTTTCTTCTTCTTTCTGTTTCTAACACTTAGACAAGTATGTTAGTACACAAAACCAATGTACTAAGGCTTAGAAACATACCTTTACTTCATGATTTGCACTTTATTCATCCATGGACATAAATTCACATTTAAGCACTTGTGTTGGCACTCAATCACCAAAATACTTAGAAATGGCCCAAGGGCACATTTCCCTTTCAATCTCCCCCTTTTTGGTGATTTATGCCAACACAACATAAAGCAACTAGAACAAGTACAAACTCACTTCAAATAAAACTCAAATTTATTTTGATTCAATTTTGGCATATATGGATCATCCTTTGCCACCACTTGGTTTGTTTTTGCAAATCAAACTCAAATCTCTATCTCTAAGTCAGACACACATGTTGAAGCATAAAGAGAGTCATTCCAAAAGAGATTGATCAAAGATTTCAAAAACTCCCCCTTTATCCCATAATTACTACTTCTCCCCACAAGAAGCCAACTTTTGACAAAAGAGACAATAAAAGAGTTTTGACAAACCAAAAGCTCTACTCTACTATTTTCAAATTTCTCAAGTGGTAGCTGATCCATTTATTGCTTTGGCCTTTATTTTCTCCCCCTTTGGCATCAAGCACCAAAACGGGATCAATCTTGGCCCTTTAACCCCATTGCCTCACCAAATCTTCAAATAAGAGCGAATAGGCAATAAGAGTTTAAAGATGAACTTGGAAAAGTTACTCTTTTCATCGGAGTGCAGTGGAAGTCTTTGCATGGTCCAAGTCCACCTTTTCCCTTTCAATTCTTCTTCAAGACTAAATCAAGCATACTCAAACATATGGTTAGTCTCAAAGGGTCAAGTTGTAACACACCTCCCCCTAAACATGTGCATCACTTGCACAGGGACTTGTGAGATCCGGGGAGTGCTTGTACAACTTGAGCACCATAAATAAGCAACAAAATGCAGAATGAACATGATCAAAGGCATAAACACATGTATGCTACAATTCAATCCAAGTTCCGCGAATCTAAGACATTTAGTTCACTACGCAGCCTGCAAAAGGTCTTCTCATCTAGAGGCTTGGTAAAGATATCGGCTAGCTGGTTCTCGGAGCTAACATGAAACACTTCGATATCCCCCTTTTGCTGGTGGTCTCTCAAAAAGTGATGCCGGATGTCAATGTGCTTTGTGCGGCTGTGTTCAACAGGATTTTCCGCCATGCGGATAGCACTCTCATTATCACATAGGAGTGGGACTTTGCTCAGATTGTAGCCAAAGTCCCTGAGGGTTTGCCTCATCCAAAGTAGTTGCGCGCAACACTGTCCTGCGGCAACGTACTCGGCCTCAGTGGTGGATAGGGCAACGGATGTTTGTTTCTTAGAGTTCCATGACACCAGGGACCTTCCTAAGAATTGGCACGTCCCCGATGTGCTCTTCCTATCGACCTTACATCCAGCATAGTCGGAATCTGAATATCCAATTAAGTCAAAGGTAGACCCCTTTGGATACCAGATCCCGAAGCAAGGCGTAGCGACCAAATATCTAAAGATTCGCTTCACCGCCACTAAGTGACATTCCTTAGGATCGGATTGAAATCTAGCACACATGCATACGCTAAGCATAATATCCGGTCTACTAGCACATAAATAAAGCAAAGAACCTATCATGGACCGGTATGCTTTTTGATCGACGGACTTACCTCCTTTGTTGAGGTCGGTGTGTCCGTCAGTTCCCATCGGCGTCTTTGCGGGCTTGGCGTCCTTCATCCCAAACCTCTTTAACAAATCTTGCATGTACTTCGTTTGGGAGATGAAGGTGCCGTCCTTGAGTTGCTTCACTTGGAACCCAAGGAAGTAGTTCAACTCGCCCATCATCGACATCTCGAATTTCTGCGTCATCACCCTGCTAAACTCTTCACAAGACTTTTGATTAGTAGAACCAAATATTATGTCATCGACATAAATTTGGCACACAAACAAATCACCATCACATGTCTTAGTGAAAAGAGTTGGATCGGCTTTCCCAACCTTGAAAGCATTAGTAATTAAGAAATCTCTAAGGCATTCATACCATGCTCTTGGGGCTTGCTTAAGTCCATAGAGCGCCTTAGAGAGCTTACACACATGGTCGGGGTACCGTTCATCCTCGAATCCAGGGGGTTGCTCCACGTACACCTCCTCCTTGATCGGCCCATTGAGGAAAGCGCTCTTCACATCCATTTGGTACAACCTGAAAGAATGGTGAGCGGCATATGCTAGCAGGATACGAATTGATTCTAGCCTGGCCACAGGAGCAAACGTCTCCTCAAAGTCCAAACCTGCGACTTGGGCATAACCTTTTGCCACAAGTCGAGCCTTGTTCCTTGTCACCACCCCGTGCTCGTCTTGTTTATTGCGGAACACCCACTTGGTTCCCACAATATTTTGCTTAGGACGAGGCACCAGCGTCCAAACTTCATTCCTTTTGAAGTTGTTGAGCTCCTCTTGCATGGCCAACACCCAGTCCGGATCTAGCAAGGCCTCTTCTACCCTGAAAGGCTCAATAGAAGAGACAAAGGAGTAATGCTCACAAAAATTAACTAATCGAGATCGAGTAGTTACTCCCTTGCTGATATCTCCCAGAATTTGGTCGACGGGATGATCCCTTTGAATCATCGCTCGAACTTGGGTTGGAGGTGACGGTTGCGCTTCTTCCTCCATCACATGATCATTTAGTGCTCCCCCTTGATCACACGCCTCCTGTTGATGAACCTGTTCATCGTCTTGAGTTGGGGGATGCACCAAGGTTGAGGAAGAAGGTTGATCTTGCTCCTTATGTTCCTGTGGTCGTACTTCACCAATCGCCATGGTTCGTATAGCGGCCATCGGAACATCTTCTTCATCTACATCATCAAGATCAACAATTTGCTCTCTTGGAGAGCCATTAGTCTCATCAAATACAACATCGCTAGAGACTTCAACCAAACCCGATGATTTGTTGAAGACCCTATACGCCTTTGTATTTGAATCATAACCTAACAAAAACCCTTCTACAGCTTTGGGAGCAAACTTAGAATTTCTACCTTTCTTCACTAGAATGTAGCATTTGCTCCCAAATACACGAAAGTACGATACATTGGGTTTGTTACCGGTTAGCAGCTCATACGACGTCTTCTTGAGGAGGCGATGTAGGTAGACCCGGTTGATGGCGTGGCAAGCCGTGTTCACGGCTTCCGACCAAAAACACTCGGGGGTCTTGAATTCTCCAAGCATCGTCCTCGCCATGTCGATTAGTGTCCTGTTCTTCCTCTCTACCACACCATTTTGCTGTGGTGTGTAGGGAGCGGAGAACTCGTGCTTGATCCCTTCCTCCTCAAGGAACTCCTCCACTTGAAGGTTCTTGAACTCGGACCCGTTGTCGCTCCTTATCTTCTTCACCTTGAGCTCAAACTCATTTTGAGCTCTCCTGAGGAAGCGCTTTAGGGTCCCTTGGGTTTCAGACTTATCCTGCAAAAAGAACACCCAAGTGAAGCGGGAAAAGTCATCAACAATAACTAGACCATACTTACTTCCTCCTATGCTCAGATAGGCGACGGGTCCGAAGAGGTCCATATGTAGCAGCTCCAGGGGTCTTGATGTTGTCATCACATTCTTGGTGTGATGAGAGCCTCCCACCTGTTTCCCTGCTTGACAAGCTGCACAAGGTCTATCTTTTTCGAAATGAACATTGGTTAGACCTATCACGTGTTCTCCCTTTAGAAGCTTGTGGAGGTTCTTCATCCCCACATGTGCTAAGCGGCGATGCCACAACCAGCCCATGCAAGTCTTAGCCATTAAGCATGCATCTAGACCGGCCTCTTCTTTTGCAAAATCAACTAAGTAAAGTTTGCCGTCTAGTACACCCTTAAAAGCTAGTGAACCATCACTTCTTCTAAAGACAGACACATCTACATTTGTAAATAAACAGTTGTATCCCATATTACACAATTGACTAACAGATAGCAAGTTGTAACCAAGAGACTCTACTAAAAACACATTTGAAATAGAGTGCTCATTAGAAATTGCAATTTTTCCTAACCCTTTTACCTTGCCTTGATTCCCATCACCGAATATGATTGAATCTTGGGAATCCTTGTTCTTGACGTAGGAAGAGAACATCCTCTTTTCCCCCGTCATGTGGTTTGTGCATCCGCTGTCGATAATCCAGCTTGAGCCCCCGGATGCATAAACCTGCAAGGCAAATTTAGGCTTGGGTCTTAGGTACCCAACTCTTGTTGGGTCCTACAAGGTTAGTCAAAATTGTTTTAGGGACCCAAATGCAAGTTTTATCACCCTTGCATTTTGCCCCTAATTTCCTAGCAATCACCTTTCTATCCTTTCTACAAATTGCAAATGAAGCATTTAAAGCACAATAAATTGTAGAAGGTTCATTCACTACTTTCTTAGGAGCATGAATAATGTTGTTTCTAGGCACATGATGAACAACATTTCTCCTAGACATATTTCTACCATGCATGTAGGAAGAACTAGAAGCAAACATGGCATGAGAGTCAAAATCATCATAAGCATTATAACTCCTATAGGCGTTTCTAGTTTGTCTCCTATCATGATACATAAAGGCATGGTTCTTTTGCACACTACTAGCCATAGGGGCCTTCCCTTTCTCCTTGGCGGAGATGGGAGCCTTATGGCTTGTCAAGTTCTTGGCTTCCTTCTTGAAGCCAAGTCCATCCTTAATTGAGGGGTGTCTACCAATTGTGTAGGCATCCCTTGCAAATTTTAGCTTATCAAAATCACTTTTGCTAGTCTTAAGTTGGGCATTAAGACTAGCTACCTCTTCATTTAATTTAGAAATGCAAGCTAGGTTTTTACTGTAAGCATCAATGTTAATATCCTTACACCTAGTGCACGTTACAACATTTTCTACACAAGGGTTAGATTTACTAGCAATCTCTAACTTAGCATTTAAATCATCATTAACACCTTTTAAAGTAGCAATGGTTTCATGACAAGTAGATAGTTCATAAGAAAGCATTTCATTTCTTTTAACTTCTAAAGCATGAGCCTTTTGTGCCTCTACAAATTTATCGTGTTCTTCATATAAAAGGTCCTCTTGCTTTTCTAATAGCCTATTCTTTTCATTCAAGGCATCAATCAACTCATTTATCTTATCTATCTTAGATCTATCTAATCCCTTGAATAAGCATGAATAGTCTATGTCGTCATCATCACTAGACTCATTATCACTAGAAGAAGCATAAGTGGAGTCTCGAGTACTTACTTTCTTCTCCCTTGCCATAAGGCATGTGTGACGCTCGTTGGGGAAGAGGGATGACTTGTTGAAGGCGGTGGCGGCGAGTCCTTCATTGTCGGAGTCAGAGGAGGAGCAATCCGAGTCCCACTCCTTTCCTAGATGTGCCTCGCCCTTGGCCTTCTTGTAATTTTTCTTCTTCTCCCTCTTGTTCCCTTGGTCCTGATCACTATCATTATCGGGACAGTTACCAATAAAATGACCAAGCTTACCGCATTTGAAGCATGAGCGCTTCCCCTTGGCTTTGGTCTTGCTTGGCTGTCCCTTGCGACCCTTGAGCGCTGTCTTGAATCTTTTGATGATGAGGGCCATCTCTTCATCATTAAGTCCAGCCGCTTCAATTTGTGCCACCTTGCTAGGTAGCGCCTCCTTGCTTCTTGTGGCTTTGAGAGCAAGAGGTTGTGGCTCGTTGATCGGTCCATTCAAGGCGTCGTCCACGTACCTCGCCTCCTTGATCATCATTCGCCCGCTGACGAATTTTCCTAGGACTTCTTCGGGCGACATTTTGGTGTACCTGGGATTCTCACGAATATTATTCACCAAATGAGGATCAAGAACGGTAAAGGACCTTAGCATTAGTCGGACGACGTCGTGGTCCGTCCATCGCGTGCTTCCGTAGCTCCTTATTTTGTTGACAAGGGTCTTGAGCCGGTTGTATGTTTGAGTTGGCTCCTCGCCCCTTATCATCGCGAACCGTCCAAGTTCGCCCTCCACCAACTCCATTTTGGTGAGTAAGGTAGCGTCATTTCCCTCATGAGAAATCTTGAGGGTGTCCCAGATTTGCTTGGCGTTATCCAAGCCGCTCACTTTGTTATATTCATCCCTGCACAATGAAGCTAGAAGAACAGTAGTAGCTTGTGCATTCTTATGGATTTGCTCATTAATGAATATAGGACTATCTGAACTATCAAAGTGCATTCCACTATCTACAATCTCCCATATACTAGGATGGAGAGAGAATAGGTGACTACGCATTTTGTGGCTCCAAAATCCGTAGTCCTCCCCATCAAAGTGTGGGGGCTTGCCGAGTGGAATGGAAAGCAAATGTGAATTAGAACTTTGCGGAATACGAGAGTAGTCAAAGGAAAAGTTCGAATTAACCGGTTTCCTTCGCTCGTAGTCGTTGTGGTCGTCGTCCTTTTGGGAAGAAGTAGACTCATCGCTGTCGTCGTAGTAGACGATCTCCTTGATGCGCCTTGTCTCCTTCTTCTTCCCTTCCTTTCGTCTATGACCCGAGCTGGAGTCGGTAGGCTTGTCATCTTTGGGCTCATTAACGAAGGACTCCTTCTCCTTATCGTTGATCACGATTCCCTTCCCCTTAGGATCCATCTCTTCGGGCGGTTAGTCCCTTTCTTGAAGAGAACGGCTCTGATACCAATTGAGAGCACCTAGAGGGGGGGTGAATAGGTGATCCTGTGAAACTTAAACTTATAGCCACAAAAACTTGTTAAGTGTTAGCACAACAATCGCCAAGTGGCTAGAGAGGAGTCTCAGCAAAACACAATACCACAAGAGATCAAACACAGAGATGACACGGTGGTTTATCCCGTGGTTCGGCCAAGACCAACTCTTGCCTACTCCACGTTGTGGCGTCCCAATGGACGAGGGTTGCAATCAACCCCTCTCAAGCGGTCCAAAGACCAACTTGAATACCACGGTGTTTTGCTTTGCCTTTCAATATCCCGTTTGCGAGGAATCTCCACAACTTGGAGCCTCTCGCCCTTACACTTGAGATTCACAAAGAAATACGGAGTAAGGGAGGAACAAGCAACGCACACAAGACTCAAAATCAGAACAACCTCACGCACACAAGTCGCAACAAGAGCTCGCAACACAACTCAATGAGTTCACAACTCAACAAGAGCTCTAGATGCTATCACAATGAACCAAATGCGCGGAATCGATGTCTTGGTACTTAGGAATGTTGTAGGAATGCTTGGTGTACTCCTCCATGCGCCTAGGGGTCCCTTTTATAGCCCCAAGGCAGCTAGGAGCCGTTGAGAACAAATCTGGAAGGCCATCCTTGCCTTCTGTCATCGGGCGCATCGGACAGTCCGGTGCCCGATTCCCTTCCTTAATTGGCGAAGCCGACCGTTGGCGCCTGAGAGCCGTTGGCGCACCGGACACTGTCCGGTGCACACCGGACAGTCCGGTGCCCCCTTCTAGCCGTTGGCTCGGCCACGTGTCCCGTGCAGATTGCGCGGCAGACCGTTGGCCCGGCCGACCGTTGGCTCACCGGACAGTCCGGTGCACACCGGACAGTCCGGTGAATTTTAGCCGTACGCCGTCGGTGAATTCCCGAGAGCGGTCTCTTCACGCCGAGTCAGCCTGGCGCACCGGACACTGTCCGGTGCACCACCGGACAGTCCTATGTGCCAGACCGAGCTGAGTCTTGGCTGTACACAGCCAAGTCTTTTGCTCCTTTCTTCTTTTCTTCTTCTTTCTGTTTCTAACACTTAGACAAGTATGTTAGTACACAAAACCAATGTACTAAGGCTTAGAAACATACCTTTACTTCATGATTTGCACTTTATTCATCCATGGACATAAATTCACATTTAAGCACTTGTGTTGGCACTCAATCACCAAAATACTTAGAAATGGCCCAAGGGCACATTTCCCTTTCACTTCCCTTGGCGGAGCGACGGTTGCCGCTTTGGGAGATGACGCCGGAGGCTGACTTGGAGGGCTCGCGGATGTCCTTGGATCCTCTTCCCTTCGACGTTCTCCACGGGCAGGTGGCCGTCGCGTTGGGAAAACCGGACACCAGCGCCTTCTCCCAGCCCTTGATGCGCCCCGACCAAGGGTGCGTGACCCTGGTGAGTGTCCGCTCCCTCCTTCTCCTTGCGTCGGGTTGCCCTTGATTCTTACGGTCGGGATTTCCATCTGTCTCCAGGAGGTAGGGTGGCACAAGCCTTCCCGGCCATGGGTCCCGGAGGATGCGGTGGACCGAGCAGCGCGGCGGGTTGCCGCGGAGGAGAAGAAGAAGAAGAAGGACGCGGAAAAGGCTCGGGCCCGCGAGCGGATGCGGGCCCGAGACGCCTTGGAAAAGCTCCGTCGTCGGCAGGAGAGGGAGGGGCTCCCGAGGGAGCCGTCGCCGGAAACGCCTGACGATGACGACGACGATGAAGATGATGACGAGGATGACGACATGGCTGCCCGCCTCGGCTTCAGCCCGGGTTTGAGGCTAGGCCAGGAGTCGTTGAGCCAGCCCCCGAGTGGGCTTGCACCGTTAGTCCCCGGAGCCGGGACGCCGAGGTCCCGGCCCGAAGAGCGGGGGCAGACTGAGAGGGTACTTGACCCCTCGGCCGGGGAAGTTGAGGTGACCCCGGGGAGTCAGGCCGAGGCGTCTGTTCCCCGAGAGCCGTCGCCCACGTCGGCAGCGTAGGAGAGCGACCCTCAGGTCGCCGTGGCAGCGCCTGGGCAGTCCGTCCCCCGGGCGTCCAAGGTGCTCGAGGCGAGGGTGGTGCCGAAGCTGGCGGCGAGGCGAACCTCGGCGGCGCCTTCGGGGGTCGAGATCCGAGAGACCTCTCCTCAGGCACGGTTGATCATGGCCCGGAGCGGGTAAGTATCTTGGAACGTCTTCGTCCTGGCTTCTCATTCGTATGTCCCGACCGCGACTTTTCTTTCCTCCTCAGCAAGCGAAGCCATGGCCTGACCGATCTGGCTCCCCGGAAGGCCCTTAAGACGGCGTCGGCTTCCGCAGCCGGCGCCGTGCCGGGCCTCGCCGTTCAGCTGACCTTCTCGCAAGGCGCTCCACAGCGGGGGGCTCAGGCGGCACCAGTCGCCGTGGAGCGAGTTCCCGTGGCCAGCTCCTCTGCCGAGGCGGCCACCGCGCTGGAGGAGGCGGCTAGCGCGGGCGCGGCCTCGGGCCCACCTGACATGCCGCCGGTGCTGGCACCTGTTGCTGCTGAAGCCGCTGCCGTCCCGGTCGGGGAACGACCTATTGCTGCCGATGCTGAAATGGCCGAGGCGTCGGCGCTCGGTGCCTCGGAGGAGGGGGGTGTGGAAACACGATCCGTCTTGCCGAGCGGCAGCCTTGTCCCTGCGCGGCGGAGCTCAGAGGGGCGGCGCCAGTTGCTCCGGTTCCGGACCCGTGAGGCTTCGGATCCCTTCTTCGTTCTTGACGATGAGTGGGAGGAGCAGTCTTGGGACGAGCTCCGCGAGTGTGCCAAAGCAACGGTGGGGTCGCTCCGGTCGTCGCTGGAGATCTTCTGCAGGGACGTCCCAAAAATCCTCCAGGTAATGGTCTCAGGCATACCTTTTTTGTGACCAAGGTGTCTTTTGTGACGCCCCGCTTTTTTCCCTCAGGATCTGACGGATCTGAGCGCCGCCAAGTCGTCGTTCATCCGCCACGAGGTCGACATCTGGGGGTCGCTGCGATCCCTGAGGACCTCACTCGCCGGGGCTACTGCACGCCTCTCTCAGCAGGGCGCCGAGGTGGTGGACCTTCGGCTGCTCTGCGCCGATCTGAGAGCAGAGGCGGCAGCGGCACGCGCAGAGGTGCAACGACGACAGTCGGAGTTCGACCAGGTCGCCAATGAGCGAGACCAATCTCGGGGCCGGGCTGCCGAGGCTGAAAGCCGGGCTGGAGCCCTTGCAGCAGACCTAGCCGTAGCCCAGGTCGCAGCCTCGGAGTAGCGTGCCCGAGCCGGAGGTATGTCCTGGCCATTTTCGATTTTCGTTTCAGCTTGTTTCCTCCGCTTGTGTTTGAGATCTTTCATTCTGGCTGTTCGCAGAGCTCGAGTCCGCCCTTGATGAGTCCGCCAAGGCGCTTGCCGGGGCGGCCGAGTAGAGGGAGGCCGACCATGCGGCTATGTCCGAGGCCGTCTCGGACTTCTGCCGGGTCTTTGGCTTCGGTGACGTCCCCTTAGGGAGCTCCCCTCAAAGTCGCCTGCAGGCCTTGGGCGATCACGTGCGCGGTAGACTCCGCGAGGCGCTACACCACGGCGTCAGGCGGGCCTTCGTCGTGCTTGCTTCCCACTATGTCGTGGATCTGGAGCGGGTCAGCGAGGGATATTGCCTTCCTGACGAAGATGAAGCCGCCTTGGCTGAAGTCCAGAGGCTTGACGCGGCCGCCGCGGGCCCGAGCGCGGTGCTGGCGACCACCTTCGAGGCAGAGATCCTCCGGCCTGCGCCGTCGTCCGAAGCCGGGGTGGACTTTGCCGAGGGTGGGGACGAGGCCGAAGGCGCGGCTCCTTCCCCGGGCGGCGCCTAACTCTGTCAGGGCAGTTTCCTTTGAATGCACATGTGTCTTTTGCGGCCGCTGAGGCTTGAATACTTTATTATCGTAGTATAAAGTCATGCCCCTTTTCCTTTTCATTTTGCGTGTCCGGCTCCGCTCGTCAGTAGCAGGGTGGCTTGCCCAAGTAGGAGTCATTTTTCGTGGTGGGTGACGAGTGAGGTATCTGTAACCCAGAGGTGTAGGAGTCCCTCGGCTCAGTCAACCTTGCCACTTACATGCACCCGCGTTCGCTTCTTGGGGTCCTGCTACCGACATAGCCGGGGGGAAGCCTTTTTGATTGAAAATTTTGACGTGGAGGGGGTTCCCCCCTTTTTAGCCCCCGAGGGAGGGTCGGGCTTTGCCGAGGCAAGGCTGGCCCTTCCTTGATGACCAAATTTTGCGTGGGAAATGAGGTATACGAACGACTTGAAAACATCTTAAGGGTAGAAGCGACGTAGCTGTTGGATGTTCCAAGTGTTGGTGTAGACCTCGCCCTGACTGTCAGCCAGCTTGTTCGTTCCAGGCCTCAGAACTTTGGCGATGACGAACAACCCTTCCCAATGGTGGGTGTAGCCCCCGGGTGCCTTCTGAGGGGCTGCGGTGGTAGAGCTCCTTCCCATCTCCCAGCAAGACGAACGACTTGGCACGTCGCGCCAACCGCCGAGCTTCGGCTCGGTCGAGGGGCAGCTCTCCTCGGTGGAGATATTGCAGGTACGGGGTCTGCCAGTTTTGATTAGGCGTGACCCCGCTTCGCTCATCCTCGACGCGCAGTGCCTCACCCTCGGGGGCCGAGGGTACCTCGGGCTAAACCGAGGATGCCTCGGGCCGAGCTGAGGGTGCCTCGGGCTGAGCCGAGGGTGCCTCGGGCTGAGCCGAGGGTACCTCGGGCTGGGCTGAGGGTGCCTCGGGCTCGGGCGTGTCGTCGATCTTGACGGAGGGTTGATGCAGGTCTCGGGAGAAGACGTCCGGGGGAACCGTTGTTCGCCCCGAGGCTATTTTAGCCAGCTCGTCCACAGTCTCGTTGTAGCGCCGGGCGATATGGTTGAGCTCGAGCCCGTAGAACTTGTCTTCCAGGCGTCGAACCTCATCGCAGTAGGCCTCCATCTTCGGGTCGCGGCAGTGGAAGTTCTTCATGACTTGGTCGATGACGAGCTGCGAGTCACCGCGAGCGTCGAGGCGTCGGACCCCTAGCTCGATGGCGATCCGCAACCCGTTGACCAGAGCCTCATACTCGGCCACATTGTTGGACACCGGGAAATGGAGGCGTAGCACGTAGCGTAGGTGCTTCCCGAGGGGCGAGATGAAGAGTAGGCCCGCGCCGGCTCCTGTCTTCATCAGCGACCCGTCGAAGAACATGGTCCAGAGTTCCGGCTGGATCGGAGCTATTGGGAGCTGGGTGTCGACCCATTCAGCCACGAAGTCCGCCAAGACCTGGGACTTGATGGCCTTCCGAGGGGCGAACGAGATTGTTTCGCCCATGATTTCCACCGCCCACTTTGCGATTCTACCCGAGGCCTCTCGGCACTGGATGATCTCCCCCAGGGGGAAGAATGACACCACAGTTACCGGATGAGACTCGAAGTAGTGTCGCAACTTCCACCGCGTCAGGATCACCGCGTACAGCAGCTTCTGAACTTGTGGGTAGCGGGTTTTGGTCTCGGACAATACCTCGCTGATGAAGTAGACTGGCCTCTGGATGGGCAATGTATGCCCCTCTTCTCGTCTCTCAACCACAATCGCGGCGCTAACCACCTGAGTGGTCGTGGCGACGTAGATCAAGAGGGCTTCTCCGGCAGCTGGGGGCACCAAGATAGGCGCATTCGTGAGGAGCGCCTTCAGGTTCCCGAGGGCTTCCTCGGCCTCAGGGGTCCAAGTGAAGCACTCGGCCTTCCTTAAGAGGCGGTACAGAGGCAGACCTCTTTTGCCAAGGCGTTAGATGAAGCGGCTCAGAGCCGCAAGACATCCCATGACCCTCTGCACGCCCTTCAAGTCCTTGATGGGCCCCATGATGGTGATGGCTGCGATCTTCTCCGGGTTGGCTTCGATGCCCCGCTCGGAGACAATGAACCCCAAGAGCATGCCTCGAGGTACCCCGAAGACACACTTTTCGGGATTGAGCTTCACGCCTTTCGCCTTGAGACATCGGAATGTCACTTCAAGGTCGGAAAGGAGGTCGGAGGCTTTCCTCGTCTTGACTACGATGTCATCGACGTAGGCCTCGACCGTCCGGCCAATGTGTTCATCGAACACATGGTTCATGCACCGCTGGTACGTCGCACCGGCATTCCTCAAGCCGAACGACATGGTGACATAGCAGTACATGCCGAAGGGCGTGATGAAAGAAGTCACGAGCTGGTCGGACTCCTTCATCCTGATTTGGTGATACCCTGAGTAGGCATCGAGGAAAGACAGGGTTTCGCACCCAGCAGTGGAATCCATGATTTGATCGATGCGAGGCAGAGGGTAGGGAACCTTCGGACATGCTTTGTTTAGACCAGTGTAGTCTACACACATCCGCCATTTCCCTCCTTTCTTTCTCACAAGCACAGGGTTGGCAAGCCATTCAGAATGGAATACCTCTTTGATGAACCCTGCCGCCATTAGCTTGTGGATCTCCTCGCCTATGGCTCTGCGCTTTTCTTCGTCGAATCGGCGCAGAGGCTGCTTGACGGGTCGAGCTCTGGCTCGGATATCCAGCGAGTGCTCGGCGACATCCCTCGGTATGCCGAGCATGTCCGAGGGACTCCACGCGAAGACGTCGGCGTTCGCGCGGAGAAAGTCGACGAGCACTGCTTCCTATTTGGGATCGAGCTCGGAGCCGATCCGGACTTGCTTGGAGGCGTCGCCGCTGGGGTCGAGGGGGACGGACTTAACCGTCTCCGCTGGCTCGAAGTTGCCGGCATGACGCTTCACGTCTGGCACCTCCTTAGAGAGGCTCTCCAGGTCGGCGATGAGGGTCTCGGATTCGGCGAGGGCCTCGACGTACTCCACGCACTCGACGTCGCATTCGAACGTGTGTCGGTACATGGGGTCGACGGTGATGACCCCGTTGGGGCCCGACATCTTGAGCTTGAGGTAGGTGTAGTTGGGGACGGCCATGAACTTTGCGTAGCATGGCCTCCCCAGTACCGCGTGGTAGGTTCCCCGGAACCCGACCACCTCGAACGTGAGGGTCTCCCTTCGGAAGTTGGAGGGTGCTCCAAAGCAGACGGGAAGGTCGAGTTGTCCGAGGGGCTGGACGCGCTTCCCGGGAATAATCCCGTGGAAAGGCGCAGCGCCTGCCCGGACCGAGGACAGATCAACACGCAGAAGCCCGAGGGTCTCGACGTAGATGATGTTGAGGCTGCTGCCTTCGTCCATGAGGACCTTGGTGAGCCTGACGTCGCCGATGACGGGGTCGACGACGAGCGGGTATTTCCCCGGGCTCGGCACGTGGTCGGGGTGGTCGGCTTGGTCGAAGGTGATGGGCTTGTCGGACCAATCTAGGTAGACTGGCGCCGCCACCTTCACCGAACAGACCTCCCGACGCTCTTGCTTGCGGTGCCGAGCCGAGGCGTTCGCCGCTTGCCCACCATAGATCATGAAGCAGTCGCGGACCTCGGGAAACTCTCCTGCCTGGTGATCTTCCTTCTTGTCGTCGTCGCGGGCCCTGTGTAATACCCAACTTTGAAAAGTAAGAGAAAGAAATAAATCTTCATGTGTGGTACCTTTTCATTCATGATAATTATTAGTAGGCATAGATAAAGTGGATAAATCCTTAATAAAATGTGCATCATGCTGGACTTTATTTGTTGTGCATTTTGTGACAACATAAAAATAAAGTGACTAGAAATATATTAAAGCCCAAAGTGGAATTTAAGGGTTAAAAGGAATTTTAGAATTTAAGAAAAAAAAAGAGAAGAAGGAAACAATACTATGTGAGTGAAATGAATAATAAAAATATATATAATAAAATATGTTACTTCTATAATGGGATTTGAGTTTGTAAATTTTACCCAGAGGTGAAACTCACAACAATATTTGAATTCAAATTTGAAATTTACAAATAAAGAGGGAGAAATAAAGCAGGAAATATAAAAGAAAAAGAAAAAAAACCCTAGCTGGGCCGCCCATTCTCCTTTTCGGCCCACCATCTCCCCACCCCTGCACGCGCCAGCCCACTCTGCTCTTCTCTGGTTGAGACACTTACAGGTGGGGCCCACTCGTCATAAACCGCTCCCACCCACGCGCGCACCGTGAAACTGACCAATGGGCCCCACTCGTCAGCCCCTAACTTCAACCGCGCGTGCGCGCCACGGCTTGCTGTACCGCTGATCGGTAGGCCAGCGCTGTCAGAAGCTCCTTCCCCAACTGAATTCGCCGTGGATCTCGCGCAACGAACATAGTCGTCGCCTTCACCTGCGGAATCAACTCGCGATGGTATACGTCGACCTCCCCATAACAAACACCGAGAAATCCTAACGAACTCCCTTCTCCCCCGCTCGGTCGCAAACGGAAGCCGCAGGCCGCCGCGCTCCTCTCGGCGCGCATGGCGGGTGTGCCGCGAGCTGCGGAATCCGTCGACGCCGTGCCCTGGATTCCAGGCAGCTGTTCCGCGGGCCGGATGCACTATTTCACCGCGCGGACGGGCCCCTAGTTCCTCCCCATAGCGAGCTTCTCTGCCGCGTCCCTCGCCGCGTGCGGCTCACCTTCTTCCGCTCTTCTTCCCCAACTCCGCGCCGCCGCCATGGGTCCAAACCCCTGTTGCCGTTCGGAGCACGAGCTCGACCCGGTGAGCTTCACCACGCCACCAAGTTTCTCCTCCGGGTCTTCGCGGGCAAAACGGTGCAAGGACACACGGCGGACTGCTCGTCGGATCTCCATGGTCGCGTCCCACCGTGGGCAGGGAATCTCACTGCTCCGATTTCGGTAAAAACTGGTCACCTGCTCTCGCCTTCATCTACACATCACGTGGCGCGTATTGTACCATAGCTTGAGGCCGGGATATCGATCTGGCCATTTCCGGCCATGGCCGCCACCGTGTATGCTGGTGGCGCCGCCGCGGCGATACCTAGGGGGGGGATTCGTAGGAAGAGATGGGTGGACCGTTGACTCGGCTATGGATGGATGAGATCGCGCCATCGCGTACCCCTTCATGTGTCAAAGACCGACCGTTGGATCTGATCGGATGTATGGGATCCTCTCTCGGCTATTTAAATCCTGGGCGTTGATCACTGATCGAACGACACGGAATGCGTACCGGTTCGTCGTAGCGGGCTTTTAATCTGGGTCCTCGGTTCTGGATCGGGCGGCTCAGATTCCATCTTACCCCTTCACCGCGGTCATTTTCTAAATGAGGCCCTCGGATTTCGATGAATTAATCCGCAGTCCTGGCGCCTGCCGTTCTGTGTCTTGGGAAGTTTTACCCCGAGGCCCCTGGCTTTCTCTGTATTAGTGCGCCCACTCCAGAGACCCAGGAAACTCAATAATTAAATGTAGAAATTGATTTTTATGTATAAATAATTGCTAGAAACTTGATTTAATCATAGAAAATGCATTCTAGCTCCAAATTGGTCCATTCCAGTTCCTAATTTTTTGTAATAATATTGTCTACGCATTAGTGCCTCTGTTTTGGCATGAAAGGCTCATTTAAATTTATCTAATAATTAATCTTGTATTAAATACATAAAAGCTACAGAAATTCATAACTTGAAATATATAACTCCAAATTTAGTGATTCCAGTTCCTATGGTTTCATTTTGATATGTAGATTTTTACTGCATATTTTACTTACATGTTTGGTGTAATGTTAATTTTGCCTATACCATGTATGTTTGTATTGCTACGACTAGCAGTGAGGTCACGAGAATCTGAAGATCATCCTGGTACCTGGAATCTCAAGTCCCAGGCAAGTTGTGCCCTTGATCACTTTCTTTATACCCATTCATGTTCTGATTAATCATAATGATCTGCATAGGTTAATTTTGATGGGACCCAATAGGTTACCCTAGTTTGTCTATCTTTATACCTTGTTTACCACTGAACTTTCTGGGTAGTACTTGCTAGTGCTATATGTGGTTTTGGGTATGAAGATTACACTATTCATGATTATACTTTTGTTATCAGTTGTTATTTATGGTTCATGTTAAGATCATTATGTTAATTGGAACATGGAGAACCACCCGGGAAAACAGTGCTACCACAAGGGTGGAATGGGACGCCCTTGGCTGATTAATTAGGAAAGCTAGTGGAAGACTACCTTACCCGAAAGGGGCAAGGGCAGTAGGGGAGTGGTCAGTGTAGGGAGGCCCTCGGGAGGATTTTGCTGCGATGGCGGTCCTGCAAGGGATTCCTGCACTGGAACTTCCTATAAACTGTAGCGGGTTTTCTGAAGCTAGTGGAACTTTGTAAAGGCCTCGTAGTGTTACCCTGCCTCGCCTCCTCGGTAGAGGTGTATGGGATTGGTCGTCTCTTGGCAGATGGGTAACATGACTTGTGGGTAAAGATGCGCAACCTCTGCAGAGTTTAAAACTGGTATACTAGCCGTGCTCACGGTCATGAGCAGCTCGGACACTCACATGATTAAATTATGGAACTTAAACTCAATTTGTCATATGCATTGCATCGCAGGTGAAGTTGTTACTTTTGTTCTATTACTTAATTGGGTTTGGTATTTACTTATACCTAGTAACTGCTAATAAAATTTTGACCAACTTTAAAAGCAATGCTCAGCTTCAACCATCCTCTTTGGTAAGCCTTACACTTCACGTGAGCTCCCACCTTTGGCGAGTTCACGCACATTATTCCCCACAACTTGTTGAGCGATGAACGTATGTGAGCTCACTCTTGCTGTCTCACACCCCCCACAGGTCAAGAACAGGTACCGCAGGATGAAGCACTTGGAGGATGCTGTGATGAGTTCGTGAGAGGTCTAGGTCGTCGTCTCCCAGTCAACTTTGGGTTGCTGGACCGTTGTCTCCTTATAATGTAATTATTTATTTTGTATAGAACTCCTGTTATATATAAAGATGTGACATTCGATCCTGTGCCACTATACATCATATGTGTGAGACTTGGTCCCAGCATACCTGGTGTTTATGTTCGCGCCCGGGTCTTGATGCCCCGAAATCCGGGTGTGACAGAAGTGGTATCAGAGGAATGTTGATTGTAGGACGAAACCTAGATAGATCTGGACAACCCTTATTTACTTACCTCTGCTACTCTGATTCTTTTCTAAACTTTTCTTAATCATTTCTCATCTATTTCCGCTCTACTCTGATTATTCTTACATTTTCCTTCTAAAGACAAACATGGATTTCACACTTTGAAATCCTGTGCCTAAAGTGACCTTTAGGAATAGGAGACCTAATCCTAAGAACAAAAACAAAACTATTTTTTTATCTATGAGTTTGAATGTTTGTTCTTATGATACATGTTTGATTTGGATCTTTGATTGAGTGTGATGAGTTGTGGAGTAATGTCCACAATTGCATCTGCATATACACATAAGTATAAAATATATTTATAAAATAACTAGACAACTTAGATTATCCCCATTGGAACATATCTAGCTTAAGAGATTCATCTTATCCTAAAAGATCTCATTCTAACCAATTCATCTTATCTTAATAAGATTCTCTCTTATCTTAATAGATTCATCTTATCTTGAAGGACTCATATTATCCAAACCACCTGACTTATTACACCATGGTCATAATCTAAACCAAATTAAGTACATCGAATCTAGGCTCAATTAGTAATACTCACCTAACCTAGATCTGATCTAATGTGATAAAGCTAATTTAATGTAAGTTGCTTAACAAGAAGGATAATACTAATGAAACAAATGAGACTCTACTCCTATAAATAGGTGTTACCCCTTTGCTTTAGCCTAACAACAAAAATAGAGATTCTGATCTACCTTCACCATATAATTCATCTCATCTCAAAAGATCCTAACTTATCCTAATTAAAATATATTTAACTTAATAGATCCATCTTATCTTAAAAGATACTCTATTACTTTAATAGATTCATCTTGTCTTGAAAAGATTCTATCTTATCCTAATAAGATCTAACTGACCTCAAAAAGATTCTACCTTATCCTTATGGATTCATCTTGCCTTAATTAGCATATTTATCCCACTAACCACCATGATCTAAACCAAATCAATTAGATCTTATCTAGTCAAGCTAGTCATACCAATCTAATCTAGATCCCATCTAACCTAATATGATCTAATCTAAAGTGAGTTACTTAATGGACCAGTTAATACTTGTGAAATAGATTAGACCCTCTCCACATGTTTTAACTTAGTTCACCCTACACTAAATAAAGAATGAGAAACCAACCCAACCAATAGAGTCTTGATGGATTGCATGACCTGCCTATCCCCACCTAACATCAAACAAACTTTTGACCTACATCATGTAGTCTATCTCATCCATACCTATATTAACCATATTCCCCAGCCCAATAATATACACTAACTCCTAATCAATGAGACAAGACCGAAGAAGATGATCAACTTCATCAAGGGAGGATGAGCACCAACTCAAGTCTTCAAGGATCAAGTGAGGTCACCAAGATGAGTCAAGATCCACAATCTTGGATGGAGTCTTTCTTTACCCCACTCTTTCTTGCCCAAACCTATATAGGCTTTAAAAGATATCCTTTATCCTACATAATAAAGTGGACATACATATAATACCTATGCTCTCCTAATAACTAA
Organism: Zea luxurians; assembly: GCA_029449295.1. Classification (NCBI taxonomy): domain Eukaryota; kingdom Viridiplantae; phylum Streptophyta; class Magnoliopsida; order Poales; family Poaceae; genus Zea; species Zea luxurians. Next base: position 59,130,728 of record JAOPSE010000023.1, on the reverse strand, counting down.
CTAATAAAAAAAAAGGGGGGACTCTTGATTTTTGAACTAACTAGAAACTGAAATCTAGACTACAAGCTAAATTTGTTGTATCATGTTCCTTACAAATCTCGAGGACGAGATTCTTTTTAAGGGGGGTAGGATTTGTAATACCCAACTTTGAAAAGTAAGAGAAAGAAATAAATCTTCATGTGTGGTACCTTTTCATTCATGATAATTATTAGTAGGCATAGATAAAGTGGATAAATCCTTAATAAAATGTGCATCATGCTAGACTTTATTTGTTGTGCATTTTGTGACAACATAAAAATAAAGTGACTAGAAATATATTAAAGCCCAAAGTGGAATTTAAGGGTTAAAAGGAATTTTAGAATTTAAGAAAAAAAAAGAGAAGAAGGAAACAATACTATGTGAGTGAAATGAATAATAAAAATATATATAATAAAATATGTTACTTCTATAATGGGATTTGAGTTTGTAAATTTTACCCAGAGGTGAAACTCACAACAATATTTGAATTCAAATTTGAAATTTACAAATAAAGAGGGAGAAATAAAGCAGGAAATATAAAAGAAAAAGAAAAAAAAACCCTAGCTGGGCCGCCCATTCTCCTTTTCGGCCCACCATCTCCCCACCCCTGCGCGCGCCAGCCCACTCTGCTCTTCTCTGGTTGAGACACTTACAGGTGGGGCCCACTCGTCATAAACCGCTCCCACCCACGCGCGCACCGTGAAACTGACCAATGGGCCCCACTCGTCAGCCCCTAACTTCAACCGCGCGTGCGCGCCACGGCTTGCTGTACCGCTGATCGGTAGGCCAGCGCTGTCAGAAGCTCCTTCCCCAACTGAATTCGCCGTGGATCTCGCGCAACGAACACAGTCGTCGCCTTCACCTGCGGAATCAACTCGCGATGGTATACGTCGACCTCCCCATAACAAACACCGAGAAATCCTAACGAACTCCCTTCTCCCCCGCTCGGTCGCAAACGGAAGCCGCAGGCCGCCGCGCTCCTCTCGGCGCGCATGGCGGGTGTGCCGCGAGCTGCGGAATCCGTCGACGCCGTGCCCTGGATTCCAGGCAGCTGTTCCGCGGGCCGGATGCACTATTTCACCGCGCGGACGGGCCCCTAGTTCCTCCCCATAGCGAGCTTCTCTGCCGCGTCCCTCGCCGCGTGCGGCTCACCTTCTTCCGCTCTTCTTCCCCAACTCCGCGCCGCCGCCATGGGTCCAAACCCCTGTTGCCGTTCGGAGCACGAGCTCGACCCAGTGAGCTTCACCACGCCACCAAGTTTCTCCTCCGGGTCTTCGCGGGCAAAACGGTGCAAGGACACACGGCGGACTGCTCGTCGGATCTCCATGGTCGCGTCCCACCGTGGGCAGGGAATCTCACTGCTCCGATTTCGGTAAAAACTGGTCACCTGCTCTCGCCTTCATCTACACATCACGTGGCGCGTATTGTACCATAGCTTGAGGCCGGGATATCGATCTGGCCATTTCCGGCCATGGCCGCCACCGTGTATGCTGGTGGCGCCGCCGCGGCGATACCTAGGGGGGGGATTCGTAGGAAGAGATGGGTGGACCGTTGACTCGGCTATGGATGGATGAGATCGCGCCATCGCGTACCCCTTCATGTGTCAAAGACCGACCGTTGGATCTGATCGGATGTATGGGATCCTCTCTCGGCTATTTAAATCCTGGGCGTTGATCACTGATCGAACGACACGGAATGCGTACCGGTACGTCGTAGCGGGCTTTTAATCTGGGTCCTCGGTTCTGGATCGGGCGGCTCAGATTCCATCTTACCCCTTCACCGCGGTCATTTTCTAAATGAGGCCCTCGGATTTCGATGAATTAATCCGCAGTCCTGGCGCCTGCCGTTCTGTGTCTTGGGAAGTTTTACCCCGAGGCCCCTGGCTTTCTCTGTATTAGTGCGCCCACTCCAGAGACCCAGGAAACTCAATAATTAAATGTAGAAATTGATTTTTATGTATAAATAATTGCTAGAAACTTGATTTAATCATAGAAAATGCATTCTAGCTCCAAATTGGTCCATTCCAGTTCCTAATTTTTTGTAATAATATTGTCTACGCATTAGTGCCTCTGTTTTGGCATGAAAGGCTCATTTAAATTTATCTAATACTTAATCTTGTATTAAATACATAAAAGCTACAGAAATTCATAACTTGAAATATATAACTCCAAATTTAGTGATTCCAGTTCCTATGGTTTCATTTTGATATGTAGATTTTTACTGCATATTTTACTTACATGTTTGGTGTAATGTTAATTTTGCCTATACCATGTATGTTTGTATTGCTACGACTAGCAGTGAGGTCACGAGAATCTGAAGATCATCCTGGTACCTGGAATCTCAAGTCCCAGGCAAGTTGTGCCCTTGATCACTTTCTTTATACCCATTCATGTTCTGATTAATCATAATGATCTGCATAGGTTAATTTTGATGGGACCCAATAGGTTACCCTAGTTTGTCTATCTTTATACCTTGTTTACCACTGAACTTTCTGGGTAGTACTTGCTAGTGCTATATGTGGTTTTGGGTATGAAGATTACACTATTCATGATTATACTTTTGTTATCAGTTGTTATTTATGGTTCATGTTAAGATCATTATGTTAATTGGAACATGGAGAACCACCCGGGAAAACAGTGCTACCACAAGGGTGGAATGGGACGCCCTTGGCTGATTAATTAGGAAAGCTAGTGGAAGACTACCTTACCCGAAAGGGGCAAGGGCAGTAGGGGAGTGGTCAGTGTAGGGAGGCCCTCGGGAGGATTTTGCTGCGATGGCGGTCCTGCAAGGGATTCCTGCACTGGAACTTCCTATAAACTGTAGCGGGTTTTCTGAAGCTAGTGGAACTTTGTAAAGGCCTCGTAGTGTTACCCTGCCTCGCCTCCTCGGTAGAGGTGTATGGGATTGGCCGTCTCTTGGCAGATGGGTAACATGACTTGTGGGTAAAGATGCGCAACCTCTGCAGAGTGTAAAACTGGTATACTAGCCGTGCTCACGGTCATGAGCAGCTCGGACACTCACATGATTAAATTATGGAACTTAAACTCAATTTGTCATATGCATTGCATCGCAGGTGAAGTTGTTACTTTTGTTCTATTACTTAATTGGGTTTGGTATTTACTTATACCTAGTAACTGCTAATAAAATTTTGACCAACTTTAAAAGCAATGCTCAGCTTCAACCATCCTCTTTGGTAAGCCTTACACTTCACGTGAGCTCCCACCTTTGGCGAGTTCACGCACATTATTCCCCACAACTTGTTGAGCGATGAACGTATGTGAGCTCACTCTTGCTGTCTCACACCCCCCACAGGTCAAGAACAGGTACCGCAGGATGAAGCACTTAGAGGATGCTGTGATGAGTTCGTGAGAGGTCTAGGTCGTCGTCTCCCAGTCAACTTTGGGTTGCTGGACCGTTGTCTCCTTATAATGTAATTATTTATTTTGTATAGAACTCCTGTTATATATAAAGATGTGACATTCGATCCTGTGCCACTATACATCATATGTGTGAGACTTGGTCCCAGCATACCTGGTGTTTATGTTCGCGCCCGGGTCTTGATGCCCCGAAATCCGGGTGTGACACCCTGCCTCCCTCCGCGGGTGGCCCGGCCCTGTGGAAGTGGCGCCGAAGCATGGCGCACTCCTCAAGGGTGTGCTTGACGGGCCCCTGATGATAGGGGCACGACTCCTTGAGCATCTTGTCGAAGAGGTTGGCACCTCCGGAGGGTCTCCGAGGGTTCTTGTACTCGGCGGCGGCGACAAGGTCTGCGTCGGCGGCGTCGCGTTTCGCTTGCGACTTCTTCTTGGCGCCGCGCTGAGTTGACGCCTCGGGGCATATTCCGGTGGGCGGCCCTGGGGCTGCTTGTCCTTCCGGAAGATAGCCTCAACCGCCTCCTAGCCAAAGGCGAACTTGGTGGCGATGTCCATCAGCTCGCTCGCCCTGGTGGGGGTCTTGCGACCCAGCTTGCTCACCAGATCGCGGCAGGTGGTGCCGGCGAGGAACGCGCCGATGACATCCGAATCGGTGATGTTGGGCAGCTCGGTGCGCTGCTTCGAGAATCGCCGGATGTAGTCCCGGAGAGACTCTCCCGGCTGCTGCCGGCAGCTTCGGATGTCCTAGGAGTTTCCAGGGCGCACGTACGTGCCCTGGAAATTGCCGGCGAAGGCCTGGACCAGGTCGTCCCAGTTGGAGATCTGCCCCGGAGGCAGGTGCTCCAACCAGGCGCGAGCGGTGTCGGAGAGGAACAGGGGGAGGTTGTGGATGATGAGGTTGTCATCGTCCGTTCCACCTAGTTGGCAGGCCAGCCGGTAGTCCGCGAGCCACAGTTCCGGTCTCGTCTCCCCCGAGTACTTTGTGATAGTAGTCGGGGGTCGGAACCGGGTCGGGAACGGCGCCCGGCGTATGGCGCGGCTGAAAACCTGCGGACCGGGTGGTTCGGGCGAGGGACTCCGATCCTCCCCGCTGTCGTAGCGCCCCCCACGCCTGGGGTGGTAGCCTCGGCGCACCCTCTCGTCGAGGTGGGCCTGACGGTCGCGGTGATGGTGCTCGTTGCCGAGGCGACCCGGGGCCGCAGGCGCTGTGTTACGCGTGCGCCCGGTGTGAACCGAGGCTTCCCGCATGAATCGGGAAGTCGCGGCGCGATGTTCCGAGGGGTACCCCTGCCTTCGGGAGGCGGAGCTTTCGGCCCGTCGGACTGCGGCGTCCTCCAGGAGATTCTTGAGCTCTCCCTGGATTCGCCGTCCCTCGGTGGTTGATGGCTCCGGCATCGCGCGAAGGAGCATTGCCGCTGCAGCCAGGTTCTGGCCGACTCCACTAGAAGCGGGCGGCAGCCTCATCCTGGCATCGTCGGCGATGCGGTGCTGGAAGCCCTGGGGTAGATGACGCATTTCCCCGGCCGGAGGTTGGCCCGCCCATTCCTGCCCGACGTCCCGGCGGATCGGCTCAAGTGCTCCTGCTCCCTCGTCGAGCCTGGCCGGCACCCCGCGGATTTGCTCGAGCTGTGGGTCATGACCCCCCGCCTGAACGGGGACCACTGCTAGCTCCCGTAGGATGTCAACGCGAGGCACAGGCCTGGGAGATCACCGTTCTCCGGCATACCAAGATGGTTGCCTTCGGAGGGACCCCCTAGATCGACGTGGAAACATTCGCGACTCGGGCCGCAGTCCTCGTCGCCGAGGCTGCGGCTACCGTCGGAACAGTCGGAAAGGCAGTAGTCGCATGCGGTCATGAAGTCCCGCATGGCACTGGGGTTGCCAAGTCCGGAGAAATCCCAACAGAAGTCGGGCACGTCGTCTTCCTCGGACCCAGAGGGCCCGTAGGTCGAGACGTCCGTCAGCCGGTCCCAAGGTGACCGCATACAAAACCCCAGAGGGTTTGGACTCGCCTCTACGAGGGCGCCCGCCAAAGCGAAGTCGCTTGGCGGGTCGAGGCTGAATCCAAGGGGCATGAGATGAGAATCGGTCGGTACCTCTTGGTCGACGGGCGGTGATGAAGTCACGTCAGGGACTGACTGCACCGTCGTCTCTGGTACGAGGGTGACGCCCAGCAAGCCTTTCGCGAGCGTGCTGGCGTCGTCCGTTTGCTTGGAATCGGCGCGTTGCGGGGAGACGGCGCTCGTCTTCGTATCAAACGCGAGGTCGATGCCCGGCGCACCCCCCGTTGGGGTGTCGGCGCTGTCGACTCGCTCGACAGCCGACGAGGCGCTGCCTCCTGCTTGGCCTTGGTTGCCCCGCCTCCTCCTCCGTCGGCGGGGGAGAGGACGATGTGAGCTCGAATGTTGTTCTTCCACCATGCGGGGAAGACATCGCCGATTCCGCCGCCATTGCTGTTGTCGCACGGCGGGGGAAGGAGTATCATGTCGTAGCTGTCGTCGAGGGACATGAACTCAAGACTCCCGAAACGGAGCACCGTCCCGGGCTGGAGAGGTTGCGGGAGACTGCCCATCTGGAGCTTGATGGGAAGTTGTTCGTCAACACGCAGCAGGCCCCTACCTGGCGCGCCAGCTGTCGGCGTTTCGAGACCGGGGGTCCCTTGGCCGACGAGTGAAATGTCGCCGCGTGCCCCAGCCCAGATGGGTCGGCGTGAGGCCGAGCGCGAAGGGGGGAGAAAGGTGGCCGGAGACGGGCGTGAGAGAGGTGGAAATCCCGCGGCCTTCGTGTTCGTCCCGCGCCCAGGTCGGGTGCGCTTGCAGTAGGGGGTTACAAGCGTCCATGCGGGAGAGGGAGCGAGCGGCCTTACGCGAGCGCCTGTCTCGTCCTCGTCCCCGCGCGGCCAACCTCCCCTAAGAGGGCCCTGGTCCTTCCTTTTATAGGCATAAGGAGAGGATCCAGGTGTACAATGGGGGTGTAGCAGAGTGCTACGTGTCTAGCGGAGGAGAGCTAGCGCCCTAAGTACACACCATCGTGGCGGCCAGAGAGGTTTTGGCGCCCGGTTCGTGTGGTGTCGTGGACGTCGGAGGAGCGCTGGAGCCTGGAGGAAGGACAGCTGTCGGAGCTGTCGAGTCCTTGCTAACGTCCTCTTGCTTCCGTAAGGGGGCTGAGAGCCGCCGTCGTCACAGAGTGCGCGGGGCGCCATCATTGCCTATCTGGCGGAGCGAGCCAGATGGGACGCCGGTCTTGTTCCTCGTGGCCTGAGTCAGCTTGGGGTAGGGTGATGATGGCGCCTCCTGTTGACGTGGCTGGTCTGCGCCCTAGGTTGGGCGATGTGGAGGCTCCTCCGAGGTCGAGGTCGAGTCTGTCTTCCGTGGCCGAGGTCGAGTCCGAGCCCTTGGGTCGGGCGAGGCGGAGACCGTCAGCTGATGACAGGGCTGAGTCCGAGCCCTGGGGTCGGGCGGAGCGGTGTTTGTCTTCTTCCGGGGCTGAGCCCAAGTCCGAGCCCTGGGTCGGGTGGAGCGGAGTTTGCCGTCTTTCGGGGCTTAGCCCGAGTCCGAGCCCTGGGTCGGGCGGAGCGAAGTTCGCCGTCTTCTGGGGCTTAGCCCGAGTCCGAGCCCTGGGTCGGGCAGAGCGGAGTTCGTCGTCTTCTGGGGCTTAGCCCGAGTCCGAGCCCTGGGTCGGGCGGAGCGGAGTTCGCCATCTTCCGGGGCTTAGCCCGAGTCCGAGCCCTGGGTCGGGCGGAGCGGAGTTTTCCGTCTTTAGGGGCTGAGCCCGAGTCCGAGCCCTGGGTCGGGCGGAGCGGAGTTCGCCATCTTCCGGGACTTAGCCCGAGTCCGAGCCCTGGGTCGGGCGGAGCGGAGTTCGCCGTCTTCAGGGGCTGAGCCCGAGTCCGAGCCCTGGGTCGGGCGAAGCGAAGCTTCCTATGGTGCCTGAGGCCAGGCATGACTGCCTGTCAGTCTCACTCTGTCAAGTGGCACTGCAGTCGGTATGGCGCAGGCGGCGCTGTCCTTCTGTCAGGCGGGTCAGTGGAGCGGCGAACTGACTGCGGTCACTTCGGCTCTGTCGACTGAAGGGCGCGCGTCAGGATAAAGGTGTCAGGCCACCTTTGCATTAAATGCTCCTGCGATTTGGTCGGTTGGCGCGGCGATTTGGTCGGGGTTGCTTCTTGGCGAAGACAGGGCCTCGGGCGAGCCGGAAGTATGTTCGTCGCTGGAGGGGGACCTCGGGCGAGGCGGAGATCCTCCGGGGTCGGCTGCCCTTGCCCGAGGCTAGGCTCGGGCGAGGCATGATCGAGTCCCTCGAATGGACCGATTCCTGACTTAATCGCACCCATCAGGCCTTTGCAGCTTTGTGCTGATGGGGGTTACCAGCTGAGAATTAGGAGTCTTGAGGGTACCCCTAATTATGGTCCCCGACAACTGATTTGCTTCTTTGTGATGAGTGTTGATGTGTTGTGGCCCTTAGTCCGCAATGGCATCAGTTAACTAGGTGAGTGCCATAGAGTTAGGTAGTTGGGTGCTCTTCCTTTTCTCTCTTTAATCCATCTATGCTTACCTTTACTATCTATACCCTTCCCTCTTGCACCTGTCCGGTTGGCATTCTTCATCTTCTCTTAATCTATCAAGATCAGAGTCAACAACATCTTCACCGAGTGGGTAACAATGCTCCTGTTAAGGGGGTTAGCCGCTAACCCCAATGAAGACAATGCGATCAACATCAACCAACAAGATCAAAGTGGCGCAAAAGAAGCGTGTGTGGGTCCTAACCCACAGGTCCAAGGGATCCTTAAGAATTGTATCGATTGGTCCCGAGCATCTGAAGGTCAAAGCAACCAATCCACAAGTTAAGCTGACAGAGTTAAATCTGAGTTAGAAGAAGCTATGAAAGACCAATGAATCAATCTCATTTTCTTGCTAGCCTTTTCTTGAATCTCGAGTGCGAGATTCTGTTAAGGGGGGTTAGATTTGTAACACCCTGAGTTTGGGGGTATAAAATTACTTTTCTAATATCCATCAAATTCAGATGTTACCCTCTCCTTTCTTTGATTTACTTCTCTTGTTCTTAAATATTGAGGAGTTATTTTGTATTATATAAATATTAATCGTAGTAAGTTAAAGCCTTAAGGGAATAATTGTTGTTGCATCATGCTGAAATGTATTTATTTTCTGTTTGACGTGTTGTCTTGGTATGCATTCATTTAATTTATAGCTCTTTCTTGTGTATAAATCTAAATAGGAACAAAAGAAACGAATAAAATAAGAAAATATAAAAGCCCCCCATTTTCCCCACCAGGCCCATGTGTGCCTCAGTGCGACCAGCAGCCAGCGTGGCTCACTCGTGCTCGGCCTGCGCCCATGCTCGACCGGCGCCCCTGCGCTGCCAGCCTCGACACGGCTGTCCGTGGCCCCCGCACGTCCCTAGAGTAAAGTGCTAGCAAGTAGTTGATTATAATAACCCAACCAAAAAAAGGTAATCAAGGACAAGATAAATAGAAAGCTAGTCAATCCTTAGGTTGATCATGGTATGCGGGACATTGAATTTATAAAGTAAATATGACATAATAGGTCAGAGGACACTTGCCTTCACCAAACTATTGCTGCTCAGGGACTTCTTCTACAACTTCCTCGGCGTCCGCGGACGGAACGTTATCTAAGCGAGTGCGAACATACATTCAACATTCGTGTAACAGAAAGAAACAATACATCATACAAGGAAAAACATGTGCAATACAAAATAGCGCTCGCTTATACGGACACACGAGAAAAAGAAACGCCGAGTTCGAAGCTACGATTGAGAAGTTATCGTGTATATGTTATGCAAATATGAAATAGAACATCTAATTCGACATACTCGCATTAATCAACATCCATTAAACACAACTAGAGCTATCGCCTAGTTTATTAACTTGCTACACTAACAACTTTCAATTAGAAGAGTAATTTAAATTACATTAGCGACTCTAAGCGAGATGAAATAATGGCGCAAGACGAAAAACACAACGAGCGAAACAGCATGGCAGCACGTGCACGGTACACGCACAGCAAGCGTACGGCGCGCGGGACGACACGACACACAAAAACTAATAAATAGATAACACGTTTAAACTAAACAATTATTAATAAAGAGTGTTTCAGTTAATGTTAACCACGCTGGTGTTTAATTATAAATACGCAAATCGAAACCCTAAATTAGTTTTTAAATTGAAATGTCTCTCTAGTAACCATCGGTCAAACAAAACATTTAAATAAATTAAATAAAATGTGCAACAAGCCAACAGTAGAGAATAATACTTCTAACATGTAGAAAATTTTAATACGAATTTAACACAATTTGAATGGAGTGAATCGGATTTAAAACACACAAGATATTGTGATTTTAAAATGGAACAAATTCATGCGCACCAAAAAATATCGCAGGGGGTTTTTGCAAAAAAAAAATACCTTTTCCTTCAGCCCTCCTTCTCCTTCCTCTTACCATGGAAAGGGAGGGAAGGGGGAGGCCAACGCGCAGGGGGAGGGGTCGGCCGGCTGGGCATTGGGCATGGTCGCGGTCGGGCGCCGGGGGGGGGCATGCAGGCGGGCGCAGGCGAGCGCGCAGGCCATCACGGTCGTAGGGGAGGGGGAGGGAAGGGGGCGTCGCCGCCGGAGGGAGGCGAAGGAAGGGAGAGGGGGCCTGCACGGACGAGAAAATAGAAAACACGAAGAAACCCTAGGTGCAACAATGGTGGAGGCTCACCGGAGAAGACCTCGCCGGAGCCAAGCACAAATTCACCGATTGAGGACGAACTGTCGGTCGGATCGATGAATCGAAGACATCGGGACGAAGCTCTTGACGAGACGAACGCAGCGATACCCTCAGATTCCGCCGACGACGCACGGATAGAAAGTAATGGCTTACCGGAGTTGGAACCGTCCCGAACTTCGGCGAACAATTCCGGGAGTTACGGATCTAGACTGGGGATGGAGTTTCGGAATTCGGAAATGGCTTGAGAGGATTCCAGCCATATATATATTGCTAGGGTTTGAAGATATTTTATTTTTCATAATTAACCTATTTTTAAAATTAAAAGTAATTTCATAAAAAGTCTGAAATCGTTTTTAATATCCAAAAATATCTCGAAGGCTCCAAAAATCCTAGGAAAATTCATTGGCATGATTCGGCACACAATGAACTCAAAAACAGATTTAGAACTTTCGAAAATGTTTTTAAGTACCTCAAATAAATAGATTTTGAATTTCAAAAATTAAACAATATTCGGAAAAATATGAAAATTTACGGGAAACTTCTACAAGACATATTAGCTTGCTTCAAACACTTCTTGCACTTAGAAATACTATGCAACAACATGAATGCTACAACCAAGGCATTTCTAGGGCTCACGCCAACATAGAACAAAATAACTCTCTATTATTTTAATAAAAGGAAAAGAAAAGTGAAGAAATGAAAGGGTAACATCTGAATTTTGAGTACAGAGTAAAGAATTTTTTATACTCCAAAATTCAGGTTGTTACAGCATGGATGGCCAAACAGTTGGCAACTTGGCACACCTTGGTATCCATTTTACTGCCTCCGTGCGCTATGTCACTAGTTATTCTAACTTTTTAAAAAGACAAAAACATCTCAAAGTTAATAAATATACAGAATACAATAATCATATTTATGATACTAAAATTTATTATTATATTCTTTATCAATTAAATTTTATAATATATCTATTTGATGTCATATTTTTTTGGAATTTTATTATAATTTTCATCAAACTTAACATACTTTAACTCTTAAAAATTGGAATGACTTGTAATATGGAGCGGTTGGAGTACTAATTATTGAGTGTCTCATTATCACTTATGTTTTGTTCAAGTGTGTATTTTGATTGTGAACTTGTGCATTTTCTCCTATGCTCTTGTGGCTGCCTTGTTGCCGGTTTATGGTGAGAACAAGAATTGTGAACTTGAAGCTCATATGCACTTATAGGCCTTCTTTTGGAACGAAGAAAAACAAAGTAATTTTAGAGAATTCAAATTTTATGAAAAGTTTTCCTATTAGAACATTTGGAATAAGCCTCGAAGATATAGCTCATATGCACTTATATACCGTGAAGATATAGCTCTAGTTATTTTATCTTATCTTTCGATCGAATAAGATGACCGACAAATGGAGTATTTTGGTACCAACCTACAAGAATAGAGAGATATTCAAAATTATACTAATTAACGAAAAATTACGTTGATGAGCCATACTATAAAGCTATATAAGAGAGTTATTAGGCATCATCTGAGAGGAACAATAATAAGCTTTATGAACCAATGTAGTATCATAGCAGGAAGATCACCCATGAAAGCCATTTTTCAATAGGACAAGTCTACACATGGGATTTCGTTAACTTTGAAAAGACATGATAAAACACCAAAAAAATATTATATGGTGGAAGTTAGACAAACATAAAGTACCAACAAAGTGTGTTGGACTAATTAAGAACATGTACAATAATATTATGAGTAATTTTCAAACAACAGATGGAAACACGAATGACTATATTAAGGATCAACTTTAAGCCCTTATCTTTTTGTCTTGATGATAGATGAGATTAAAGGGAGTCGCAAAGGACATATAAAGAGGTATCCATTGATGTATGTTTTATGTTTTTTATGAATGATGTAGTGCTAGTTAATAGAAGCCGAATAGAAGTAATTATGAAACTAAAGTTATCGCAAGAGATTCTAGTGAAACTAAAGTTATGGCGGGAGATTCTAGAGTCAAAGGTTTTAGACGTACTAAAACTAAAACCAAATATATAAGGTGTGACCTCAGAACTACTGCACATGAGAAAGGAGATTAGTTTAGAAAGCCAAATAGTGTCTAAGAATAACCTTTTGATATTTAAGATCAACGCTACAGAAAAACGAGATAATGATATAGATGTTAGTCATAAAATCAAAGCAAGGGATGAAGTGATGTCAAACATCTGATGCTCTATATGATGAGGATAACATAGAAGCTAAAAGACAATGTACACTATTGTGTTGTATAATGCAAAACATCGACCTAAAAATAACATATACAACAAATAAAAAAGACAACACATACAACGAATAAGTGTTGTGAAAACACATATTACAATGATTTGTGACTGTACAAGACGGGATTTAGTCCAGAACAATGATATATGTCGGGATTGAGTTCAAAACGATGATGTATGTGATAGGCTAGTGGTAGCATCACTTAAAAAAACTTATCCGACCCCGTTTAAAGTGGTATGAACATGTTCAATGTAGACCTCCAAAGACACCAATACATAGTAAAATCCTAACATGTTAGCAATATAAGACTGTGTCGAGCAGTTCATTCATATGGTCACCAAAAACATTGTTTTGTACTGTATTGTATTGTAGACTACACTGTTTGTAGAGTAGAGTTTGAATATGGACATGATAATGGGTAAGCTGTTGAAGATAGCCTAAGTGTGTAGTAAAATTCTAAGACATGACAACAATGAAAAGAGGGTAGGGGAAGACTAAAGTTAGGTCTTATTTGGGACTACTCTAGCTAAAAAAATTAGTGGAGTTGATAGAGCATATCACTAGGTGTTCTAGAAAATCGTGGAGCTAAGACTACCTCCAACAACTTACACATCTCATACATATAGACAAACTTCACTTTATGAATAATGTAGTATACAGTGCAAAATAGTGTTTTAGGTGACCGTATGGTTGAACGGCTAGACACAGTCTAAAATTGTGGACCTTTAGATATCATTTTGTTTATTATTTAGATTAAAAATATTTCTAAAACTATTTAAATTTATATTATAAACTATAGCTTTAGATTGAAGCTAAAATCTAGAGCAGTCTAAAACTTTAACATGGAAAGAGAATAAAAAAACTTAAAAGCTAAAGATCTCTGGAGTGCACAAAAACAATTATCCACGTGTCTTTGTCTTTATGTTAGGTTTTAACTTTAGCCTATCTAATTTTAGTTTGTTGGTCCTGTTTAGATCTCATGTGCTACCATGTGCTACCTTAAAGAGCTAAAGTGTTATTGGGTGCTAAAATTTAACCCTTCAATTTTAGCATCTCTTGTTTTCTTAGCACTCTTGTTTGGATCTCCAATTATTAAAGTTTAGTTAAAAGTGTAACGCTAAACTTTAGCACCATAAATCCAAATGGCCCCTAAATATTAGTGTCAATATAGCACTCGTGCTTTAAGGTCAAGCATCTAGGGCTTTCCCCAAATATAACTCTCACGCGAACATTTTACATAGTTCAGTGCATTTGTGGCCATGGTATGAAATGCTGTAAATATCAAGCAACATTCAAGCAGTGTACGACATGGCACAACTCATATGTGAAGGATATGGTGTTTGAGAGCTCTCATACTTTGAGATCAAGCCTCTGCTGGGACCTTCACTCAAATAACTTTCACACGACGATGCATATGGATGCGCACACACTTCGAGACAATGGACCAACATTCAAGCATTGTACAACATGGCACAATCCATATGTGTAGGGCACAACGTTTGAGAGACTCTCATAGTTTCATATCAAGCCTCAGCTGGGACCTTTGTCAAATAACTTCCGTGCAACGATGCATATGGGATGCACGCACACTTCAAGACAACGGACCACATTATCAAACTAGATCAAATACTATCATTACCTTGAACAGAAATGTGCACACTTCATTCACTAACCTAGCACTTGCGAAAGGCGCCAAATCAATATTAAAGGTACATGACAAAGTTCACATGACATTGATAGAGCGCATAATATATTTCAAGCTTCCAGGCAACTATGGTGAAAGCTGAAACCAAAAACAAGATCAACAGTTTTCAGCAGACTCTCAGTCACACTAAAGTTGCCCATACAGATTATATACTATCAACTAGAGACCAGGACCAAGCACCATCCTTCAGAGAAAGAGGTGACAGCTAGTGACATAATGTAGATGTTGATTCATAGCAAGTACCTTACTAGCAATCTAGTGCTTCTTATCCTTAAGGGGGCCCTTTGGAATCTTCGATAGGCACTTCTCATCGAAAATGGCATAATACTTCTTCATTTCAATCATAGCCTTCTCACCAAAAGCATCAACCTTGTCCTCATATTTCTCATACAGAACTGGTACAGTGTACAGTGCCACAAAGACTGAAATGGAGGCATAAAACTTCATTCAAAACTTGAATCAACACCAAGAGAAAAAGTTAATAGCAGATGAATTGCGGTCATTACCAATATAGAACAGTGTCAGGAAGTTGCAGCAGCTCCCGAGAACTGAAAGAAGCCAGAGACCTGCAATAACCTGAAGAAAAAAGTACCAGGCATCAGCACGATACCAAGAATTATCTTACACTGGACAAAAAACGCTGAAAGAGAACCAACATACAATTAGGAATTTCTTCAGATCACGGCCATGCCCAATCTCCCTCAAGGTAGCAAAGCCCCTGTTGATCTCATATCTCAGTGACAGGGCAACATTAACAGCAACATCCTCAGGGATTTTGACCTCAGGAATGTTTGGTGGGGACCTGAAAATCAGCAGCGCCATAAATTGAAGAAGTTATAAAATTTTGCTCGTGTCGTGGCAATCAGAGCAGGCCCTGTTTTCAGAACCAGTTCGGTTTCATTTGAACATCAGGAATCCCAGAAGCTCACTTGTTGATGAAAGTGGAGGCATTGGACCACAGGAAGAGGATGGCCAGCGAGAGGATGAGACAGTGGCACACCAAGGTGAGGAGATGGTACTCCATGACCTCGAATAGGAGCCAGATGGCCGTGGCACCAGCAAGTACCCCGCCAGAGATCTTCCTGTTCCTCCATAGGATAAGATCGGCAGCTGCAAGCGCATTTGTGAAGAAATAACTGCATCAGCCCAAACATCCGTAATTTCCTTATTATGAAACCAGCTCCAAAAAGTGGCTTCTGAGCCTATCCACGTCGTCCATTAATCTTTCGACCGTAGGATCGGATTCCAACGGCTACACGAGTGTTCTCACGCACCAGGGGCCAGGCGGCCTCCTCATGCTGGATAAATCGCGACGCTTCCAAAGGATACATCTCCCTCTCGGCTGCCGGGGCGGCACTATCCATGGTGAAGAGGGTGTCGACCGCGATGGCTACAACGACGACGATGGAGCAGCTTGACACTCCCAACAGATGCGAGCCATTCTCCTCCTCCCTACGTCCTTTCCCCCTCCACGGCGCCACAACCGTGCCTGCTCCCGCCGAATCTAAAGGTGTCGGGATCCCCAATGCCTCCCCTCCTCTCCCCCTCTCCACGACGCCGCAACTGTGCTCGCATCGCCATCCCCTCCCCTCCCCTGTCTCCTCGCCAGGAATCCCATCACCGCCCCCAATGCCGCAGTTCTGCTTGCGTTGGCCGGATCTAGGATTGAGGAACCCACGGTTCCACGACCTCCTCTCCGTGGAAGCCTAAAAGGCATCACCCCCATAAGCGAGAGGGAGAAGACACATTCCTATATATTCCCTCAGTCTATCCGCTGCAGTCTAGAAACATCATGTAATGAGGCTGGGAAACGATCCCACGTGTGCTCCCATGTCCGTCACCTCGGTTCGGCAGAGGCCAGCAACCGCGGCGCCTGGTCCACAGCAGCAGCCACCACGGCTCGCTAGGGCTAGGCCGACCTAAATGAGATGCAGTGAGCTGATGGGAGGGATGGGCGAGCAAGAATTGGTACAGTAACCGGGAGCCGATCTTGATTTATTCCTTATGTCATGAGTTCCTTTTATTTACACCCACACTTTCTAACTTTCGTACAATGATTCGTATATTTAAAACAGGGCTAACTTATGTGCTCATGCTTTACGAACCCTAGCATATGTCGCAAATAATCCTTACCTAAAGTAAGAACTAACTCTGCAGCCTCTTCAAGCTCTAGATTTCAATTCTTATGGCCTAAGAAGTGTTTTTTATTTCATAATATAAGCTTTCACAACAATCAAATTGTTGGAGTCAAATTCTATAAATACCCAACATTTACTAACCTACATTTTTTTTCAATTGGTGCCATGACCATCACATAATGTTGATGAGCTATTCCTTCCAAGTTGCTGATTGCATGTGGATTACCAGGCATGGCTATTTGCTATTTGGTTGTCCCGACCTTTCTTAGGATCTATTGGATGTAGTACATATTATCATTATTTAGCTAATATTTGCTAACTACTGCCTAGCAGAGTGGATAGTAGGTTGTGGTGTTCAGATCCATAACTAATGGATTAATTAATAAGTGGAGAGTAATGTTCCTGGTAGCCCCCATTATTTGGGTAGATAGTAAGATAATGGGGATTTAGAAACAATCTAAAGTTTATTCCCATCTGTTATGTAGACCTATTTATCTCCATAGAGCTAAAGTTTAGCATATTGCTACATCCTCATTATTAGTTTGGAGCCAAACATGTACTGATTGTATAATTTAAATGTTTATAGGAGTAACCAATTTGTTTTAGCTTTGCTATTTTACTAGTGTCAGGATGCTTAACTATTTCATACTTGCTTTGTAGGAATGTTCGATGCGGACAACATCTTGCTCTACCAGAAGGTACCAGATCCAAATCGAACCAAAATTTAGGGGAAAAATACGAACTGCAACCTTATCCGTCATCTTTAGTAATTCATGTGTTTATCTTATTTGCACCAAGAACTATGCTGGAGGCTATAAAACTATGAACGTTATTTGTGACATGTAAATAATACTAGCTTGTATATGCATCTAAATGCATATACGAAACACAATGCACCTTTTGTTTGCATTCCATGTAAATTATAAATTAAATCCAAACATTGCAAAATTACAAAACACACACACACACAACACCACGCGCGCATGGGCGCGCGCAAGACACTAGTAAACAAGTGAACAGCCAACTAAACATTCCAGATCCGTTCCCAAGTCGAGAACAGCGCGTGTTAGGGTTTAAGGGTGAGGACAAGCTGCCGCCGCTGACCGCTATAGCTGATCAAGTCAACGAGAAATCTTCGAGTTACTTAGCAAATACGCTACAGATGCCAAAACCACGGTCCAAGCACTTTCCAGTTTCAAATAAAAAGGCAGCTTATTAACGAAGTGACGAACTATTTTGCACCAGTCCAAGGTAGCACCGCCCAAGCACAGATATAACTAGATCGGATCGGATCTAAAAAAACAGGAACGAATCGGGTATACAAATCGTGGGGTCTTACGCTTGCCGCCGCCGAGGACGGAGTGGACGGGCCTCTCCCGGCCGAAAAGGCGGTAGATCTTGGCCTTCATGGCTTCCGCCGCCGACTCCGACGAGGACCCCTTCTTCTCGTCGTCCGAGTCAGACGACGACGACGACGAGTCCCCGCCGTGGAACTTCTCGGTGATCTTGTCCATCACAGACTCCGGCACAGGCTCCTCCTTGTGGTCGGCCATGCTCCCTCCCTCTCTCTCCCTCCCCTCCGCCGCTGCTCGGACGAGAAATCACAGTAGCAAGCTTGTTTGTTCCCCTCTCGTTGCTGCGCGGTGTGCTCACCCAAAGACGCCGTGTGCGTGAAGCGTAGCCAAGTCGTTTTATAAACGGCGATTGATGCGATCCTGACCGTCGAACTACGTTTGCACGGGCGCCCGCCGTTGGAACACCGTGGCTCGTTTTGTCCGCGCAAGTAGGGTGTCCCCACGGAAAGGGATCCCGCCGCCTACCCCTTCGCTTAACGGTGAATCAAGGCGCCAGGCACAGATTCAGGCCCACCGGCAGTGACACTAACACCACACATGAGGGTGCAGAGATGGGGTAGTACTTGAATTGGGAAGCACGAACGCGTGGACAGGGAGGCGCCGCGGCGTCGGGCACGTCGTCGGGGACGGGGGACCCAGGGCAAGCAAAGCAAGTCAGGCGGGCGGTGGAGATCGCGAGGAAAGCGGCAGCGCCCCTTCTACACGTGGCGCGAAGGGGCCCTTGGACAGCATCCAACGGCGTGGAGCGGCTGGTGGACTGTAGGCGGAGGGCGGTCTGGGAAAAGAAGATGGTCGAGGAGAAGTTTCGCGAAGCAATCACGGGGTTTGAATTCGGCAAGACCGACCAGGCGCCAATACTTGGTGGCCAAGCTCCTTCTAGGTGACCCTTTCTAATTTAATTAAAGATTTACGATAACGTATGCAACTGTTGTGCCAGCCTCGACGCCTTGTCGGCCACTCGCATGCCTCGCATATGGCTCTCCATCTATATCTATAACTATTTGATCCATTTGGCTAAACTAAAATGACTCACTAAATTTTAGTCACCGTCTGTTTAAAACAAGTGACTAACAGACATTAATGAAATTGTAATCATAAATGCTGTGCGGGCGTGGGGACTAAAAGAGTGGAGGACCAACTACTTGAAATATTATTTGGAATAAGTGAAAGGAACAGGTGCCTGCTATTAGAGATGGCAATAGGTAATATCTACCGGGTATTACTACCCCATACACATACCCACAATAAAAAAATAACCACATCGGGTCACTCATATACACTAGTGGGTACAGATTTACCCTCATACCCATACCCATGTGAGTATGGGTCACCCATCGGATCACCCGTACCCACAAAAAATAAACATCTATCAAAATATTATATTATACAAATGTCAAATATATCCATCTAAATACCATTACAAAATTTCTAGCATCATTTAACCATCCATTCATCACACCAAAGATAATTGGATAAAGTAGTAACACTAGGACGGTACTACATAGCACATTACATTTTCCATTACATGGTCATTAAATTGTCGTTAAGCCTTTTATGACATTATGGCCTAAAAGGTTGTTAAATAGTAAAAAGATGGATGACTAAAGTTCAAATTCATGATTGGGCTAAGTTTATAATGGGTATTTTATACCCACGGGTTAGCGGGTATGGGTGAAGGTGGAACGTTCTAATACTCGTTTACCCATTAAGTGAAGATTTTTGCCCAATAACAGACCCACGGGTAGAATATTTAGCCCACATATATACCCTAATGGAGTAAATACTCATCGGGTATCGGGTCGCAGGTACCCATTGCTCCCCCCCCCCACCCACGGATGTCGCCGCAATCAGCGCTCTGGATCGGTGGAATCAGTGGACGAATCACCCACGTCAACCCCCCCCCCCTCTTCTATCGCCTCCACCTCCGCCGGACCCTCTCCTCCCGCGCCTCGGACGCCACCGGCAGCGCCGAAGACAGCCCTGCCCGCGTCCGCTTCACGTTGTCACCCATTGGCAACCACGAACGTGCGAAAGAAGCCATCGAGGGAGAGTGCGATCGCGACATCGGTGGCGAAGGGACATCCCGCACCGCCGGTAACGGATCTGGCGCAATGAGTGGCGAGGAAGGATGATATGCTCTGTACCATCTCTCTCTCCCCGATCCCCATCATCGATCCATTATCCCCCTCCCTCCTCTTCGCGCCCAGCCATGCAAAAGATGGCGGCACCCAACCGTCGCACGCCACCACTTAGCAAACTGCTTCGCGCTGGATGCGGCTGCCCCCTGCTCGATGCCCCCGTCCCCCGTCTCGATGCCCACCCCTATCTCGTTGTGGTCGGTCTCTCTTTTCTCTCCCTCCTCCCATTCACACTGGCTCGGTGAACCACTGCTCGCCTATCGCTCCATGCCTCCCGCTGGTCGATCCGCCCGACATGTCTAGCAACCTCTGCTCCACTGCCTCCGGTGACCACGGGAGTCCGTCAAGGAGGAAGACGAGGACAGGAGAGATCTTGCTCGATCTGAGGATGTAGGGAGGCATGCTGATGACCTCCTCCTCACTCGATCAGTGCTCGGTTCGGACCCCCTCTATCGCCCCAACCCTGAACCTTAGGTTTGCTACTCTCGTCGGAAAACCCCAATCCCTAGCTCTCATATCACAAACCCAGATCTAGCTTTCAATAAGCTTGCTAACCGAGCTAAGTACTTGCATCCATCTCCTTTATTTCACTTTGCTTGATCGATGCTATGCCTTTCCAAAACATGTATTTTGTGATTATGAATATTCTCTCCCTTTTCCCTAAAGGATGAAGAAAAGAGAATTATAGATTTGCTATACAACATACTCCTGTTCAATTTCACAAACAAGCGATCACAATTACTTAATTTTTTTAGCTCCCTGATGTATTGTTTTCAAAATAGATTTACTATTGATGATGGTTTTGGCAAATATATTGATACCCTGTGAAATGTAGTGCTAAAAATGTCTGTTTTTTTATTTTACTTAAAGACATGACATTTGTGTTTGTATTCTGCAAAGACAAAATTAAGAAGAAGCATATATCTTGTTTCTTCAATTGGGTAAATGTATCCTCTTAGCAGTGCAGTGATGTGACATTTACGACATGTAATTGAGCCCCAATATGTGAAATGTAGCGATTTAAAAGGGCGATGATTATCAACCTTATTTGGAATTGCATGCCACTGAGAACAAATAGGCACAAGCACGTCTGCAAGCTTGTTTACTCATGCCTATGATGGTCATTTAGATGCATGATAACTGGCATGGCTGGAGTCAAATTAGGATGACTAAATTGGGTAGCAAGAGCATAAGGGAAATCCTAGTTTCTTTAATTGAACAAAGGTTATGTTGAGCCCCTTTTCTATGCTCAACTCATGGTATAAGGTATCCCTTTTCAGTTTTTGTTCTATTTTTTGTTGTTTTGCCATGTTTGGATTCGCTTGATTCACAATAAAGATGATTGAAAAATAATGTTTGGATTCGCATGATTCACGACAAGCAAAAGCTAAGCAAAAAATATTATAGATTTATCAAATTAAATATGATAGCTTGGCAAATTTTAGTAACCAAGCAAATAATATCAAAATCATATCCTGTTAAATCTTTGGTCTAGCATATTTTAGATTTAGAAACTAATTAAGTAGGATGTTTGTTACTGAAAGGGAATTAGGCTTACACCTATTTCCTAAATTGATTTTGGTGGTTGAATTGCCCAACACAAATAATTGGACTAACTAGTTTGCTCTAGTCTATAAGTTCTACAGGTGCCAAAGGTTCACAATAAGCCAATGAAAAGACCAAGAAAAGGGTTCGATCATAAGAGCAAGGGACAACCGAAGGTTGCCCTGGTCTGGCGCACCGGACTGTCCGGTGCACCAGGGAACTCGACGCCAAACTTTTCACCTTCGGGAAATCTCAGAGGCGCTTCGCTATAATTCATCGGACTGTCCGGTGCACCACCGGACAGTGTCCGATGCTCCAGAGGAGAGCGACTCTGAACTCGCCAGCTTCGGGAATCCGCTCCGCTATAATTCACCGGACTGTCAGATGAGTCACCGGACAGTGTCCGGTGCACACCGGACTGTCCGGTGTGACAGCGGAGCAACGACTACTTCGCGCCAACGGTCACCTGCAGAAGCATTTAATGCGCGCCAGAGCGCGCAGAGGAGCAGTGCACGCGCGGGTGGCACACCGGACAGCCTACAGGGCCTGTCCGATGCACCACCGGACAGCCAGGCGGGCCCACACGTCAGAGCTCCAACGGTCGAACCCTAACGGCCGGGTGACGTGGCTGGCGCACCGGACTGTCCGGTGCGCCCGTCGACAGCAGCCTTCACCAAACGGCTAGTTTGGTGGTTGGGGTTATAAATACCCCCAACCACCCCACATTCAAGTCATCCAAGTTTTCCACCTTCCAACTACTTACAAGAGCTCTAGCATTCAATTCTAGACACACCAAAGTGATCAAATCCTCTCCAATTCCACACAAAGCTTTAGTGATTAGTGAGAGAGATTTGTTGTGTTCTTTTGAGCTCTTGCGCTTGGATTGCTTCCTTCTTTCATTCTTTCTTGCGAACAACTCAATTGTAATCAAGGCAAGAGACACCAATTGTGTGGTGGTCCTTGCGGGGAAGTTTGGTTCCCGATTGATTGAGAAGAGAAGCTCACTCGGTCCGAGGGACCGTTTGAGAGAGGGAAAGGGTTGAAAGAGACCCGGTCTTTGTCACCGCCTCAACGGGGAGTAGGTTTGCAAGAACCGAACCTCGGTAAAACAAATCATCGTGTCTCGCTCGTTATTCGCTCACGATTTGTTTTGCGCCCTCTCTCTCGGACTCTTTTCTATTTCTAACGCTAACCCGGCTTGTAGTTGTGATTAACTTTGTAAATTTCAGTTTCGCCCTATTCACCCCCCTCTAGGCGACTTTCAGTTACGATGATTGAAATTATGCTAGAAACAAGTAAATGCTCCTATGAGTGCAGATGACTCATGCCATTCAATCCTTTTCCTGTATATAATTGTCTTAGACATTTGGACCAGACACTCATGGTTTATTTTTCATGATGTTGGATTATTGATTGGCATTGAAGAGGTATCACCAAAGAAGTAGGCTCAGTGCTTGACTGCTCTTCTAAATCCTCTGTCATCATGTGATTGTTTTTTGTTTTTTAATACTATGGCATTAGTTACATTGAAACATGAGAGTCGGAGGACGTTGTCGTCGACAACTCCGACTACAGCTCGCCCAAGCGTGACGATGACCTCGGTCAGTGCTCCGTGCTAAATCTTGCAACTTTCTACACCGATGTCTCAGGTGTGTTACTTTTTTTATTGTTGATGAATGACTCTTGTTCTCTTTTATTGAGAATGATTTTAGAAGCATAATTGATATAAGACATATCTATTGCTTTGCACATTCGTCAACTAATCCATTTATGATTGTGGGATTGGCGTGGCGGGGCCACAATAGGTGTGTAGATGGAGATGGAGATGGGGGAGGTGGTACGACCTCATGAAAACGTGGTTGGGGAAGAAGGCCACGACACCGTGTACCATGACATCTTTGTCGGCAGTGAGGTCATCACGGTCAAGGACTTGTTTGGTCACAAGTGAATGCCCTGTTCTTCATTGTCCCTTTTCCTTTGTACTTGTATCTTCGTTTTCAATCCCACAAGATCATGGTAAAAGCTAACTAATGCGTTCAAGATTAAAGAAATGCTAATTACTTGACTATGTATTATTTTTCATTTAAATGGATTGTCATAGTTACTCATCAAATATGATTGTGTGCCGTCGCAACGCACGAGCTCAGCTAAATACCAAATAGAAGGAGAGGGGAATTGCCAGGCTAGCTTTTTATCATGTACTAAATTTCTTTTTAATCTATACGAAGGGAGTTGAATAGACTTTTTTAATATCTAAGGATAGCACAGATGCTTTCTTTAATATCATTCATCTGAAGCTCTGTTGTTGTCGATGCATATGTAATTCTGCACATGCATGTTGCTTTTCATTAGTGCTACTGCTTAGTTTATCTTGTTGGACACTAAATGGCGAGAATTTTGTTATACGCAATGTTGTCAAGATCTGGTTATGCACTGATACTGCTCTTTATCTGAGCTTTCATGCAGGCTCCTTTCTCCTTCACATTTTATTACTTTTGTTCTGAGGCACACATGAATTGTGTATTTCTAGGAGTATTGAATTAATTGTACCAGCAATCGTCTTTTGTGTGTATTAGTTAGGTTGTGCATTTGTTGAGAAATGCCATAATTCATTAGAGTTTCTATGTATCACCATATCATATTTGTTTTTCCCTGATCAGGGAACTCAATTGGTAAGCCTTTTTCTTTTTTATTATTAGCTCAACATTAGTAATTAGTGGGATAACGTATGATGTTCGCTGGGCGTATATGTGAATAACATATGTATATACTTAAAGGGTGTTTGGTTAGAGGGACTAAAAATTAGTCTCTAGTTTTTAGTCTCATTTATTCTCTTTTTTGCCAAACACTAGGACTAAAATATGGACTAAAATGATTTAGTCTCTAGCCTTTTACCAAGGTGCTAAAAGAGACTAAAGGCCCATAATTATCTTGTTGCCCAAACCTATCCCTAGTCTCTCTCGCACAGTTGCACGCAGTCTTCTAGTGTTCCAAGGGCATTTGAGTCTTTGGATAGCTACTATTATGACTTTAGAATCTGTTTAGTGACTCCCTGTCGGTACCCCAAAACTAGGGTACCTCCTGCTACTGTACAAAGGCGAGGAACCCACGCGGCTATCCCTTAGTCGTGTGGCAGAAGGGTCGTGCGGGGGCCCAAGCACGGCTCTCCCTAGGCACGGGCGGCTGCTCAGGGCCCACGGCAACACCCGACTCCGCCACGTGGACGGCCCCAAGGACGCCACGTGGCCAGAAGAGGTGGTATACTCCAGGACACCATCAGTGGGTCCGGACCTCTACGAGAAAGCACCGGACCCCTGTGCGCACAACTCGGACCTCCGAGTACGGTTCAGGATCCCCAAGTAAGCAGGCCGAACCCCTTGGATGGGATCCGGACCCCCCCTGAGTGAGGTCCGGGCCACCCACAGCAAGGTCTCGGGACAGAGAATGCCTTGGCCTAGGTCAAGGATAGGCAAGGGTCCGGTACTGACACGTGTCCAGGCTTTATCCTGTGCGCTTCCGCTCCCCGCTCAGGCGGAGGCCCGATGCTGCCGCGTGGCCTATTGCCCGTGACGTAAGCCAGCGGGCGGAGCCTGACATAAGGCCTCTGGGCCGCGCTGCCTCTGCATTTATTGCAGAGAAGACGCGTCGCCTGTCTATCCTGCTGACAGGCGATGTGTCCCTTCGGCATTTAATGTGCCATGTCCACTTCGCTAGCAAGCAGCGACTAGGCCGTCTCGCAAGCGGCGTGCCTGTCCGTTCCGCTAGCAGGCAGTACGCCCGTGTTGCGGCGCGCACTGTGCTCATCATCACTCTCATGTTGCCAGGAAGGCTTCCACTGTACGCCAATACTACGCAGGCTGCGGATATCAGGACGCAAGAAGATTGCACTGGCGACTAGCATTAGTTGTTCCAAGTATTACATCCGTTATGTTCCTGGGCCCACATGTCGGGGCTCAACACCCTTGTGCGTGCCCCCCTTGAGCTATAAAAGGGGAGGCATGCAACGTTACAACACACAGGCTCACTCAGATCCTCTTAGACTCTTAGCCCTCAAGCTCTCACAGCAATACAACACATAGTGGAGTAGGGTATTACGCTCCGGCGGCCCGAACCACTCTAAACCCTCGCGTGTTCTTGTGTTCATCGTCCATCTAGCAATAGGCAAAACGCTTAGGCCCCCTCCTCATCTTAGGATTTAGGGCGGGTGCATTCTGCCACCCGGCCGGAGAATTTCCCTCTCCAACATTTGGCGCGCCAGGTAGGGGGCTTGGCATTAGGTTTTTGTTTGTTTCCCTACTCAGCATGATGGTGCAAATCGTTGAACACCGCGCCGAGACTACGGAGGATTTCTGGGTGGAGGAGGAAGCTGCATCTTCCACACCACAGGTTCCCAACCGCCCAGTGCCGAGCAATGCTGCTATGCACGCTGCACGGCAACATACAACTACGCAGACATCCCGGACCCCGTCGAGGGCTGCTCCGGGGGCGTTGTCTGCAGCCAGGGAGTTGCTGCGTCACCCTCCAAGCTCCACGGCCTCGCTAGGGGCCATGAAGCAGTGGCGTGATGACGTCGACCGGCTGCTCGACATGGCGCATTCTACCTCGACCAGGTCCAGGCCTCGGTCATCCCGACGCCAATGCGAGGCGACGACGTCTGTACGCTCACCCTCAGTAAGGGGTGCGTAGATTGACGACCTCCGGGCAGAGCTCAACCACAGGCGTGCGGGAGAGGACGCCCGGATCTCTCTGGAGAGGGCGCGGGAGCGTCTGCAAAACTTTGAGGGCCGCGAAGACGCCCGAGTCTCTCTAGAGAAGGCGCGCGAGCACCGGCAAAACATCAAGGGTCGCAACCTCGATCAAGACTTCGCTGCGGTAGCGCACCACAAACCCCAGTGGGCGCTCAGTTCCAGGCGGGTGTCCCATTGGCCGGCGTGGGCTGTGCCGCTCTCGCGAATCATCTCCCCGCGGCGTCCTGGCCATCCAAGTTCTGGCCACACCTGCCGGAAAAGTACGACGGTACGTCAAATCTGTCGGAATTTCTGCAGGTGTACGTCACCGCTATCGCAACAGCAGGTGGAAACACCGCTGTGATGGCGACATATTTTCATGTCGCCTTGTCTGGGCCTGCCCGGACTTGGCTCATGAACCTCGCCCCAGGATCAATCTACTCCTGGGAAGAGCTCTGTGCACGGTTCACAGCGAACTTCGCCAGCGCTTACCAGCAACACGGCGTGGAGGCCCACCTCCACGCAGTGAGGCAGGAGCCCGGAGAGACTCTCCGGACGTTTATCTCCCGCTTCACCTAGGTGCGAGGTACTATACCTCGCATTTCCGATGCTTCTATCATCACGGCCTTCCGCCAGGGAGTGCGTGATGAAAAGATGTTGGAGAAGTTGGCCACGCATGACGTGGAGACTGTCACCACACTCTTCGCTCTGGCCAACAAGTGCGCCAGGGCCACCGAGGGCCGTGCATGGCACTCGGCCCCACAAATCGGGGTTACCCGGATGGGTGGCTCGGGTACCGTTCCCCGGGACGGTAAAAAGAAAAAAGAAGAAGGGCCGCGGCCATGAGAGGTCGCAGTCTACCGCGCTGGTCGTCGCAACTGCGACTGGGGGCTGGGGCGACCGCAACAAACGCCCACGACCGCAGAGGGGTAACAGCGACTCATGCCCTATGCACCCCAACAGTCGCCACAGCGTCGTGGAGTGTCGCGAGATCATTGACCTCGCAAAACGCGTCAGCGAGCGGCACGAGCAGTCTTCCAGGGACAGCTCCCCACCTCGTCGCCGACCTAGCAAGGAAAGGGTCGACGACGGCGAGGTGGCCGCGGCTAAACGGGCCCTCGAGTATCAGTCACCCGAGGGGGACCTGAAGGATGTTTTCGCCGGAGGCTCCGACTCCGGTGACGACAGCTAGACGGACCACCGGGGGGACCCCGTACTCCCTGGTCTACGGGGCCGAAGCCTGCCTTACCCCGGAAACCCTTATGGACTCACCAAGGGTCCAGTCTCTTGAAAAGTCTATGCAGGAGCGGCCACAGCGTGAGGACGTGGACTCCATCAACGAACGCAGATGGCAAGCAGCAATCTGAAATGCACGGTACAACCAGGTGCTCAGGCGCTACCACCAACGGTTCGTGCATAGTAGGGAGCTCAGGGTCGGGGACCTGGTCCTAAGGCGAGTACTGAACCGAGAGGGGCTCCACAAACTCTCCCCCAGCTGGGAAGGACCCTTCAAGGTGATGGAAATATGTCGATCCGGGGGTGACCACCTTGTTACGACTGAAGGAGTACCTCTTCCTAACCCCTGGAGCATATCTGTAAGTTCTATCCATAGGAGCAAGTTTGAGGGGTTGAGTTTTTCTTCCTTTTGTAACTAGGTTGTGCATACGTGTACGCCAGCCCGGTGAGGTCCGCCCTCATAAGCCCGACCTGTTGATCGGCACCCATGCATGCCAAGTTATAAAGAGAAGATTTACCCCCTAAGATGTGCTTCTATGATAGTTTTGTCCTCCTGCCTCCATGGTTTTATCCTGCAGTTTCCGGATAATACTTTTTATCTAACCCACCCGTATAGTTCTCATCTGTCCTGACATGACAACATCCGAATTGAGTAGCTAGGCTTGCAGTATAGGACCCCTCTACGAAAGCAGGGGTTCCGATAGCCTGGGGGCGGTTCTAAAGATCGGGACCTCGTTCCATGGGGTGGTCTAGAGCGGTGTAGCCGCTTAGCCTGGTTCCGTACCCAAAGCCTGCACACTCCACCACTCTGTGACGGGTACCCTAGTATTTGGAGCTATAGTCCTGTGGGTCCGACAACCTGGGGTCCGGCTCTAGAGAATGGACACTTGTCTCCTGGTGTGGTCTGGAGCCGTGTAGCCGCTCAGCCTGGTCCTGTACCGTGAGCCTGCACGCTCCACCACTCTGCGACGGGTGTCCTAGTATTTAGAACCACGATCCAGGTGGTCCGGACGCACAACTTGGCTTCCTAGACTACATCCTGCAGGTCCCGTGCATGTGTCAAAGGATGGCTAATGTCAGACGAGGGGTCCTATGGGTGTGCTACTAACGCTCCCTAGCCAAAGCTGTGTACAGGTCCAGGTCCTAATCGAGGCTACCTCCTGGGGGCCATTGCTAACTCTTTCTTAGGTATGCTGGTATCCAGCCTCGACACGTCGAGCCTTCAACCCAGGGGGGCCAGGTACCAGGGAGGAGTCGGTAATGCCACACACAACAAGGACAAATAGTATACAGATAAGTGCTAGTACTGCTCAATAAATAGTACTCAAAAGCATCTTACAAAAAGCAAAAGTTATTACATCCGCCTTAAAGCGGAGCCCTAGCTCCATCTCTACAGGTGTAAACTACTCGACGCCGGCAGGGTCGCGTTGGAAGCTCGCGGCCATCGTCTTCATGGAATCCTTCCGGGTGGCTTGCCAGCGGCGGTGGCCACCTCAACGCGTGCGCCATAGCATAAAGGCCCTCGCCCCCATCTTCCTACGGGGGTGACGACGAGGCCATTAAGGCCAAAGAGTTGGAAGCACGACGGCAGACGACGCTTGCGGTCTGGCTGTTGCGGCGTAGCCGGAGCCTGACCAGTTCATGTAGGAGGGCCACCAGTTCATGTGGAAGATGGAGCCGTAGCTCAGCTCGCTCTCCGCCCCTGCAAGGCTGATGAACATCCTTGAAGCTATGCACCGGCGGAAGGGCGCCACCCCCACGAGGTCGTGCACCTCCAGCAGCAAGAAGAAAGGCGAGATCGGCAGCGCCAACACGCAGGAGACAAAGAGCACGAACTCCTTGGCGGCGAGTTTGCCGTGGGGGATGGCGTCGCCGCGAATCCTTCCACCGAACGCCGGCGCATTCCATCCAAGCAAGCGGCACACCATGTCGAGCACCCACTCAGTCTGGACACGCTCGAGATGAACTAACAAGGCCATGGCAAACTATGGCGGCATAAAGCAGAAGCCTTGAAGGCAAAGGGGCACAGAGAGCTCGGCGGCGAAAAGGCACAGCAAGTGGGAGAGAAGTGGGGGCATGACTGCTACTCGCGGGTTCAACCCCTTTTAAAGGCACACTCTCCCGCTTGCGCCTCGAAACGCCACGGAAAATCTCCCCCGAGGCACACCAGTGCACCCAACCTATGACACGGGGGCCCGGCCCCACAAGTCATGCAGCTGGTGCGCTGGTCTTCGAGTGCGGAGAAGGCAAACCGTCGCGCAAGGAGCATGCTACCGACCCGCGGTAGTGCGCCTCTCCATCTCCGCCGAAAACAGCGGCCCAGCCTCTGGCATGGGGGCCCAGGCCCACATGTCATATACCTGGCGTGCCGGTTCCTGGGTGCGAAGAAGGCAAACCACCGTGCTGTTGACTCGTGGTAGCGCGCCTCTTCATCTCCGCCGCGACCAACGACCCAGTCTCTGACGCGGGGGCTCGGGCCCACGAATCATTCTCTCTAGGCGCCGGCCCCTAGGTGTAGAGAAGTTGTACCGCTGATACTGCGTCTCCTCGGGGCTGCCGAATTTTTTAGAAGGCAGCGGGATCGAGGTGCCTCGCGCATGGCCTGGCGAAGCCATCAAGTATGGGGGCCTCACGTCCATCGACCACGGACATGGTAGACGGCGTGACCGAAGGCGGGTCAGCAACGACTACGTCAGCAAGTACCCAGAAGCAGCGAGCCAGTCACTATTCAGGCTTTGGCCCCACCTGCAAGCTCGTATCCTCCCCTGAGGTGGGCCCGGGGGCCACTGTCAGTACCCCGAAACTAGGGTACCCCCTGCTACTGTACAAAGGCGAGGAACCCACGCGACTATCCCTTAGTCGTGTGGCAGAAGGGCCGTGCGGGGGCCCAATCGCGGCTCGCCCTAGGCACGGGCGGCTGCTCAGGGCCCACGACAACACCCGACTCCGCCACGTGGCCAGAAGAGGTGGTATACTCTAGGATACCATCGGTGGGTCCGGACCTCTACGAGAAAGCGCCGGACCCCTATGCGCACAACCGGACCTCCGAGTACGGTCCAGGATCCCCAAGTAAGCAGGTTGGACCCCTTGGATGGGATCCGGACCCCCCTGAGTGAGGTATGGGCCACCCACAGTAAGGTCTCGGGACAGGGAATACCCTGGCCTAGGTCAAGGACAGGCAAGGGTCCGGTAGTGACACGTGTCCAGGCTTTATCCTGTGCGCTTCCGCTCCCCGCTCAGGCGGAGGCCCGATGCTGCCGTGTAGTCTATCGCCCATGACGTAAGCCAGCGGGCGGAGCCTGACGTAAGGCCTCTGAGCCGCGCCGCCTGTCTATCTCGCTGACAGGCGATGTGTCCATTCGGCATTTAATGTGCTCTGTCCACTCCACTGACAGGCAGCGACCAGGCCGTCTCGCAGGCGGCGTGCCTGTCCGTTCCGCTGGCAGGCAGTATGCCCGTGCTGCGGCGCACACTGTGCTCATCATCACTCTCACGTTGTCAGGAAGGCTTTCGCTGTACGCCAATACTACGCAGGCTGCGGATATCAGGACACAAGGAGATTGTACTGGCAACTAGCATTAATTGCTCCAAGTATTACATCTGTTATGTTTCTGGGCCCACATGTCGGGGCTCAGCACCCTTGTACGTGCCCCCTTGAGCTATAAAAGGGGAGACATGCAACGTTACAACACACAGGCTCACTCAGATCCTCTTAGACTCTCAGCCCTCAAGCTCTCACAGCAATACAACACACAGTGGAGTAGGGTATTACGCTCCGGCGGTCCGAACCACTCTAAACCCTCGCGTGTTCTTGTGTTCATCGTCCATCTAGCAACATGCAAAACGCTTAGGCCCCCTCCTCATCTTAGAATTTAGGGCGGGTGCATTCCACCACCCGACCGGAGAATTTCCCTCTCCGACAGTCCCTACAACCAAATAGGTAGGGACTAGACTAAACTTTAGTCCTATAACTAATTGAAATTAAACAGGGCCTTAATCGAAGTCATACAAAGTTTGACATAAGACAAACCTTAAACTATATTTGGAATGGTGGGGGTATATATTAAGATATTTTTAAGTTCCATGCATGGAACAACAAACCTGCCGAGGCAACAACGAATAGACATAGGACCCAGGAAAGACTGCTCATGTATAGACTTTCTCCACGACCACGCGTACCATATTGCCCATACAGCTACAACCACTATTGTCAAGTCATCCTATGCTAGCGACTGATCCAGATCTTCAATAGCACCTGAACTTTTCATAGTATCTTGTGGAATGGAAGCAATAGGGGCTGTTTGGTTCAGCTTTTTTCTGACCAGCTTTTCTGAAAATCTGGCTGTGGAGAGAATCTGGCTGTAGGGAAAATCTAAGTATCATTACGATTACGTGTGGAGTAAGATAAAGTTGTTCATAGGGCTCAGGATCTAGAAAGTGACGGATTCCTACTATTAAAATTACTCAACCGATTATGTGTTTATGTTGATTTTAGATAGTTTTTGCCCTAACGAATTTTATAAAAGCTGGCTGAAAAGCTGAGTGTTTGGCAGTCCGCAGCAGCTTTTGGTGGCCAGAAGCTGGCAGAAGCTGAAACAAACAGGCACATAATTACTTCGATCTCGAGGGCTCTAACTTCGATACTATATTAAGGTCTTGTTTGGAAACTTATTATTTGTACATTTCTGAGGCAATACTATGGTATTTGATGATATCGTAGCATTAGAGCTCAAAAGATGTTTGGTTGATACAATGATACATGTAAAACACAATTTTAAATACTATGGTTTATCGAAAACCGTGGTATTTTTGAGACTTGAAAACTCCACTCAAAATCTCAATTTTTCTTCTATGCCCTCTACAAATACTTTAGTTTTCTAGTAGAACCAAACGCGCCTCGGTTTTAAGCAATACCATGGTTTTACTACAGTAAGGTAGTACTATAGCATTTGTGTCATATGTTATTGTAAACTATGGTATTTCCGAACTACAATATTTTTAAAACTGCATTACCAAACAAGTCCTAAGTTGCATGTATCAACTGGTTCAATGGAGACGCTTAAACCGATAGAGAGAATTGAACAATTACTACTAACTTTAACACTAACCATGCCAATCCCCACTCGTGATTACGCACAAACATTCTGTAGGCTGATGGTACCAAGAAGACTCCTCTTCTCCTCCGTCGGCGGGAATGCCTTTTCCATTAGCTCTGATTTCTATATGTGTTGGTTGATCAGCCAACTGACCAACCGTGGTGGTTCACCAATCACCCTCCAGGCTCCAGTATGTATGCAATAGAACGGTCAGAGGCAAGCGTCCTTGGGTAACTGGTTCATATTCCACACCCTACGCTTCAGGTTTTGAAGGCCAAATTGGCGTTCAGGTTTTGCTGCAAAAATGTGAATGATCACCTTCGACGGGAGAGTCGGGCCTGCAAAAGGTGCCCTGGTCGCCTTCGACGGGAGAGTCGGCTCCAAGGCTCCAATGTCACGTCTCGAGGTTGCCGGAGGTGTCGTTTGAGATGGATGTAGAGAGCGAGAAACAAGAGGATAGAAACGAGAGCAAGTGGACATTGATGGCTTGTCATTGTCCAAGCAGTGACGGCTATTACCGTCGTCCAGATGTAAATTTCTGGTGTTTTTTTTGTCCAGCCAATTCATTCCACTGTCTTACTCTGCAGTATGAGAGAGCAAATGGGGGCAATCCAAGGTCTAATCTTGCTGATCTGAACGATCTAGCTCCCGAACAATGAAACTCTGAACAGACGAGCATCACTAACCGAGCACTACTACTGAATTCAGAGAAACAGGTGGCGCGCATCACCGAGACTCAAAAACAGAACGGGCTGGGTGAGAAGAATGAAAGGTTACTCACAGTCACAACAGCCTCGCAGGTCGCCGCGAAGCTACCCCGTGTTGCAGTTGCACCCTGCTTGGGGGGAACTCCGGTAGACGTGTGGCAGACTCGGGTGGAGCAGGCAAGATAGGAAGGAGCAAGCATGCGGGGGGAGGGGGAGTAGAAGCGAAGCGAGAGAACGGACTGATGGTGGAGCCTGCCTGGGGAACGAACACTAGGCAGTACTAGAAGCCAATCACGAACTTGGGATATGCCGTTGGGAATATGCTGTTGGGAACTTACTCGGGCGGTGTGGATATCCGCTGATCTCCATTCCAGAATCATGATACGGTTTAATATATTTTAATATTGAAACGGGGAACAATTAGTCGTTGTAATATGGGGCAATCTTCAGCTACGGCGTTATTTTTCTTGCACCCAAATAAAAAAACTTAGGTTCATTCTTTTTCTTTTTGTCTGCATGGTTTTTTCTATTGTGCACAAAGTTTACGTTCACTGATTCTCTGTGTCCCCTCACTTCCGAAAAGTTTGACGTCTTCAATATCCAAACATGACATGGGGTCAACCAGTGCACTTATCTTTTAGATAATGGAGGGAAAAAAATCAGTTCCTACCTTTTGCATATGCTTGCATACGGCCTTACATAATAGTCCACACAAATCTTGAAGTGTAAGCTATAGACTGAAAAATCACTTAAGACACTGCGATTCTCGCATTAAACCGTCACTCATGTCTTGCAAAAGTCTCCAGAGCTACCACCTCCAAAGAGCGACAAATATCGTTTATTTTCTGACGAGTCTCTTCTTTAGGAATCAGTCTTCAAACTCTGACTACCTGGATGCCCGTGCGTTGCAACGGAAATATATAATACCAGTATACTATGATAACTTATATACAAAATCTGTGTTATATTGTTATGAGAAAATGTTTCATAATCAATTTGTGATCCTAGCCATACATAAATTTTGTTATTTTAATCTAGTTATTTCACCACTACATTGCAACCATCAGTATAATGCAGACTTCGATATATGCCACGATTTGTATGGTCTCATCATTGGAGAGCACGAGCACGTTCCACACATGCCGGAAAAATTCCCTCGTACATCGTTAGTCATCAGACACGCACCACCATATGCTCTTGCTTAAACAAAAATGTAAGTGTGTATGTGTTTGCGAAGAGAATTAAAGGCAGGCCGGCACAAAAGCTACACTGACGGTGGCGAGGATGACGAACTGGTCACTGTTGTCGATCCTCCTCTGTGTCACCTTCGGCGCCAAGATGACGCCACAATCCTCGATATAGTAGTAGTCGAACGCACGCGACATGACGAGTACCGATGACTCTTGGTTGGGCTGCCAAACGAAGTGCACCCCGGGCACATCAGCGAGGTAGTACCCCTGGCCGTTGCACCACCGAATGCGCTATTCCACTACATACATCATGTTCGAGGACACTCACACAACGTCAGCAACGTCCATCGTCCCAGCGCACAAGAATTCATGTCCGGTCAGTAGCGACTTTACGTGGCAGGTTGGGCTTCAGGTGGACGATGAGCTGGACGGCGTGATGGCGTCGTCGTCGGATGCGGTGTCCAGAACAACCCGAGAGTCGTCGATGTTGGCGACAACCATGAGGCCCCCCTGCTTAACGATGGACAGCGCGGTGCAGATGCTCTAGACCGCGTCCAAGCGGCGGCTTCGCGGGAGCTTGTCGTACACAGCGGCGCATGCGACCATGTAAGACTGCTTTTAGAGGTCGAACTGACAGTCGTCAAGCTTCTTCTCGTCATCGATGAGCGACGACAACGCGAATGCCTCCTGCTCATGGAGTTTGTTCGGGGTTTGAAGTAGGAAACATGGATTCATGCTTGGCGTTGGTTTATGAAAATGACACACAAGTCTGATCCATGGAAAAAAATATTACGAAGAAAAAATTTCACACATGCAAAAAAGGGAATTTAAGTATAATGCATTATTCAAACAAAAGAAATAGCATGCAAAGCTCTTCTTTAAATAATATTACCTCCATCCAAAAATATAATTCAAGAATATTGGTTATACTTATCTACTACTACGCATTGTGCAATGGTAGCAAGTGAGCTTGGAGAGAGATGTAGTAGATGTGTTTCCTGTCATAGATGTAGACATAAACACATATATGTGGGTGCCCGTGCGTTGCAACAGAAACATTTAATATCATGATAACTTATGAACAAATGTGTGTTATACTGTTATGTGAAAATGTTTCGTAATTAATTTGTGATCCTAGCCATACATAAATTTTGTTATTTCAATCTAACTATTTCATCACTACATTGCAACCAACAGTACCGTGCAGACTTCTATACATGATAGCTGAATGCCCGTGCGTTGCAACGGGAATATATAATACCGGTATACTACGATAACTTATATACAAAATATGTGTTATACCGTTATGAGAAAATGTTTCATAATCAATTTGTGATTCTGGCCATACATAAATTTTGTTATTTATAATCTATCTGTTTCACCACTACATTGCAACCATCAGTATCATGCAGACTTTGATATATATCACGATTTGTATGGTCTCATTATTGGAGAGCACGTTTCACACATACCGGAAGAAATTCTCTCGTACATCGTTAGTCATTGGACACGTACCACCATACGCTTTTGCTTAAACAAAAAGGTAAGTGTGTGTTTGCAAGACTAATGGTCAAACATCGTATAACCACAAAGTTAGAATACTATATTAATATATTAAATAAATTAATCCAATAGACATAGATTAACCCAATTAACATAGGATAAATAAATATCTAATTATAAAAGTATGAAACATGGTATAATCAATGTTGTTACTGCGTAGTAAATATTCATACGAGACTAACACAACTGGAACGATTCAATTTGGAATTAAAATGGGGAAGTTACGAATTTCCAAAGTTTCTATGTATTTGATATAGGATTAATTAGGAAATCAATTTTATTGTTGTTTTCATGACAAAACAGAGGTATTATGTGATAAAAATAATATTATAGAATTATAGAAATTGGAATGAACTCATTTGGATTTAATATGAAATTTTCATGAATTAAATGGGTATCTGCAATTATTTTTAAACTAAAAATCAATTTCTAAACTCCTTTTCCCTATTTCCTTTATTTCCTGTACTGCGTCCCAAATTCCAGAAAGATCAGGGGCCAAGCTATAAATGTTTTTGTAGACTCAGTGAGCATACAGAGTGGACGGTGGGTTAAACACAAAAGACGTTTTAGTTGAAGTTGTACACAATTCAACATGAGTCATGTTGGTTAGAGGGTGGAAGGCTAGACATTCTGCTCAATTGATCTAAGGTTCGATCCCTAGACAACCATGGTTTGATTTTTTTTTTCTGCGCACGGAAAACTGGTGTGCGGGATTGGACGGCTGAGATTGTAGCACGGTAGAATGGACGGCTGAGATCGCAGAATGACAGAATACAAAAAGGCAGACTACTATTGCTAACTTAATAAGTAGTAGAGATATAGAGTAGAATAGGTAGTGAGTTACTTGATTAAAATGCTGGGGCTTCTTTGGCCTTTAATAACACTAAAAAAAAGCCACTGCAGTTGCGCTTACGCGCTGTACCGACGGGATATCAACTCACAAAGGACGCAGATTTGGCTGTGATTTTCAAGCCTTCGTTTTTGTCAAGGTTGAAACCGACAACAATTGTGCAGTACGGTGTCACAAAGGACACAGATTTGGCTGCGATTTTTTTTTTCTGGTTTCTCTTTCAGGCTTGAAAATAAAATCTTCCCGCGTTTCAGTTATTAGTCAAGAAAAAACCCTGCGACAAGGTTTTGCTTTATGCAACACCATCAGTTGATCGGACGACAACGCGACAGCAAATCCTCCAAAAAAAAACGACATCGCCGCCGCTGGCCACTGAGCTCAGCAGCATGGCAGCATTGCGCGGATGACCCAGCCGGCGAGGCCCCCAGCAGAAGTTTCCGTCCCGAACTCCCACCGGCCCACCCCACGGCCACGCGGACGCGGTCACTCGTCGTTCTCCTTGCCATCTCCTACTCTTTCTCAGCGCAGGCCGAGCCGAGCTGGCAAGCTGCGGAGCACGAACAGAGAGCGTCCCCGCCATTACTCCTCGCCGTCCCTCTTCCCCGGAAATAAATGCAGCCGCTCGAGCCGCGCACCCACCCGGCCAGATCTGAGTTCTGAACCCCACGACAAGGCGAGAGAGAGGGGAAGGAAAGGAACGGAAAACATCTATCACCAGTTCACGACGCCACCTCCAACATTTACTCCGCTACCCACGCGGCCCCGATTCCACCCAGGGCACCCAGCAGAGCACCAACACCGTGCGCGCGCTCCGCCAATGCCATTCCGCCGCTCCCTACCGCGATGCCCCTCCTCTCCTCGCTCTCCAACCTGGGCCTCGGCTACTCCATCGCCATCGCGCTCGGCTTCCTCATCCTGTTCGCCTCCTTCCTGCTGGCTTTCTACTTCTGCTTCGGCCGCGGCGGGGACTACTGGGCCGGGGAAGCAGTCACCACGGCGTCCAGCTCCGGCCACCTCTCCATCACCGTCCCGCGCGTGCTCTTCGTCGCGGAGGGGTCCGAGTCCCCCGAAGACGACGCTTACCCCTCCTCCGCCGCCGCCGCGGCCTGCTCCCCCGTCGGGCTCGACGCGGCCGCCATCGCTTCCTACCCCAAGGTCGCCTTCTCCAGCAGGGCCGCCGAGGCCGACGCCATGTGCTCCATCTGCCTCAGCGAGTACAGGGACGGCGAGACGCTGCGCGTGATGCCCGAGTGCAGGCACGGCTTCCACGTCGCGTGCCTCGACGCCTGGCTGAGCCGGAGCGCGTCCTGCCCCGTCTGCAGGTCCTCTCCCGTCCCGACGCCCAATGCCACGCCGCTCGCCACGCCGCTCTCCGAGCTCGTACCGCTCTCGCAGTACGCCGCCGACCGGAGGCGCCGCAGGTGATGGACATGGACACATGACACTGGTGTAACGCATTGCTCTTCCTTTTTTTTTTTGTTCTTTTCCATCATCGTTGGAGGATGTGAAGTTATGGGCTTGCTTGACTAGTTGACAGTGGGCTTGCTTTTAGGATATGGATATCTACAAAATTGTTTGGATGGAAATCACAGCTACCTCGATTAGATTTTGTAATGTAGAAGTGAAAAGGTGGAGCAAGGGATAGTGTAAATACAGATTGCCCGTTTCTGTGAGTATCTTCTGGTGATTTTATATGCTTTGTATATTGCTGCTGAAACGATGGAAGTATTTTTTAATTCTCAACCCACCTGATCCCATCGAACTTTGCATTTTTTATAGTTTTTTTTGTACATTTCCTCAGTACAGGTAGGGGAGATCTCTATGTTTTATATTATAAAATTTAGGATCATATTAGATTCTAAACTTTAATTTTATTTATTTTTAGTACTAACAAAAAAATATTTTGATCGCCATCCATTATCATTGCATGAGATTTCTCGCTCCAGAATGGTTGGTGAGCTGGAACATCAATGCTCCCCAGCTAAACGAATGTTGATTTGTCTGTTATCTTCGTTGGCACGTGAACATGTTTATTCTTTGTCCTAGAATTATATCCGATTAATTTGCTTTAGCATAAGTTACCTTTGCAGTCATAATGTTATTATTAACATTACTCTGCGAGCTTCTAGCTGAATAAATATCACGATCAAATATGAACCTCTACATGCGTTCATGCTAAAAATGAAATTCGTGAACTTGAAGTTCATGCACTGATGAAAAACCTGACCCAGCCTGCTATTTTGTTCCTAATCGAGAACTGTATTTGTTTTGTTCTGACAGCGACGATCCAAAGTCATGTTTCTTTCAAGCACATTATCACGGTACCCCTAGATGTTTACTTCTACCGGAGTACTACTAGACCTGTGATGAATTTTTCTTCGCGTGCAGTAATGTCAGAAAACAATCTCTCTCTTTTTGTACACATACATTCAATTGCGCCGCACCATTTCCCTGCAGCATGTTGTACATCTGTTGGCTAGTCAATACATCGCGGTACGGTTTGACGCTTGTATGCTTTTGGGAGTACTCTAATTGGGTCCACTTAAGTAGCCGTACTTAGAGCAAGTTTAATAATATATTTAGAGCAAGTTTAATAATATATCTGTGACGAGCTATTGGTGAGGAGCCCACATTTTCTCTTGCTTTCGCATCATCATAGATTTGACATGTCTTCTTTTGCAGCTCATCTATGTCACCTTATTATACTTGCTCTTAGGCCATCTTCCGTAGGCCATGTAAACGACTATGCGAAGTATTATTTTACATTATATATTCTATTTGTAGAGTGAAGTTTAAAATAGTGTGATATCCTGACCCTGTGATGGTGATATTCTGGTCCAAGGCTTAATAGAATTAAAAGAGTATTCATACCAACAAGGTGCATCTTCTTTTTCAGAAGTCTATCTGTGGAGCAATTTGGGAAGGGTGACCGACCGGAAAGTTTTCTTGGGTGTGTATGAGGACAAAGTGCGCGTAAAAGACTCGTGTTGGTCCGTGGGGATAATATATAATCCTAGAGAGCTGCCAGAAGTAAGTATCGCCGGTCCGGGAGTGGACAAAATGTTACATGTGGTATCAGAGCCGACTCTCGCGGTTTCGTGGACGTGTGTGGGTTAGAGGTTCGGGTATATGGTACATGGTTCA
Organism: Zea luxurians; assembly: GCA_029449295.1. Taxonomy (NCBI): domain Eukaryota; kingdom Viridiplantae; phylum Streptophyta; class Magnoliopsida; order Poales; family Poaceae; genus Zea; species Zea luxurians. The sequence goes on along the minus strand of JAOPSE010000023.1, from coordinate 59,090,922 downwards.
TGTGGGCCCGGAGTGGTCACATGACATGTCATATGACGACACTAGACACACAGACGTGACTAAGAGAGGATGTTTCTGGATTGGGGTTGACCGACGAGGACGTCGGTCTTCTAAGGTGGGTGGATTGTGATGTCCTGGCCCCTGAGATGGTGATATCCTGATTTAAGGCTTAATAGAATTAATAGAATATCCATACCAACAAGGTGCATCTTCTTTTTTGGAAGCCTATCTCGAAAAAACCTTCAAATTAAGCGTGTTTGGCTTAAAGCAATTTGAGATAGGTGACCGATCGATAAGTTTTCTCGGGTGTGTATGAGTAAGGACAAAGTGTGTCCAAAAGACTCGTGTTGGTCTATGTGAACAATATATGATCCTAGAGAGCTGACAAGAGTAAGTACCGCCACTTTAGAATGGATGAATTGTTACAAATCGAGAGTGAAATAGGAAATCTACTGGACGTAGTGTTAGGTACGATTTTCAAAAAACATATGGTTTGTTTAGAGCCCAGAAACAAGAACATCGAAGGGCAAACAATACTTTACTACTCCGGCGCTCTCCAACAATACCCTGACGCGCTCACCCTGTCCCCTGGTCAGTGTACTGCGCCACACAGAAAACCATCCAATGGCGCCTCCTCCGCCTCCCTCTCATCCACGTACGATAAAAACAAACAAACCTAAGGCCTTGTTTGCTTAATCTTGGATTAAAGTGGATTGAAGTGGTATAAAGTGTATTGAAGTTTAATATAAACTAATTTCTCTTTCAATTCCTAAAATACACCTCAATTCACTTCAATCTCTCTTTATCTAAACAAGGCCTAAAGTAGTTAGCTCGCCTCTCTTATTATTCTCCGTGTTTGGTTTGCATTTTCGTCAGAACTGAGCTTCGTTCGGATGGAAGCCTCTCGTATTGCCGAGCGAGGAGATAGGTTATAAGCATGTTGTTCAGTTTTTTTACCAGCTTTTCTAAGAATTTATATGTAGGGAGAATCTGAGTATCATGACTATTACGTATAGAGGAATATAAATGAGTCTATAGAATTTAGGATATAGAAAGTGAATAGATTTCTACTATCGTGACGACTCAGTCAATGCTATGTTCAGATTGATTTTGGATAGTTTTCACTAACATGGTTCTAAATAAAGCAGGTTGAAAAGTTGAACGTTTGGTAATTCGTAGAAACTTTTGGCAGCCATAAGCTGTAAAAAAGCTGAAACAAATACCCCTATGGCCTTGGTGTCCGGCTGTGTTGTGGGTGCTATCCGGCGACTCTGGCAGTCTGTATAGATGCCTAAACGGGTGGCCCGGCTTAACACAACACGACCCATTTAGACCAGTTACTTAATCGGATCGTGTTGGGCCAACCCGAGTACCGCGGCTGAGGCTTAGGCACGGTACGATGGTTTGTTAACCGTGTCTAGCTTGTCCATAAGCACGACAGACGTATTAGGAACAATGCGAAAAAACTGAGAAAATCGCTAAAAACACGCACAAGAGGGGATTCGAACCATAGGCCGCCCGGTTACTTAGGCCCTGTTTGTTTCGGCTTCTTGCAGCTTCTGGCCACCAAAAGCTGCTGCGGACTGCCAAACGCTCAGCTTTTCAGCCAGCTTCTATAAAATTCGTTGGGGAAAAAACCATCCAAAATCAACATAAACACATAATCGGTTGAGTCGTTGTAATAGTAGGAATCTGTCACTTTCTAGATCCTGAGCCCTATGAACAACTTTATCTTCATCCATACGTAATCGTAATGATACTCAGATTCTTTCCATAGCCAGATTCTCCATACAACCAGATTTTTAGAAAAGCTGGTCAGAAAAAAGCTGAACCAAACAGGCCCTTAACCTGACTAGATAGGATTTGGTTGTGTTATAAATTAAATTGGTAATGTAAATGTATGTATGATATTAATGAAAGAAATAACCATGATAGGCTAGGTTGACACCATAGGCCGAGGTGGTGGCATAGACACGACACAGCTCTCGTTAGTCCGTTTTGAATAATGTTAGATCGACTCCCAACATTATTAAACGACAGAGCTCTATATGAATTTGCGTACTTAATTCACATGACTACATGCTTGGTAGAGATGTCAATGGGTACCCGCGACCCGATACCCGATGGGTATTTACTCCATTAGGGTATGTATGTGTGCTAAATATTCTACTCGTGGGTCTGTTATTGGACAAAAATCTTCACCCAATGGGTAAACGGGTATTAAAACGTTCCGCCTTCACCCATACCCATTAACCTGTGTGTATAAAATACCCAATATAAACTTATCCAAAGCATGAACTTGGACTTTAGTCATCCAACTTTTTTACTATTTAACAACAATTTAATGACCATGTAATGTAACATGTAATATGATATGTAGTACTATCATGGTGTTATTACTTTATCCAATTATCTTTGGTGTGTTGAATGGATGGTTAAATGATGCTAGAAAAATTTGTAATCGTATTTATATGGATATACTTGACATTTGTATATAATATTTTGATAATTGTTTAATTTTTGTGGGTACGGGTGACCTGATGGGTGATCCATACCCACATGGGTATAGGTATGGGGGGTAAATCCATACCCGTTAGTGTATATGGGTGACTCGATAGGGTTATTTTTGTGTCGTGGGTATAAGTATGGGGTAGTAATACCCGGTGAGTATTTACCCATTGCCATCTCTATCCGTTGGCCAACGTCTACCGCTACGAGCGTAATTTGTTTTTTTTTCCATTGCAGCGTTGTGAGACACGTTGGACATAGAAACTTTAGCAGTATCACTTCCGTTCCTGTGATTCCGGGCCAAAAAAAAGTTGCGTATTCCAGACCTCGTGATCAGTCTAGATCTAGTGATGCTCATTTTTGTACTGGAGATTGATCTCCGAAAAGAAATATACTATGATGTACACCTACCAGAAAACAATGGTAAGGCCAATCTAAAGCGCGCAGCATGGCTACTCTTGTGTACATTCGCTACCCGATACAGTCTGTGCTCAATTGCTCATCTTGTCGTTGCTCGCACAGCTTGGGACAAACCCAGTCAGGGCATGTTCGGTTGCAAGGGGATAGGAGGGGATTGAATGGGATTAAATTCCCTTCTGTTCAATTTTGACTATGAAGGGATTTAATCACCTCTAATCCCCTTCAATCTCTTCCCAACCGAACAAGCCCTCATTGGAATGGACAGAGAGGAGGAAGCTGCCATTATCGCGCTGGAGAAATGGCGGCCTGGCGGACAGTATGAGGATGTAGGGGGCTGAGCGTACATGCGTATGGTGCACTGCATTTTCTTATTGGGGAGAAATTATTTTTGAGAAAAAAGGGGAGAATTTTGTATTTGATCATAACAAGTTCTTTCAAACTGGCTTAATTTGCAAAACTCAAGTATTTTTTTGTCTTAGTAGTAAGAAAAGGTTGAAAAATGGCTTTGATTGCAAAATCAATCTTCTTCCTCAAGAATGGCGCAACCCGCTACTCAAGACGAGGAACATGTACATCAAGACGATGGCATTGATCAATTGAGGCACATGAAAAAGAAGATAAAGAGGAAGCATGTCCACAAGTGCCGCACTCTCGAGTCCGCACCACCATCCAAAGGGACCATTCGATGGACATGATCCTAGGGGACATCAACAATGGAGTAACCACTAGATCTAGAGTTGCAAATTTTTATGAGCATTACTCTTTTGTGTCCCATATTTTTTGACAGTTAACGGGGGAGAGAATCCCCCACCTGATTTTCATTGATTATGGTACAACTGAGCCACACCTCAACGATCTAGTTTTTAAGGGAAACGAGGCAAAACCTTTGTGTAATGTTGTGGCATACCACATATTACAAACAACCACAAGCACAGCGTAGCAAATACTTCCACCAACAAGGAGGAAAACATAGAAAGCAAACACAACACAAATGGACTTGACGGGGGTAGAACAACAACAACCGAATTTCTGAGGACCTGATCATCAAACAACGTAATCGTCGGCTAACCCAAACCAATGTAACCCACAACATCCATCGTAGCAACGCCGCACAGTTGACTCCCTCTATTGTGCACAACAAGGGGAAGAATCCTTGGAGGGATGAGAGACTGCCCAACTAAGTGGGGACTAAGAGTGAGGAAGCACACCAATCGAAGCATGCCGAAAAACAACCATCTCTCTTGATGTTGACGACGAGCACCCACAGACATCACATCCAAAACTACCTTTATAACTACCCAGTTATGGAGTAACACGTTTGATAGTCCCTAAGTAAGTCAATACACATCTTGAGAGCATGCGACAATCTCAAGTCTAAGGACACAATATACATGTTGCAAAAATAGAACTATATTACAATATCTCACGTTGGATCGGTCCAGCCTTATGTCATACATGCGCCCACATTATTAGTTTAACATCTCCATGTCCATGACTTGTGAAATATAGTCATCAACTAATACATGTTCTAGTCATCGACTCTGATTAGGGACATTATTTAGAATAACCATACAAGTAAAGAATCTCACAAACAATTGAGAGCACCTAGAGGGGGGGGTGAATAAGTGATCCTGTAAAATTCAACTCTAAACAGCCACAAAACTTGGTTATAGAAATGTTATTGTGACTAAGTAGTTAAGAAGCGAGTTCTTATGGGCAAAACAATCACAAAGAGATCAACACAAGAGACACGCGATTTTATCCCGTGGTTCGGCCAAGTAACACCTGCCTACTTCCACGTTGTGGCGTCCCAATGGACGAGGGTTGCACTCAACCCCTTTCAAGTGATCCAATGATCAACTTGAATACCACGACTTTTCTTCCTTATCTCTTTTTCCCGTTTGTGAGGAATCTCCACACGTTGGAGTCTCTCGCCCTTACAACAAAGATCATAATAAAAGCACAAGAGTAAGGTTGGGAAACAACACACACAAATCCGCAGCAACACACACGCACACAAGCCAAGACTTGTGCTCAAAATGAAGCACAACGAGTTCACAACTAGAACGGAGCTCAAATCACTAACACAATCGATCAAGTGCGCGGAGACGGAGTGTGGGAGACTTAGAATGCTTAGTGAATGCTTGGAAGACTCCTCCATGCGCCTAGGGGTCCCTTTTATAGCCTCAAGGCAGCTAGGAGCCGTTGGAGACCAACAAGGAAGGCCAAAGTTGCCTTCTGTCGGGTGGCGCACCGGACAGTCACTGTAGTATGTCCGGTGCGGATCTCCTTCCTATTCTGGCGCAGTCGACCATTGCAGATTCGTGGCAGTTGGCACACCGGACACTGTCCGGTGCACACCGGATAGTCTGGTGCCCCCTGCCAAACGTTGGCGCTGCCACGCGTTGCGCGAAGATTACGCGGTCGACCGTGTGCACCACCGGACAGTCCGGTGAATTTTAGCCGTACGCCGCTGATCCTCTTCCCGAGAGCAACGAGTTCGCCGCGGACGACTCATCGGACAGTCCGGTGCACCACCGGACAGTCCGGTGAATTATAGCCGTACGCCGCCGTCGAGTCCCGAGAGTGGCCTGTTCACCAGAGGCTGGCCTGGCGCACCGGACACTGTCCGGTGCACCACCGGACAGTCCGGTGTGCCAAGCCGAGCTGGACTTTGGCTGTACCAAGCCAAGTCTTTTGCATCTCTTTTCTTCTTTTCTCTGTTTCTAACACTTAGACAAATATATTAGCACACAAACACCAATGTACTAAGTCTAGAAACATACCTTCTCTTTGATTTTCACTTTTCTCTTCATTTAGCACATGAGAGCTTATTTAAATGTGTTGGCCACTTAATCACCAAAACATAATAAAAATTGCCCAAGGGGACATTTCCCTTTCAATCTCCCCCTTTTTGGTGATTTATGCCAACACATCAAAAAGCAATGCAAAGCATGCAACATTGATTCAAATTGAAGACCAAATTGTTTTTAACTCTAATTTGGCATATTTAGATCATTCTTTGCCACTACTTGGTTTGTTTTTGTAAATCAATTCATTTTCCTATCTCTAATTCAAACTCACTTGTTTGGGCATAAAGAGAGATAATCCAATGGAAAAATTGATCAAGTGCCAAAAACTCCCCCTTTTCCATAATCATAAATTCTCCCCCACAAGAGACCAGATTTTGCAATAAGAGTATTTTGGACAAATTAAAAATTCTAACTCTACTATTTTCAAAATTCTCAAGTGGTAGCTGATCCATTTGCTTTAGCCTTAATTTCTCTCCATTTGGCATTAAGCACCAAAACAGGATCATTTTTGGCCCTATAACCCCATTGCCTCACCAAAAATTGTCAATTAAGAGCAAAAGGCAATAAGAGCATAAGAATGAACTTGGAGGTGAGTACACTAATACCAGAGTGCAGTGGAAGTCTTTTTGCATGGTCCAAGTTCACCTTTCCCTTTCAATTCACCTTTGAGACTACATCAAGTAACTCAAACACAAGGATTAGTCTCAAAGGGTCAAGTTGTAGCACTTCTCCCCCTAAATATGTGCATAATTCACACATGGACTTGTGAGGTCCAGGGATCCCTTGCACAACTTGAGCACCATAAATAAGCAATAAATTGCATAAATGTATAAGTAACATGATCAAAGGCATAAAACACATGTATGCTATAGATCAATCTAAGTTACGTGAATTTAAGACATTTAGCTCACTACGCAGCCTGCAAAAGGTTTTCTCATCTAATGGCTTGGTAAAGATATCGGCTAGCTGGTTCTCGGTGCTAATATGGAACACCTCGATATCCCCCTTTTGTTGGTGGTCTCTCAGAAAGTGATACCGGATGTCTATGTGCATAGTGCGGCTGTGTTCAACAGGATTATCCGCCATGCGGATTGCACTCTCATTGTCACATAGGAGTGGGACTTTGCTCAGATTGTAGCCAAAGTCCCGGAGGGTTTGCCTCATCCAAAGTAGTTGCGCGCAACACTGTCCTGCGACAACATACTCGACCTCAGCGGTGGATAGGGCAACAGAGGTTTGTTTCTTTGAACTCCAAGACACCAGGGACCTTCCTAGGAATTGGCATGTCCCTAATGTACTCTTCCTATCAACCTTGCATCCAGCATAATCAACCTTAGCATAAGTTAGACGACGTCGTGGTCCGTCCATCTTGTGCTTCCATAGCTCCTAATCTTGTTGTCGGTGTTTCGGACCTAGGGGACCCTCGACCGAACCGACTAGTGAATTTTGTGCCGCGTGTCCTTGCTCAGATGGATTGATGCAAGATAAAACACAAGAGGGGGGATGAGGCTTATATTATCTTGCACCGGGGTGCTTGCAGTAGGGGTTACAAGCTTCGTGAGAGAGGGAACGGGTCCCAGATCTCTTGAGAGGCCTAGTGTTGCGAAGAGGAGTTCGGTGTTTGAGTGAGTCCGTCTTCGTCGTCCTTGCAGCGTGTCGTGGGAAGGCCCTAGGTATCTCCTTTTATAGATACAAGGAGGTGATCCAGCTGTACATATGGGGGAGTAGCTGTGTGCTATCGTGGCCGGCGGAGAAGTGCTTGAGCCCTGTAGAATCGTGGCCGGCGGTACAGCCCTTGGTCCTGCTGACGTTCCTTTGATTTCGTAGAGAGCTTGAGGATAGTCGACGTCATGAGCGCATGCCGAGGATCATCATTACCTGTTACTGGAGTAATTTGATGTGACACCGGTCTTGTTCCTTTGTAGCCTGAGGTTGCTAGCTAGGGGTAGGGTAATGATGGTTTCCCTGCTCATGTAGTTGGTCCGAGGCCGTCTCGAGTGAGGCGGTGACCTCTCCCGAGGCCGAGGCTGGGGTCAGGCGAGGCGGTGTCTCCTCTCAAGACCGAGACCGAGGCCAAGGCCTATGTCGGGCGAGGCGAAGTCCTCCTCCCAAGACCGGAGCTGAGGCCAAAGCCTGGGTCAGGCGAGGCGGAGATCTCCTCCCAAGGCCAGAGCTGAGGCCGAGGCCTGGGTCGAGCGAGGCGGAGCCCTCCTCCCGAGGCCGGAGCGGAGGCCGAGGCCTGGGTCGGACGTGGTGACGACCCCTCCTGAGGCCAAGGCTGGGGTCAGGCGAGGCGGAGCTCCCTATGGCGCCCGAGGCTAAACTTGGGAGAGGCGGTGACTTACTATTGTTAGTCTTACCTTGGTGGTTGGCACAGTGGTGGGAACGAGGTGAATAGTGTTGTCATCCCGTTAGAACGGTCAGTAAATGGGCGAAGTGACTGCGGTCACTTCGACCTTGCCGACTGAGGCGCGCGTGTCAGGATAAGGTGTCAGACGATCCTCGCATTAAATGTGCACGTGATACGGTCGGCGGCAAGGTGGTTTGGTCGAGGCCGCTATACGACAAAGTTTACCCGAGCTTTACCTTGGGCGAGTCGGGGGTGCGCCCACCGCCTGGGGGGACCCTCGGGCGAGCCATGAATTTGTACGGGGCTATTGCTGCTGCCTGAGGCTGGGCTCGGGCGAGACAGGATCACGTCCCTTGGCAGACAAGGTTTTTAACTCTGATCCGCGCTTGCCGGTCTTTTTAAAGGTGTTCTTCCAGACATGTTTTAGGACTATCGGGGGTACCCCTGATTATGGTACCCGACACTTGTTAACTAGGGTCTTGAGCCTGTTGTATGTTTGAGTTGGCTCCTCTGCCCTGATCATGGCGAACCTTCCCAGCTCGCCTTCCACCAACTCCATCTTGGTGATCATGGTGGTGTCGTTTTCCTCGTGTGATATCTTGAGGGTGTCCCATATTTGCTTGGCGTTGTCCAAGCCGCTCACCTTGTTGTATTCATCCCTGCACAAAGATACTAGCAAAACAGTGGTAGCTTGTGCATTCTTATGAATTTGCTCATTGATAAACACAGGGTTATCGGTACTGTCAAAATGCATTCCATTTTCAACTATCTCCCAAATACTAGGATGGAGAGAAAATAAGTGACTACGCATTTTGTGACTCCAAAAAGCGTAGTCCTCTCCATCAAAGTGTGGAGGTTTACCAAGAGGAATTGAAAGCAAATGAGCATTGGAATTGAATGGAATACGAGAATAATCAAATGAATAATTTGAATTAACTGGTTTCTTTTTAGACAAGTCATCGTCGTCGTCGTCTCTTGGTGAAGAAGAAGATTCATCGCTGTCGTAGTAGACGATCTTCTTGATGCGCCTCTTCTTCTTCTTGTCCTTCTTCTTGTGACTTGAGCCAGAGTCAGTGGGCTTGTCATCTCTTGGCTCATTGAAGATGGACTTCTTCTCCTTATCCTTGACCACCATCCCCTTTCCCTTAGGATCCATCTCTTCGGGTGATTAGTCCCTTACGTGAAGAGAACGACTCTGATACCAATTGAGAGCACCTAGAGGGGGGGTGAATAGGTGATCTTGTAAAATTTAACTCTAAACAGCCACAAAACTTGGTTATAGAAATGTTAGTGTGACTAAGTAGTTAAGAAGCGAGTTCTTGTGGGCAAAACAATCACAAAGAGATCAACACAAGAGACACGCGATTTTATCCCGTGGTTCGGCCAAGTAACACTTGTCTACTTCCAAGTTGTGGCGTCCCAATGGACGAGAGTTGCACTCAACCCCTTTCAAGTGATCCAATGATCAACTTGAATACCACGACTTTTCTTCCTTATCTATTTTTCCTGTTTGCAAGGAATCTCCACATGTTTGAGTCTCTCGCCCTTACAACAAAGATCACAATGAAAGCACAAGAGTAAGGTTGGGAAACAACACACACGCACACAAGCTAAGACTTGAGCTCAAAATGAAGCACAACGAGTTCACAACTAGAACAGAGATCAAATCACTAACACAATCGATCAAGTGCGCGGAGACGGAGTGTGGGAGACTTAGAATGCTTAGTGAATGCTTGGGTGACTCCTCCATGCGCCTAGAGGTCCCTTTTATAGCCCCAAGGCAGCTAGGAGCCGTTGGAGACCAACAAGGAAGGCCAAGGTTGCCTTCTGTCGGGTGGCGCACCGGACAGTCCGGTGCATTACCGGACAGTCGGTGTAGCAAGTCCGGTGCAGATCTCCTTCCTATTCTGGCGCAGTCGACCATTTGTAAACCCCAAAATTGGAAGAAAAAAAAATAATTAATAAAATAAAGAAATAAAAGTATATATGATAGCATCTCTAGAATTTTTGGAAATCTTTGGAATTCATTAGGACCTTCCATGTTCATAATTAATTAAGGTAGTAAAGTTAGTCAATTAGCCCATAAATAAATAAGGAAATATACACCCCATGCTGGATTTTATTGTGCACCGATTGGTGGGATTAATCCTGGAATTTGAACTTAGTGGAATTCAAATTTGAAAGTGGAAGAATTGAAATAGGATAAAAAAATAATATAGAAAAGAAGAATTCAGCTCTGCCCCTGGGCTAAATCCAGCCCATCTCGGGACTCGGCCCATTCCTGACCACAGTGGCGTGCGCGCTTGTGGCGCTTGGGCTGACCGCTGGGGCCACGCTCCAGCCTGTCAATAGCGCAGTGCGGTGTTTTCTTGAGACTACCGTGTGGGGCCACCTCGTCGGATGAATCTTCTTCGTTCTGTTAGGATTGTGCCGGCCGAACGACGCAGCGGGATCTCCCTAGCTCGGACTCCTTCCATCCCTCGCGCCGCCAACCCATCTTCATTCCCTTTCTTGCCTCACACTGCGCCTGCGCTCTCCCGTATGACCAAAGCACGAGCCCGCACGCCAGGCATCTCTTCTCCACTGAGATCGGAACTGCATCCCTGGTTTTGCGCCGTGCTGCTCGTCGTGGGAGGGTCTCCTCAGCTGGTGCCGCAATCCGCGGACCGTTGCCCTGTGCCGTGCACTTATATAACTCGGGGAGTCCCAGCGTCGCTGAGAACACCGCGGCAACCTCTCGCCGCCACTACTGCGCAGGGGTCGGTCAACTGGGTTGGGGAAGAACACAGGCACCACCATGGGGCCTTCGGAAAAACTCGCGGTGTCTGCGGATTGTGTCTTCGACTGAGATTGTGATTGGGGCGTGTGTTGATTTCCCACCGGAGCCTGGATATTTTTCATCGGATTGTTTCCTCTGCCGCCCACTGCTACTTCCGCGGCCATGGATCTCCATGCATCGGCTTCGGGTAGGAAGCCCTTCATTCTGTTCCTCATGAGCTCCTCTTTCGCATAACATGTTTTTGTCGAGGTTTGGGTTACGAGGGCGCAACATCGCCTTCTCCGGCGACGGCTCCGCCGTAGTGGCACTTCTCCGCCAAGGACAGAACGCCGCCGCTGCGTCTCGGCTCTGGTTGGGGAGGGCGCGGCTCTGTCGTTGGATGTGCACTGAGCGGCTGGGATTGGAGCGGGTGAGAGAGAGAAGTGCGCAGCCGTAGATCGTGGAGTTTATGGCTGCGATTGGATCATGTGTACCGTTTCATCAGGTGGAACCGTGACCGTTGATCCATCATCGGTCGGATCCAAGTCGTTCTCCAGTACTTAAAATTTGGGCCGTTCGATTGGGTTTCAATGGTGGCGATTAGATCGTGCTCTTACCGGTTCGCGCTGTGACTTTCCCTAATCTGGACCGTCCAAAACTGATCGATCGGCCAGAAGCGCACGATACCCCTTCGCGTGGCAAACTTCATAAAGAGCCCCTGCAGTTTTTCTTATTTAACCCGCCGTCCATTGCTACAGCCCTTTGAGTCTCGGGGATCTTTTCAGTTTTACCCCTACGTTTCCTAGGATTTGTGGCCCAGTCCCGAGATCAGATAAAATAGGGAAACTAATTTAAAAATAGATTTTTAGTACAAATTTAATTGCAGAAACTTGTTTTAATTGTAGAAAATTCATACTTGATCCAAATTGGACCATTTCAGTTCCTATAATTTTGTAATAGTATTCTCTATTAAATAGTACCACTGTTTTTACATGAAATACATATTTAAATTTATTTCCCACTTAATCCTATATTAAATGCATAAAACTTTGGAAAATCCATAACTTAAAATCTATAACTCCAAAATTAATGATTCCTGTTCCTAGAATCTTATTTTAATGTGTAGGTTATTATTATGTATTTTGTTTACATGTTTGGTGTGATGTTAATTTTGCCTATACACTGCTTGTTTGTATTGCTACGGCTAGCGTGAGGTCACGAATCATCTGAAGAGCAAGTTGGTACCTGGAATCTCAAGTCCCAGGCAAGTTGTGCCCTTGATCACTTCTTTTCACCTACTCATGTTCTAATTAATCATAATGATCTGCATAGGTTAATTTTGATGGGACCCAATAGGTTACCCTAGTTTGTCTATCTTTATACCTTGTTTACCACTGAACTTTCTGGGTAGTACTTGCTAGTGCTATATGTGGTTTTGGGTATGAAGACTACACTATTCATGATTATACTTTTGTTATCAGTTGTTATTTATGGTTCATGTTAAGATCATTATGTTAATTGGAACATGGAGAACCACCCGGGAAAACAGTGCTACCACAAGGGTGGAATGGGACGCCCTTGGCTGATTAATTAGGAAAGCTAGTGGAAGACTATCTTACTCGAAAGGGGCAAGGGCAGTAGGGGAGTGGTCAGTGTAGGGAGGCCCTCGGGAGGATTTTGCTGCGATGGCGGTCCTGCAAGGGATTCCTGCATTGGAACTTCCTATAAACTGTAGCGGGTTTTCTGAAGCTAGTGGAACTTTGTAAAGGCCTCGTAGTGTTACCCTGCCTCGCCTCCTCGGTAGAGGTGTATGGGATTGGCCGTCTCTTGGCAGATGGGTAACATGACTTGTGGGTAAAGATGCGCAACCTCTGCAGAGTGTAAAACTGGTATACTAGCCGTGCTCACGGTCATGAGCGGCTCGGACACTCACATGATTAATTTATGGAACTAAATTCAATTTGTCATATGCATTGCATCGCAGGTGAGGTTGTTACTTTTGCTCTACTATTTAATTGGGTTGGTATTCACTTATACTTAGTAACTGCTAATAAAATTTTGACCAACTTTAAAAGCAATGCTCAGCTCTAACCCTCTTCTTTGGTAAGCCTTACACTTCACGTGAGCTCCCACCTTTGGCGAGTTCATGCACATTATTTCCCCACAACTTGTTGAGCGATGAACGTATGTGAGCTCACTCTTGCTGTCTCACACACCCCACAGGTCAAGATCAGGTACCGCAGGATGAGGCGCTTGGAGGATGCTGTGATGTGTTCGTGAGAGGTCTAGGTCGTCGTCTCCCAGTGAACTTTGGGTTGCTGGACCGTTGTCTCCTTATAATGTAATTATTTATTTTGTATAGAACTCCTGTTATATATAAAGATGTGACATTCGATCCTGTGCCATGATTCATCATATGTGTGAGACTTGGTCCCAGCACACCTGGTGATTATGTTAGCGCCCGGGTTTTGGACCCCTAAAATCCGGGTGTTACACCATTGCAGATTCATGGCAGTTGGCGCACCGGACACTGTCTGGTGCACACTGGACAGTCCGGTGCCCCTTGCCGACCGTTGGCGTTGCCACGCGTCGCGCGAAGAATGCGCGGCCGATCGTTGGTGCAGTCGACTGTTGGCTCACCGGACAGTCCGGTGCACCACCAGACAGTCCGGTGAATTTTAGCCGTACGCCGTTGATCCTCTTCCTGAGAGCGACGAGTTCGCCGCGGACAACTCACCGGACAGTCCGGTACACCACTGGACAGTCCGGTGAATTATAGCCATATGCCACCATCGAGTCCTGAGAGTGGCCTGTTCACCAGAGGCTGGCCTGGCGCACCGGACACTGTCCGGTGCACCACCGGACAGTCCGGTGTGCCAAGCCGAGCTGGACTTTGGTTGTACCAAGCCAAGTCTTTTGCATCTCTTTTCTTTTCTTCTTTTCTCTGTTTCTAACACTTAGACAAATTTATTAGCACACAAACACCAATGTACTAAGTCTAGAAACATACCTTCTCTTTGATTTTCACTTCTCTCTTCATTTAGCACATGAGAGCTTATTTAAATGTGTTGGCCACTTAATCACCAAAACATAATAGAAATTGCCCAAGGGGACATTTCCCTTTCAACAATTCACATAACTGCTAATCAATACAAGGTGCCTTTCATAGATATTCAATTAAGCAATATATATATATATATATATATATATATCTTGGATACAAAGAAATATGCTCATCTTTATGATTATCTCTAGGGCATATTTCTAACAGTTAGGTCTCGGCGAGTGGTCCCACTAGGGGGCTTGACCCACTGGGAGCATCTCATTGAGTCCTTCCTTATTCGATCCTGTATCGGCCCTTTGGTCGGTCTGGCCAACCAAAGAGGGGCCCCGTGGTCACCCCGTCAGCCGGGTTGCCGCAGGAGAATGTGAGGAACGACCTTGGACATGGGCACGAGCAAATGACCTATGCCCGGTCACCTAGATTGCGGCTCGCTGGGAGCTTGCTTGGTCCACCCCTCGCTCTACGTGAGAAGTTGGGGTGAGTTTTGGTTTTTACCTGGTCGATATTATGTAGTTTTTATGGTAGCGCAGTAAAAGAGGTGGCCATCATGACACCGCTCGGTGCGGGTGGCTTGATGGGACGTGGAACGACTCATTCAACGAATCATGTGCATGTGGCATGATGCGGTGGTTAGTCACCTTGCTTGTTACTGATGTACCCCCTACGGTGATGCACTTCTGAACCCGTGATCACACTAGAAGTCAATTCTGGACACAACTCGAGATCAACACTTAGTACTATACCCTCGGGGCTCCTACTTTGTTGTGCTCAATCTTTTGAGTCATGTAATTGGAGCATGCGGAGCAGAGTTTTAGGAACTAGCCCTTAAGTTTGGTTGAGGTTCGAACCTTTAGGGACCCAGCCCGAGGTACTAGGACAATTGTTCTAGGGTGGTGGAAGGTGTAGGTTTATGGTGCGGAACTAAGCTAAGCGGCTACTCAGCTCCATACCACCCCCGAGAATGTGGTCCTTTCCTCTGGCTAGAGGCCCCTAGCAGCTTGATCCTCGTTCAGCACCAAAGGGGGCCCAAACTAAGCGACAAGCTAGTTACATGATCACAACAGAAGTTAGAAACCATGTGGGGGTTAGAAGAAAGAATATATGTAAATTAAAATAGGAAAAGGGGTTGAACTAAGAGCAAATTCTTCCTTTATAACTAGATACGTATGAGTTAGGTGATGGACGCTAGTGACCGGGTTTATGAGGGCAGACAACATGGGGTATAAAAGAAATGTGCGATGGATTCTAGATACTGGGTTTATGAGGGCGAACCTCATTGCCTAGATCACGTGTGAATGTTATCCTATTACAAAGGAAGAGTTCACTCATGATACCTTTTGGATGAATGGTGCAGGCACATCGCCAACTGCCCGAGCGACGATGGGCATCAGACTTCTTCGGTTAAGTAGTGACTAGGGCCATCCCCGTAGGTGTCGAGGGTGGAGCTTGGTTGTTCGCCGGTGGCGATGGCGAGGAAGTTGAGAGAGTCGAATGTGATGCGGTTTCCTAGAGTGAAGCTCTCACCGCCGGTGAACGCTAAAGTTCGGGCCATCAAAGTGAAAGGTGTCACTTTGGCACTCTTGTGGTCCCCTACCTGGCGTGCCAACTGTCGTGGTTTCCATAACCAGGGGACAATAAGATTTTTGTTCGGTGGGGATGCAAGCACGGACTCACTCTAAATGGTGAGCCACAGGGGGCTCGATGGTGGATCTGAGATGGGGGTTATACTGGTTCAAGTCAGAGCCCTAGTCCAGTGTAGTACTAATAGTAGTATTACTTAGAGCTAGGGATGAAAACGGTTTCGGAATTTTTCGGTATTCCGGAAACCGATTTTGAAATTTTTCGATCGGATTCACCGGTAACGGTATTTTTCGAAAACGAAATCAGTTTTCGGAATTTTCTATTGGAATCGGTATAAGAATCGGTGCGGTGTTTTACCGGCCGTTTCCTTCGGTTACCGGTTTTTATCGGAAATTACCGGATTTGTGTGTCGAAATTTTCCAGAATTGGGTCTCAGAATTTTTCGGAATTGAGTCTCAGAATTTTTCGGAATTTTCCAGCATGTGATTTTTCGCATCGCCTGTACGTCTCTAGATAATGATTACTTATTTTTGTATTTTTTGGATGCATTAAGATTTTTTTGGGATAGATGGTGTTGGAAGGCAGTTGAGATTAACGATTTGGTCTCTCGAACGAATTCACTCTTTTCTATGCACATGATATGTATTAGTAATATATAATGATAGAGAGCCGATAATCTGCCTTTTCCACACACTAGATTTTAGGGTTTTCCTGTGAGGCTGTGAAAAACTGTTTATATGAGGAAAAAATATTTCATGAGTAAGCATGCCATGTCAGCTAGATCGAGTGGATATTGTGAATTGTGAACTTTGAGTCTGTGAACTTGTGATCTTTATGAACTTGTTATATTGTGAACTTGTGATCTTTGCGAACTTTTTATACTATAAATTTGTGATACTTGTGAACTTGTTATATTATGAATTTGTTATATCATGAGTTGTGAACTTGTGGTCTTTGTGATCTTTTGTCAAATTTATTGTATTGTGAAGTTTGATATGTTTACCGATCGTATTTTAGATTTCGACCGTTACCGGTGTATTTTCCGCACCAAACTTTCGTTTCCGATGTTTCCGAAATACCGATATCGTTTCCATTTCCGGAGTTAACGTTTTCGATTTTGTTTCTGATAAAAAATATGAAAACAATAATGGTTTTAGTGTTCACCGACCGTTTTCATCCCTACTTAGAGCGTATTACAACTGGTGCTAGTGTGAAGTTGTAGAGGACCTTACAGTGGGGCTTGTATTCTACTGGATATATATATATATACATATATATAAATATTTGCTCCCTGGGTTGTAGTGGTGGGTCCTTCGTAGGGTCATGTTTAGCCATACTTCTGGTATGGCGCCGTCTGTTACTCTGGCTCCTATAGTGAGTCCATCAATGACGTCTTTGTAGTGGTGCACGATGGGTCCCGCGGATTAGTCTCATGGTGTAGTTGTACGTGGTGTGGTTTCTCTTGTCGCCATGAGCCCTTCGTCACCTATTAGCGTGTGTAGGCGTACACTCGGTATGGCACGCTGTCCCATCCTTCTGATGTATGGGTCACTGTAGAGACCCTGGTGCCCATTCAGCGTGTTATGCGCATGTCCGGGCGTGGCTCGATGGTGACACGTCCTGTCATAGCTGACATGGATCAGTAGCGCTGGACTCAGCTCTTTGCCTCATCGCGTTGCTCGACAGTGAGTTGGTGGGAGAGTTGGTCGACAGAGTTGGTTGCCTTCCGGAGCATCGCCCGAGACGCCCTCGAGTGAGTCAGAGAGTTGGTCGGTCGATCTGGCTCATAGAGTTGGTCGGTGGAGTCGAGCACTGTCTAGAGCATCGCCCGAGATGCCCTCGGGTGAGTCGGTAATGCACTACTCGTCCGGGGTTGGCCTCGGGCGAGCCATGATTGTGTCTCTCGTCTGACGATGGTCTCGAGCGAGCCATGATGTTGCCTTCCGCCCGAGGTTGGTCTCAGGCGAGCCGTGACTATAGGTGTACATTTGGCTGGGCCTGATGGGCCCGCCCGAAGCACAAAAAAGCACGGCCCAAGCACGGCATGGCCCTAAAATATTTTCGTGTCGGGCTAGCACGGCCCGATATATCGGGTCAGGTTTGGGCCAAGGTCGCGGCCCATGGGTAGGCACGAGCACGACCTGTTTAAGGCAGGTACGAAATGGCCCATATAGAGGCACAAAAAGGCCCATATATTTATTAAAACCACACTTCATTACACACTTTCATGTACTTGATAGAGAATACAAAGCTAGAGATAATGCTAGTTAGATATTTTTTGTAGCTTTGAATTAGAGTATGTGATGTAATTTTACTTTTGTTATGAACATTAGATAATAAACTGAACTTATGAACTTTATATAGAGCTAATGAAAGTGCATTCATCCCTTTTGTGAGTTTTGGTGATTTGGATAACAACACATTTAAAGGTCTAACAAGTTTGCTAAGTGTTGAACATGAAATTTAGTATGATGAACATACTTGAATAGTGTATAATGATCAGTGAACAAAGGTTCAACACAAGGTTAAATAACCAGTGAGACAATGCAAATGGATATAATATTGTCTCTATATTGGTTTGAACATATGGACAAGACCTGAGAAATCACTATGCATAAATATGATCAGAATAAGAGGTTGAAGTGATTAAGAGGATTGGTCAAGCCAAAGTGAATAAGATATGATGAATCATGAATTGGCTTGACCATATTAATATTAGTCCATATATGCTTTTATGAGAATCAAACTAGAGCTTGATTGATCTTAGCATTTATATATAGATGACATTCATGCAAGGTTCATAATATCAAAGAAATGATTCTCTCAATGGATGCTCAATATGATGTGACTCAAGAATGGCTTGATAGGATGAAGATAGCAAGGAAAGGGCTTCGAGGAACTAAGAGAGAAGGTGAAGGCCAAGCGACGGCTTATGGACCGAGGTACCATGGCTAAGGTGAAGAAGAGAGTACTTGCACTAAGTCGATGAACTAATCAGCTATGAAGAGTTATAATATGTTGATGCATCAATAAGGTGACTTGAAGCCATGAGTTGAACTCATATATGGTGAAATGGTACAAGTCACAGGGTTTGATTTGTGTTTGCTTCAAAAGATGAGACAAAGATGTTTGTGATCCTTATGAAGCAATGCCATGGAGAAATCACACATGAGACACCAATGACTCAAGGAGTTTACTAAATCATATTTTATTTAACTTGAGTATAGGAATTGTCGTACTATCAGGGGGATCCATAAAGAAGGTTGGTGTTGGTACTAAAGCTCAAAATCCTTGATCTAAAACTTCTATTTTACCTTTGTTAGTCCTTAGTGAAAGTATGTAGTACAACCTTTTTAAGTCTATCTTAGCCAAAATCACTCTCTGGAAAATACTGGTTCAGCTGGTTTTCAGCCTGGTTCAGCTGGTATTCAAATACTAGTTCAGCTGGTTTTCAGGCTGGTTCAGCTGGTATTCAAAAACCAGCTCAGCCGGTCACTCAACCGATTTTCAGTCTGGTGGAAACCGGGTCAGCCGGTTTTTGTACTGTTCACTTTTTCTGCCAGTCTGCTATGTCAGTCAAAAAGTTGTGCGCAGCTTTTTAAAAACCAGCTCAGCCGATTTTGGGACCGGCTCAACCGGTTTTTGTGTAGAAAAGTAAAAAATGGCTAGTTTTGAAGCCCCACCTTTATATACTCACTCCTACCTCTCTCCCCCACATATAAGCACGCACCAAACTCCATTTCTAACATGAGAAACACCTCCCACTCTCTCTCACACACCTCTTGCCTCTCCCATTTCAAATCTTTGGAGAGAAATCTTTGAGTGAGATTGAAGAGCTGCAATTTTGGTGCTTCATCTCTAAATCCTTCTTGCTCTTCTTGATTCGATCTTTGGTACTACATCAAGTTCTTTGTGGATTCATTACTCTTGGAGCTTCTAGCTCCTAGACGACTAGGTGTCTCTTGTGAGTCTCTAAATCTTGTGGAAGACCACAAGAAAGTTTGTATTGCTCGCTCGTTTGAGCAAAGATTAGTGTGTGGGCTTGACCTTTGTGGTCGGCAAAGGGAGGATTAGGGTTGAAAGAGACCCGACTCTTTGTGGGCGCCTCAACGAAGAAGTAGGGCACCTTTTGTGGTGTGACCGAATCTCGGGATAAATCATGTGTCTCTTGTGTTCTTGTTCATTGTGTTTGTTTGTGTTCTTCGTTCTCTCACCCTTCAGTGGAAGATTTGTTCATATCTTTTTGGTGTGTGGATTTTGAGAAGTGCCCTTCTCAGATCTACTACTTTGAACCCTGTGGATCAACTAGAATATCTCATTTCCAAAGTTATCTGGGTGGATTTTGAGATCAATTCAGTTTTATATCTCATTCTTTAGTTGAGCTCGTGCAAACCGGCTGAACCGGTTTTACCCAGTTCGTTTCTAGTTTTTGTTGAAAAAGTTTTCGTTTGCCTATTCACCCCCCTCTAGGCAACTTTCAGCTAATTATACTCTTTTTCCTTCTAACAAAATGATCTGTAAACGAGGTAGTCATTGCATAACTCTAGTAACTTAATATAAATACTAAGTTTGCTTTTGGTCAAATTTATTTGTCTTATCTTTTATTTGTTTTATTAAATTTGTTTTGAATTTAGGGCTCTGATGTGAATTCTGGACCCTGATGTGAACTTTGGGCAAAAAATTGAATTTCAGGCCCTGATGTGAATTTTGGGCCAGAAATTGAATTTCATGCTTTTATAATTTCGGGACACCCAAAATGAGCCCGACACATTTAAGAAATTACATGCCAGGTTGTGGGTTGGCCCAGTACGACCCAAAATTCAAACGGGTCGGGCCGACCCGAAATTCAAACAAGACGTGCCTTTTCGGGCTTGGATCGGGCCGGGCCGGACGACCTAAATGTACACCTATAGCCGTGACTGTGTTTGCCTGCCTCAGGGTTGGCCTCCTTCTCACCCAGTGGGGACTTGGTCGAGTTTTGTGGGCCTTGCTTTGGGTACCTCGTTTCTGGGTACCGACACAAATCCTCCTGAAAGACCAAGTAAAAGGTGAGTTCTCTACACTTAGTCAATTGGATTATGTGCTAATTATGTTTGTCTAAATCATAGGGAAGCTCCCAAGAACAATCAAAAAGATTTGAAGAAGTTAGGCTCAAAAGTGTCTTACATGGGCTGTTCTAGGCCTCACCATACTGGTCCAGCTCGCACCGAATCGAGTCGGCACGGGCCTGGGACTTAGGCGCTAGGTGGTCTGGCGCACCAGACCGGGTCCATGTACACCAGACCGTCTGTACGACCGAACATCAAAGTCTCAGGTTTTTATTTTTAAAATCAACAGACCAGGACTGTAGATGGTCTGGTGGTGGACCGAATCGCCCAATAATGGCTCTCTCCAGACACCAACGACTACTTCATCCAAGCATCGTTTCTGACCTATTTTTTGTGATTTTGTGTGGTTGCGCTCTTGTGGTCGTATGTCTTGCGTTGTGTTTGATCTTATGTGTGTATTCTCTCCTCTCTCTTGTGCTGTTATTGAGTTGTAAACTCCATCAAACTGTGTACGACTACATGAGACTCAAACTTGTGGAGATTCCATGCGAGGGGGCCATATTAATATAAGGAAGGTTGTGGCACTCAAGTTAATCATAGGATCATTTGAAAAAGGGTTGAGAGCAACCCTTGTCCATTGAGGACACCACAATGTGGAGTATACAAGCATTTCAGGCTTGGCCCAACCACGAGAAAAATCACCATGTCTCGTGTGCTTATTTCTTTGTGATTTTCTTCCTCTATCTAAGTTCTCCAAATCCACTTACAATATTGCTCTTAGTCTATTTCATATCTTGAAAGAACAATTAAGTGAAGAGGACTTTCTCTCTTCTTCTCTCTTCAACTTGGCTTAGTCTTGATCTAACCATTTATTTGGGCTAAGTTTATGTTTGAAGTTGTGTTTTGCAAGCATCTCCTAATCACCCTCTCTAGGAGACTCTGAGTCTTCCTCTCCTCAACCATTCTAGCAATCTTTAATCTATTGGATCAACTTTGAAAGCCTTAATTTAACCCTTACATCTTCCAGAGCAAGGTATTCCCTCGCTCCTTAATTTATACACATTTATTTGGTATATGTTATGCATATTTTTCAACCCTAGTTCTCTAGGTAGACATGAGTGGAATCGGTTTTTATTTTTGGTGTATAAGCAAAGTTGCATGTGTTAATTTAACCCTTATAGATCATTTACATTTATAAACATGTGTTTATTTTCCAGTCGATTTATACGTATATACGTCGATGCATGTGTTTTATGATTAGGTTTCAATGTTAGTTATTATGTTTAGGTTTAACGTAGATTAATTTTGGTTGTTATCTTTAGGTTTTATTTTGTTATTTATAATATTTGGTTCTTTCAGTTATTTTGTTTAAGTTATATGTCTACATGAATTTGAATGTTTGAATTGTGGTATAAGGCAAAAAGACTTGTTTTCTTAGAACACTATGTTTTGATAGATGCAGGACATGTGGCAGTAGAAGCAACGAAAACAGGTTCATCCTGATGATTTTATACTTGAAGGCATTTTACAAAGATGCACATGTCCCTCCTAAGCTACAATTGCATAACTTCAAGTCTCTGACAATGCTAAGCCAGTCCACATGTTTCACTCGAGGCATCTATAGGCACAATTGACCATTGCTTCTAAGCCTATAATCATTTGTGTTCACACTATCTTCATGGTATAAGGTTACTAGATTGTCCATGTATTTTATAAAACAACTTAGTACTTTTAAACAAATTTAGATACAGGTGACTAAATGCAAACTAAATAATATCGAATTACTACCTAACTAAATAGAGTAAAGTGCATTGGCAGTCCCTAAACTTGTTCAGATGTGTAAATCTGGTCTCTAAACTTTCAAAATAGTCGATTAGGTTGATAATTATGGTTCCGGTGGCATTTTAGTCCCATCAACTATGGATAGGACCTGGTTAGCTGTCGTGACCGTGCTACATAGCCGCCTCCTCGTCCCCGCGTTCTACTCCGGCGATGTCATGCCACATGGATAACACAATGGCGAGGCCATGTCAGCTAACCAAGTGTGCCACTTTTTTTAGGGAGATTGTTGACTTACTCATTACAAACCATAGCACTAGTTTTTGTGCGTGCACTATTGCTCATTGATGCATAGCTTGATAAGGGCTATTTTGAGAACTCAAATTCCTTTCGGAGTTGAAAGGGGTGAGAGGGAATGAATTCATTTCTTGAGTTCCTAAATCAGCCCTAACACTGTTTTTTTAACAATGTTTCATTGATAATTATTTGCTGGAAAACGTATTTGTTTTAAATTATAGCAGAAATCGTCTGCTAGCCCATGGCAACTAGGGAGCGGTTGGCTTCTGAGCCCATTTGAACTCCATAAGCCGTCCCGCACGACGTTATGCTTGTCCTCTCTGATTCTCTGAACTAAGAAATGATCACCAAGGTCATTTCTTCTGGGAAAGCGGATCATTATTAAATCCATTAAGAAACACGCCACATCAGAAAAGGAAGTACTAGTATGATAAAGCATGGTAGTTAGCCTACCAAGTAGGCAAGTACCGATCGATGTCAAAGACACGGATTAGTTGGTTTGGTCCTGTCAGACTCGCAGTTCCGCTGATTAATTGTGGCCTGAACTTACATAAGCCTCACATCATCAGGATTTATAGACGTATATGAGTTACAACAGTCACTAATCTCTGACAAAAAAAAAAGAAAAGCAACATACAACAATCTATATCTTTGCATACATACAGAATGAAGGAAGGAGGGTGACTAACAACCAGCTAACCGAAAAAAAAATCAGCTGACATTTGCAACGCAGTCGGTGGCTTTGCTCTGCACGGTGGTGAAGGCCCCCACCTCGAGCGTGATGGAGCAGTTCATCTTGATGTCCAGGTCCCTCTTGTAGATGCCGAGCACGCTGATTCTCCCGGCGATCTCCGTGTAGCTGGTAAGGTTGTACTCCTGGCCGAAGATGAGGTCCGTGGCGTTGACGCTGGGTGAGACGCGGTCGGCGAGCACGTCCAGCGTCACGTTCATGCGCACGGTGCGGTCGGCGCCCACCTCGCCCCGGGGCGCGTACGCCACGCCCACCGTCTCCCCGCCGTAGTAGAAGTCCGTCTCGCTGCGGGCGAACGCGAAGGACGCCACGTTGGGGTTCTTGATGGAGATGTCGGCGCTGAGCGTCGCGTTCACGGACACCGGGTGCTCCGGCGTCGAGCCGGGGCCGCCGTCCACGCCCTCCAGCGTCACGCCGTTCATGGTCAGCACGGGGTCCTTCACCCTGAACACGGTCAGCGCCAGCACCAGCACGGTGATGCCCAGGAGGACCACGGAGGTGGCGCAGCAGCCGCAGCACCAGAGCAAGCACCGCCGCTTGCGGAGGTACTGCGTCGGCCGCCAGCGTCTGGTGGCGGTCGCGGCCTCCTCCTCGTCCCCCGTCGCCGCCGGGTGGACGGTCGGGGACGCGACGGCGATCGGCCTCGTCGTCTCCTCCTTCCCGGCCGCTGCTGCCGCCGCCGCGGCGTTGTACGGTACTGCGGTCGCCGTCGCCGTCGCCGTCGCCATGAGGTGGAGGCTGGAACTGGAATGGGAGCGCGGAGGAGGACGATGATGCGGGCGGGTCTTGGATGTGAGAATCTTGACGCAGGGTCGCGCGGTCTTATATGCGTCGGATTTTCGCACAAGGCACGAACTTTTGTTTTCTCGCTGTGGCGGGCCGCCGTGCATCGCGTACGTGTTCTTCGCGACGGAGCGGGACAAACACGTCGGCTTGACTTTGCCGTGGCTTCAGCTCTGGACCTGTGGGTGGACCAATAAATGGGCTCGCAGAGATTTTATTTTTCTTCTGCTGACACAAATTGACTCCAAGCTTTTTTATGGACACGTTTGAAACTCGAGTGACAGACTGTTTACTGTTTGGTGGACGAATGGATTTGGTCGCAGAAGGCATGAGGTTCTCGTCAACAGAAGTAGTGAACTGTACTCGCGATCCGTGAGAAAGCGTCTAATCAATTCAAGTGAGTGATCAATTCTGACCTTAAGGACATGACTTATTAAAACTGTGGTCAGCTGGCTACTACTGTATGTTTCACGAATCGTAAGCACATCTCTTTTTCATCCGTAAGAGCATTTCCAACAATGCCTCAAACTAGTGCCTCAAATTGAAATATAGGGCTCTACACAAGAAAAACCACTCCAACAGTGCCTCAATTCAACAAATTTTGTCAAAAAACTATAGGGCACCTTCTCAAGTGCCTCAAATATACTACACCGTAGTGGGCTGCCCTATAATCTAGATTTAGGGCTTTACTGTTGGAGTGAAGTGTTTTGTTGGTGCCCTAAATTCTATAAAATTTACTTATTTTTAAATTATAAGGCATTTTTATAGGTCACGTTGTTGAAGATGCTCTAAGAGGACATAGCATTTCCACTCTTTTTCTGCAAAGACCGCTGGTTGGTCGACAAGTCACTGCACATCTTAACGTAGTCGTGGGTCCATAAATAATTATTAGTAGATTAAAAATTAATAGTAGATAAAAGTAGATATAATAAATGATATTTTATGATTGTAATGGGATATAGAGAGAATATTTAGACAAAACTGCTGCGAAAGAAAAAAAAAGGAATAATAAAAAAATGATATCGATAGTGAAATTTAGAGAAAACGGCTGCACAGATAAAAGAGGCGCTGCGGCGGTCGGACGATCAAATCCCACCTGGTTCAAATCAATTTTCAGCACCACTATTTCTCCTTAACTGCTGTTTTTTTTTGGGTTTCCACACTTGGTCGCCGTCTTCTCCCCCTTTCGCTTTCGCTCTTCCTCTCCAGCCCACAAGACTCCGCGGCGCCGCAGACATGCGCCCGCTTATCCGAACCGCTCGCTGCTGGCTCCTCCGCGCGCGTGTTCGCGCCATGGCCACGCTTCCTATGGCGTCCCCTGCCGCCGCCATCCCCTCCTCCGCCACCCGCCCCCTCGCCTCCCCTTCTTCGCGTTCTCACCGCCCCCTCACCCGCTTCTTCTCCGTCGCGCCGGCGCCGGTCGGGGCGAAAGGGCTCCGAGCGGCGGCCTCCGCCGTTGAGGTGGGCGGCGTAAAGATCGCGCGCGAGGGTGAGTGAGGGGCTCTCGGGCCCGCCGAGCTGTGACGATGTAAAGGCGGGATCTTGGTAGGATGTCAGGGGTTTTGAGCAGGGTTTGCTTTGCTTTTACTTTTCCCGAGTTAGGATTTGAGAGTTCAAATGCGCTTTGCCTAGGCTACTACTGGTAGGGTTTACGAAGGCTCCATTCATTCATGATGCATTGGAGATATCATAATGACTAATATGTTGGTGTGCTATGAATCGTTAGTTCAAATTCCTGAATCACTGGCTGCGTAATTGCGTTCCTCAGTAGATTCTTGGCGTTGGAATAGCTCTGACAGTCACTGCATTGCATTTTAGTGCTGCAGTTTGAGACCAAAATGTTACTACAGTGGCATGTGTGTTTATACTCCAGTAGAGCTAATGAAAATTGACTCGAAATGTACCATGCACTTTGTGCAATTAATATGTTCTCATTTTTACTGTCATGAATTGGTTCATTTTGGATGTCCTTGGTAGATGTTGTGAAAGAAGATGACCCAACAAACAACGTGCCAGACACTATCTTTGCGAAGATTGGCCTGCAGCTGCACAGGAGGGATAACCATCCCCTTGGGATTCTGAAGAACACAATTTATGATTACTTTGACAAGAACTTCACTGGACAGTTTGACAAGTTTGATGACCTTTGCCCCCTTGTTTCTGTCAAGCAGGTATGAGGTACAAATTGCATGTAGTAATATTTAGTGGATATATGCTATTCTGCTTCTGCTAATGATCAACTGCAGCAGCAGTATACCCTTAACAAAGTACCAGTAGCTAGTCAGTACATAATGCTAGGGTGGATAAGGATGAAAAGAAAGACTGGTAAAATGTATATTTTGGTATAGCATTGCTCATTACTTCCCTCTCATCGCTTCTTCCCTGATATTAGTGAATTGTCACATGGATGTGCTGTGTGTTTGTTCTTCAGATTCGTACATCTTCAGGGACAATGGTATGTGGTAGTTTTTGGTCTCTGGCTGACCTATAAACGTTCTTCGCTGCAGAATTTTGATGATGTCTTGGTCCCTTCTGACCATGTAAGCCGGAGTTACAATGACACATATTATGTTGATGATCAAACAGTCTTAAGGTGTCATACCAGTGCTCATCAAGCTGAGCTGCTAAGGGATGGACGTACACACTTTCTTGTAACTGGAGATGTTTACCGTAGGGATTCCATTGATTCAACTCACTATCCTGTCTTCCATCAGGTACTTTTGTTTTGCCGTACTCACTTAAATTTTCTTAATGAGATTTGTTTTGGTAATCTTTAACACATGTAGATGGAAGGGTTCCGTGTGTTCTCTCCTGATGAATGGTCAGGTTCTGGCTTGGATGGGACAGCATATGCAGCTGCAGAACTCAAGAAAACACTGGAAGGATTGGCAAGACATCTATTTGGTAAATCATTTGTAGCTTGTTCCTTATCATTTGAGGGGATGACGAAATTGATCCTTGTTTCAGATAAACTATAGAAAAATGTCATCTGCAGGTGCTGTAGAGATGCGATGGGTTGACACATACTTCCCATTTACCAACCCATCCTTTGAGCTCGAAATATATTTTCAGGTATATTGGATGTATTCAACTTTTTTTTATAGTCACAAGCACAAGTAAAATATGTTGCACAAGTCACATTGGCATGAATGAGTCTAAGTAAGTTTCTTGTCTTCTATAAGGATGATTGGTTAGAGGTTTTGGGCTGTGGAGTTACCGAGCAGGAAATTTTGAAAAGAAATGGCAGGAGAGATCATGTGGCATGGGCCTTTGGATTGGGATTGGAGCGTCTTGCGATGGTCCTTTTCGACATTCCAGATATTCGACTATTCTGGTCGAATGATAAACGGTTCACGTCCCAGGTACTGCTACTACAATTTGGCTATCTAACTGCTTGGGTACTTCAATTGTGTTAGCTTATGTGTGACGTGTTTACCAGGCTACAACATCTGGTTATCTGCTCAATCATATTTACCTTTCTGCAAAACTCACTTTTTTTTATCTCAAATATTTTGAGGGTTATAATTTTTTAAAATTTAAGAATTAAAGAGCTTAAATTGTCAAGTTAAATAAAACATCCTTAACAATCATTTTCCTTGCTAGTAACAACTGTTATTGATTAATGTCTAGGTATAATTTGTTCCCTGATGTAGATAAAAATATTACAACTGATAAACTTTGGTTTTGGCAACACTTATTGACACTAGTAACTTTATTTAAATGTTTAGTTCATATTTTTAACCTTTTTTTAAAAATATTACAACTGATAAACTGTTACTCTATTAAATATGTACCACAGGATCTAATCTGTGTAACTGCACAAAAGTTATGTAATATGTTTATCTAACATAGTATTACCAAGAGATGCATGTTTGTCTTGGTTTGTATTTACTCTCAGCAACTTTAGTTTCTAAGACATTCAATCATGCTACCCAGTTCTCAGAAGGCAAGCTTGGTGTCAAGTTCAAGCCATTTTCAAAGGTATAATCTCTGTGTTTCTGTTTCTTGTTTAATCTACACTATTTTTTGAGAAAATAATCTTCATCTTGGTGTCAATTATGCTGACTGACAGTTTATTGTTTGTTTAGTTTCCTCCTTGTTACAAAGATATGAGTTTCTGGATCAATGGTGCATTTACAGAAAACAACTTATGTGAGGTTGTCAGAGGAATAGCCGGGGATCTTGTTGAGGAGGTATGGCAACAGTGCACTTGATGCATATTGGTTTAGCTTAGTCAGTTCAAGTTTATAAGATCTTTCAGCTTCCCTGTTTCCATTTAGCAAAAGCAATAAAGATTATATGTAGCATTGTTTAAAAGGTGACGCCTAGGCGTCCAGGCGACATTTTTTGCTAGGCGTCCGCGCCGCCTAGGTAAACTTGAGTATGGCGTCCGCCTAGGCGTGGTAGGCGTCCGCCTAGGCGCGGTAGGCGTCTGGGCGACGCCTTTCTCCCCCCTAGGCGACGCCTAACCTAGGGTTTGTTGGCGTTGGATTTTGGCGCCTGATGCGCTAGCTTTGGCGGGCGTTCCCCCTGTAAATTGGCGCGCGTTCCCCTTGCGCGTGGCTGCTCCTCCCCTTGCGCGCGCGGCTCTTCCTGTGCGCGCGGCTGCTCCTCCCTGCGCGCGCCCTGCACGCAGCTGCTCCTCCCTGCGCGCCGCTGCTGCTCGCCTGCTCGCGGCTGGCCGGCTGCTCCCCCTCCTTGGGCGCCCCTCACTGGTAGAGTGGTAGACTGGTAGGTCTTCCTCCCCTGCTTCCTCCACTGCTTTCTCTCAGGTCCACTAGTAAGGCGTCGCCTAGGCGCCTGCCTAAGTCGTCTAGGCGTTCGGGCGGTGGCTGGGCGCCTAGTTCCGCCTAGCCGCCTTTAAAACCATGATATGTAGCCATTTTAGGTCTATGGTTACGATTAGTAAGAAGATCTCCGTCGGTATCGATTCATCTTTCCTTGGGTTATTATAGTTTGATTAAAATCGTTAGCTCGCTCCTTCGGTGCCCACATACATGCATGTGTAGGGTAACTCTTTTTGAGGCATGATAAGGAGTTTTTATCTCATTACCTTCAAACACCAGTATCCATTTGGTTAATATGGGGAGCCTAATTTGTGCATCCAATCTAAAATCTGTAGTTTGGTCATGTAATGGAATTTAAAAGCTATTCAGAGTATGTTTGAGACTGACTTTTTTGTTTGCAGGTAAAACTTATTGATAATTTCACCAACAAGAAAGGCATGACAAGTCATTGCTACAGAATAGCATATAGGTCAATGGAACGTTCGCTCACAGACGAGGAGATTAACAATCTTCAGGTACATGCAACAATTCTCATGGAGAAATTGTTTTATGCTATCTTGATTTCTTAATCTGATCACCTGTGCAATTCAATTGCAGTTAAATGTCAGGGAAGCTGTGAAAGATAAATTGAAAGTAGAGTTGAGATAGCAGCAGCTAATTATGCTGTCATAGCATGGACTAAATTTTGCCTGTATTTATGTAAATCGATAAAACAGGATTTTTTATCTATCGAGAAAATGCGCCATTTGTTCCTGGCATTGATCACGTTCTCTCTTCTGTTTAGGGAAGAGAAAAGGTCCCTGTTCCATTTGGGAATCATATCTTGTAATTCATATGGCTTTGTTTGGTTGCACAGGGATCGAAGGAGATTGAGGATGATTAAATCCCTCTATTTAATTTTGACTAGGTAGGAATTTAATCCCCTCTAACCCCCTTTTATTCTCGTAACCGAACAAGCCATGATGAGCTGCACACTTCTCACTATTTTGGAGGACATGTGGTTTGAGAATTCATGTTTGGCATTTCAATTCAATTTTGGCCGTTGTACATTATTTGTAACGAACAAGTAAAAGCACTCTGTATATAAAGTCTAGGATGGTTCAAATCTGAAATTAACCTTTAGAAGAACAGTATATATCTAAAGTGGTGAAAGAATAAGAGAATGGAGGTAGGCCTAGTAATAACTATTTAGCCTTCTAACCATCAAAATAACTAATCTATTATATACAATGACTATAGTTAGCTTTAAAAGATATGTTGATGGCTTACAACCGGCTAAACCATTAGCCTTGCTTTTAGATGTCAATCGCCACTGACAGTGGACATTCTATTGGTGGTGGTGGAGACTGGAGAGCGAGTATCTCGCTTCCGAAGCAATACTCTCGAAGAGGGTGATTGGTTGCTTGCAATTGGCCTAGGCCCGTCCCACGACATGCAAGATTTCTATGAGTCTGGGCCCTATTTGGTCACGACATGCAGGATTTCTATGAGCCTGGGCCCTAATTGGTTGTGTATCTAAGATGCTAAAGATTGCCACATATTCGATGTCACACTTGTTTAAAATTAGACGTTTGAATTCTTCGCATACTTTAGCATGTTAAAAAAAATCTTGTCATGTTTTTACAAATCGTTGATGAGTGGATCATATGCAACATGAGAAAAATGTTACCACAAATGTGGCTGCACACCAAACATATGCCTAAATATTTAATTATATAACCGATTTCATATCTTGATATTTTTATAAACAAAACAAATTTGAATATATATTTTTATTCTTAACACAGGTTCATCCCTATATAACCAAACAACACTTATGAGACTGTTTGTTTTAACTTTTTCTGACGATTTTTTTCATGAGAATATAACTGTTGAAAGAATTTGAGTATCGCAGAGATCACATGTGGAGTGAGTATCGTAGAGATTACGTGTGGAGTAAGGAGTCTATAGGGCTAAATTCTAGTATCACGATGACCTAACTGGTTATATGTTCACATTGATTTTGAATGATTTTCACCAAAACGATTATCATAAAATCGGGCTGAAAAGTTAGACGATTGATAATTTATAACAGTTTCTGGTGGCAGCTAGAACCGAAAAAAAGTTGAAACAAACACCACCTATATCTAAGTCTCTGTCAACGTATATGACCGGATAAATAGATACCACCTGCACAAGCTTACTCTAATTTTATCTAGCCTGGCTCACCGATACAATCATACTAGATTGATGCGGGTAACCAATCAGCCTCTAACATTTGCAACATCTGACAAAAATCGGAGAAATGCCGCCTCCGACGAGCCACCGTCCTCCATCGCTTCCTCCGTCTCTTTCTTCAGTTGCAGCGCTCGTTTCTTAAGCCTCGTCCCCTCCTCGGACTCCAACGCTAGCCTCAGTTTTCCCTCAATTTCTTCAGCTTTGATGAGACCTGTCATGTAGCCCTCCATCTCCATCCCGACGCCCATGTCCTGGGTTATAAACACCTTGTTCATCCTCTGCTCCGCGCCCGCCAGTGGCCAACACAGCATCGGCACCCCCGCCGCGATCGCCTCCAGCGTCGAGTTCCACCCGCAGTGGGTGACGAATACGCCTGTAGCGGGGTGGTTGAGCACATCCACCTGCGGCGCCCACGACGTGACGACGAGGCCACGGCCCTTGGTCCGCTCCACGAAGCCCTCTGGCAAGAGCGCGTCCAGATCCGCCTCGGCACGTTGCTCCCAGTACCTTCCGGGCCCGTCGCTGCCTGCCGGCGCGCGCACGACCCACAGGAATCGCTGCCCACATCTTTCCAGGCCAACGGCGGTCTCCTTGAGCTGCTCCTTGGGTAGGGCGCCCTTGCTCCCCCAGCAGAGGAACGCGACGCTGCGCTCCGGCTGCGCGTCCAGCCACGCGAGGCATTCGTGCTGAGGGCCGCCGCCGCTGCCTTCCTGTCTGCCCGTCGCAGTCCCAACCAACGGCCCGATGGAGTAGACTGGAGGCAGTGCCTGTCCGGGAACGCACAGGGGATCCCTCAGCGCCTGCAGGGCCCGCTGCTCCAGCGACTCGAACGTGTTGACCAGTACGCCGTGGGTGCCCGCGTTGCGCTCCAAGATCTCCATCGAGGTCCTGCACAGCTCGTCCTCCGGACTCTCCAGCAGCGACGTGGCGAGATGGGACGCCGGCATGGGCGGCACCCCGAGGAACTGAAGCGGCTTGTCCCCAAGTTCCTTCAGGCCCGTCAGCCTACCGGCAAGCAGCGCCGGCAGCTGGGTTAAGATCGCCAGAGTCCCAGCGCCTGAGGCAAAGAACTTGAATACGGGGACGCCCAGTCTCGTCGCCACATCGATGGCGTGGGTGCAGAACAGGTCGATGACGAGGGAGTGCAGGCGCTCCCGGGGGATGGAGCGGAGGAAGCTCTCGAGCTTGTCGTTGTAGTGGCGCATCAGCTCCAGTATGAGGAGGAAAGGGTGCTTGGTGGAGCTGGCCACGTCAGGGGCCGGGGTCGGCGGCAGGACGTGGAAGGTGATAGACGGGTTGGAGGCGGCCACGCGCTCGATGAAGCCGGCGCCGGAGTCGGTCGACTTGATGGGCGGCTCGATGAGCACCATGGTGACGTCGTAGCCGTGGTGGAGGAAGGCCTTGGCGAGCTGCGTCATGGGCCCGATGTGCCCGACGCCGCCGATGGGGTACAGAACGGCGATCTGCTTCACGGATACGTCATCCATCTCTGAGGCGGGCGCACCGCGCACGGCTGGTTAGGATTTGGGAATTTACTTTGACCTTGGGATTTCCTGATCAGTGGCAGGCGCCAGGCAGTTCTGTTTGGCCATTCGCGTTTATAAATGGTTAGAAATATAGGCATTTTCATATCATTTTAATTCTATAATTAACATTATGATGATGACATATAAAAGATGATTAATCATTGAAATCGTGATATCAAATATATCCATAACAATATGGATAATAAGAACATAAAGCATATAAATCATATAATATAATAAGCATATAAACAGTCAGAACAATTGAGAATAAACAGACAGCAACATAAACAGCATGACTATAAAATTAAGACAAACGAATTTAACATATTACTAGTATGAACAGACATCAGACATGTCATGATATAATACGACAGAATAGATTGAATAAATTTATGGCTATATATGAAACAACAGAGATGAACATATAAAACATATATAATCTGCAGAGCGTAAAACAGTAAGGAGATGAATTGATCATACCCTCCCATGCGCTTCGAGGATCTATATCCTTGTCCAACTTCACTTGTCATGTCGTACGAGATGAAGATGCCAGGAACCAGTGATGAAGACAACGACAGACGTTGGACAGTCGCATAGACGCTCCCCAAAAACCTAATTGCCGATCCCCCGTGCAAGGTCTCGAACGGCAACGGCTTCGGAGGCACCTACCCTCTCGCTCGTCTGTGCGCGCAGAGTTACGAGATGGAAATACCTACTCTTGCTGCTGGACAGTGATTCTAAGATGGTTCTGTTCGCGTGTACCAAGTGATAGGGGTTCTCCCCTACTTAACCTCTCGCGGAGGGAAGCTGAAGGAGAAGGGTCTCGCCACGTCACGCCAAGAGACGGGCAGCTGAAGGAGAAGGGTCTCGCATGCGGCTGACGAAGAGACGGGCAACTGAAAGGTTTAATCCGGAGTTGAAACTCTCGCGGTTAATGAGTGCTAAAAGTTAACACAAACACACCACGCCCGCTCGCCGCCTGCCTGCCACGCCACGCCCGGCCCGAGCCCGGCTCGGCCGCCGCCGGCGGCGGCGCGCGTGTGGCACGCCCTTGTCCATTTCTTGACTTCTCAAATTAAGTGGAATAATTCCCACCATATAAGTCAAGCCAAAATACCCTTGGACTTCCAATATGGTACTATTGGTATTCCCCACCATTACACAACATAGAGTTTATTGAATAAATGGGCCAAGCCCATAAAAGATCCAACAATCCTCACCAAACTCTAGGATTTGTAATGATGAAGTATCAGAATCATAATCCTTTGATATACCAGTGTTTCGATGGAGATTGTTAAGTTGAACATCTATCTAGAATAAGAGTTTCACTCATTCACAACTGAACAATGGACTAAGCCTTGAATTGACAGTTTTGTGCGAAATGAGATTCACTCAAATCCTTTGCTGATACTAGGCTGCAAAAGGGCATTCCCGCTGTTTAGAAGCATATAAGTCACACTTCAGTGCCTTTTATGAGTATTTAGGGATTACCCAAGTCCCATAGACTGTGACCAGCAGTCTGACTCATATAAGTGTACTCCTCAGAAGATGTTCTGTAGGACAACATCTCACCTTTATAAGACTCTTGGAATACATTAAGGTAAATACCATCCTGCCTTACAGATAGGAAAGATGTGCATCAGAAATGAGTTAAAGGAAGGGATCTTTCCTCACAATCTACTCCTAGCTTGTTTCTCCACTCTAGTTCACGGGATCTCTGATCACATAGAGCAGGTTACCACTAGAGTAGATTTCACATGGGTCTCATACCCATTTCTCTCGATGCACTTTCTATCACATTGCGTGATAGACCCTTAGTGAATATATCTGCCAGATTATTCGATGTGTGGACATAATCCACTATAATAACTCCGGAGTTTTTTTAGCTTTCTGACAGATTTTAATCTCCTCTTAACATGCCTTGTAGACTTCATGTTATTCCTAGAACTGTTAACCTTTGTAATCACCGTTTGGTTGTCACAGTTCATGGAAATAGCCGGTATCGGTTTTTCAACTACCGGTAAATCCAAAAGGAAATCACGAAGCCACTCAGCCTCAGCCCCAGCAGTGTCTAATGCTATAAGTTTTGCTTCCATTGTAGACTTTGTTAAGATAGTCTGCTTGCAAGACTTCCAGGAAACATCGCCACCTCCAAACAGAAACACATATCCGCTTGTGGCATAAAGCTCATTAGCATCAGAAATCCAGTTGGCATCACAATAACCTTCCAGCACTTTTGGGTTTCCAGTATAATGAATACCGTATGTCATAATACCTTTCAAATACCGCAACACTCTCTCAAGAGCACACCAGTGATCATCTCCTGGTTTCGACACAAACCAACTTAGCTTACTCACAACATAAGAGATGTCTGGCCTTGTTGCACTTGCAAGGTACATGAGCGAGCCAATGATCTAGGAGTATGTCAATTGATCCCTTGCTATTCTCCAATTCTTTCTCAATAGCAAGCTAGGATCATAAGGTGTTGGAGCAGGATCACAGTCACTAAAACCAAAGCGACTCAATACCTTTTCCACATAATGGGATTGTAACAAAGTTACCCCACCATCAGCTTCTCTAACAAGCTTGATGTTTAGAATGACATTAGCCTCTCCCAAATCTTTCATCTCGAAATTGCTCGATAGAAGATTTTTAACTTCCTCAATCACATTGAGATTTGATCCAAAGATCAAGATGTCATCAACATAAAGGCACAGCATAACGGACTCACCCCCACCATACCGATAATATACACATGTGTCAGATTCATTTACAGCAAAACCAGCAGCTGTAAGAGTATTATCAAACTTTTCATGCCATTGCTTAGGTGCTTGTTTTAGGCCATACAATGATTTTATCAACCTGCACACCTTGTTCTCTTGACCATCCGCAATGAACCCTTCTGGCTGATCCATGTAGATCTCCTCATCCAACTCTCCATTTAGGAAAGCTGTCTTAACATCCATCTGATGAATGATAAGACCATAAGAGGTTGCCACAACTATTAATGTGCGAATCGTAGTCAATCGAGCCACTGGTGAGTAGGTATCAAAGAAATCTTCACCCTCTTTTTGGGTATATCCTTTGGCCACAAGCCTTGCCTTGTACCTCTCGATTGTACCATCAGGCCTAAGCTTTTTCTTGAAGATCCATTTGCAGCCTATAGGTTGACAACCATAAGGACGGTCAATGACCTCCCAAGTTCCATTAGACATAATAGATTCCATCTCACTCCTTACTGCTTCCTTCCATAAGTCAGCATCAGGAGAGGAATATGCCTCACTAATGGTAGTTGGTGTGTCTTCCATAAGGTACACTATAAAGTCATTACCAAAGTGTTGGGGGCTTGTTCTCAAATACTAAGAGTTTAAGAACAAGGCAACATAAAAAGTATTAAGTGTTAAAGTCCTTCGTCCTTCGAAACATTATTCCCCTTCGGAAAATAATGAGTTTCGGACGAAGGTCACAAGAGACATACCTTCGTAAATATAACAAGTAATGACGAAGGATTCATATAAAACATGAAATATAATATAAACATCATAGAATCATTTCTATTTTATTAACATGAATAAATAGAAACGATTTCAAATTACAAATATACCTTCAGTCTTGAGAGAGGATAAAAGTACAAGCGTGACGCAAAAGCAAATGCCAAGTCAGCGTGAACAGTACGGGAGTACTGTTCATCTATTTATAGACGCGGGATGCAGCCCACGTAAAATTACATCCATGTCCATTACATTTGTTAATGACTTATGGAAATCTGTCAAGGCCCACGTAGTCTTTTCATCTTTAAGTCGGTTCCCCTTTCTGCTATCGCGACGAAGCTTCCCTGCGCACAGCTTCGGCTGTGCATCATCCTTCGTGGGGCTTGGTAATCAGCTCGTCCCTCGTCCGGTCCAGGCTTCGTCCTGACCGTACTTCATGTTCATAATTCTGAGTCCGAAAGTACCTGTTCACATAATCCACTTGGAAAACATTGTCAAATCATGTTTTTGAGGACCTTCGGAGGACGAAGGCCCCCAACAGTAGCCCCTCGCAATATTAATTTGTTAATGATAAATTCAGATTGCGATATGGACGAAGGCCTTGAGCCGAAGGTCCGAAAAAACACCTTCCCTTTGCTAGAATAGCATCATTCACTGACAAGTGGGGTCTTTCAATTTTGAACGCCCTGGGCGTATAAATAAGATCATACCGCAAACTTATTTGGTACACGCTCTTGCCATCTGCTTCGGCCCACTACATTTTTAGCTCTTGTGCACTACGATTTGCTGATCTTTTTGTTTTTAAAGCTTCGGCCTTGAAAACATTTTTTTTAGCGCTTTCGAAGATGTCTGAAGGTAAGAAGATTGCTGCCGAGACGAAGCTGAGCCTCGAGGAAGAGAAGAACTTGGGGTTCCTTATAGCAATGGCGGAAACCAACACAGAGAAAATCACCAAGGAAATTCTTGAAGGTTTGTCCGAAGATACTGATGACAGCGACAGTTTTGATGTTGAAAGTGGTGGGGAAGAATCCGAAGATCGACCATGGCGACCAAGTCACACGGTTTTCGGGAAAACTACTATTAAGCAGAGCCACATTGATAATATGAGGGGGCGGTATTTTCGGGATATATCTATTGTGAGGGCTGATGCTGGAGAAAAGACGTCTCCCACCCCCGAAGAAGATGAAGTCGTAATTTTCCGAAGCTTTCTCAAGGCTGGGCTTCGATTCCCGCTAAGCAACTTTGTTGTTGAGGTACTGAAAACATTCCAAGTGTACCTTCATCAACTTACTCCCGAAGCTGTCATAAGAATGGGGATGTTTGTCTGGGCTGCAAGAAGCCAAGGTTTAGAAGCAAATGCTAAAAGTTTTTGCAACATTCATGAGTTGTTATATGAGACGAAGCCCTGGGGAAAAGAACAATATCACAACAATTTTGGATGTTACAGCTTCGGTGCCCGCTCCGGGTCAAGCCGCCCTGTGCCAACCTTTCGGAAGAGGTGGCCCGGAGCCTGGATGACTGAATGGTTCTATGTAAAGAATGACTTATCGGTGCAAGAAGATGTCAAAAGTATCATTATGCGCCCCATTTGGCAACGCTTCGGACTTCGAAGGCCGAAGGTTGAAATGGATGAAGCAGCCGAGGAATGCCAAAGAGCCTTCGGCGTGGTCTGCTCTTTCATTGGGACAAGGGACTTGGTCCAAGAGCACATTGCCTTCAGGGTATGGCCACTTGCAGGAAAGTGGGAAGTGCCGAAAGAGACCATCAAAGAGTCCGACGAAGGCGGACTAGTTAGACTGAAATACACATTCAAATACGGAGATAAGTTTGTTGAACCTGATGATGACTGGCTGAAAAGTATTGAAACATTAAGTGACGAACTACTTGGGGCATATACGAAGGCTGAGAACACTGCGTTATCAGCAGCCTTCGGAGGCCGAAAAAAGAAAAGGCTCAACTGGGTGTTTGACGCAGTCGGGTTTGTCTACCCTGACTATCATTATCCGGTACTGGGTCGCAAAAGAAAAACTACTTCTCCGGCAACAGAAGCTACCACGAGTGCCACTAATGAGCCAGCGCCGCAAAGGAAAAAGATGAAGGTGCTCACCCACCGAGCGCGCTTCATCGAGCCGGCCACAGTGCCAAAATTTATTGGTGAAGTCTCTTTGGCCTCTGAAGCTACAGAACCAGCTGCAGTGCCGAAGATAGAAGAGAAGACTGAAGTGCTTCTGGCAGAAAAAGCAGAAAAACCGAAGATTGAAGAGCGGAAAATATCGGAAATCTTAAGTCCTTCAGCAACTGTTGAAACAACAAAAAATCAAAAGGGGCCGTCGGTAACCCCGAGAAGAAAAAGAATGGTGAACGTGTTAGATGTTTTGGAGTCAATTAAGTCTTCAAGCACAACTCCAAAAGGGACTATTGAAGTTGCTGAAGTGTCTACCGAAGCTGAAGTTGCTGAAGCTTCGAAACAACAACCTGAAGCCGAAGCTGGGCCCTCAGAGCCCACCAAAGAACAATCTTTGGAGACCGAGAAAATATCAGAACCAGCTTTGGTTAAAGAAATTGACACTGCCGCCCCCGAAGCTCCTTCCAGCGCACGCGATTACATCGTGCGACATGCTTCGGGGAAGAAATTATCCGAAGAGGAAACTTACGAAGCTAACTACTATGCTAGAGAGCTAAAGTATCCGAAGGGGGCGATAATATTCAATGGGACAAATGAAGATGACTTCCTATACTGCCTCCCTGATAACAAAGAATTATCTGTCTGCCGGGAGATGGCTAGAAGTATGGGTTTCCCGAAGCTCGAAGCTGGATTGTGTGCTATGACGAAGGAAGATCTCGCAGACAGTCTTGCATACAATAGCTTAAAGGTATGGGAATTAGACGCTTGACAAAATTTTTATTACGTAATTCTTTCTTTTATTCTTATATAGATTCTTTTTTGTATAGGGTTTAATTTTAAGCAACGCATTAAGAGCACAAAAGAGCGCTGAAGATGAAAGCTACGAAATTGCGTTCAACAATCTACGTTCAGAAGTTATTAAACTGAGAAACGAAGCTCTAGAAAAAGACAAAATTCTGCTTACATTAGTAGACAAGGTAAAAAAGGACGAAGCTGCTGCAAAGATTCAGACCGAAGCTCACAAACGCGAGATTAAAGATCTTCAGAAACAACTGGCCCGGGCGAAAGAAGAGCGCATACTTGAAGAAACAAGACGGGAATGCAGCGACCAATGGGCTGATCATTTGGAGGCAACCGTGGAAGAGCTTCGGTCTTCTAAGAAAAAATACTACGAAAAATCCATGGAATGCGTGAATAAAATTAAAACCAGCTTCGCCAGCGTGGGCGCCTTTTCCAGCGAAGAGAATTTCTCTCGAGGCAATCCCGAAGGTCCACTGGAATGGATTAGTCACGAAGCAGAGGCCTTCGAGGAGATCCTGAGCAGTCGTGGCGACATCTGC
This sequence comes from Zea luxurians, assembly GCA_029449295.1. NCBI lineage: Eukaryota > Viridiplantae > Streptophyta > Magnoliopsida > Poales > Poaceae > Zea > Zea luxurians. Next base: position 59,051,284 of record JAOPSE010000023.1, on the reverse strand, counting down.
GCTTTTTCGGGCGCCAGGGGAATTGCTTCTGTCTTAGAGAAGAAAGGTTGCGGGCATGTAAAATTTTTAGCTCAGTCCGAAGCTGCCTTATCCTCCGAAGACATCAAAGACCCCTCGGCCGAAGCAAGCGTGGTTGGTGGCAAATTTTTTACTGATATCTGGAACGACGGCGGCCGAGGAATGGCGCAAGAAATCATTCAAAGGAGTGAAAAAGGCATCCATGATGCTAGGAAAGTGACAGAAGCTGCCGAAGGGCAAATAGGTATTAATTAATCGTTCTTATTGTGTTGTAATTTTTATTTCAAACTTTGTTCGCGATTTGTAATAGTAATGAAGAAATGTTCTCTTCCCTCAGAACCTGCTGGATCGACTGCCGACCCTCACACAAAAGGAGATGAGGAGATTAAACGAATGGCCGAAGCTATCATGGATAAAGTTGTTGATCAACTTCTAAATGAGGCCGCCGAAGCAGTATTAAGAGAAGACTAAATGTTATTAGAAAAAACATTGGAAGTGTGATCTTTGTAATATTTTGTACATTTGAATGTAATATACAAGTCTCTTTTCATCATTCAATTCTTTACGATGCATGAAATTCTATATACATACCATTTTTGAGCCTTCGGCGAAAAAACACCTTCCCTTCTTTTCATGCTTCGTGAAGAAAACATTCTCCGTTAGAACTGTTCTGATAAATCACATCCATACTTCGTGTAAACATTCTCCGAAGCTATACAATTTTGATATTACTCTGATGAAGCTCATCCACGCTTCGTAAAAACATCCTCCGAAGCTATTTTCCGAAGATTATCATTGTATTCCCTCGTGACTTTACATAATTTGCTCTTTCTCAAAGCAACCTTTCGAAGGTTGATACTGTGTCCCCTTCTTTTGCCATATGCAACATGATGTATGATGCTTATGCTATGCAAGATGATGTGATGATGTTATGTTATGCAAATGACATTTGTTCCGAAGATATTCACAAAATATATTTGTAAGCTCTGCATTCCCTTAGGAACGTCTTTGGAGCTTCTTCGCCTTTTACTTAGGCGGTATAAGCTCTGCATTCCCTTAGGAACGTCTTTGGAGCTTCTTCGCCTTTTACTTAGGCGGTATCAGCGTTGACTTTTCGCTGTATGCTCTGCATTCCCTTAGGAACGTCTTTGGAGCAAAAAACTTACACTGCGCTCCCTTTGGAACGGCTTTTTGTAACTTCGGCAACTTACTCTGCGTTCCTTAGAACGACTTTTTGTTGCTTCGAAGGATTTTTAACAATTCGAAGGTCCTCCTTGTTACCGCAAATATTTAAGCTTCAGCAACTTAAGCTTGTGGAGAAGATAGATTTTCCTCATAACCAACCACAAAACTATTATATGAAAACTGAAATGTTCTTTTATTACACAGAAAATAGAACTTAAACGGAAAAACTGTTATCAAAGTAGGATATCTGTCAATAAATGTGCTTCGATTCTGGCACAGTACTATTGACTGTGCGAGCTTCAGATTGCTCTCTGAGATCCCTTTGGTGCGGAACATATTGGCTCCCTTCTGGCTGTTGGCCTTGTTGCAGCGGAGGTGGAGGCGGGGGCTGTTGCCATGAAGCTTGAGGTTGACTCGCCGAAGCTACGGAAACTGCAGGGTGGTTGCCCACATATTCCGGGATGTAAGGCTGATGGTACGAAGCAGTATGCATGACCTGCTTCGGCTGTCCCTGTTGCGCTGCAGCTTCTGCTAGCTCCTTTTGTTTCTGGATGGTGACATGGCACATCCTGGTGGTATGGCCCTTGTTCTCACCGCAGAATAAGCAAAATGTCCTCCTTGGTTGATCTCCAAATCTCCCGCCGAAGCCCCTGGCGCCTCTGCCTCTTGGAGCTGGTGGCCGAAAGAAAGTTTGCTGTTGCCCCGAAGCCTGTGAGGAGCACTGCGGCCTGTTCTGCTGACTGCCCTTGTCATCATTTTGAGTGGAGTTGTGGATGGACCTGACATGCCTCGGATAGAATCTTCCTCCGAAGCCCCTGGTCATCTCAGAAAACCTGAAGGCCTCCTCCCTTCTTTGGCGAAAGTCATTATCAGCACGAATGTACTCATCCATCTTTTGGAGCAGCTTCTCCAGAGTCTGAGGAGGCTTCCTAGCAAAGTATTGGGCTGCAGGTCCAGGACGAAGCCCCTTGATCATGGCTTCAATAACAATTTCATTGGGCACCGTTGGTGCCTGCGCCCTCAAACGCAAGAACCTTCTGACATACGCCTGAAGGTATTCCTCATGATCCTGAGTGCACTGGAACAAGGCTTGAGCAGTAACCGGCTTCGTTTGAAATCCTTGAAAGCTGGTTAACAACATATCCTTCAGCTTCTGCCATGTGGTGATCGTTCCTGGTCGAAGGGAGGAATACCAGGTCTGAGCAACATTCCTGACGGCCATAACGAAAGACTTCGCCATGACTGCAGCATTGCCCCCATACGAAGACACTGTTGCTTCGTAGCTCATCAAGAACTGCTTCGAGTCTGAGTGGCCGTCGAACATGGGAAGCTGGGGTGGCTTATAGGATGGAGGCCAAGGTGTAGCCTGCAGCTCAGCGGACAAAGGAGAAGCATCATCGAAAACAAAATTTCCCTGATGGAAATTGTCATACCAGTCATCTTCGTTGACGAAGCCCTCCTGATGAAGGTCTTTCTGCTGAGGCCTTCTGTTTTGCTCATCATGAGTAAGATGACGAACTTCCTCAGAGGCTTCGTCTATCTGCCGTTGCAACTCAGCTAGCCGAGCCATCTTCTCCTTCTTCCTCTGCACCTGTTGATGTAGCATCTCCATATCCCTGATTTCTTGGTCTAGCTCTTCCTCCTGAAGCGTCGGGCTGACAGCCTTTCTCTTCTGGCTTCGGGCCTCCCGAAGAGAGACGGTCTCCTGGTTGTGGTCCAGCGGTTGCAGTGCTGCAGCCCCAGTCGCTGAAGCTTTCTTCGGCGCCATGGCGAAGGTCTATAGCTTCCGAAGGTGTCCAAAAAAGCTCGAAGTGGAAGTGAGTTCACCGGAGGTGGGCGCCAATGTTGGGGGCTTGTTCTCAAATACTAAGAGTTTAAGAACAAGGCAACATAAAAAGTATTAAGTGTTAAAGTCCTTCGTCCTTCGAAACATTATTCCCCTTCGGAAAATAATGAGTTTCGGACGAAGGTCACAAGAGACATACCTTCGTAAATATAACAAGTAATGACGAAGGATTCATATAAAACATGAAATATAATATAAACATCATAGAATCATTTCTATTTTATTAACATGAATAAATAGAAACGATTTCAAATTACAAATATACCTTCAGTCTTGAGAGAGGATAAAAGTACAAGCGTGACGCAAAAGCAAATGCCAAGTCAGCGTGAACAGTACGGGAGTACTGTTCATCTATTTATAGACGCGGGACGCAGCCCACGTAAAATTACATCCATGTCCATTACATTTGTTAATGACTTATGGAAATCTGTCAAGGCCCACGTAGTCTTTTCATCTTTAAGTCGGTTCCCCTTTCTGCTATCGCGACGAAGCTTCCCTGCGCACAGCTTCGGCTGTGCATCATCCTTCGTGGGGCTTGGTAATCAGCTCGTCCCTCGTCCGGTCCAGGCTTCGTCCTGACCGTACTTCATGTTCATAATTCTGAGTCCGAAAGTACCTGTTCACATAATCCACTTGGAAAACATTGTCAAATCATGTTTTTGAGGACCTTCGGAGGACGAAGGCCCCCAACACAAAGGATTTTGCAACCCTCTGTCTCTTGCTCTTTCGAGTGACTATAGTGTCATCCTCCTCAGGGATGTGCATGTGAGAATCCTCAGCATGACCTATAGGAATAGATAGTTCGTGCTCATGGGGAATTATAGTCTCATGACTTGTATCACTAGGTGTATTCTTCATGGGAAACTCATTCTCAAAAAATGTTGCGTCTCTTGATTCCATGATAGTATCAACATACATATCAGGCACATCAGATTTTATAATTAAGAACATATATCCAGTGCTGTGAAAAGAGTACCAAGGAATATACAATCAACAGTTTTAGGCCCAAGTTTACGCTTTTTGTTAATTGGCACATTCACTTTAGCCAAGCAACCCCAAGTGCGCAAATATGAGAGATTTAATCTTCTCTTTTCCCATTCCTCAAATGGTGTGATCTCTTTGTTCTTTGTTGAAACTGTTTCAGGACATGACACGCTGTCAAAATCGCCTCACCCCACCATGCCTTGGATAATCCCGCTGTACTCAACATGGCATTCACCAAATCTGTTAGAGTGCGGTTTTTCCTTTCAGCAATCCCATTGGATTGTGGTGAGAATGGCGGTGTCCTCTCATGAATAATACCATGTTCCACGCAGAACTCATCGAACACATTAGAGAAATATTCTCCACCTCGATCAGACCTTAACCGTTTTATTTTCCTCTCAAGTTGGTTCTCAACTTCAGCTTTATAGGTCTTAAAATAATTAAACGTTTCATCTTTTGTTTTTAAGAGGTACACATAGCAAAATCTGGTGGAGTCATCTATAAAAGTGAGAAAGTATCTTTTACCACCTGTCGGTGTTTAGGGTCCGACCGCACACCTGGGGTTGCCCCTCGAGGTGTTTTAGGAGCAGGAAGGTGTCGACAACTGTAGCAAAATGGTTCGTGCTGGTCGCACGAGAGACGGTAGACAAGGTTTACAGGTTCGGGCCGCTTAGTGATGCGTAACACCCTACGTCCTGATGAGTATGCTTGGTGGGAATGATTACAGGAGAGCTCTCTGGATTAAGAACACAGAGAGTCGAGGTGGGTGGCTAAGTAATGGGTCGAATGTTCTGAAGGGGTGCCCCCTAGGCCTTATATACTCGACCGTGGGGCAGTACATATGGATAGGATAACAACAAGTGGCTAAAAGATAGTGAACCTCTCGAGATTATCCTTCACGTAACCCTCGCCGACTTATCCTCACGTGGCTTCGTTGCATGGAGGCCCCGACGCGGGAAAGTCGGATTTTTGTTGCAGCCACTTGCTCGACGTTATGGGCCGTCCGGGTTTGCACCAATCCGGCCTCATGTCGCCCTGCATTGCTGGTTGTTTTTCCCCAGGCCCACGAAAGAATAACCTTACGATTTATTGGGCCCTTGGGCCTTTCGCGAGGTCCTTTACTCTTTTAGTGGACCCGGGGGATATCTATCCCCCACAAGCCCCCGATCTTTGGGTTAATTTAGAGGTAATCAACCCGAAGATCTCAGGTCCAGCTTGTAGGTGATTTGAAGAAAGACGGCTTCCTGTTGTTCTCTCCTGCTTCGATCACTTGTTGACCAAAATCTAGCTTCGTGCCTGTGCCTTAGAGATTGGCATTCCTGTTTGTAGGATTCTGAACATTATTGGGTGCACCGGAGGTGCACCCAATGGGTGTAGCCCCCGAGCTTCGAGTAGATTTTAGAAAATAATCTACTCGAAGGTCTTCAGCAGAGATTACTTCCATTTGTGTTCCTTTATTCCTAGTTGAGGATTGGCTTCTTAATCTTGTCCCATGCCCTTAGAAATTGGTGCTATCCTGGCTTAGAATGACAATCCATGGGGTGCACCGAAGGTGCACCCAATGGGTGTAGCCCCCGACCTTCAAGTGGATTTTTTGAGGATAATTCGCTTGAAGGTCTTCTTTTTGTGTCCTTTTGCTGAAAATTACTCTTTCTGCTTATAAAAAAGTTGGCATGATGTCATCCGTGCTATGTCATCAATATTATGCTTCAGAGGTCAGCATGTGTTTTGTCTTTTGCAGCCGAATTTGCAATCCTTCCATATCTTGCTAGGTAGCACAGTGTATTTGCTCTGCACTTGATTGGACATTCGATGGACGTTCTCTGTCTAGTCTTCAAGTCATGTCTGTCGACCATATTTTGCACTCTGCTGGCTATACTTGGCTTCCCTTTAACTCTTGTTGATATCTCATTTTTGTCTTGAGGCATTCACTGCATGCCCTGTACAGATGTGACCATTTTGAAAAATATACTGACAATTCCTGGGCGTCCCCCCCCCAATGGGTGTGGGCAAGGGACGGCTTGGTACGCTGAGTGTTTTAACCAGCTGCTTCTGAGTTGTAATGTGATGGGACGGCGAGTGTAATCATATCCTTTGCGCTGTTGACTGGAGTCCCAATGGGTGTAGTGCTGCATGAAACGGCGTCAGCCGCCTGACGTGTCTTTGGACGGGTGGAGGTGTATATTGAATGCCTTGCGACTGTTCAGTGACTGCGGTTGGAAGTGAGCGGTTGCCTTTCTCTTCTATAAATAACGCTGTTGCCCCTCTGGTTTCTTCACATCCCTTCGCTATTCCTTACTGCTTCCTTCTCTTCTCTTCTTCTTGCCTCCATGGGAAAAAACAACAAGCGCAAGCGCGAGCCGACTCCTCCATCGGAGGACTTCGGCGACTCGGAATACTCGGAGGAGGAGTTCTCCTCCGAGTCCGAGAGGTCCCCGGCTCCCGTCTCTCCCCCGGCGTCGTCCGATGACTCGGACGACTCCCAGGGGATAGCCGCGGAGGTCTGGTCGTACATCCGGGCCGTCGAGCGCTCCGGGCTCGAGGGCTCGGATGAGTCTGAGTACTCCTCGGATGAGGAGGACTCGGACGGCGGCGGCGAGGGCGGGGACGACGACGACGACGACGACGATGACGACGACGGCAGCAGCGGCAGTGGCGGGGGCGGCGGCAACGGCAGCAGCAAGGGCAGCACCAAGAGCGGTGGCGGCTGGGGCGACACCAGGGGCGGCGGCAGCAGGGGCGGTACCAAGAGCGGCGGCGACGGGGGCGGCACCAAGAGCGGCGGCGGCGGCAGGGGCAGGGCCAGTGGCTAGATGCCACTGGTCCTTTTAAATATTAGTATAGATTAGAAGTAGTATAGTTAGATAATGTAGTAGTATTAGTAATGTAGAGTAGTATAGTGTAGCGTAGTAGTAGTAGAAATAGGGAAGTATCAACTCATAATGAGTTGATTTGTAAATATTGCCACTTCCCTTGAATGAAGAACGAATTTGGTTTCCTTTTGATGAGTCGTTTCGTTTGACTATGAATCTGAGTCTTTTGAGGCCATAGACGAACGGCTTGACCATTATGCTGACGCTTCCGAGCAATATTGCAGTCTGTATCAATGTTTTTAGAAGTAATGCTGGGCGATTGAAGGTCAACGTTGGCATTTTAGAAGTAATGCCGAACGATTGAATTCGAGATCGACGTTTTAGAGGCAACGCCGAGTAATTAAAGGTCGACGCTGGCATTTTAGAAGTAATGCCGAACGATTGAACTAGAAATCAGTGTTTTAGAGGTACGCCGAGTGACTGAGTAGTGACGTCGGCGTTTTAGAGGCAACGCCGAGTTATTGAACTCGAGGTCAGCGTTTTAGAGGCAATGCCGAGTTATTAAGGGTCGTTGTCGGCATTTTAGAAGTAATGCCGAGCGATTGAGCTCAAGATCGACGTTTTAGAGGCAACGCCGAGTGACTGAGTAGTGACGTCGGCGTTTTAGAGGCAACGCCCAATTGTTGAACTCGAGGTCAGCGTTTTAGAGGCAACGCCAAGTTATTAAGGGACGTTGTCGGCATTTTAGAAGTAATGCCGAGCGATTGAGCTCAAGATCGACGTTTTAGAGGCAACGCCGAGTGACTGAGTAGTGACATCGGCATTTTAGAGGCAACGCCGAGTTTTTAAACTCGAGATCAGCGTTTTAGAGGTAACGCCGAGTGATTGAAGGTCAACGTTGGCATTTTAGAAGTAATGCCGAACGATTGAACTCGAGATCAGCGTTTTAAAGGCAACGCCGAGTGACTGAATAGTGACGTCGGCATTTTAGAGGCAACGCCGAGTTATTGAACTCGAGATCAGCGTTTTAGAGGCGACGCCGAGTGATTGAAGGTCAACGTTGGCATTTTAGAAGTAATGCCGAACGATTGAACTCGAGACCAGCGTTTTAGAGGCAACGCCGAGTGACTGAATAGTGACGTCGGCATTTTAGAGGCAACGCCGAGTTATTTTGAGGATTAACACCCGAGTAAGGAGAGGGCCCACCAGTTTTTTGGGAAATAACTGCCGAATGACCACGTGGCCTGCTGGGATTTCGAAAATAACTGCCGAGTGATGACTGGGCACTTTTTGAAACGGTATCTAGTCCGAGAATATCCCATAAGAGTTGCACTTTTAGCCGCCTTTGCTTTCCGCGCCCTAGTTCTTGCATTCCTGCTTCCAAATCTTCTCTGCGCTTGCCTCCAATTTGCTCACTGGTGAAATCGAGATGGCTCCCAAGAGGAAAATCGCGAGTTCTTCCGCTGTGGTGATTCCCCCAATTGATCCCAACAGCCAGTTGCCTTTCGCAGGTAACCACATGTCCATCATCTCTGAAACCGAACTCCTCCACCTCGTGTCCATCGGGGTTCTTCCTCCACGGGAACTCTGTTCTTGGCGGATTTGCCACGGGACTACGGTCCCGACGGAGGATACCCACGAGTCCGTGGTTTACGCTCCCTTTCTTCTCCGCGGCCTTGGCCTTCCTATTTCTCCCTTTTTCCGTGGTCTTCTTGATTTCTACCACATCAACTTAACCCATCTGAACCCTAACTCAATTCTGCAAATTTCTATCTTCGTCCACTTATGTGAGGCCTTTCTTGGCGTGCTGCCGCATTTTGGCTTGTGGAAACACCTGTATCATTGTCGCCCTGGGATGGCCGGGGGACAACATCAGTTGGTTGGAGGTGCCAGCTTGGAGATGCGCCGGGGACGGAAAACTGAGTATCTTGAGATCCCCCTTAAAGACAGCATTAAGGGATGGCGCCTGGAATGGTTTATAGTTGATAACTATGGAAATTCTCTCCCCCCCCGGTCAGGAAGACAGCCAGATGTTCGCACCCCGAGCTGGACCGAGTCTCCTACAGACGAGGAGGTGGCTGAGGCCAGTGTGCTGCTAGCTGAAGTTGGGCTATTGAAAGAGAGAGGTTTAACTGCTGAAGCTATAGTTGCTGACTTCGTTTTCAAAAACATTCAGACACTGAAAGATAGGGTCCACCCGGCTTATCTGTATCAAGGGCTAGCCGACCCAACTCGAGTTACCAATAGAAGAATCCCTTCTGCAGATTTGGTGAGCCGACTGGAGATGATTCTCAGAGGCAAAGTATCCAATGTTGGTGCTCCGGTGGCGTATTCAGCCTAGAATCTGCCTCCTGCCAAGGCCTTCACTCGTTTCGTGTCAAACCCGCCTGCGACTGATGGCAATTTGGGCCTTAGAACGCGGCCCTCTGATGAGGAGGTTAGTGCTTTGGTTGCCTCACTTGGGAAAATCCCTGATGATGAACGACAAACCCATTTCGAGGTGCCTTTGGATCCTACTGATGCTGAAATGAATGCCGTGCTTGACATGTTGGCTGAAGATTCTTCTGACGCTACTCCTGCTGAGACATTGGCAGTGGCACCTCTCCCAGAGGTCGGTATAATCTTGGATATTCAGAGACCTGTCCGTGCTCGCTCGAGGTGTCCCCGCCGAACCAATCAGACTGATCTTTCTGTTGATGAGCAGAAAAAGAAGAAGAGACGTATTCGGCGAGTATCTAGTTTGGATCAGGGTGCTGGTCCCTCGGTTCCTGCTGATGAGGAGGTTCCTGCGCCTGAATTTGCTGATGCTGATCCCAATGGGTGTGGTATGACTGTTGCTGATCCCAATGGGTGTGGTCCATCTGTTGCTGATCCCAATGGGGGTGTTGCCAGTGTTGCTGATGAAGACGACGAAGAGGAAGAGGATGAGGTTCCTCTGACTCGGAAGAACAGTCGGCAATTCCTTGCTAGTGGGGAAAGTAGCGGGGTTCCTTCTCCGGCTTTATCTGCTCTTGTTGGTCTACAAAACATATCCCTGGCCGACTTTGATCAAACTCTCGAGGATATGGTCCCAGAGGACTTGTTATCAGGGCCAGTGGATGATGATGTGACGGAAGCTTGTGGTGCCATGCCGGACGCTGGGTTGAGGTCATCCCGTGCCTCATCAACCTTAGAGCGCGATCTTGAGGGACGGGATGTTAGCTTGAATTGTCCTGATTCCATGGAAGTAGCCGAGGGCCCATCAACCTTAGAGATGGTTACTGCTGAAAATTTGGACCCCAAGGATGGTGTTGACACATGTCCAGCCCCCGAGGGTGTCGTCGGGGATGACTTAGCCCGGGCGAAGAGTGCGAGCTACTGCCCAGCCCCCGAGGGTGCTACCGGGGATAATCCAGCTCAAGTGGGCAGTGCCAACTATGGCCCAGTCCCCGGGGGTGCCCAAACAGGGTCTCCTTCCGGCACTTCCATGGACGTTCACGCTGGGTCACCTCCTCACTCTGGCTGCATGGTGGTGGCCCAAACTTCAGACCGGGGCGTCGCTTTGGAGGGCAGCGTCCCCGTTGATCGGGTATCCGGCTCTGTTGAAGGAGATGAACTGATTCCCACTGTTCCATTGCATGCTGCTTCGGGTGATGACCTTGCGCCTGGTTATCATCTGATTTCTCCTGACTTGGGGATCCCTTCGTTCTTCTCCAACCTCCAGGTACCGTGCTGTTTCTTAGCCTGACTTTTACATGAATTCTTGCCATTATGCTCATCTGCTCTTCTTATCAGGTTTTGGTGGATGGGATGACCAGCCAGCTGAAATTGCATGGTGCTCCTATCCCAGAAGTGGCTTCATCCTTTTCGTGTTGGAATCCGGTGTCTCTTCATCGCCGTGTGTCCGAGTTGGAGGCGACTAACGCTGGTTAGTGCCCTCTTTTCTTTTCTTCACGCTTGTTGTGGACTGTTTTACCTTCTGACCTCGTTTTGTTTGGTTATCCTTTGCTAGGAATGACTCGACAGATTGCGCTTCTTGAGAAAAAACATTCTCACGATCGGGCTGAACTGTCTCAGCGATGCACTGATCTTGAGGAAAAGTACTCTCAAGGTCAGATTGAGCTGAGTCAGGTCTCTGCCGCCTTGGATGATGCCAATGCGTTAAGTTCTTCCCTGCATGCTCAGCTTGACTGTGAAAAGGTGATATACGAAACTGTGCTTTTGTCTTGCTGTGCTCCTAATATTTGCCTGGTTTTTCTGAAGGAACTGATTTGTGCTTGCAGGAAGAAAAACGTATCCTTGCTGCTTCTCGTGACAATCTTGATAGGTTGTATCGAGATTCTAGCAACTCGTTGACTATTCTGGAGAGGAGTCATCGCTTTTCCATGGAGGAGTTGAACAATCTTCGCTATAAGCTGCAGGAGTCCTTGGATGATGTGATTCGCCTTCGGGAGTTGATATCGGCTAAAGACGTTGTCATCAAGAATCTGCGTGCTTCCAAGAAATTTGTTACCCAGGAACTAGAGGCTGCCCAGTTGGCTGTCAAGGTTGCTGAAGAGACTTCCAATACTCTGAGAGCCCAGCGCGATAGGGCCATGGATAAGGCCATTCGAGCGGGACGAATTCTGATGAGGAGACCTGGCGTAGTCATTCCTGAAGATATAAGGGCTGACGTGAACGCTGCCCCTGATTCCTCGAGTCGTCCTTCTTCGTCAACTGCTCCTGGAAAAGACATTGCAAAATAGAGAAAACATTTCGCGTGCTCCAAGCGCGCAGCTTGCATGATTGAACATTTGTTAGAGGATACCGGTTTATTTGAATAGCATAGTTATTCACTCATTGTATTAGAATTTTTTAGTTAATGAGTTTGGTAGTTATGACGCATGATAACTATGAATTTTGCCTGTGGGATATGGAAATCATCCCCTGAATTAAATAGGCGAGAGCATGTTGCATTGGTCTTAAGTAGGTGCCAACTGGAGTTGATTGCTTCGTTAGCTGGGCATAGTGGTCGCCCTAAGTTAAGTAAAGCGTGAGCATGTTGCACCGCCTTAAGTCGTTGCCGACTTAAGTCGATTGCTCCATTAGCAGGGTATAGTGGTCACCCTGAGTTAAGTAAGCGTGAGCATGTCACACCGCCTTAAGTTGTTGCCGACTTAAGTCGATTGCTCCGTTAGCAGGGCATAGTGGTCACCCCGAGTTAAGTAAGCGTGAGCATGTCGCACCGCCTTAAGTCGTTGCCGACTTAAGTCGATTGCTCCGTTAGCAGGGCATAGTGGTCACCCCGAGTTAAGTAAGCGTGAGCATGTCGCACCGCCTTAAGTCGTTGCCGACTTAAGTCGATTGCTCCGTTAGCAGGGCATAGTGGTCACCCCGAGTTAAGTAAGAATGCAAGTCAATCGTAAATAAATTGAGTATCCTTGAAACCTTTTCTTTATTGATGACATATTTCCACTTTACAGAGTACATCATTGTTATCCCAGCAGTTTTGAGGTACGGCTAAGGATAAAACTTTCTCAGGTGTTCTATGTTCCAGGAGTTCCCAACTTCCGTGCCATCCATCTGAGTGAGGCGATATGATCCGGGCCGAGTGACTTCTGCTACTATGAAGGGTCCTTCCCATAAGGGTGATAACTTGTGTCGTCCTTCTCCCGTTAGAATTCGGCGAAGGACGAGCTCCCCTACTGAAAAGGATCGTCGCCGCACAGCCTTGTCGTGATAGCGCCTTAGAGTCTGCTGGTATCTTGCTGACTGGATTACTGCGCTTAGCCGTTCTTCCTCGAGTACGTCTATGTCCTCCAGCCTGGTGGTCTCAGCTTCTGCTATGCTTTCAAAAATCAGCCTTGGCGCCCCGAACTTGAGATCAGCGGGCAGCACTGCCTCCGACCCATAGACCATGAAGAAAGGAGTGTTTCCATGTAAAGCTCGGCTAGGTTGGGTTCTTAGGCTCCAAACAACATAGGGTAATTCCCTTATCCACTTTCCTGCGAATTTTTCGTTCTTATCGAAAATCTTTTTCCTGAGTGCATCCAATATCATCCCGTTGGCTCGCTCAACTTGCCCGTTGGCTCTTGGATGGGCTACAGATGCATACTTGATCTGAATGCTCTTTTGCTCGCAGAAGTCAAAGAATTCTGAACTCGTGAAATTGGATCCTAAATCAGTTATGATGCTGTTGGGTATCCCGAATCTGAATATTATGTCTTGTATGAATTCCACGGCCTTAGCAGAAGTCAAGGAGGCAATGGGCTTGAATTCTATCCATTTAGTGAACTTGTCAATCGCTACCAACACATGAGTATATCCCCCTTGAGCTTTCTTGAAAGGTCCAATCATATCCAGCCCCCAGCATGCAAAAGGCCAAGTTACTGGTATGGTCTGCAGCTGCTGTGCCGGCAGGTGTTGTTGCTTTGACAAGTATTGGCAGGCTTCGCACCTCTGAACTAACTCGGCTGCATCATTCTTTGCTGTTGGCCAATAGAATCCTGACCTGAAGACCTTCCCAACTAGTGTTCTGGAGGCTGCATGTATCCCACATTGTCCAGCGTGGACCTCTTCTAAGAGTTGCTTTCCAGTGGATGGGAGAATGCACTTCATGAAGACGCCTGATGCTCCCCTTCTGTATAATGTCTCCCCAATAAGTGTATAATGAGCCGACTGTCTTGCAATGCGCTCTGCCGAGTTCTTATCGTCTGGTTCTTCTTCATTCCTTATGTACTTAATGATTGGCTTTCTCCAGTCATCGGGATCTGATTCAGGTTGACCTATGACGTTGCACTCTTCCATTTGATCCATTGAGATACTCGGCTGCAGAATTTCTTGCACAAAAACCCCGGATGGGACCTGAGCTCGACTGGACCCTAGCTTGGACAGTACATCGGCTGCCGTGTTCCGATCTCTTTCCACATGATGAAATTCTAGACCCTCGAATTTATCCTCCAGTTTTCGGACGGCAGTGCAGTATCTTCCCATCGAATCGTTTGAGCAATCCCACTCTTTATTTATCTGGCTGATGACTACCAGAGAATCCCCATATACCATTAATCTTTTGATGCCCAATGATATGGCAATGTTCAATCCATGGATCAAAGCTTCATACTCGGCTGCATTGTTGGAGGCCGGGAATAGCAGCTGGAGGGCGTACTTGAGGTGTTCGCCTCCTGGTGCAGTGAAAAGAATCCCCGCTCCTGCTCCCTGTAGCTTGAGTGAGCCATCAAAATACATTCGCCATACCTCTGCAGTCTCCGGGTTGTCTGGTACTTGTTGTTCAGTCCACTCTGATACGAAATCAACCAGTGCTTGGGTTTTGATGGCAGTGCGAGGCCGAAACTCGATGTCATGAGATCCCAGCTCACAGGCCCACTTGGCTATTCGACCGATGGCTTCCTTGTTGTGAAGAATATCCCCTATTGGAAAACTTGTGACTACTATGACTTTGTGGTCGTCAAAGTAGTGACGCAGCTTGCGGGCAGTTAGAAGTACTGCATACAATAGTTTCTGAACTTGAGGATACTTTTTCTTTGAGGGGCCGAGGACTTCACTAATGAAGTAGACAGGATGTTGTATTGGATAGGCGTGCCCTTCTTCTACTCGCTCGACTACCAACGCGGTGCTCACCACGTGAGTCGTGCAAGAGATGTACAATAGCAAATCTTCAGCTGGTTGAGTTGACGTAGCCCGCCGAGGTGGTTTCAGTACTGGTGGTGTTGTTAAGAATTTTTTCAGAGCATCCAGAGCTTCTTGCGCTTCTGAAGTCCACTGAAATTTATCCACCTTCTTGAGTAACTTGTAAAACGGCAAACCTTTTTCCCCCAGCCTGGATATAAATCTGCTTAAAGCTGCCATGCATCCAGTGAGTCGCTGAACCTTCTTCTGTGATCGAGGTGCTTCCATCTTCATGATAGCTTCAATTTTATCTGGATTAGCCTCAATTCCTCGGTGGCTGACAATAAATCCGAGCAACTTTCCGGCTGGTACCCCAAAAACACATTTCTCGGGATTAAGCTTCCATCTATACCGCCTCAGGCTGTTGAAAACCAGTTGCAAATCTTCGATGAAGTCTTTTGAGTCCTGTGTTTTGATCACCATGTCATCCACATAAGCCTCCACACGCTTGCCCCAGTGATTGGCTAAGCATGTTTGAATAGCTCTCTGGTAAGTCGCTCCAGCGTTTTTGAGGCCAAACGGCATGGAGGTATAACAGAAAGCACCAAACGGGGTAATGAATGCCGTCTTTTCTTCGTCTTCCTTTGCCAGACTAATCTGATGATATCCAGAATAACAATCCAGGAAAGACAACATAGAACATCCAGCGGTGGAGTCCACCACCTGATCTATCCTTGGGAGCCCGAAGGGATCCTTCGGACAGTGTTTGTTGAGATCGGTATAATCAACACACATGCGCCAGTCCACTTTATTCTTTTTGAGTACAAGAACAGGATTGGCTAACCACTCGGGATGTAATACTTCTCTAATGAATCCAGCCGCAACCAAGCGAGCTAACTCAGCGCGAATGGCTTCCCTCTTATCAGGCGTGAAACGACGTAATTTCTGTCGAATCGGCCTTGCCTGGGGAAAAACTTTCAGTTTGTGCTCGGCCAGTTCTCTCGGGACTCCCGGCATATCCGCAGGTTGCCATGCGAATACATCTCAGTTATCTTGCAGAAACCGGACGAGCGCGCTTTCCTATTTGTCATCCAAACTGGAGCTGATGATGGCCGTCTTGCGCTCATCAGCGAACCCCAGGTTGATTCTCTTGGTTTCTTCAGTCGGCCGCATAGAGGTCGCGGTCTGAGCTTCATTCGCCGGTATCGCGAGGTTCTCCTCAGGCTTAGAGTTCGCCGTTGCGGAGGGAGCTGTCGATGGCTTGGCGGTGAGGGCTGCTTGAATAGCCACTCGGAAACATTCTGCGGCGCCTTGGAAGTCGGCGCGCACAGTTATGATCCCTTGCGGTCCTGGCATCTTCAGTATCATGTAGGTGTAATGTGGAATGGCCATGAACTTGGCCAATCCAGGCCTCCCGATGATGGCATTGTACCCGCAGTCGAAGTTTGCCACTTCAAACCTTAGGAACTCGGTTCTGTAGTTTTCCGGAGTTCCAAAGGTGACCGGCATGTAGATGTGGCCCAGCGGGTATTCCCCTTCCGTCGGCACGATGCCGAAGAAAGGAGTATCCGACTCATGGAGCTCTTTGAGATGAACTCCCAAGCTTTGGAGTGTCCGGGGGAAGGTGATGTTGATGCTGCTCCCCCCGTCCACTAACACCTTTTTCACCCGGCTTTCTCGGATCACCGGATCGACGAGAAGCGGGTATTTGCCCGGGTGGTCGAAGTTGAGCCATTGATCCGCCCGAGTGAAGGTGATCGGGTGCTCCGACCACCGGTATGGAGCGGGAGGACCGATGGTCGCCACCAGTATCTGGCGATCATTGAGCTTTTGCCGTCTTCTGCTCTCCTGCGATCCATGTCCGCCGAAGATGACGTTGACCTCCCTGTCAACGCGTGGAAAAGCTCCTCCTCCTCCTCCCTCCTCCTGCCGATGGGGTTGTCGCGGTTCATCTGGTCCTCCCCTCGGCGGAGGAGGAGGCAGAGGTTGGAAGGGTCGGCCGTGTCCGACGGAGTGTTTGAAATCTCGGCAGTTTCGAAGAGTGTGGCGCATGTCCTTGTGGTACGGGCACTGGGCGTCGAGGATGTCGTCCAGCGTGCGTTCGCCTCCACGAGGTCCTCCTCGAGCGCGAGAGGCAGGTGGTCCGGCGGCGTGCACTTCTTCGCGCGGCCTCTTCTCCCACCGCTTGTCAGGTTGCTGGTTCGCGTCGCGTCGTGGTGCAGCCGGTGCGGGCTTCGCTCCTCCGATGAGGTCCTGGGCTCGCTCGTCGGCGGTGATGTAGAGGTCGGCTTCCCGGAACAGCTCCTCCGAGGTGGTCGGCGCCTTTTGTAGTATGGCCCGGACGAAAACCGAATCATTAGATCCTCGGTAGAAGTCCTCGATCACGACCGCCTCCGTGACATCGGGGATACGATTCCTCATGGTTTGAAACCTCTTGAGGTACGACCGGAGAGTTTCGTCCCCCCGGCGCTTGATGGATTTAAGGTCCCACGGCTGCGCCGGCTTGTCGGAGAGGGACTGGAAGTTGGCGGTGAAGCGCCGACTGAAATCTCCCCAGACGTCGATGCAGTGTCGCGGTAGATGTCGCAGCCATTGCAGCGCGTCTTGCCCAAGGACAATGGGTAAGTACGCGGTCATCACGTCTTCGGATGCTCCGGCAGCTCGAGCAGCGGTGGTGTAGACGGCTAGCCAACCCCACGGATCCTGCTTAGGTTCATATTTGTCAACGTTGGATACCTTGAAGTTGGGAGGCCATTGAATGGCCCTAAGGCGCGGAGTAAGGGCGGACACTCCGCACGTGTCCTCCTGTCGCCGGGGTCGATGTTTGTCCCGGGGAGGGGAGTTGTGGTTGTGATTCCTCGACCGTCCCCGGGAAGTTCCGCCAGTTGAAGCCGTTGCCGACTCAGTCCTGGTAGCTTGGCTCTGAGTCGGGGCGCCATGATCCCTGTCGTACTCCTCTCGACGACGGATTTCGTTCTCATGCCGCCGTTCCCGCGAAGCATTGATGGAACTCCGCGCGTCTCGGCGACTGTTGATGGCGTGTCGTAGATCGTTCGGCGGGTGAGCAAGCGGTAGAAGATGGTTGGCCGCCTGGGTGAACAGTCGTCGGTAGCCGTCGGCGTCAGGAGTCCGAGGAAGTCCTTCCGCTATCCGAGCCAGCACCCCTCCGACTTCGCTCGGCGTGTTCATGGCTCGGGCGAAGTCGGGGTTCAGATTGCGGCCGAAGAGTGGATTCTCTCGACGTTGCCTTGCATCCTGCTCAGCATGTTCCTGAGCTCGTCGGCGATCACGTCGTCGGGAGTTCCTTCGCTCTCTGAAGACGCGTTCTTCCGGGGTTTCTCCTACCTCCGAGACCTCGTCTCGCGAGACAGGTTGTTCCGGATTCTGCTCTCCGGCTGCGTGATGTCGCCGAACGTTCCTGCGTCGGTTCCTCCGTCGACGGGACTCTCGCTGAGGCGGTTCCTCCCTGGGTACAGTCGGCTCGTCGTCGGAGATGGCGGGCGATTCCGCCCTTCCGATGAAGAGGACGTCGGGGTAGAACGGTGCTGCCGTCGTGGTGATCTTCTTTCGAGGAGCCGGAGAGCGGTGCTGCACTTTTCCGGTATTTTCGGAGTTTGTTGAGGAAGACTCCTTTTCCGGCGGATCCGCGATACGGTGCAGAATTCCTTCTTCGTCTGCTATGAATGAGATTGTTCCGAAGCAGAACATAGATCCAGGGCGTAGGGCGATCTTGCTGTAGAAAGAGATGGCCATTGAGCTAGCTTGGATTGTCGACACACCCCCTACCTGGCGCGCCAGCTGTCGGTGTTTAGGGTCCGACCGCACACCTGGGGTTGCCCCTCGAGGTGTTTTAGGAGCAGGAAGGTGTCGACAACTGTAGCAAAATGGTTCGTGCTGGTCGCACGAGAGACGGTAGACAAGGTTTACAGGTTCGGGCCGCTTAGTGATGCGTAACACCCTACGTCCTGATGAGTATGCTTGGTGGGAATGATTACAGGAGAGCTCTCTGGATTAAGAACACAGAGAGTCGAGGTGGGTGGCTAAGTAATGGGTCGAATGTTCTGAAGGGGTGCCCCCTAGGCCTTATATACTCGACCGTGGGGCAGTACATATGGATAGGATAACAACAAGTGGCTAAAAGATAGTGAACCTCTCGAGATTATCCTTCACGTAACCCTCGCCGACTTATCCTCACGTGGCTTCGTTGCATGGAGGCCCCGACGCGGGAAAGTCGGATTTCTGTTGCAGCCACTTGCTCGACGTTATGGGCCGTCCGGGTTTGCACCAATCCGGCCTCATGTCGCCCTGCGTTGCTGGTTGTTTTTCCCCAGGCCCACGAAAGAATAACCTTACGATTTATTGGGCCCTTGGGCCTTTCGCGAGGTCCTTTACTCTTTTAGTGGACCCGGGGGATATCTATCCCCCACACCACCTTTGGTCAAAATTCCATTCATCTCACACAGATCAGAATGAACAAGTTCTAGATGTGCCAAATTCCTTGCCTCAGCAGCCTTGTGAGGCTTGCGGGGTTGTTTTGATTCAACACACACATGGCACTTAGACTTTTTGACCAAGTTAAATTTAGGAATTAGATTTATATTTGCTAACCGCATAAGACAGCCAAAACTTGCATGACAAAAACGTGAATGCCATAAATCTGACTCATCAGAAAAATTAACAGAATTCACCAGTTTATTACACACATCATGCAGTGATAAGCGGAACAAACCTCCGCAGTCATATCCTTTACCAACAAAAATACCATGTTTCGACACAACATATTTATTTGACTCAAGAACAACTTTGTATCCATCTCGACATAGCATCGAAGCACTAACGAGATTCTTCTTGATAGAGGGCACATGCACACGCTCTTCAATGGCACCGTCTTCCTCGAAGTAAACTTCAGAATGACCGTACCAACACCAAGAACATGAGCACGCGACCCATTTCCCATTAACAAAGCACCATACCTCCCGACCTGGTAGGAAGAGAACATAGAGACATCAGCACACACATGAATGTTTGCACCACTATCCATCCACCACTCAGGTGAATTACAAACTAAGAGAACAAATGGTAAAGAATTACCATACCCAGATGTTCTATCTCCAGTTTCAGTGGTTACAACTGTTAGACTACCCGTCTAGGATTCTAGGGTTTGGGGTATTCCCCATGTAATTACCGTCTCACCCCTCACTGTAATGGGCCTGGCCCAGTTACTAAGTCTATTAATACTACTCCCCATCCCTGGTTAGGGGTATGGGTTCGTATTCCAACATGGTATCAGATTAGGATTAGGTTTTCCTGTCAGCTACAGCCGCCAAGGGCTTCTCCCAGCCTTGCAGCCGCCGCCGCCGGCCCCCAGCTGCCGGCCTCCCTGCCCAGCCCCCCAGCCGTCGGCCTCTCCTCCCCCTCCCTCCCTGCTTCCCACCTCTTCCCGGCCGCGCCCCCACCATCTCCGGCGTGCACCTCCCGTCGGATCCGCGCACGCCTGTGCCAACCGCCGGCGGCCCTTCTTCCCGCGCGCCCGGCCGCCTCAGGCCCGCGCCCCAACGCACCTCCGCGCCGTCTCCCTCTGCTCCCACCGGACCGCGCACCTGCGCCGTCTCCTCCAGCCGCCGGTGCCGCGCGCGACTTGTCTCCTTCCGCGCCAGCGCCGCCGGATCCGCCCCGGCTAGCTTCTTCCCCTTCACCGTCGGCCGGCGTCCAGCCGCCTCTCCTCCCCTGCCGGCCCCCTCAGCCGCCGGCCTTCCTCCTCTCCCCACCACCCGCGGCTCCCTGCTCTGGCGCCGGTGCCGGGCGCGCCACCCGCCGAGCCGGCCGCCCTGCGCCCCTGCCTTGCCGCGCCGCCCGTGCGCCGCTCCTTCCCCACGCCCCGGAGTCCGTGCAGCAGAGCTGCGCCCCTCCCCACGCGCGTCCCGTCTCCGACCGCCGCAGCAGTGCTGCAACCCACCCCGCCCGTCTGGGCGCCCCTGCACGCGTGCTGCAACCGCGCCAGGAGGCTGCGCTGGCCGAGGGCCGCGCCAGCCTACCCGACTCGGCAGCGCCGCGCCTGGGTACCAGCCCCGCGCCGAGGCCATCCCGCGCCCCTGCGCCCGACGCCCCAGCCGACCGTGCTGCGCGCGCCCTTCTGGACGGCCCTCCGCGCTCCTCGCGCCGTTGCACTTCTCCTACCAGCGGTGTCCCCACCCACATCGATTCCATGGCGTCACCCCCGCCCGTCGCTCTCGTGACTGTGCGTGTCCTCCTCCACGACGGCCAGCTCATCCGGGGCATGTTCGTGTCCTTCGATCCAGTCTGGAACCCTATTCTTCGGGACTGCGTCGAGATCCACCCTCAGGCGGGCCGTCACGTGCCTGGACCGCTTGTCTTCCCACGTGCTGCGATCGCCTCCCTTGCGGTTGAGCCTGTGTCCTCTCCCTCCCTTCCTAGTGCTCCTGTCGGGGCACCCTCTCTGGCCCTCTCCGCTCACACTGTACCCTCGCCACTTCCACCCCCCCGAACCACCACCGATTGGGTGGTTGACTCCGGGGCCTCCTTCCACACTACCCCCACCACTAATTCGTTACTCCACTCCCATCCACCCCACCCCTCACATCCTACCTCCATCGTCGTCGGTAACGGTTCCACCCTCCCGGTTACCTCAGTAGGTACATCGGTTCTTCCAGGACCATTCTGCCTTAACGACGTCCTTGTTGCTCCCGGACTGACTCATCCCCTCCTCTCGGTTCGTTGCTTCACTAGTGACAACCAGTGCTCTATGGAGTTCGACCCCTGGGGCCTCACCATACGCCACCTCCCCACACATGATGTGCTCGCTCGCTGTGACAGCTCCGGCCCCCTCTATTCTCTTCATTTGCCCTCCACTCCCCACACCAAAGTAGCCTCATCTCATGTTCTCGCTACTACCACCACCTCCTCCGCCATTTGGCACCGTCGCCTCGGGCACCCTGGACCTGACGTCATGTCCCAGCTTTCCGGCCACTCAGACATATCATATACTCGGGGCTCTTCTGAGCGCCTCTGCCATGCTTGTCAGCTCGGCCGTCACTCACGTCTCCCTTTTTCCACTTCCACGTCCAGGGCTGTTCAGGCCTTTGATCTTGTCCACTGTGACCTCTGGACGTCTCCTGTCCTTAGCCTCTCCGGCTACAAGTACTACCTAGTCATTCTGGATGACTACTCCCATTTCCTTTGGACTTTCCCCCTTCGGCTGAAGTCTGACACGTTTACCACCTTCACTCACTTCTTCACCTGGGTATCCACCCAGTTCCGGCGCCCGGTCCGTGCCCTGCAGTGCGACAATGGCCGCGAGTTCGACAACAACGCCTCCCGTTCTTTCTTCCTCACTCACGGCGTCCAGTTGCGTCTCTCGTGTCCCTACACCTCTGCTCAGAACGGCCGGGCCGAGCGTATGATTCGCACCACCACCAACATGATCCGCTGCCTTCTCTTTCAGGCATCTCTCCCTGCCACCTACTGGGCAGAGGCCCTTCATACTGCCACGCATCTCCTCAACCGTCTTCCCTCGAAGGCGGTGAGCCACCCTACTCCTCACTTTGCCCTGTACGGCACAGCCCCTTCCTACGACCACCTGCGCGTGTTCGGCTGTGCCTGCTACCCTAACACTTCCGCTACCGCCCCTAACAAGCTTTCTCCTCGCTCCACTCGATGCCTCTTCCTCGGCTACTCCCCTGACCACAAGGGGTATCGGTGCCTAGACCTCACCTCCCACCGCATCATCATCTCTCGTCACGTCGTCTTTGACGAAGATGTGTTTCCCCTTGCTGGCTCCACCCCACCCACCGACCTTGACTCCCTCCTCGAGTCCGATCCGATTCCTCCCCCACCTTCGGCTCCCCGTCTTGCGCCGTTACCTGCTCCTCGTGCGGCCCCCACGACCCCGCCTGCGCCACGCGCGGCCCCGTCGACCACGCCTGCGCCACGCGCGGCCCCGTCGGTTTCCGCGACACGCGCGACCCCGTCGACCCTGCCTGCGCCACGCGCGGCCCCGTCGACCACGCCTGCGCCACGCGCGGCCCCGTCGGTCCTGCCTGCGCCACGCGCGGCCCCGTCGGTCCTGCCTGCGCCACGCGCGGCCCCGTCGACCCCGCCTGCGCCACGCGCGGCCCCGTCGACCCCGCCTGCACCACGCGCGGCCCCGTCGACCCCGCCTGCGCCACGCGCGGCCCCGTCGACTCCGGCTCGATTCGCCAACCCCGCCCTCGTCTACCATCGCCGCGGCCATGCCACTACCTCGGCGCCCCCTGACTCGGGCCCGTCGACGAGCGCGGCCCGATTCGCCGACCCCGCCGTCGTCTATCACCGCCGTGAGCCGGCCCCACCAGCCGCTCCCGACGTTCCGACGGCTCACTCCGAGCCGGCCGTATACCACCCGGTCGCCATCCATCGCGACCCCGGGCACGTCCACCCGATGGTGACTCGGCGCGCTGCTGGCGTTCTCCGCCCCGTCGACCGGCTGATCCTGGCAGCTGATACGTCCAGCACTCCACCCGGCGCTTCCCCGGTGCCCTCCTCCGTTCGCACTGCCCTCGCCGACCCACATTGGCGTCGTGCTATGGAGGAGGAGTACGCGGCCCTCTTGGCCAACCACACCTGGGACCTGGTGCCGTGTCCACCAGGCACCAACGTGGTCACCGGCAAGTGGCTATTTCGCCACAAGCTGACCTCGGATGGCTCCCTCGACCGCTACAAGGCCCGTTGGGTCCTTCGGGGTTTCACACAGCGCCCCGGAGTGGACTACGACGAGACCTTCAGCCCCGTCGTCAAGTTCGCCACTGTTCGCGCCGTCCTCTCCCTCGCCCTCTCCCGCGACTGGGCGATCCATCAGCTCGATGTCAAGAATGCCTTCCTGCATGGCACTCTGACGGAGACTGTCTACTGCAGCCAGCCCACCGGCTTCGTCGACGCTGACCGTCCGGATCTGGTCTGCCGGCTGAACCGGTCCCTGTACGGCCTCAAGCAGGCGCCATGGGCATGGTACAGTCGCTTCGCCTCCTACCTGGCCTCCATCGGCTTCGTCGAGGCCAAGTCAGACACGTCCCTGTTCATCTACCAGCGCGGCGACGACACCGTCTACCTCCTGCTCTACGTCGACGACATTGTGCTCACGGCATCCACCGCCGATCTTCTACACCACACGATCGTCGCCCTTCAGCGGGAGTTCGCGATGAAGGACCTGGGGCCCCTACACCACTTCCTCGGCATCACCGCCGAGCGCCGGCCCCAGGGTCTTTTCCTCCACCAGCGCCAGTACACCATCGACATCCTGGAGCGGGCTGGCATGTCTGACTGCAAGCCCTGCTCCACGCCTGTCGACACTCAGGCCAAGCTCTCTGAGGACGATGGGCCTCCGGTCGCCGACGCGACGTCCTACCGGAGCCTGACCGGCGTGCTCCAGTACCTCACCTTCTCCAGGCCCGACATCGCATACGCCGTCCAGCAGGTGTGCCTGCATATGCACACTCCGCGGGAGCCCCATCTCACTGCGCTCAAGCGGATTCTGCGCTACCTCCGCGGCTCCCTCGACTACGGCCTCCTTCTCCGACCATCACCAACGTCAGAGCTCGTGGTCTACACCGACGCTGACTGGGCTGGCTGTCCTGACACGCGCCGGTCCACCTCCGGTTACGCCGTGTTCCTGGGCGCCAACCTCGTCTCTTGGGCCACCAAGCGTCAGCCCGTCGTCTCTCGCTCCAGCGCTGAGGCCGAGTACCGTGCCGTGGCCAACAGCGTGGCAGAGGCCTCCTGGCTGCGCTAGCTCCTCCACGAGCTCCACAGTCCCCTCCAGCGCGCCACCCTCGTCTACTGCGACAACGTCAGCGCGGTCTACCTCTCCACCAACCCCGTGCAGCATCAGCGCACAAAGCATGTGGAGATCGACCTGCACTTCGTCCGCGAGCGTGTCGCTGCCGGTGACGTTCGGGTTCTCAGCGTCCCCACCACGCTGCAGTTCGCCGACATCTTCACCAAGGGACTACCGTCGAGTGTATTCTTAGACTTTCGTTCCAGTCTCAACATCTGTACAGGATAGAGTTGTGACTGCGGGGGGGGTGTTAGACTACCCGTCTAGGATTCTAGGGTTTGGGGTATTCCCCATGTAATTACCGTCTCACCCCTCACTGTAATGGGCCTGGCCCAGTTACTAAGTCTATTAATACTACTCCCCATCCCTGGTTAGGGGTATGGGTTCGTATTCCAACAACAACATTAGCTGATTTCTTGTCCTGTGTGAACTTGCGATCAGGGCACTCTCTAGCCTAATGTTGATCATTGCCACAGACAAAGCATCCTCCCTTTCCCTTGTTGTTGTTCTTCTTCTTTTTAAACTGTGCTGTTTGAACAGGTTTATTTGTATTCTCTTGTTTGTTCTGGTTTTTCTTCTTGTTAAACTTGCAGAAGTTTCTCTTCTGCACCATATTAGCAGTAGAGATCTCAATACCTTTTCCATTGTCCTTTGTTCTAGCTCTTTTCTCAACATCAAGAGTACCAATGAGCTCTTCCACATTGAACTCTTGTCTCTTATGTTTGGGAGATGTAGCAAAGTCCTTCCAAGAAGGTGGCAACTTAGCGATTATACCGCCAGCCACAAACTTGTCAGGCAAAGGACAAGGAAAAAGCTCGAGTTCCTTAGCTAGTGCCTGAAACTCATGAGCCTGTTCTACTACAGATCAGTTCTCAACCATCTTGTAGTCATACAGCTGCTCCATGAGATACAGCTCGCTACTAGCGTCAGTAACTCTAAACTTTCCAACAAGTGCATCCCACAGCTCTTTCCCTGTGGGAAGGATGATATAGCTTTTCTGGAATTTTGTATCAAGTACGCTAATTACTGCTCCTCTAAAGAGGTTGTCATCAGCCTTAAACATAGCCTCTTCCTCAGGAGGTAAGTTGGCAGGCTTGCCCTCAGCGGCATGATAACAAGACATTGCAGTTAGCCACAATTCTATCTTAGCTATCCAAATCAAGAAGTTTTTACCATCAAAAGGATCAGGCTTTAGCACAGCAGCAAAACCTCTGACAGAAAAATGCCTAACATTAGATTTTTGGATTGTTAGAAATATAGGCATTTTCCATATCATTTTAATTCCATAAATTAACATTATGATGATGACATATAAAAGATGATTAATCATTGAAATCGTGATATTAAATATATCCATAACAATATGGATCATGAGAACATAAAGCATATGAATCATATAAATATAATAAGCATATAAACAGTCAGAACAATTGAGAATAAACAGACAGCAACATAAACAACATGACTGTAAAATTAAGACAAACAAATTTAACATATTACTAGTATGAACAGACATGAGACATGTCATGATATAATACGACAGAACAGATTGAATAAATTTATGGCTATATATGAAACATCAGAGATGAACATATGAAACATATATAATCTGCAGAGCGTAAAACAGTAAGGAGATGAATTGACCATACCCTCCCATGCGCTCCGAGGATCTAGATCCTTGTCTAACTTCACTTGTCATGTCGTACGAGATGAAGATGCTAGGAACCAGTGATGAAGACAACGACAGACGTTGGGCAGTCGCGTAGACGCTCCCCAAAAACCTAATTGTCGATCCCCCGTGCAAGGTCTCAAACGGCAAGGGCTTCGGAGGCACTGCCCTCTCGCTCCTCTGTGCGCGCAGAGTTACAAGATGGAAATACCCACTCTTGCTGCTGGACAGTGATTCTGAGATGGTTATGTTCGCGTGTACCAAGTGACAGGGTTTTCCCCTACTTAACCTCTCGCGGAGGAAAGCTGAAGGAGAAGGGTCTCGCCTCGTCACGCCAAGAGACGGGCTGCTGAAGGAGAAGTGTCTCGCATGCGGCTGATGAAGAGACGGGTAACTGAAAGGTTTAACCCAGAGTTGAAACTCCCGCGGTTAATGAGTGCTAAAAATTAACACAAACACACCACGCCCGCTCGCCACCTGCCTGCCTGCCTCGCCACGCCCGGCCCGGCCGGCGGCGGCGGCGGCGCGCGTGCGCGTGTGGCACGCCCTTGTCCATTTCTTGACTTCTCAAATTAAGTGGAATAATTCTCACCATATAAGTCAAGCCAAAAGACCCTTGGACTTCCAATATAGTACTATTGGTATTCCCCACCATTACACACCATATAGTTTATTGAATAAATGGGCCAAGCCCATAAAAAAATCCAACATAAATAACATCAATAGACCACCTGGAGTTCTGGCATTTGTAGTTATGACAACGAAAGCCAAGACTGTGAGACCTAAAGACTTTAATGATTACAAGTGGGGATAAATTTTTATTTGGCGCATTTGCGTCCGACTCGTGGTTAGCCCGTCTCAACTCGATTCGTTTTAGTTTTATCATGAATTAAGCTAGCATCTTAACTCAGTTTGTTAATGAGCTAGCTTGAGCCTAAACCGAGCTTGAGCTAGCTCTTAGTTCGAACACAATAATTTATCAACAAAATAAAATTTACACTGTGTTCGATGAACTAATAAGTGATGAATCGTATTAATTTGATGTATGAATTGACATGTGGATTGACCTGGGATATGAAATTGTGAGTATTATAACTTTTTATAGTGTCAAATTGGTTAGAATTAACAACTAAGTGATTATCTATACTATACTTAAAGCACCAGTTTTAACAGTCGTCCCACGTCATCTTTTTATAAATAACCCCTCACAGTTATTTTAAATTAATCCGTTGCACGACTATAGATGGCTAAACGGCGGCCCGGCACGGGCCAGACGCACGCGGGCCACAATTATGGCCCAGACACGTCATGCCAGCCTGCTGACTGTGCCGAGCCAGCCTGTTAGCCCGTCGGCCCATTTGATTAAATCAGCGTAAAATATTAAAAAAGGTGCAGGAGGCGGGATGCCCTGATGGAAGAAGGACGGGAGACATTGGGTGAAGCTGTCTAACCAGTAGAACATCATGCTCAGATGTTTTTTAATATTAAATATAAATTGTATATATGTTTTTTATAAAATAAAAAAAAATATAATCGTGTCGGGTCGGGCCAGCACTACGGGCCAAGGCTACAGCCAAGCACGACACGACGTTCTTGGCTCTTGCAAGCATTAGATCGTTTCTGAAACAATATTGGCGTAATGGACTACATGGTGTTTGAGGTTGCTGAATTGGATGGAGGAACAATGATTTGTCACACTAACAGTAAAATGAAAGGTTATTTATTGGTTTTAAACGTTAGTAATTGCTACGAAATAGCATAATTTATATGGAGCACATCCATTTTTATTGATGCCTAACTTTAGTAATCACTCCATATTTTGATCTATCTTTTTTATTAGTTTGACTTCATGTGACTTATTTTAGAAACTTGAGCTCACAAACTTTCTCTTATTTGGTCTCTGTATGGTAGAATTATATCATTTTATAATCTCTATTCGTTCAGTCAGTCGTTGTAAACTCTCTTCTAATCGCTCACTTCATTGGTCGTGTTGTACCAAGACATATTGCATGAAGTAAACAATAACATCAGTTAGCCAAATAAAAAAAATATTATACAGAAAGCGGAGACAATCAATAAAAAATCTTGAGATCTTTTTGGTGGATAGTTTACGTGGGTATTATTATAAGAGTCGCAACGCACGGGCAACCGACTAGTCTATACTATACTTAAAGCACCAGTTTCAACGGTCGTCATGCGTCATTTTTTTACAAATAACCCCTCACAGCTATTTCAAATTAATCCGTTGCACGTCTATAGATGCCAAACGACGCCCGACACGGGCTAGATGCACGCGGGCCACAACTATAGCACAGGCATGTCATGCCAGTCTGCTAACTGTGTTGGGCCAGTCCGTTAGCCCGTCGATCCATTTAATTAAATCAGCGTAACGACGCCCGACACGGGCTAGATGCACGCGGGCCACAACTATGGCACAGACACTTCATGCCGGCCTGCTAACTGTGTCGGGCCAGACCATTAGCCTGTCGATCCATTTAATTAAATCAACGTAAAATATTAAAAAACGGTACAGGAGGTGGGGTTCGAACCCATGCCCTGATAGAAGAAGGACAGGAGACACTAGGTAAAATTGTCTAACCACTAGAACATCACGCTAAGGTAGTTTTAATATTGAATATAAATTGTATATAGGTATATACGTTTTTTTTGTAAAATAAAAAAATAATCGTGTCGGGCCGGGCCAGCACTATGGGCCGAGGCTACAACCTAAGCATGACATGACATTCTTGGCTCTTGCAAGCATTAGGTCGTTTCTGAGACTACATTGGCGCAATGGACTACATGGTGTTTGAGGTTGCTGAATTGGATGGAGCAGCAATGATTTGTCACACTAACAGCAAAATGAAAGATTATTTGTTGGTTTTAAACGTTAGTAATTGCTACGAAGTAGCATAATTTATATGGAGCGTATCCAGTTTTATTGATGCATGACTTTAGCAATCACTCCATATTTTGATTTATCTTTTTTATAAGTTTAACTTCATGGGACTTATTTTAGAAACTTGATCTCATAAACTTTCTCTTATTTGGTCTCTGTATGATGAAATTATGTTATTTTATAATCTCTGTTCATTCAGTCAATCGTTGTGAACTCTCTTCTAATCGCTCACTTCATTGGCCGTGTTGTACCAAGACATATTTGCATGGAGTAAACAATAACATCAGTTAGCCAAATCAAAAAATATATTATATAGAGAGC
This sequence comes from Zea luxurians, assembly GCA_029449295.1. Lineage (NCBI taxonomy): Eukaryota > Viridiplantae > Streptophyta > Magnoliopsida > Poales > Poaceae > Zea > Zea luxurians. The sequence continues at coordinate 59,022,136 of JAOPSE010000023.1, read as the reverse complement.
GGAGGCAATCAATAAAAAATCTTGAATTTTTTTTGATGGATAGTTTACGTGGGTATTATTGTAAGCCGTGGCAACGCACGGGTAACCGACTAGTATTATTTTATGTATGTGTATATTGTTTTTTTGTCGCTCACAAGTTAAACGAGCTAGCTCGATCTCGTAAATAAGCTAAGCCGAACAGATTCTCTAGATCAATTTCTTTATGAACCGAGTCGCTCGTTATCTTAACGAATCGAACCAGCTCGTTATCTTAACGAGTTGGCCCAGACGTCAAACTAAATCGGGATGCATGGCTCGATATCTTATATATATCTTATATAGTTGCAACACACGTCTCTTCTATGTATAAAATTCGGTGGTCGCTTGTATTCTATTAAGATCTATTTTGCCGTTTTAGAGACGTTATCATTCTCATTATTGTTTTGCTCGAAAAAAAATAAAATAAAACAGTAACCCGTGTTTTTTCCCGTCCTTTCCCCTCTCGTCTATCCGTCTCTCCGAAGTGGAGGAAGATGATCTTTCATATATTTCTCCCACTCATCTAGGGCCGTGTTTGAGATTTGAAGGGGCTGGTTATATGGAGTACCTTTTGACCCATACATACATATAATAAATCTATAGTAAGTTATATATGAATATTTTAAAATGTACAATAAATAATTATTACATTGAGTAAAAAAAATACTTCATTAGAATTCACAACCATGAATATACATAATCTGGCAGGCCGAAGCAAATGACGGATCAAACGCAATTTAGCTAACTCATGTCTTGTCTAGTTGTTGTATATCGTCGACGGCACTGTACAACCCAGTCCTTTGATGACGTGGTGGCAGTCAGAATTGGTTTTCTCGATGTATTCTGTTTTGATTTGGGAATTAGGATTGGTTTAACCAAATTCCATAATAGCGTACACGATTGCAGCAGGTCAGCAACCGCGTACTACTCAGGATAGCGGGGCTGAGTGGCCATAACTTTGGGTCAACCAAACCAATACTGATTGAGCTGATTAAACAACTAGGTACTATATTTAAGCATATATTTGAGTGGGGCCCTGGGTGACCACACAGCTCGCCCATCCCAGTTACGGCTCTACACTCATCAACGGAAGGCAGTAAGTGGCAACATCGCTAAGTTTCTGTCGAGGCGAAGCAAAGTTGTGAAAAATCCGTGACCGACAAATGTACTAATGAAGAGTTAGACCATTTTACTTCTAGAAGTGTTTCCACCCGTGACCGGCAAATCTCTACTACTTATTAAGGCTGCAATAGTAGCCTGCCTTTTTGTGTTCTGCCATTTGGTCTCTGACAGGTAGGGCCCACTTGCTCCTGGTTCTTCCGTGCATGCTCCTGGTTCAGCCCATAACGTATTTTTGTACAAAAAATAGTACTATGGCGCATGATCCCATAACACATCTGGTGATAACAATAGTACTACTATGCGCAAAGGAAGACATATAAGCAGGTTTCAACACCAACCGGTAGGCAATGTGGTACTAATTTTACCTTGCAAACTATGAAGACAAAGACACATGCGCCGTGTGAGGCCCATCTGCCAATTTGTACGAGGCCCATCTCCCATGGAAACCCTAATCCGCGGCCGCGTCATCCAGCCCTGCGCCCCCGCCCGTGGCTTGCTCGCCTCCACCCGCGGCCGCGGCCTCCAGTGCCCTGCGCCCCCGCCGCTTGTCAGCCTCCACCGCCCCACCCGTCTCTCCTGCTGGTGGACAGCCTGCAACGCCCCATCGTCTCTCAAGTACTTCTACTTCACCGCCGACGGCCGCAAGTCCCCCGATGTCGAGATCCCCGTGGACGCGCCCACCATGATGCACGACTTCGCCGTCACCGAGAACCACGCCATCATCCCGGACCAGCAGATCGTGTTCAAGCTCCAGGAGATGGTGCTGGGCGGCTCCCTCGTGGTGTACGACGGGAACAAGACCGTGCGGTTCGGGGTGCTGCCGAAGCGCGCCACCGACGCGTCGCGGCTGCGGTGGGTGGACGTCCCCGACTGCTTCTGCTTCCACCTCTGGAACGCGTGGGAGGACGAGGCCATGGGCGAGATCGTGGTGATCGGGTCCTGCATGACCCCCGCGGACGCCGTGTTCAACGAGTCCGCCGCCGGCGAGGAGAGCTTCCACAGCGTGCTGTCGGAGATCCGGCTGGACCCGCGCACCGGCACGTCCTCGAGGCGCGCGGTCCTGAGCGACGCTGACCAGGTGAACCTGGAGGCCGGCATGGTGAACCGGCAGCTGCTGGGCAGGAGGACGCGCTACGCCTACCTCGCCATCGCCGAGCCGTGGCCCAAGGTGTCGGGCTTCGCCAAGGTGGACCTTGAGGCCGGCACCGTCGAGAAGTTCATCTACAGCGACGGCCGGTACGGCGGCGAGCCCTGCTTCGTGCCGCGCCCCGACGCATAACGTGTAATTACAACTTATCATATATAGCACTAATAAAATGATTGAATTTTCCAACACATAACGTGAAGGATCAGTAGGATCAGTTCCTTTTGGATGACATATTGACATGAACACCTATAGGATCAGGGATGCTAGAAACATGCATTCCATCATCCTTGATGGCCCCTGTTTGGTATTGGTATTCGATTGTGTTGTGGTCGCAGGAAGATGATCGGGATGGAGTACCTTCTGAGCGAAGTGATGGAGTTGCACCTGTTTGTGATCCAGAAGCAAAAGCAGGAGAGCCTCGAGAAATCAAGCCCCATGCTCGCCTACTACATCCTTGATGGCTATATCTACCAGGCACCACAGCTCTGCAACGTCTTCGCCTCACTCATAGTGTATCCTCTCCTTTTTTCTTATGTTTTGCAGTGGGATTCTAGGCTGCACATTTTTCTGATTGGTAATGCAGTTAAAATGGTCTACACACATTTTTTTTGTTAGATTAGCTTTTCATTCTTTGGACATTTTAATTAGACTATACTATCGGAAATAATCATGTGTCTAGGTGTTAAGTTAGAGTCTAGATTCATAACATTTACTCTAGCTAAATTTCAGCATGGAGTATAGGCTGATTAGTTGGGTAATATTCAGCATTTATTTGGGGTTTTCACAATTTGATTTGTAGCTCACACTGGCTATATTAGGACAGATCTAGTGTTGGTATTTCTATATCTTGGGCTAATATCAGAAATTTGTACAAAATGATTTTTTGCAGATTTGAGTATCTTAAACCTTTGTGCTATTCTTAGTATCCTGTGTGTGGCAACTTCATGATGTGCGAGAGTTAAAATTATGAGAGATTTATTTCTCTTTTTTACTGATTTGGGTTCCGATCTTTATTTTGTTGTTTACATGAACCTACAGGTATGTTCTTATGTGCATCAACTTCTTGCAGCTATGCGAGCCAAAGATTCTACCATGCGTGTATGCCACCACGAGGATCATGTGTCAGCAGATCTAAATATATACAAAAGGTTTAAGTTCCTAATGCTAACTTTGTTTGAGCAATATCCTCCCTATTGACGTAGTAGATGCTATTTGGTTGTCAGATTTGATTTTTGACACACTGGTTTGGTGTATTGCAATGGTTTCAAAAGATGTAGACAACGATGCCACTTGCTTCCTTTCTTGCCACCAGAACTACCACCACTTCTTTAGTTTTTTTGTAATTGCAGACTAGGGCTAAAGTTAGCCATGTAAATCCAGTTCGATTTTTTTCCAAACATCCTGTGCAAAGGTTTAAAAAATACATTGATATGTAAAAAAAACACTAATGGTTATTTTATACTTTTGTAGGGAAGCTGACCGTTTCTTGATGGCGATGAGGATCCAGCTCCGCTGATTCTCCCCACTTTTTACCTCTATTGGTCGTCGACCCTGGCCATGCCCAGTGTTAGTTAGTTTGTTCTTTTGGCGATGTTGGTAGATGGCTAGATGGATAGGTTGCTAGAGTGAGATTGACGTGTATTCTTTGCCATGTTCGTTGTTGTTCTTTATACTGATGAACGATTGTAACTATGTCTGCATATGGAGATTGGAAGGAGCTCGGAGGGCTGGGGCGCTGACCTGAGTTTTATGGAGAGAGGATGCTAGATCTGTGAAGAAGCACTTGCCAAGCATGCCTAAGGTCGAAGAAGTTTGAAGAACTGCAGCCAGGAGAGCCGCCTGCGAAACCGGTGTCACCTGCTCTGCCTAGGGCAGGAAAGCGTGCTCCTACACATGCTGCTAGGGGCAGAAAGGGTGCCACTGGGAAATGATGTTCAGTTCTGCCCTTCCAGGTAATTTTATCTCAGTTTTACTTCATTTGGATCAATTGATGTGCGAATCATGAATAAACTTCTTAAATGGAGTAATTGGTTTTGTCTGAACTTCCTACTTCCAAGAATTATCGTGTCTTTGAGACTGACTTTGGATCCACTGAGGATGCCCAAACATGCATTCCCATGCTTCTGGCACAAACAGAGAAATAGATTTTAGCCACCAACAACTTATTGCCGCTAATAATAATTCATCGGGTTATGCAATATTTACTGTTACAAAGAGGTAGTTCTCAGTAGGGATCTCCATAAGGGTTTTCTTGCCACTGGCAAAGTTCAGCACCAAGGATTTGAACTCCTTTTTCACATCAAGCACATATTTGAATGGTTCCTGCCCTTTCCAGCAGAGAGGCAGAGAACGGCCAGATACCTCTTCCAACGTCCTGCTTACTTCACCCTTAAGCTGTAAGAAAGAAAACATCATTACTCCCATGTTTATTCATGATCCATGAATCATTTATATTACAGGAGACAAGCGCTTGATATTTTTAGGACCTTGGAGTAATCTGGTTGGTCTATATATGAATATGGATATCACCCACACTAGATTAGAGTGTCAATATGTGGTTCGAATCTTATTTTACTGTCGCATTTGGTTTTTTACTGATTTTATCTATCTATATTCCTTGATAAAATTTTTTGATGCAGTCTCCTTGGTAAATTGTTAATAAAAACATGGGAATCTGTACCCTTAGGTAAAGGCCATTTTGTGTTGTTCATTTGTCTGACACCTTTTAGGATGATCGAGTGCTGATCTATTCACTGGTAATATAATCTGCCAAGGAGATATTGAATGCCCATCGCGCCTGCTCTCATCCGTATATCCTTTTGTCTACATATCGGTGGCTTGGAGGATCATACTTGCTCACGTTCTTAATTTGCTTTGTTGCTCACGTCTATTTTGCTTTCTAAGTGGTGAGGATGGCGTTGGCATGCGTGGTGAGGGTACCGTCTCTGCGGTGGGCGCCATGATGTGGCTGGGTGGGCTCGTGGGTTTCAGGCCGCCCAGCAAAATGCGGCACATCGGGTAGGTAACTATGTATTCCTTTTCACTTTGTCGTCATATGTGACTTGAGATAAATTAGCCATGCGTTCCGACAGGAGGACATGTCGTTGTGTGCGCTGTTGTTAGCTTCAGACCATGCATCGACATTCACAAGGTGCATAGATATAATCCCCTTGCCTTCTTCTAATATTATACTTACTAGCAAATATTTGTGTGAAAGGGGGTGCATGAATATATATCAACTCTCCATTTAACATTAGCCTTTATTTTGTTGCAAACTGATAGTTGGGTGTTGATTCTGTTATACATCACATTCATTAGACATGAAATCCTTATCATTAATACCTTTTAACATTCTTCTAAATTATTTTAGGTTCCAGTTGTGGTAAGTGTATTCTTATGGGAGGCCATGTAGCTATGTAGGGAGAGTCGTGCACGATGTATGAAAGGGAACCTGGAATGTGTGTGTGAGGCTTCTATCGAGTGGTCACCAACACAACTGATCTTCTGTGCCTTTTGTGGCCTTCTCAGTGGGACTGTTTGTGGCCTTCTTGGATCCGGTGGTTGGTTCATCCTCGGTCCACTCCTTGAGCTTGGGTGCATACCACAGGTATTTAAGCTGCCTTCATTCCATGATATTTTTTCATATCTTGCAGTTCATTTCCAAATGCTGTCGAGCAGAATTGTTTGTTTTCATTTCATATATATATATGTCATCTTGATGCTAATGCTGCATACAAAGCTTTTACCTAGCCTTTCAATTGGCACATATTTTTTGGCAGGAGTCCTGATTATAATAACAAGGAACATCATAAAAATGTAGCATAAAGTCGATCCCTATAAATCTTGTAGAATTAACACTGCATTGCCACATACTATTATGAGACCATTGCGATGCATTAGAGCCTAAGGCAACGACCAGGGCAGCAGACAAGCCCATTTCACATGCGTAAGTAGGCATGTAAGAAACTGTCCTAAAAAGATCAATCCAGATACAGCTTCGCTACTTAAGCGCTTCCCATCTTGAGCATATGTTACTTCTTGTTGCTGTTGTCCTAAAAAGATCAATCCAGATCGAAGGTATTGCATTCTTTTTTTTGCTTCCTTTTTATGTACAGGCATATGTTACTTCTTGTTGTTGCTTTCAAACATTATTAGTTATGACATCTCTCATGTTGGTGGTTCACCATTTTGTTAAATATTTTATTTCTCTCTCTTGTACAATAAATTGTGTAGCCATTTACCATTTTAACTCTTCAGGTTGTTTGTTCCTCTGGAAACAAACACATCAAACAGGATAGGTTGCTAGAGTGAGATTGACGTGTATTCTTTGCCATGTTCGTTGTTGTTCTTTATACTGATGAACGATTGTAACTATGTCTGCATATGGAGATTGGAAGGAGCTCGGAGGGCTGGGGCGCTGACCTGAGTTTTATGGAGAGAGGATGCCAGATCTGTGAAGAAGCACTTGCCAAGCATGCCTAAGGTCGAAGAAGTTTGAAGAACTGCAGCCAGGAGAGCCGCCTGCGAAACCGGTGTCACCTGCTCTGCCTAGGGCAGGAAAGCGTGCTCCTACACATGCTGCTAGGGGCAGAAAGGGTGCCACTGGGAAATGATGTTCAGTTCTGCCCTTCCAGGTAATTTTATCTCAGTTTTACTTCATTTGGATCAATTGATGTGCGAATCATGAATAAACTTCTTAAATGGAGTAATTAGTTTTGTCTGAACTTCCTACTTCCAAGAATTATTGTGTCTTTGAGATTGACTTTGGATCCATTGAGGATGCCCAAACATGCATTCCCATGCTTCTGGCACAAACAGAGAAATAGATTTTAGCCACCAACAACTTATTGCCGCTAATAATAATTCATCGGGTTATGCAATATTTACTGTTACAAAGAGGTAGTTCTCAGTAGGGATCTCCATAAGGGTTTTTTTGCCACTGGCAAAGTTCAGCACCAAAGATTTGAACTCCTTTTTCACATCAAGCACATATTTGAATGGTTCCTGCCCTTTCCAGCAGAGAGGCAGAGAACGGCCAGATACCTCTTCCAACGTCCTGCTTACTTCACCCTTAAGCTGTAAGAAAGAAAACATCATTACTCCCATGTTTATTCATGATCCATGTATCATTTATATTACAGGAGACAAGCGCTTGATATTTTTAGGACCTTGGAGTAATCTGGTTGGTCTATATATGAATATGGATATCACCCACACTAGATTAGAGTGTCAATATGTGGTTCGAATCTTATTTTACTGTCGCATTTGGTTTTTTACTGATTTTATCTATCTATATTCCTTGATAAATTTTTTTGATGCAGTCTCCTTGGTAAATTGTTAATAAAAACATGGGAATCTGTACCCTTAGGTAAAGGCCATTTTGTGTTGTTCATTTGTCTGACACCATTTAGGATGATCGAGTGCTGATCTATTCACTGGTAATATAATCTGCCAAGGAGATATTGAATGCCCATCGCGCCTACTCTCATCCGTATATCCTTTTGTCTACATATCGGTGGCTTGGAGGATCATACTTGCTCACGTTCTTAATTTGCTTTGTTGCTCACGTCTATTTTGCTTTCTAAGTGGTGAGGATGGCGTTGGCATGCGTGGTGAGGGTACCGTCTCTGCGGTGGGCGCCATGATGTGGCTGGGTGGGCTCGTGGGTTTCAGTCCGCCCAGCGAAATGCGGCACATCGGGTAGGTAACTATGTATTCCTTTTCACTTTGTCGTCATATGTGACTTGAGATAAATTAGCCATGCGTTCCGACAGGAGGACATGTCGTTGTGTGCGCTGTTGTTAGCTTCAGACCATGCATCGACATTCACAAGGTGCATAGATATAATCCCCTTGCCTTCTTCTAATATTACTAGGGGATGCATGAAGGTTGACGGTGCTGATGCACACCAGCAGTCAGTAGAAGAGATCGAGCTTGTTGTGGTTGAGGTCCATGGCGAACAAGCTGGCAGGCCTTCTGCGGGAGCTGTTGTAGTCCTCCACCGTGATCACCAAGCTATGGAGTTGTACAACCCCCCAACATTCTTATAGCCTGCACGCACAACCCGCACCCAAAAAATCAGAGTTGGTGAAACAAAGAACCTCGATTTTGGCTGGGTGAGGCACACAACCAACCTCCGCAAGGCACGTGACCTTGCCCCGGCAGGTTGAGGCGTCGATGCAGTTCAAGGTGAGGCGTGATCCGACTCAGGAGGCCACGGTGAGGGTCTCCGGTGGGGGCTAGGTCAAGCGCGCGTGGTTGTTGAGCAGGTTCCGTCACCAGTTCGTGGTCCCGCTGGGCCACCTCGAGCACCTCGTCTTCGCAGCGCTGCTGGAGGAGGCCGAAAGCGATTTGGCTTACATCACCTGGCCGCCCCCACCATCCCCTGTCCAGCCGACATTGAACCCCAACAACCTTGGGTTCTATGACATGGTCAATAACACCCCCGGCACGCATGGGGTCCATCAATCGGTCGATCGAGGGGCATGGAGGAGGAGAAGGGAGTTTAGGGTTAGGGTTCATGGGGGCGCTTATCGGTTACCAGAACTCAGAGAGGACCTTGACATGCCACTTATGGGAGCTTACGAGTTACCATTGTGCTGGTGCTTGTGCACTGACGGCGTGACATCGAATGAAGGAAGCAGAGGGTGAGATTCAGAGATGGAAGGAGGGGTACTGCTCAATCTAGGGTAGGGATTGGGATGGAGGTGGTGTACCTTGAAGAAGATGTTGATGCATAGACCTCAACACGAGTTCCCCCATGCCCTCCGGCCTGCACACGTCCTCCGAGTTGTGGGGGGCAAAGCCTCCCTGTGCTCCATTTTAGTGCGGGCGCAACCTCCCTGCGCGGCGGTGGGTTGCGGCCGCGGTATCCAGGCGTCCGTTCCGGCGAGCCTCGAGGCGGGGAGCGGCGTTTGCGGGTGGGATCGGACGACTCACATCGGCGTTTGCGGCGGCAGAATCGAGGTAGGGACAATAGGGGACGGAGTTCGGGGGCAGCTGAAATCGGGGGAGCCGGGGAGGGGAGGGAGGCTGGGGCGACGGTTTCGGGGAGCCATGAGCAGGACTGGTGTGCAGGATCAGGGAGCGAGACTGAAACGTAGGATCGGACGGCTGCGATTATAGAACAGTAGAACGGATGGTTGAGATCGTAGAATGGCAGAACGGCAGGCTACCCTTGCAGCCTTAATAAGTAGTATAGATACTTACTAGCAAATATTTGTGTGAAAGGGGGTGCGTGAATATATATCAACTCTCCATTTAACATTAGCCTTTATTTTGTTGCAAACTGATAGTTGGGTGTTGATTCTGTTATACATCACATTCATTAGACATGAAATCCTTATCATTAATACCTTTTAACATTCTTCTAAATTATTTTAGGTTCCAGTTGTGGTAAGTGTATTCTTATGGGAGGCCATGTAGCTATGTAGGGAGAGTCGTGCACGATGTATGAAAGGGAACCTGGAATGTGTGTGTGAGGCTTCTATCGAGTGGTCACCAACACAACTGATCTTCTGTGCCTTTTGTGGCCTTCTCAGTGGGACTGTTTGTGGCCTTCTTGGATCCGGTGGTTGGTTCATCCTCGGTCCACTCCTTGAGCTTGGGTGCATACCACAGGTATTTAAGCTGCCTTCATTCCATGATATTTTTTCATATCTTGCAGTTCATTTCCAAATGCTGTCGAGCAGAATTGTTTGTTTTCATTTCATATATATATATATGTCATCTTGATGCTAATGCTGCATACAAAGCTTTTACCTAGCCTTTCAATTGGCACATATTTTTTGGCAGGAGTCCTGATTATAATAACAAGGAACATCATAAAAATGTAGCATAAAGTCGATCCCTATAAATCTTGTAGAATTAACACTGCATTGCCACATACTATTATGAGACCATTGCGATGCATTAGAGCCTAAGGCAACGACCAGGGCAGCAGACAAGCCCATTTCACATGCGTAAGTAGGCATGTAAGAAACTGTCCTAAAAAGATCAATCCAGATACAGCTTCGCTACTTAAGCGCTTCCCATCTTGAGCATATGTTACTTCTTGTTGCTGTTGTCCTAAAAAGATCAATCCAGATCGAAGGTATTGCATTCTTTTTTTTGCTTCCTTTTTATGTACAGGCATATGTTACTTCTTGTTGTTGCTTTCAAACATTATTAGTTATGACATCTCTCATGTTGGTGGTTCACCATTTTGTTAAATATTTTATTTCTCTCTCTTGTACAATAAATTGTGTAGCCATTTACCATTTTAACTCTTCAGGTTATTTGTTCCTCTGGAAACAAACACATCAAACAGGACGGGTCTTCCTATCCACCATGTTGCAAAATAGTTAGTGCTGCATAAGTCCCATCAACAATTCCACGTTCGATCATTTATGTCTCAGAGAATACCACAAAGGCTCACTCATTTTGAAATGCACTACCTATAATTGGTGGATTTGTGGTTAGTGATTTCCTCTCTTCTGCATCATTTGCATTATTGGTTAGTTGGTACATACCTTCTTACCACCAGGACAGAGCAGCTTCAATACCTTCTTGACACACCCACGTCCTTGAAGATATCATTTGAAGGTTAATCCAAAGTTATATAGTACTGCAGCGTGCTCTCCATTCCCCCTACATCCATTTTTGCGTTTGGTTTTGATGTCTGTTTCAAATATTCAAATATCCAAATCTCATTTGGAGTTGTGATACCAGCAACCTTTGACATGGATTCAAGATGCTACTGGAGTGTTATTCGTGTGAGTGTTATTCAGTACATGATCCAACTGGTAAGAAACTTTATGATACTAGCATATGTGTGTAATAATGAGATTACTAGAAATAGCCCATTTTACAAAACTAAACCAACATATTTTAGAATGGAGTAATTGATAAAATAGCGACCTATCTTTTTATCCCAAAATCAACCAGGAAATTCATTTTTTGGTTATTTTCGGGGCTGAATTTTGCTACATGGTTCTCCAAGACATTATCTGAATTTTATGGGCTAATTCAGTCCATGTTTCTCCAAGTGTTTATCTCTAACATAGACACCTAATTTGATTGATGCATGGTTTGCGTGCTGAATCTCATTCAGTTTATGGTCTGAATCTGTTGTTCCTCTTCTTCAGGGCTCAAGGTCAATCAGTTGTGGTCACACTTTTCCATTTTTACGTTCAGCTAAACTGACCCCCCTGTCTCGTGGTGTGCCAACTCCCATGTTCCTGTTCTTTGGTTTATCCATTGTTTTTGCTTTGATGAGACTAGGAGTAGAATTACCATTTTCAGAGATGAACTCAAACATATCCTGGAAGCAAGTAAACTAGGAGTAGAATTATCCTTATCTAGGATTCCATACATAGAAATACATTACCTTTTTTTATTATAGATGCATTATGTATTGCTCCTTTACTTATTCAAGGAATAACTCCAGCATGTACGTGTTCATGCATTGGAAGCAGTGATGAGTTACTGGGAGCTACAATAATCTTTACAAAACCTATCAGGTAGATTATTTTTCTTTTTTAAATCTTTTGTTAATTCAGAAATGTGGTTGAATCCTTTAGATATACATAACTTGTTTTTACCATTGTAGCCTTACCATGGTTGAACACATATAGATCTAAAACTGAACATCCCTGCACTGCACAAGAAGATGAAGTACATGCGGAGGATTGGGTGGAGGAGTGGCCGCAATGCAACGACCCGAGGGGCGCGCGGACTGGGCCGCGCTGCAGTAGGACCCCGTCGAGCTGCTGCACAAGCTGGACGAGCTGAGGGACCAGATCGCGCGCTCTGTGCAACATCGTCGGGCAGCCACGAGCACCGGCACTACCGCCAGTACCCTGGGAGACAGTGGGAGAATGGTGGGATGGGGCCAGGGAGCTTCCATCCCACTTGCATACAAGGTTGGAGACAAAATGAGTGGAATTACTACAAGATAATTGTGTGAATTGCTGTGTTTTGCTTTAGATCAGTAAATATAGAGTTTGTTCAAAGGAAATGCAATTCGTACTGAAGCTTATTCATTATGACAATTAGGCTTACAGAATTATATTAAAAAACAACACATCTTACTCTGGATTATTGTTTTGTATGAAAACATAAAGTTGCAAAATTTGTTTCATCTGTTTTTCATCAGTGCACCAATATAATAACTTTTGGTGACCTTATTTACTGGTAGTACTCATTAATCCTGAAGTACATATATTTCAACAAGCAGCTTATAATTTGTTTGTCTATATCCGAAAACAGGTAGTCACCCCTTGCTCAACTACAGTTAATTAATTCATCAACAAGCAGAAATAAATGTAGCAGATTTTTGAATTGTGACAGTGCACCTTGGTCCTGTCGTGTCTGCCCTGTGGAGCTAGGATGTGTTATTTAGGTATATTTTTCTTCATGTAGTAACAGTTGACTCACAAACATTATTTAGGTATATTTTGCTTCATGTAGTAACAGTTGACTCACAAACATAAGTGGGAATATCTGAACGAGTTGCTTATCCATGACTCCTTTTTTCGGAGCTATATCTTGTATCCATGCCTGATCTCAATACCCACCAATGTTTGCTTTGATAACAGATAAAATGGTCAACATTCACTATTTCAAAACTAAGAACGATAAAAAAACTTGGAAAGCGGCTATAGTTTCTTCACTACCTTAGCAACCGTTGAGAGAATATGCGGTTAATATGTGTTGTTTGCTTTTATGTACTAACATTTTTTGAACAATTTGCGTGCCGTCGCAACGCACAGACATCGTACTATCCAAAAATAAAATCAGACCTTCCTACATTTCTTCGGGCCTGGATTGAGCAATGCTCCCTTGTATATAACAAAGAAAAATCGTAGCAACACCCATTGAGGTTGATGATAGTATATGTATTATTCATTTATCGTTGCATACTAACATTGCATCCAATATTTGTACGTTGTTGTAACACACGAGTATTGTACTATCATTTATAGAAGTCTGTATAGTACTGATGGCTGCAATGTAGTGGTGAAATAGCTAAATTAAAATAACAAAATTTATGTATGGCTAGATCACAAATGGATTATGAAACATTTTCTTATAATAGTATAACACATATTTGTACATGAGCTATCATGTTATTATATATTATCGTGTTATTATATGTTCCCGTTGCAACGCATGGGCACTCACCTAGTACACCAATGAAGAGTTAGACCATTTTACTTCTATATTAAGTGTTTCGGCCAAAATATCCAATTGTTTATTAAAATGTGCAATAGCTATATAAATAAGACAAGGGATTGCTCCAACCGCGATGGGTCTTATTTCTAGCACTCTAGTTTAAGTGCTTAACAGTAGTTTTAGATCCTTTTTATCAGTTTTAGAGAGATATTTGACTGTTATAATCCTGTCATTTCTGCCTTATAATAGTCTTTCGAACCAAACTGAATCACCTATGATGTTATCCTCATACCGCGTGATTGGTTGCGCTGACGAATGCATCCAGGCCCATTGCATCCCATTGACCATGCTGCAGCCGTTGATTGGTTTCCTGCGGGCAGAGAGGATACTTGTACGCGCAGATACAACCCAGGCAACAAAAAACATATATCGGTTGCATGCATAGAGATACGGAGACAGAGCTTCGCTAGCCGTGCAGGCCGACGCGACCCGGGCTCCCTCCAGCCAAGAAACCAATCAGGCGAATAGTGTACCAGTGTACTTCCTCCTGAGCACTACCAAAAAACTCACTAAACGATAGACGACTAGTGAATAACACCGGGATGTTTTGCATTTTAACAAAGCTAACGTTTTCACAATTATCTCTGTTCACATACTAACTGGGTGTGGCATGAGGAGGGAACCATCAGCATCAGTTGGGGACCTGCCTCCTATAGGGAGGTAAGCATACTACTGTTCCATTGTAATTTTGTACATGTATTTATTTTTGGTATCAGATAGTTAGATGCGAGTGTGACATATTACTTTGAAATTGTCAGGCCAATCTCTTATTCACAGCAGGCATCAGGTTTATGCGCTGGTGATCGTTTCAGTTTATATGTAACTGCGTTGTTCTAAATATTGAACATCAGAGCATGAGGAGGGCACCATCAGCATCAGTTGGGAACCTGCCTCCTGTGGGGAGGTAAGCATACTACTATGCCATTGTTATTTTGTACATGTATTTGTTTTTTGCGTCGGATATTTAGATGCGAGTGTGACATTACTTTGAAATTGTCAGACCAATCTCTTCATCACAGCAGGCATCGGGTCTGTGCACTGGTGATCATTCCCGTTTACGATTTGTAACTGTGTTGTTGTAAATTCCCAAACAAGTGCAATTCCTTATTCCCTATTTTACCATGTGATTTTATATATCTTTATACAAGTCTTAGATCACTCTGTGCTTATTAGCAAGGCATATATTGCGTGTCTCATTTATGAATTGTGATCGAATTTCATATATGAGTATGATGAGTTCAGAACCTGATCTATCACTAAATGTTGAACATTGGAGCATGAGGAGGGCCCCATCAGCATCATCAGTTAGGAACCTGCCTCCTATGGGGAGGTAAGCATAATGTTGTGCCATTGTAATTTTGTAGATGTATTTGATTTTGGCACCAAATGATGCGAGAGTTTCATATTACTTTGAAACTGTTTGGCTAATCTCTTCTTCGCAGCAAGCATTAGGTTTGTGCACCGGTGATTGTTTTAGTTTATGATATATAACTGTGTTGTTCTATACTGAACATCAGAGCATGAGGAGGGCACCATCAGCATCATAGACTCAAACCTACCCTCTAGTAGGCATTGTTGGGGACTTGTTCTCAAATGCTAAGAGTTAAGAACAAGGCAACATAAAAAGTGTTAAACACTAAGGACCTTCGTCCTTCGAAACATTATGCCCCTTCGGGAAATAATGATTTTAGGACGAAGGTCATAAGAGGCATACCTTCGTAAATATAATAAGTAATGCCGAAGGATTCATATAAAGCATGAAATATAAACATCAACATAGAATCATTTCTATTTTATTAACATGGAGAAATAGAAATGATTTCAAATTACAAATGTACCTTCGGTCCTGAGAGAAGGTAAAAAGTACAAGCGTGACGCAAAAACCAATGCCAAGTCAGCGTGAACAGTACGGGAGTACTGTTCATCTATTTATAGACGCGGGACACAGCCCACGTAAAATTACATCCATGTCCATTACATTTGTTAATGACTTATGGAAATCTGTCGAGGCCCACGTAGTCTTTTCATCTTTAAGTCGGTTCCCCTTTCCGCTATCGTGACGAAGCTTCCTTGCACACAGCTTCGGCTGTGCACCTTCGTAGAGCTTGGTAATCAGCTCGCCCTTCGTCTGGTTCAGGCTTCGTCCTGACCGTGCTTTATAATTCTGAGACCGAAGATACCTGTTCACATAATCCACTTGGAAAACATTGTCAAATCATGTTTTTGAGGACCTTCGGAGGACGAAGGCCCCCAACAGTAGCCCCTCGCAATATTAATTTGTTAATAATAAATTCAGATTGCGATATGGACGAAGGCCTTGAGCCGAAGGTCCGAAAAAACACCTTCCCTTTGCTAGAATAGCAACATTCACTGACAAGCGGGGTCTTTCAATTTTCAACGCCCCGGGCGTATAAATAAGATCATACCGCCAACTCATTTGGTACGCACACTTGCCATCTGCTTCGACCCACTAAAATTTTTAGCTCTTGCACACTAAGATTTGCTGGTCTTTTTGATTTTGGAGCTTCGGCCTCGGGAACAATTTTTTAGCGTTTCCGAAGATGTCTGAAGGCAAGAAGATTCCTGCTGAGACGAAGCTGAGTCTCGAGGAGGAGAAGAATCTGGGGTTCCTGATAGCGATGGCAGAGACCAATACAGAGAAAATCACCAAGGAGATTCTCGAAGGTTTGTCCGAAGATACTGGTGACAGCGACAGCTATGATGTAGAGAGTGGTGGGGAAGAGGCCGAAGATCGTCCATGGCGGCCAAGTCACACGGTTTTCGGGAAAACCACTATCAAGCAGAGCCATATTGATAATATGAGGGGGCGGTATTTTCGAGATATATCTATTGTGAGGGCTGACGCTGGAGAAAAGACTTCTCCCACTCCCGAAGAAGATGAAGTTGTAATCTTCCGAAGCTTTCTCAAGGCTGGGCTTCGATTTCCCCTGAGCAACTTTGTTGTTGAGGTACTGAAAACATTTCAAGTCTACCTTCATCAACTTACTCCCGAAGCTATCATAAGGATGGGGATATTTGTCTGGGCTGCAAGAAGCCAAGGTTTAGAACCAAATGCTAAGAGTTTTTGCAACATTCATGAATTATTATACGAGACAAAGCCCTGGGGAAAAGAACAATATCACAACAATTTTGGGTGTTACAGCTTCGGTGCCCGCTCCGGGTCAAGCTGCCCTGTGCCGACCTTTCGGAAGAGGTGGCCCGGAGCCTGGATGACAGAATGGTTTTATGTGAAGAATGACTTAACAGCGCAAGAAAATGTTAAAAGTATTATTATGTGCCCCATCTGGCAACGCTTCGGACTACGAAGGCCGAAGGTTGAAATGGACGAAGCAGCCGAGGAGTGCCAAAGAGCCTTCGGCGTAGTCTGCTCCTTCATTGGAACAAGGGACTTAGTCCAAGAGCACATTGCCTTCAGGATATGGCCACTTGCAGAAAAGTGGGAAATGCCGAAGGAAACCATTAAAGAGTCCGACGAAGGCAGACTAGTTAGACTAAAATACACATTCAAGTATGCAGATAAATTTGTTGAACCTGATGATGACTGGTTGAAAAGTATTGAGACATTAAGTGACGAACTGCTTGGCACATATTCGAAGGCTGAGAACACTGCATTATCAGCAGCCTTCGGAGGCCGAAAGAAGAAAAGGCTCAACCGTGTGTTTGACGCGGTCGGGTTCATCTACCCTGACTATCATTATCCGGTATTGGGTCGCAAAAGGAAAAATGCTTCTCCTGCAACAGAGGCTACCACAAGTGCCACTAGTGAACCAGCACCTCAAAGAAAAAAGATGAAGGTGCTCACCCATCGGACACGTTTTATTGAGCCGGCCACAGTGCCCGAATTTATTGGTGAAATTTCTTTGGCATCTGAAGCTACCGAACCAGCTTCAGTTCCGAAGATGGAAGAAAAGATTGAAGCGCCTTCAGCGGAAGAATCAGAGAAACCGAAGGTTGACGAGCCAAAAATGTCTGAAATCTTAAGTCCTTCGGTAAATGTCGAAGCAATAAAAAACCAAAAGGGGCCATTGGTGACCCCAAAAAGGAAAAGAATGGTAAACGTACTAGATGTCTTGGAGACAATTAAGTCTTCAAACACAACTCCAAAAAAGAGTGTTGATGTTGCTGAAGCTTCTACTGAAGCTTCGACGCAACAAGCTGAAGCTGAAGCTGGGCCTTCAGAGCCCTACAAGGAGCAAGCTTTGGAAGCCGAAGCAATAAAAATATCAGAACCAGTTTTAGTTGAAAAAATTGACACTGCCATCCCCGAAGCTCCTGCCAGCACATGCGATTACATTATTCGACACGCTTCGGGGAAAAAAACTATCTGCAGAAGAAGCTTATGAAGCCAACCATTATGCGAAAGAGCTAAAATATCCGAAGGGGGCAGTAATATTCAATGGGACAAATGAAGATGACTTCCTATACTGCCTACCTGATAATAAAGAACTATCTGTCTGCCGAGAGATGGCCAGGAGTATAGGCTTCCCGAAGCTCGAAGCTGGATTAAGCGCCATGACGAAAGAGGATCTCGCAGACAGTCTTTCATACAATAGCCTAAAGGTTTGGGAATTAAGCGTTTGAAAAAACTTTTTTAATACGTAATTCATTCCTATATTCTTATGTGGATTCTTTTTCGTACAGGGCTTAATTCTAAGCAACGCATTAAGAGCCCAAAAAAGCGCCGAAGATGAAAGCTATGAGATTGCGTTCAACAATTTGCGCTCCGAAGTTATCAAACTGAGAAACGAAGCTCTGGAAAAGGATAAAATTCTGCTTACGCTGGTAGACAAAGTAAAGAAGGACGAAGCTGCTTCAAAAACCCAGGCCGAAGCCCAAAAGCGTGAAATTAAAGATCTTCAGAAACAGCTGGCTAGAGCTAGAGAGGAGCGCGTGCTTGAGGAAACAAAACGAGAACTCAGTGATCATATGGTCAACAAATTGGAGTTAAGAGTTAAAGAGCTTCGTGCATCTCAGAGGAAATGTTATGTTAAATCTATAGAATGCGTGAATAAAATTAAAACCAGCTTCGCCAGCGTCGGCGCCTTTTCCAGCGAAGAGAATTTCTCTCGAGGCAATCCCGAAGGTCCACTGGAATGGATTAGCCACGAAGCAGAGGCCTTCGAGGAGATCCTGAACAGTCGTGGCGACATCTGCGCTTTTTCGGGCGCCAGAGGAATTGCTTCTGTCTTAGAGAAGAAAGGTTGCGGGCATGTAAAATTTTTAGCTCAGTCCGAAGCTGCCTTATCTTCCGAAGACATGAAGGACCCCTCGGCCGAAGCAAGCGTGGTTGGTGGCAAATTTTTTACTGATATCTGGAACGACGGCGGCCGAGGAATGGCGCAAGAAATCATCCAAAGGAGCGAAAAAGGCATCCATGATGCTAGAAAAGTGACAGAAGCTGCCGAAAGAAGTACAGAGCCCGAAAGACAATTAGGTATTAATTAGTCGCTCTTATTGCGTTGTAATTTTCATTTTAAACTTTGCTCGCGATTTGTAATAATAATGAAGAAATGTTCTCTTGCCTCAGAAGCTGCTGGATCGACTGTCGATCCGCACACAAAAGGGGATGACGAAATTAAACAAATGGCCGAAGCTATCATGGACAAAGTTGTTGATCAACTTCTAAATGAAGCCGCCGAAGCAGTTTTAAGAGAAGACTAGATGCTATTAGAAAAAACATTTAAATTGTAATCTATGTAACATTTTGCACATTTGAATGTAATGTACAAGTTTCTTTTCATTATTCAATTCTTTACGATGCATGAAACTCTACATACATACCATTTTTGAGCCTTCGGCGAAAAAACACCTTCCCTTCTTTTCATGCTTCGTGAAGAAAATATTCTCCGTTAAAACTGTTCTGATAAGACACATCCATGCTTCGTGAAAGCATTCTCCGAAGCTAAATAATTTTGATATTGCTCTGATGAAGCTCATCCATGCTTCGTAAAAACAGCCTCCGAAGCTATTTTCCGAAGATTATCATTATATTCCCTCGTGACTTTGCACAATTTGCACTTTCTCAAATCATTCTTTCGAAGGTTAATACTGTGTGCCCTTCTTTTGCCGTATGCAACATGATGTATGATGCTTATGCTATGCGAAATGATGTGATGATGTTATGTTATGCAAATGACGTCTGTTCCGAAGATACACACAAAATACATTCGTAAGCTCTGCATTCCCTTAGGAACGTCTTTGGAGCTTCTTCGCCTTTTACTTAGACGGTATAAGCTCTGCATTCCCTTAGGAACGTCTTTGGAGCTTCTTCGCCTTTTACTTAGGCGGTATAAGCTCTGCATTCCCTTAGGAACGTCTTTGGAGCTTCTTCGCCTTTTACTTAGGCGGTATCAGCGTTGACTTTTCGCTGTATGCTCTGCATTCCTTTAGGAACGACTTTTGAGCAGAAAACTTACACTGCGCTCCCTTTGGAACGGCTTTTTGTGACTTCATGAACTTACTCTGCGTTCCTTAGAACGACTTTCTGTTACTCCGAAGGATTTTTAATACTTCGAAGGTCCTCCTTGTTAACACAAAAACTTCATCAACTTAAGCCTGTGGAGAAAATAGATTTTCCTCATGGGAAACAGCGAAATTATTACATGGAAACTATCAATGTTTTTTGCTACAGAGAATAGAACTGAATGGAAAAGACTGCTATCAAAGGTAGGATATGTGTCAATAAATGTGCTTCGACTCTGGCACAGTGCTGTTGACTGTGCGAGCTTCGGATTGCTCTCTAAGATCCCTTTGGTGTAGAACATATTGGCTCCCTTCTGGCTGCTGGCCTTGTTGCAGCGGAGGTGGAGGCGGGGGCTGTTGCCATGAAGCTTGAGGTTGACTTGCCGAAGCTACGGAGGCTGCAGGGTGGTTGCCTACGTACTCCGGGATGTAAGGCTGATGGTACGAAGCGGTATGCATGACCTGCTTCGGCTGTCCCTGTTGCGCTGCAGCTTCTGCTAGCTCCTTTTGTTTCTGGATGGTAACATGGCACATCCTGGTGGTATGGCCCTTGTTTTCACCGCAGAATAAGCAAAATGTCCTCCTTGGTTGATCCCCAAATCTCCCGCCGAAGCCCCTGGCGCCTCTGCCTCTTGGAGCTGGTGGCCGAAAGAAAGTTTGCTGCTGCCCCGAAGCCTGTGAGGAGCACTGCGGCCTGTTCTGTTGACTCCCCTTATCATCATTTTGAGCGTTGTGGATGGACCTGACATGCCTCGGATAGAATCGTCCCCCGAAGCCCCTGGTCATCTCAGAAAATCTGAAGGCCTCCTCCCTTCTTTGACGAAAGTCGTTATCTGCACGAATGTACTCGTCCATCTTCTGGAGTAGCTTCTCCAGAGTCTGAGGAGGCTTCCTAGCAAAGTATTGGGCTGCAGGTCCAGGACGAAGCCCCTTGATCATAGCTTCGATAACAATTTCATTGGGCACCGTTGGTGCCTGTGCCCTCAAACGCAAGAACCTTCTGACATATGCCTGAAGGTATTCTTCATGATCCTGAGTGCACTGAAACAAAGCTTGTGCAGTGACCGGCTTCGTCTGAAATCCTTGAAAGCTGGTTAACAACATATCCTTCAGCTTCTGCCATGAGGTGATTGTCCCTGGTCGAAGGGAGGAATACCAGGTCTGAGCAACATTCCTGACAGCCATGACGAAAGACTTCGCCATGACTGCAGCATTGCCCCCATACGAAGACACTGTTGCTTCGTAGCTCATCAGGAACTGCTTCGGGTCTGAGTGGCCGTCGAACATGGGAAGCTGAGGTGGCTTATAGGATGGAGGCCAAGGTGTAGCCTGCAGCTCAGCGGACAAAGGAGAAGCATCATCGAAAACAAAATTTCCCTGATGGAAATTGCCATACCAGTCATCTTCGTTGACGAAGTCCTCCTGACGAAGGTCTTTCTGTTGAGGCCTTCTGTTTTGCTCATCATGGGTGAGGTGGCGGACTTCCTCAGAGGCTTCGTCTATCTGCCGTTGCAACTCAGCTAGCCGGGCCATCTTCTCCTTCTTCCTTTGCACCTGTTGATGTAGGATCTCCATATCCCTGATTTCTTGGTCTAGCTCTTCCTCCTGAAGCGTCGGGCTGACAGCCTTTCTCTTCTGGCTTCGGGCCTCCCGAAGAGAGACGGTCTCCTGGTTGTGGTCCAGCGGTTGCAGTGCTGAAGCCCCAGTCGCTGAAGCTTTCTTCGGCGCCATAGCGAAGGTCTATAGCTTCCGAAGATGTTCAAAAAAGCTCGAAGTGGAAGTGAGTTCACCGGAGGTGGGCGCCAATGTTGGGGACTTGTTCTCAAATGCTAAGAGTTAAGAACAAGGCAACATAAAAAGTGTTAAACACTAAGGACCTTCGTCCTTCGAAACATTATGCCCCTTCGGGAAATAATGATTTTAGGACGAAGGTCATAAGAGGCATACCTTCGTAAATATAATAAGTAATGCCGAAGGATTCATATAAAGCATGAAATATAAACATCAACATAGAATCATTTCTATTTTATTAACATGGAGAAATAGAAATGATTTCAAATTACAAATGTACCTTCGGTCCTGAGAGAAGGTAAAAAGTACAAGCGTGACGCAAAAACCAATGCCAAGTCAGCGTGAACAGTACGGGAGTACTGTTCATCTATTTATAGACGCGGGACACAGCCCACGTAAAATTACATCCATGTCCATTACATTTGTTAATGACTTATGGAAATCTGTCGAGGCCCACGTAGTCTTTTCATCTTTAAGTCGGTTCCCCTTTCCGCTATCGTGACGAAGCTTCCTTGCACACAGCTTCGGCTGTGCACCTTCGTAGAGCTTGGTAATCAGCTCGCCCTTCGTCTGGTTCAGGCTTCGTCCTGACCGTGCTTTATAATTCTGAGACCGAAGATACCTGTTCACATAATCCACTTGGAAAACATTGTCAAATCATGTTTTTGAGGACCTTCGGAGGACGAAGGCCCCCAACAGGCATAATGTTGTGTTATTGTAATTTGTACAATTATTTGTTTTTGGCATCAGATATTTAGATGCGAGTGTGACATATTACTTTGAAATTGTTAGGCCAATCTCTTCTTCACATCAGACATCAAGTTTGTGCACTGGTGATTGTTTCGGTCTATGATATGTAATTGTTTTGTTAGCAGTGATTCAATTGATAGGTTGAAGTCGTCGCCACCCACGTCCGCGTGGATGTTCATTGTCGGCCCGCATGACCTCTCCACCCTCTTCCGGGTGCGGTCCCCCAAGAAGCGGATATGAGTGTTGTGATGCTGATTTAGTTATCACTGGCTTTCTAGGCTTTGTCGATTTCTCGAAGAATTCTTCCGTTTTCGTGGCTTCGTCTTCTCCCCTCTTTCCTTTTTCTTCTTTGGGTTATTGATACCCACATGATATGGCTTTGGTATAAATTAAATTATATTTTCTTAGTATAAATAGCATATGTTTTTTTTGCATGTTCATTTCTTTTTTTGTGTGTTAGTGTGGACAAGGTTTTAGGTCTATTTCTTTTTTTGTGTGTTAGTGTGGACAAGGTTTTAGGTCTAGAAATGAATTCCTGCTAATAGTTACCAGTGAAATAAGTTTGTTATTGTTATCTTCTAATTTATTATTTCTGAACATGTGCTAGTAGTACCTGAAGTCTAATAAAGTTGTCGCTTTAAATGGAACCGGTTAAGGACCAACTTGATCCTAGAATCAATATGATTTTCTAGAGATGAAGTGACAAAAGAATATAAGGGTTGTCAATGTAGGATTGTTCTTTTCATGATATAGTGTTGTTGCTATACACATGTTTTCTTTATTACTTATTAATAAGATTTTTGCCTAAGCAATATTGTGTACTAGTATTATATTGAATAGTTTGTGTCACGTTACCCTGTCGGTTAAAGATTGGTCACTTCCCGATCTAATTAATATTCTTGACATCTGACAAGAATTGGAGAAATGCTGCCTCCGATGACCCTCCGTCCTCCAACGCCGCGTATGCTTCTTTCTTCACCTCTGCCGCCCGTGTCCTAATCTCCCTCCCCTCCTCGGACTCCAGCACAAGCCTCACCTTCGCCTCTATCTCCTCAGCCTTGATGAAACCTGTGTTGTACCCCTCCAGCTCCAGCCCGATGCCCATGGCCTCGGTCATAAGTACCTTGTTGATCTTCTGCTCCGCGCCCTGTGGCCAGCACAGCATCGGCACACCCGCTGTGATGGCCTCAAGCGACGAGTTCCACCCGCAGTGGGTGACAAACGCGCCAACAGCGGGGTTGCTGAGCACGTCCACCTGCGGCGCCCACGACTTGATGACGAGGCCGCGGTCCTTGGTCCGCTCCAAGAACCCCTCTGGCAGAAGGGCGTCAAGGTCCGGCTCCGGGCGTGGCAGCCAGAATCGTTTCGGGTCGTCGCTGCTGGCCGGCGTGCGCACCACCCACAGGAACCGTTGCCCGGACTTCTCTAGGCCAGCGGCTATCTCCTTAAGATGCTCCTCTGACAGCAAGCCCCTGCTCCCCCAGCAGAGGAACACGACGCTGCGCTCCGGCTGCGCGTCGAGCCATGCGAGGCACTCATGCGGCCTCTCCGCCGCCTCTCCTCCGTCCGTCCCGCTCCCGCCCTTGCCAACCAACGGCCCGATGGGGTAAACAGGAGGCAACACTTTGCCAGGGACGCACAGCGGGTCCCTGAACGCCTGCAGGGCCTGGGCCTCCAGCGAGTAGAAGGTGTTGATGAGGACGCCCCGGGTGTCCGTGTCGCGCTTCCAGATCTTCGCCATGGCCGTGCGCACCTCGTCCTCCGCGTCCTCGAGCATCTCCCTGATGATGTGCGACGCCGGGATCGGCGGCACGCCAAGGAACTCGATGGGCGTGTCCCCGAGCTCCTTCAGGCCCGTTTGCCGGCCGTCAAGCAGCGCCACCGTCTGTGTTAAGACGGCCAGGGCTCCGGCGTTCGCCGCGAAGAACGTGTAGACGGGGACGCCCACCTTCGCGGCCACGTCGATGGCGTCAGTGCAGAACATGTCGATGACAAGGGAGTGCAGGCGCTCGCGCGGGATGGTGCGGAGGAAGCTCTCGAGCTTGTCGTTGTACTGGCCCAGCAACTCCAGCACGACGAGGAAAGGGTGCTTGGTGGAGCTGGCGAGGTCGGGGGGAGGGATCGGCGGGAGGAGGTGGAAGGTGATGGACGGGTTGGAGGCGGCGAAGCTCTCGACGAAGCTGGCGCCGGAGGCGTTCGACTTGATGGGCGGCTCCAGGAGCACCATGGTGACGTCGTAGCCGTGGCGGACGAAGACCTTGGCGAGCTGCGTCATCGGCGCGACGTGCCCGGCGCCGCCGCCGGGGTACAGAACGACGGTCTGCTTCGCTGTCGCTGGTACTACGTTGTCCATGTCAGCGGGCGGCGCGTGGTTCGGTCAACTCTATTGGATTGGAGGCAACGAAAAAAACAGTAATAAATAACTGTGGTGTGGCTTCGGAGCTGCTGTGCAAAGGGGTGCCTGCGGGACCCAACTTTATAGCTGCGCGCAGGCGCAGCCTTGCTGGCGAAGCAGCCGCTCCACGGAGATGGATGGGATCGAGGAATCTACGCTGCGAGCTGTTTAATTTGTGTTTGGATGCTACAACGTGGAAGTTGCCTCAGCTGGAAACAAACAGCCAGTACTGTTTTTGAGAGCCAAAAACCACCGACGCACACCTATTCGCCATCTCAGTAGACGACGTTGTCTTGCCGTTTTTGAGATGGCAATGGGCCCCAATCCTGGTAAGGAATTCATTCGTTAGGAGATGGGATGAGAAAGGTTCTCCCCGCACGGATGCAAATGGAAAAAAATCTTCTCCCGATGGGTAAATGTGGATAGAGGTCAGAAACATTTCAAATTCCCGTTCCCACGGGGACCCGTTAAACTTATATATGGTGATGTTTTTATATAATATATAATAACAAAAATAAATAATTATATTGTTAAGAGATAACTTGTTGTATAAATATATTTATTTTGATGTACACATAATGAGTTCTAACATCTGACAATGCATATAAATGACAATGTTTTGTATTAATAACAAAGAAAGTATGTCATAATTATAATTTAAGTAGGGACGGAGATCTCCGATGAGGATTTATCCCCACGGGGAACGGGGATGTGTAAGAAATACCCTCCGCAAGAATTCGTGGGGATTCTCGCGAGGAATTTTTTTATCGGGGATGAATATAGAAAGCCAAAACCCGACGGGAATTTCCCCGTTACCATCTCTACCCGCAGCGTACAGACTTTTGCAGTTTGAGAACGAAAGCCAAGACTCACTTAGCTTACAGATCAAGGAACTGGCGAGCAAGTGTCGGATCAGAATACTAGTCGCTAACCGAGTGTCTGAGTCCTAATTGAACTCCTAAACTGAAGGCGCGATAGGAGATGATCGCTGCTTCCGGGATATCCACTAGCTAGTACACGTGGCAGTACGGAGGGTCTGGTGCCAAGTATGGACGGTCCGGTGTGCCAAGTTGCAGCGCTCCTGCGCCTAGTTCAACAGCTAGTCTGTACGGACGGTCCGCTGTACCACCCGGACGTTCTGATGTACCGTAGAGGTCGAAGATTCTACTTTCAATGACTATATTATGGTTGGAGCCTATATATACTCACCCCAACCAACTATACGAGTGTGTGGGAGCCCAAGATACATTGCCATAGTGTTGAGACACATCTCCATTGCTCCAAATCACACAAGTTCTTAAAGAGGTGTTTAGGTTAGTTAGACCGCTGTTGCGCTTGCTCTAGTTTTGCTCCTACTTGTGTGAGTGAGGATTAAACACCTCCATACCCCTCGGCTCTTGCGTGAGCCGTTGTATTTGTATCTAGTGGGACGATAGTATTGCGAGACCACACCAACCACATTTGTGGTGTGGCCGTCACCGTATACCGGAGGGAACAAGGCCTGCGATATTTTAGCCGGAAGCTCGATAGTGAAGACAACGGGAGCGCCGGAAGCGGAGCACCACTTGCACGTGGAGAAGGTCCGTGACTCTCTACGGAGTTACCTATCTGGGTGCTTGGCCCTCACGTGGGCTTCCCTTGAACCAACAGGGATTAGTTAGAACCTTGCATGGTTCTAGATACCTCGGTAAAGTATAGAACTAATGCTAGCTCTTATGTTCCAAGTTTTACCCCTATTTTGCTGGATTTGACCGGTTTCTGACTTAGAGACTCAAATGATGATCTTATGAACCCGTGAATCAAATATTTGGCAAACTACTTAGTCCATATGATTGCGATGGTCATCAAGCACCAAAATCAATATAGAAAATGGTTTAAGGCCATTTCCCTTTCAATCTTTTCCTTTTTAGTGATTGATGCCAACACAACCAAAGCAAATAGAACAATTTAGAAATGTAACTAGTTTGCAACTTCCAGATGGTCATAAGATACTATGTGAAAGCAGTTCTAAGTTAAATGAGTGTTTTGAATATGATTAACATCTTGGACCACATTTGCACCACTTGCATTTGATTTTGCAAACTTTTGATAAAGACTTTTCTAAGTCACTTGCTTTTGGCCAAAAGTATAATAATTGAATTTTCACACGCATTTCTAAGTTTTGAAGAAAATTTCCCCTTTCTCAAATACTTTTGCTTTAGTTGTGTTGGCCAAAATATCCCCTTTGATATAAAAAGTTTTTATCCTCTTAGCTGTCAAGAGGGGTTTCTCAAATGAAAAGTATCAATTTGGAAGACTAAAATGTTCTGAAAATAGGGTGGTGGTGCGACACTTTTGCTTTAGCTTTGGCCTAGTAATTTCTCCTCATTGGCATTGAGCACCAAAAACGAAGAAATTGAGAGACCTTGACAAGATATAGAATTTAAGTGCATGAGTTGGGGCAAAGAGTGTTGATATCGAACGAATATTTAGTGGAAGCGTTCCCTTTGCCCGCAACTCCATTTCCCTTTCAATTTAGGACTAAGTACATAGATAGACTTGGAAAGACATTAGTTTCAAAGATTTAAAGTGTAGAGTATTGCCCCCCTAAAATCATGCATACAAGTGATGAATACTTGTGGAACAATGCACTTTGGAATGAAAGGCCCGAGAATACAAATTATGCACATTAAACCTTGGTACAAGCAAAAATATGAACTAAGAACAAATATCAATTAAAAGAGACATACATGATCAAAAAATATATCAATTAAGATTTATAGAGTTATACAATATAGATTGCTCCCCTCTAAATATGTGCATTGAGTGGAATACAGATTTTGGCCTTAAATGCTAATTGCATATAATCAGGTCAATAAGTGAGAACTTATCTTTATCATGGCACCCAAGAAGTGTAATGTGTCATAAAATAGTTGTGATGCTCATGAAAAATATGCACTTAGGAAAGCATGTTTTAAATATTTAAAGCATTTGCCATTTAAAGATTCAAATAAACTTAAGGAGCATCCCCTTTGGAACAAAGGGAGCTTATCCTTGTTACAAGGTTAAGCTTTAAGCTCTTTGCGAGAATATTACTTTTCCCTCAAACTTAACTAAAGTTGCACAAAAGTAGAAATGTGATCTCAAAAAGTTAAACTAGGTATGAAGCATGGTTATGCATAGAACATTGCTTTCTTCCTCCCCTTAACACTTAGAATATGCAATACTCATATAAGAGAGAATTTGGTACAAATATAAATGATAAGAAGTGATTTACCCTTTTTGTACCTTTACATGGATATTATCTTATCATTGTGATTGATCCTTAGTCTTGATCATATCTTGTCATGATGGGGACATCAAACCAATATATCAATCGAAGGTATGGTATTACACAAGAATACCAAATGGACATAATGTTCTTGATATCTGGATCCTTGAGATCACTTAAGTCCAATGCTCAAGATAAGTTGTAGCATTATTTTGCACAAGAGAGAATCTTACAACTAGTGATCATTTTAGATAAATCAATTTCATCAAATATCAAGCAGATCACTGATAGCATACATCTATCCTAAATGCTCCTTTTAATTTAGTGCATACATAAGAGAGACATCAATTGAAAGCACATGGAGCACTAAGCAAGACAAGTATCAATTGAAGCTATTAATGATCAAGGATATAGCAAGTAAGCATTGTATTTGGTCTAGATGCACATAAGTAAATAGGTGAACATATCATAGACCAAACTAGTTCTGATCGAATAAACAACATATGCACTAGATTATCAATTAAGCTCAAAACATGAGCATATAGAGATTATGCTAATTTAACGATGAAAGGCACAATCTAATATAAAAGTGATACTTCTTTACCAAATTGGATTGAGTTGTAGTAGCATTATTTATGAGAAACTTATTCTCAATCTTGAGACTGCATGAGATCACTAAAAGGTGTTAGTCTCAATGCACTCAAGATATAGAATGTACTCCCCCTATAGATGTGCATCAAGTATTTGAATGACTTTGGACAAATGCACTTTTTCTTTAAAGACCCAAAGGGAATCCATTGTATATCTTCATCAAGGCATGGTAAATATGCAATAATGAACTTATGCCTTGTATTATCTGTTGGGGACTTGTTCTCAAATGCTATGAATTAAGAACAAGGCAACATACAAATGTTAAATGTTAATGCCCTTCGTCCGCTGAAGCATTATCTCCCCAAGGATTTAATGAACTTCGGACGAAGGTCGCATGTAAAATATCACGAAGGTCATACCTTCGTGATTAGGTTTATACAATAATGTAAAATGAAGCATAACGTGTAAAACATATGTTAGAAACAGATAACATTATTCCTATGTTTCATTATATGGATCTGAATATTAAAACATGACATTTGAGTACGTTTATACCTTCTCCTCGACGGAAAACAATAATTCCAGTGTGATGCGTCAGCAATTACAAGATTGCGTGAACAGTTTAGGGGTACTGTTCATCTATTTATAGGCACGGGACACAACCTATATGAAATTACATTTATCCCCTTTATAATCAATTACAATACTGACACAAAACATCATGGGTCTTTGAGTCATTTGATCTTTAAGTCGGTTCGCCCCCTTCGTCTTGAGACTTGTCACTGTGTCGAAGCCCTATCGGTGATAACTTCAGCGCTGCTCTTGAAAGGATCTTGCCGAAGGTGTTTTCCTCTTTTAGGATCATCGACTACGAAGCATACCCCCAACAGTAGCCCCTTCGCGGTGCTAGATCGTTTTTCGTAACGAGCTTGATCCGTGAAAAAGTCTTCTAGGCTTCGGGATGCCAAAGATCCAAAAAACACCTTCCCTGAGCTCGTTGACGAGAAACGATTAAAATAATCCGCGCGTGAGGTGGCCCCATCTTGCAGCAGTTGCGCACGCCCTAGCGATTCTCCTTCGCGGACCTTGTGGCCCACCGGTCAATGAGTGTGGGTGGCTGTTTTTCCGGTGCGGAAGACCTTGACGATTCACCTTCCCACCTGCGACGCTATATAAACAGACGGGTAGGTGTGAAGTTACCACATCATTCATTGCTATTGTACTGTTGTGCTGTCAAAAAATTAAACATAGCCGAAGCTTGATCATCGTGCTCAAACGAAGCACCGCTTTTGATTCTGCTTCATCACAAGAGAAAAGAACTTCGGAGAAATCGAGAAAGTCAACAACTTCAAAAAATTTCAAAAAATTCATAATCAGATGGCGAGATTGCGTTCTACTACCAGGATTGACCGTGAGGGAGATGAGACCGAAGCTACTGAAATTGTTCCAATTTCCGAAGCAATGAGGCGGTCTGGGCTGGCAACATCCGAGGATATTCCTGTGCCGAAGCAGGACAAGCTGATGCTGAAGAAACTGATTCCGAAGATGATTATAGCAGTGCAGTGCCGAGCAAACCTAGCCACTTGGACTTCAGAAAGTCCACCATCTCCGAAGCTGATTTTCCTAAGATGGTGAAGTTGGACTATCTTAGTGAAGCGAAGAAGGAGCTGATTTGTGGTGGAAAAGAAACTATCCCAAAGCCGGGAAAGAATGAAGTAGTGGTTTTCAAAAGTCTTTTTAAAGCTGGTTTAAGATTCCCTTTGAACAAGATGATTGCTGAGGTGCTGAAGAAATTTGGGATCTACCTTCATCAGCTAACCCCTAACGCTATCGTTAGGCTAAATGTTTATATCTGGGCTCTCCGAAGCCAGGGGGTGGAACCATTCGCTGAAGGTTTCTGCCGAGTGCACGAACTGCACTACCAGACCAAGGTTAGAGGAGATGGTCTCCATGAAAATTTTGGCTGCTACAACTTTGCTTACCGCAAGACTACAAAGTTTCCAGTGATCAGTTACTGAAGCAAATGACCAGCTGGATGGAAATTTGAGTGGTTCTACGTCAGAGTTGACGAAGATGAAGACAAGTTGGTCTAGAGTCCGTTAGAACTGATCTTCGGAGAGACCCGACCTCCGTGCAACATGCTACCAGGGAGTCCAAGTCAAATTGCTCTAGCTGAATTTAGAGTGATTGCAGATCATATTGGCACTAGGGACTTGATGCAGGAATTTCTGGCCTTTAGAATATTCCCGACTTTGAAGGAGTGGGAAATGCCGAAGCTAGAGGGGAAAAAGAAGAAAAGGGAACTTGTTCGGCTGCCCTACCATTTCAAATTCAAGAAACTTTTCAAATTACCTTGCCAAGAGTGGCTGGACACAATCGAAGTAATGTGTAACGAAATACTTGGAAATTATTCTAAAAAAGAAGACCAATTGATGACTGCGGCCTTCGGCACCAGTCCGAAGCGAAGGCTAAGCCATGTGATGGATGCCCTGGGTTTTGAATATCCTGACTACGAGCGGCTAGATAAGGGTTCTGAAGGCCAAAAGAGAAAAAGAGTGGCTGATGTTCTGAACAAAGACGATGAAGAACAATCGAAAAAGAAAAAGCCGGAGTCTGAACCGAAAACAGGTGTTTCGAAGAAGAGAAAAGCTTCGCCTTCGAAGCAAAAAGCAATTGACGAAGAAGAAGGAACTCTTGCAACACCCTCTATGTGGCGGAACTGCCCGAATTATTCCGACTTAAGTGCCTAAGTCCCGCCTTAGAGGCTAGACCACACTTAAATGGGAATAACCCATCAATCCCTCGGATCTAGTCCGACGAGGCCACTGACAGGATCAAGTACCACGATCTCACTCGAAGGTGAGTCACAGAGCAAATACAATAAAGCATGAAACCATACATTAAGGAGTATTAAATTATTACATCACCATCGGAGTTTTGCAAAAGTAGTCATCATGTTTGAAGTGCAGCGGAATAAAACTAGCGATAAATAAACAGAGAGATGGGAAAGCCTGTCCCATCACTCCTCATGCTCCTCCTCAGCCGAGGCAGGATCCCACTCGACTGTCCAACCCGGTGGCAAGATGGACGGCCAAGTCACTCCAGCAACCATGTCCTAAATGGAACCTGTAAAAAATTATGCCACAAGCAAGGCTGAGTATACTAATACTCAGCTAGACTTACCCGGCGTGAGGAGTCTACTCCTCTACCTCTAGACATGCAGCTGTTTGGCTGTGGGGTTTGGTTGCCAAAAGCACTAGCTGAGTTTCTAAATCAAGTTTTAACTTTGTCAAGTTTAAGTGTGACTCTCTTAAGGCTAAATGTGTACTATCTACTCATACATAGTAGCAAACATTTTTTTAGCAAACAACATCTTATATCAACTCATCACATTCCCACTTGTTACTCAATGTAGCAGCATGGATCAAGCAGTCTCATTAGCTGCGAGAAGCAGACGATTCGAATCGAGTTTTTATTCTTGCAAGGTAAACCTAAACACACGACATGTAGGGACACTCCGTCCCCACACACATCAACCATCCCCATTGATTCCCTGGCAACAGATCAGGGCTCACCGCCTTGGCGTACAATGCCTCACTGACCCCGACTGCCGTCGTGCAGTGACCGCACTTGTACCCACCATAACCGGAATAGGAGACCTCGTCTCAGGTCGCGTGAGGGGATATGTCTGCGGGCAGGTTCACTCAGGTACTAGGCTTACCGATTTACCATATTTCTCGGTATGTGTTTAGTACGTTCAAACGCTTGACTCACGGTACCACACCTTAACCCTTATTAAAATTTCCATCCCATAGACAACCAATCCCCATGGATTGTTGTCCACATACCAACATCATTATGATATAAAAGTGGATACAACCAATTCCTGACCTCGCGCGAGTGCTAAAAAAATCACTCGACTTCTACCGAGATCCCTGATTAGTAAAGCAGCTACTCGACCTAGCATACTAGTATCCATCTCAAAAAGGATTCCTGAGATCATGCAACTAGGGTTTCAAACAACTCCTACACTTAAGTGCACATTCAATCCTACAATCAATAAGTGTAGTAAAATAGCATAAATAACAGGTTATGCATAAAACCGGGGCTTGCCTTCCAAAGCTGGGGCAGGCAGATCCTCTGGTGCTGGATCCGGGGCTACCTCCTGAGCAGCTCCTTGCTCCGGCACGAGGACGTACTCTTCGTCAGCGAGGTTGTAGTCTATCGAATGCAATGAATATGTATGTCATGATTATGCAGGATTTAACAACATTATGATAACGGAAGATAGAACCAAGTTAGTTAGTAACTTAGGGCTTCTTGGTCATACGTGGCTTTCAGTGGGTTATGCTTATCCCTCTAAGTTTAGGCTTTGTTAAGGAGAGGCATAGCGGATGTGTAATTCCCTTATATTCTTTAGTGGACAATTTGCAAAGGGTTTTAGGGTCACATTAATTTCCATCATTCATTTCCCTTTCCTTATTCTCTATTTATGAATTCTAATGCATGTTTGAACTATGACAGTGAATTAACTTCTTCCAAAAATTCTGTAAAAATTACAGTGGGTTGCCATTGGTCACTATAGCTTATTCTAGGAATTTGAGGTTCAAAATAAAAAGGCTATGCTTTAGACTAAAATAACAAAAGTTGTGCAATTGGGTCACTTTGTACTACAACTCTCAATTAGGAGTAGGTTCTGCCCTAAGGGTTATTTTTGTTGGCATCTAACAGTAATAATAAGCTTCTGTGCCAAAAATCATAGAAGGTTAATTGGTGGTTATTTAGTTGTGATCTTCTAAAGTTTTATGCCAAAAAGGTGCTTATAACTAACTTGTTATTTGAAAAATATCAAACAACAGACTTCAAATTTTTCTTATGTTCTTAATAACAACTCATTAATTATCCCAAGGTTTGGGGTGTTTTTGCCTTAGGGTTATTTTTAGGGTTTTTCTAAGTTTGCCTTGTTTTCTCAAAATAAAAGGTATCCTATTTATTTTATACTAAACCAGGGTATAATCAATTTTTTTAGTAAACTACACTGAATAGGTATACCAACAAAAATATGGGGGCTCCCTGATTCTTTATTTAAATCACCTTTCCTAATTTCTTTAATCCTAAGCATAATGTAAAATAAATGGTAAAATCTACCTTAATGGGGTGTACAGAGGGGTTTAGCATTTTTAAATGGGTCAGTAGGTGGTCATGTACTTCTCCAAATTTTCTTAACCTTAGTTAAATAGTGCAACTATTTTTCTTCCTATTATTCATCTTTTGGCCAAATCAGTATTTAATTCAGAACCCTAAATATTTCTGTAGCACAAAGGGGTTTTGTATTTTTCTTCAGTAGTTTATATTATTTAAGATTTGACAAAATTGGTTTGACTCAATTTGGATGAGTACAACAGAAGATATGAATTATTCAAGTTCTGTTTAAAATTTTAAATCAGATTTATTAAAAGGTTTCCTGGAAAACCACTTTGCACCGAAGTCCTCGGGTTATTTCCAAACTAACCCTCTCAGTTATACCCCCGCGCTACTATTCCTCTGGGTCACTGACAGTTCAAAAATCCCCCCGACCTTTCCTTCTTCTTCCCCGAGGTCCTTCCCCTCATGCAAACAGTACCCGCGGGAAAGAAAAGGGTGGCGCGGCTTACCGGCGGCGAGAGAGGTCCGGCGAGGGGCGGGGTTGGCTCCGGGAGGCTCTGGCGGTCACAACGGTGTATGGCTCGACGGCGGGGGTGGTCGAAATCGTTCGGTCCACGCGCGCAGGCGGGTGCTCTCGTCGGCGGCGGGTGTGCCGGCCAAACCACGGCGACCTAGTGCAATCCACGGGCACGTTGAGCTTCACGGGGTGACGTAGAGGCTGTGTGCACAAGGAATCGAAGAATGGAGCCGAGGATCACCTGGTCTACGCTCGCCGGCGGTCGGGTGGAGTCCGGCGACCGTGGACTGGCCTCTCCGGCAAAGCAAACTTCGATTCCTCGCTCGGGGAGCTTCACCGAGGTGTGCACAGTCTTCTCCGAGGGCTGGACGAGGCTGGGAAGGGTTCGGCTGGCCGGTCTACGGTGGCAGGGGGATCGGGCGGCCGCGGACACGCCGCGTACGGGCAAACGCCGGTGGGTTTGGGCTCCGGTGAGGTCGAGTGTGCGCGGATGAGTACGGTCGATGCCTAAGGGGGCTTTATAGGCGCGGGCGTGAGCAGGGGACACAGGCATGGCTCAGCGCGGCGCGGGGCGCGCGGGGTCGGGCGCGGGCGTGCTCTGGCGCGCGCAGAGCGCGTCGAACACGTGGAGGTGTTCTTCTGCCCATGTTCAAAAGCATGCTGAGATCGAATACGTGCGAATCTTGGCAAAAATCCGGCGCAGACCTCTTCCTGGCACCTATGGCTATCTCTTGTATGTGAGTTCCAAGGGAAGATAAGCCCTAGGTCAGAAGATATGCGGACGCCAAATCTAGCTTGTCTCCCTGTCCGCTGCGCGACTAAAGTGATGCCAAGACATGTCAAACGTCAAGGACTCGGTCTCAACTTTTTCCAGGGGGTGCCTTAGGTGGTATGCCACATTTTTGGTATAGAACTTAGGTGGTTTTGGTGCCATCTTCAAGGTGAACACGGTGGATCTTTAGATTAGGTGTAGATTTTGACTTAGAGAGAATTAGAGAGCTCTAACTCTTTCTCTACTTAAAGAATGGATTTGGGGTTTCTCAAGGGGTCTTTTTGCAATGTTTCCTCTCTATATTTGTTGATTAATATGTTACTTAACTCTTGCCAAAGGTTAGGTCATGATTTGCACATTTGCTTAATCTCTCCCCCCTTCAACCATGGTTTTAGGAGATAGGGGTTCAAGAGAGGTCCAAGGTTTACTCCCTTCTTGCCCAAGGTGGTAAGTGCACAAAAGCTTGAGCAATGCTTTTAGGTCATTAACATTCTTGGTTAATACATGGTCTCCAAGATTGTTATGCTCTTCTCCTTAAGTTTCTTCCACATGTGATCACAGTCATTAGTGCATAGAGGTGCCATAGCCATGGTAACACTTGGGGTGTTATAGCCCTCCCCCCTTAAAGGAATCTCGTCTCGAGATTTTAGGTAGAGCCCTCAGGAGGGTGCCATGAAGGTGTGCTGGTGTGTGGTTTCTGCTTTCCTTTAAGTTTCTCTAGTTTACTGTTCTTCGAATGTCATCCTCTTTGCAACTTCAGAAAGGTGTGCTGGTGTGTGGTTTCTGCTTTCCTTTAAGTTTCTCTAGTTAACTGTTCTTCGAATGTCATCCTCTTTGCAACTTCAGAAGGAAGTCCTTTTTAAGTTAAAACCACAACTTAGGCTATTCTGATCATCTAGATTCTTCTTATATTTGGACTCAAAGGACAAGTGGGGGGGGGGTTACGTACCGACTCCTTTGGATAGAAAGTTGGGGAAGCGAGAGCGTAGGAAATCCTCAGTCTCCCATGTAGCTTCTTCCACTGAATGGTGACTCCACTGAACTTTATACATTCTAGTCGATCTTGCCCGCGTTGATCTCTCTTTCTGATCCAGTACCTTGACAGGGTACTCTTGATAGGACAGGTCTGGTTCTATCTCAATTTCTGGTTCAGGTAGTACTTCAGTGGGTAAGCGGACACATTTCCGCAGCTGAGATACATGGAACACATCATGAATAGCTGACATGCTGGGTGGCAACTTCAATTGATATGCTACAGGTTCGCAAGTCTCCTTGATCTCGTAGGGTCCAATATAGCGAGGAGCTAACTTGCCCTTGATCCCAAATCTCTGGACACCTTTAGTGGGTGACACCTTAAGATAAACATGGTCTCCCACTTTAAACTATAGAGGCTTCCTTCTCTTGTCATGATAGCTCTTTTGCCTGGCCTGAGCAGTTTCTAAGTTCTTCTTGATGACTCTGACCTTTTCCTCTGCTTCCAGTACCAAATCTGGCCCAAATATTTCCCTCTCTCCTGCTTGAGACCAATTCAGCGGGGTTCTACATCTTCTCCCATATAAGGCCTCAAAAGGTGCCATTTTCAGGCTAGACTGGTAACTATTATTATAAGAAAACTCTGCCAACGAAAGACACTTGTCCCAATCCTTTCCATAATGTAGCACACATGCCCTCAACATGTCTTCCAAAATCTGATTTACCCTTTCAGTCTGGCCATCTGTTTGAGGATGGTATGCTGAGCTTCGTATTACATGGGTCCCAAGTGATTCCTGCAATTGTTACCAAAATTGTGCCACAAAAGTTGCTCCTCTGTCTGAGACTATAGTCCTTGGTACACCATGCAAACAGACTATCTGGTCAATGTAGATTTCTGCATACTTCTCCGTCCTATGGGTGGTGTGTACTGGTAAGAAATGAGCTGACTTGGTCAATCTATCCACAATGACCCAAATGGAATCATGGTGTCGGGAGGTATTGGGCAATCCCACGATAAAGTCCATGCAAATGTCCTCCCATTTCCAAGATGGTATGGGAAGGGATTGCAAAGGGCCTGCTGCCTTCAAATGACTGGCTTTAATCCTTTGGCAGGTGTCACACTCGGATATATACTTGGCAATTTCCCTCTTCATTCTGGTCCACCAGTATAAGGATCTGAGATCATGGTACATCTTGTTGCTGCCAGGGTGCATGGAGAATTTAGAAAGGTGAGCTTCATCCAATATCTTCTTTCTGAGCTCCGGGTCCTTAGGAACAACCAATCGATCTCCAAACCATAGAATTCCCTTGCTATCCTGACGAAAACACTTGTATTTCTCTGCCTTCTGCTTGATCATGTCTTTGATAACCTGAACACCCTTATCTCCAATCTGTGCCTGGGCTATTTGTTCTTGCAGGGTGGGCTCCACCGAGATATAGTTTAAATCACCGGAAGGAACAACTTCCAGACTCAGCTTGCACAATTCATCACACAGGGTGGTAACTCTCGCATCCATGCTCATACAATTGCACTGGGCCTTTCTGCTCAAGGCATCTGCCACAACATTGGCCTTGCCGGGATGGTAATGCACCTCCAAATCTAGTCCTTGATTAGTTCTAACCATCTCCTCTGCCTCATGTTCAGATCTGCTTGAGTGAAAATGTATTTGAGGCTCTTGTGATCAGTGTAAATGTTACAGTGAGCTCCCATCAAGTAGTGTCTCCATATTTTGAGAGCATGAACCACGGCTGCTAACTCCAGATCATGTGTAGGGTAGTTCTGCTCATGGGGTCTGAGTGCTCGGGAGGCATAAGTAATTACTCTGCTATCTTGCATTAATACACATCCCAATCCCGTACCAGAAGCATCACAATAGACTTCGAAGGGCTTGGTGTTATCAGGTTGAGCCAACACTGGGGCTGTTGTCAAATGCTGCCTTAGTGTATGAAAAGCATCTTCGCACTTCTGACTCCACTCATATTTGGCTCCCTTCTTCAATAACTCAGTCATTGGCTTGGCAATTCTGGAGAAATCCGGAATAAATCGTCGATAATACCCTGCCGATCCCAGAAAACTCTGAATCTGCTTCACTGTAGTCGGGGTTTCCAATCCATCACCTCTTGTACCTTCTCAGGATCAACAGATATCCCATCCTGAGAAATTGTGTGACCCAAGAATTTAATTTCCTTCAGCCAGAATTCACATTTAGACAATTTGGCATATAACTGATGGTCACGCAGTCTCTGAAGTACCGTATGCAAATGTTTAGTGTGCTCTGCTTCATTCTTGGAATAGACTAGAATATCATCAATGAAAACGACCACAAATTTGTCCAACTCTGGCATGAACACTGAGTTCATTAGGTACATAAAATAAGCTGGGGCATTGGTCAGCCCAAAAGACATTACCAAAAACTCATAGAGCCCATATCTGGTAGAGAAAGCCGT
Organism: Zea luxurians; assembly: GCA_029449295.1. Lineage (NCBI taxonomy): Eukaryota > Viridiplantae > Streptophyta > Magnoliopsida > Poales > Poaceae > Zea > Zea luxurians. The sequence goes on along the minus strand of JAOPSE010000023.1, from coordinate 58,983,521 downwards.
CTTGGGAATATCACTAGCACGGATCTTGATCTGATGGTAACCCGAGCAAAGGTCTATCTTGGAGAATACCTTGGCTCCCACCAACTGATCAAACAGAACATCAATGCGGGGCAGTGGGTATTTGTTCTTGATGGTCACTGCATTGAGAGGGCGGTAATCAACACACATTCTCAAACTCTCATCCTTTTTCTTCACAAATAAGGCAGGACATCCCCAAGGTGAAGTACTTGGGCGAATGAACCCCTTGTCCAACAACTCTTGTAGTTGCTTCTTCAGTTCTGCCAGTTCCGCGGGAGGCATCCTATAGGGTCTCTTGGAGATAGGAGCAATCCCGAGTTGCAATTCAATTGCAAACTCGATGTCTCGGTCAGGTGGCATCCCTAACAATTCATCCGGAAAAACATCTGGGTAGTCACAAACCACTGGGATCTGTTCCACTGGGGATTCTATCATAAGGCTGTCTCCAGCAACGTCCTCTAAATTCCATCCCCTAAAAGAATATTCTCTGTCCTTTACAGCACACTCTAAAAGATTATGTTCTCTGTATCTTCTCAGTCTCCAGCAACATCCTCTAAATTCGGTCCTCTAAAGCTACAGTATTAACAGAATACATAAACTATCATATATTTTAAATTGGTTCTAATGTACGGCATTAAAAATGATGAAATTAATATTTTCAATACTACAAATATTTGAATGTATAAATATTATGAAAAATAACGTACGACACGAATTATAAATTAATAGAATTTAGTCATTTTATGATTAAACAACGGCAATAGTTTTATGTGCGCTGGCTTGAACATTTCCTCAAGCATGTTGTGTGCATCCTATGGTGACTGTAGCAACCATCACCTTCACGTATGCACGCGAGAGAGCAAACAACATCCACCTGCAACTCGAGTCCTAGACGTAGCCCGTTCCTAGCCATGGTCAAGGAGAGGACAGAGATGGTTTAGCGAGCGCACAGGAAGACTCTACGTTTGGCGGACGTCTGTAGCATCCGGTAGGATAGAGGAGCTTTTAGCGAACGTTGCTGGACGAATAAAGTAGTCATCCACACGCTATATCTAGCGGACAAAACAATTTACAGTTCCTTGTTGGAGAGAGTCTAACGAAGGCACAAGAACGGGTACAACCCTGGTCGGACAAATATAGTGTGGTTTCACCACAGGTCGGTGAGTGCACTTCAATGGCCCTAGCTACAATGTCAATCACCGTCTGATGTTTGGTCAACTAGTCAGTGCCCAATATGATATCCACACTATCCAAACCCAAAATAAGAAGGTTGGTTTTAATTATCAGACTACCAAGGCACATTCTTGCTGATTTGATTGGTGGCAATCCTGCCTCCTGGTGTTGAAATTGTAATAACCCCATTGGTGTGGTGAAAAGGTAACTGACACTTGGCACTAAATTTGGCACTGATAAAACTATGCGATGCACCAGAATCAAAAAGAATAATAGCAGGATAATTCAAAACGGTAAAGATACCAGTCATGACGGGTGCTCCCTCTGGGATATCAGCCATGGTGGTAAAGTTTAGCTTGCCCTGCCTCACTTGCACCTTCTGTCTCTTGCCTTGATTCTGATTAACATTTTGCCCCTGCCTCTGCTGGTTTCTGGGGCAATTCTTGGCATAGTGTCTGGTGTTGCCGCAAGTGAAACACCTGTTGTCATTTGCCTGGCGATACTGCTGTTGCTGTTGATTGTTCCTCTGAGCTGGAAACTGGGTACGGTTGGGTGCCTGCTGCTGCTGCTATGGTCGGATCACCCATCGCCCTTGCTGTTGTTGAGGTCCCCTGTTCTGAGTGTCGGACACAATCCTGAAGCGTTGTGGCTGAGCTGAGGATCCTGCCACAGGGGTCTTCCTCTTCTTTTCTGCCTGACGAGCTGTGATACAGTCCTCCTGGGAAATGGCCATGTTGACCAACTCATTGTAGCTGTGGGCCCTGATGGTGTTGAGACGGTCATGGAGCTTAGTGCTGAGCCCCCTTCTGAACTTGTCCCTCTTCTTCTCGTTCGTGTCCGCATGATACCCGGCATACTGGCACAGATCATTAAAAGCCTGAGCATACTGCAACACCGTCCTGTTGCCCTGAGTAAGTGCCAGAAACTCATTGAGCTTACGGTCCATAATGCCAGCTAGAATATGGTGTCCCCTGAAAGCTGCCTTGAACTCTCTCCAATCCACTTCATGGTCAACTGGTTGCATAGCAAGATAGTGGTCCCACCATGTCCGCGCGGGTCCGCGAAGCTGCTGGGTGGTGAACCTGACCTTAGTCACTTCGGAACAAACTCCATTGAGTAGTGGGAATTTTGATTCCACTACCCTCAGCCATACATCAGCATCAAGTGGGTCCTCGACCCTGGTGAACAACGGCGGCTGAGTACTGAGGAACTCCTGGTACGTGGCTACTGCGGGGTGACACTGATGATCTCCACCACCATAATGCTGAGGTGGTGGCTGGCGCTGAGCTAGCTGCCTCAAGATCTCATTCTGCTGAGCCATTAGCTCCTGCAGAGTGGGAGGCGGTGGCAGGGGTGGAGGAATGCGCTCATTCTGTCCACGACGCACTCTCCCAGCCATCTGAAAAATCACATTATACTCAATAACACATCTTCAAAGTTCAAGGTTCAATCGCGGTAAAGAGTCAAAAGGTGAAGTGATAGATTCTTGCATAAACACAAAGGATTTCACAAGGCATAAACTTTTCTTCCCAAATTAAGACTAACATCATCCATCAACCATGCTTCCAAAAAAAGTTTATCATGATTACATCCATGGCCCAAAAGACTCAACTCTATTTAGCCTAGTACCCCAAGGGTGCAAAAGCTAAGCTAGCTGTGAGGAGTCCCACCATTACCGACTTCTAGCCCTACTCCTGATACCTAGTGAGCGAACGAGGCAACACTCGACTCGGGGGAAGGTGGTCTCCCTGAGCCAGCAGTGTCCACGCTGGAGGCAGGCTCCTCTCCTCCCTCAATGTCGACGTCCTCGTTAGCCTCCACATCCTGGATCTCCTGGTGATGCATATCCAGGTGCTCATTAGACTCGGCAAGCTGCTGCTGGGTGTTGATAAGCTGATCCTCGAGAACCTCGATAGTGTTCTCCCTTGTCCCCACTAATTCCTCCAGCTCTTGGATCTCATCGGACAACTGCTCCACTTGTAAGTCCTTTTCCACCATCTCGGTGGACAATTCAACCACAAGCTCCTCTCTGTTATCCAGAGTGATCTTAGTTGCCTCCAACAATGCCATCAAATGAGACATTGCCTCACCACGCATCACTTGCAGACGATACAGGGCATTCATGCATCGCACCGTCAAGTGAGCAGTCTGGCCTGGGTAGAGAGCCCAGATGTCCTTGGCATGCTCCACCCGATCCTTCCACATTGGGTCGTCCTCCCTCTCCGCGGGGAACAAGCCAATGGGGTGGGTGGACAACTCCAAGGGATGGAATCCGCAGAAAGTGGTCAACCCGTGCAGAGCAATCGCCTCAATCGTGTCTTCAGCCCGGTATCCAAAAGACTCAGAGTCTAGCGAACGCCAGCCTGGCTGCAGGGGATGAGGCTCCAAGGTCATCCTCACTCTACAGCGGGGCACTCGGTGCTTCTCAAACTGCTACACCACGTACTGAGGAGGTGTCGTGTATCCGGCCCCCTGAAGTACTTCCCACAAAATGCGGGGAAAACCCTCTCGTGCAAGCCCGTCAGTGTGGGTAAAAGAATTCCCGTCGTTTGAGGATCCATGGGAAGTCATCTGTGTATGGTTAAGCATAAGTAAAAGAAGAAGAATTATAAAAAGAAAAAGAAAACACAACTCAATCTGTCTCAAATTTTGACAACGGTACTGGGGTACTTAGTTGGTCATCATTTTGCATTTAGGTCTTTACTCAATTATCGATTTGTTTAATTAAGAATGCCTGCATGCTCGTCCTGTATGGCCTCTCATCAAGGAAAAAGGGATTAGGGAAGGACCCCCACCCCTTATAGTAGCCCATATGGCTTAATTACTTAGCCACCCAAACTACCCCTCTATCATCCTAAGGCTTCACGTCCTAGGTCTATCTTGATCGTCCTGCGATCTATCCAACATTTGTTTCTATCAGGTTTTACTTTGGAAAAGGATGGTATTTATATTTTATTGATTCCTCTCTGGTGGTACAAGCTCCGATACCAGCTGTGGCAGAACTGCCCGAATTATTCCGACTTAAGTGCCTAAGTCCTGCCTTAGAGGCTAGACCACACTTAAATGGGAATAACCCATCAATCCCTCGGATCGAGTCTGACGAGGCCACTGACAGGATCAAGTACCACGATCTCACTCGAAGGTGAGTCACAGAGCAAATACAATAAAGCATGAAACCATACATTAAGGAGTATTAAATTATTACATCACCATCGGAGTTTTGCAAAAGTAGTCATCATGTTTGAAGTGCAGCGGAATAAAACTAGCGATAAATAAACAGAGAGATGGGGAAGCCTGTCCCATCACTCCTCATGCTCCTCCTCAGCCGAGGCAGGATCCCACTCGACTGTCCAACCCGGTGGCAAGATGGACGGCCAAGTCACTCCAGCAACCATGTCCTCCATGGAACCTGTAAAAAATTATGTCACAAGCAAGGCTGAGTATACTAATACTCAGCTAGACTTACCCGGTGTGAGGAGTCTACTCCTCTACCTCTAGACATGCAGCTGTTTGGCTGTGGGGTTTGGTTGCCAAAAGCACTAGCTGAGTTTCTAAATCAAGTTTTAACTTTGTCAAGTTTAAGTGTGACTCTCTTAAGGCTAAATGTGTACTATCTACTCATACATAGTAGCAAACATTTTTTAGCAAACAACATCTTATATCAACTCATCACATTCTCACTTGTTACTCAATGTAGCAGCATGGATCAAGCAGTCTCATTAGCTGCGAGAAGCAGACGATTCGAATCGAGTTTTTATCCTTGCAAGGTAAACCTAAACACACGACATGTAGGGGCACTCCGTCCTCACACACATCAACCGTCCCTATTGATTCCCTGGCAACAGATCAGGGCTCACCGCCTTGGCGTACAATGCCTCACTGACCCCGACTGCCGTCGTGCAGTGACCGCACTTGTACCCACCATAACCGGAATGGGAGACCTCGTCTCAGGTCGCGTGAGGGGATATGTCTGCGGGCAGGTTCACTCAGGTACTAGGCTTACCGATTTACCATATTTCTCGGTATGTGTTTAGTACGTTCAAACGCTTGACTCACGGTACCACACCTTAACCCTTATTCAAATTTCCATCCCGTAGACAACCAATCCCCATGGATTGTTGTCCACATACCAACATCATTATGATATAAAAGTGGACACAACCAATTCCTGACCTCGCGCGAGTGCTAGAAAAATCACTCGACTTCTACCGAGATCCCTGATTAGTAAAGCAGCTACTCGACCTAGCATACTAGTATCCATCTCAAAAAGGATTCCTGAGATCATGCAACTAGGGTTTCAAACAACTCCTACACTTAAGTGCACATTCAATCCTACAATTAATAAGTGTAGTAAAATAGCATAAATAACAGATTATGCATAAAACCGGGGCTTGCCTTCCAAAGCTGGGGCAGGCAGATCCTCTGGTGCAGGCTCTGGTGCTGGATCCGGGGCTACCTCCTAAGTAGCTCCTTGCTCCGGCACGAGGATGTACTCTCCGTCAGCGAGGTTGCAGTCTATCGAATGCAATGAATATGTATGTCATGATTATGTAGGATTTAACAACATTACGATAACGGAAGATAGAACCAAGTTAGTTAGTAACTTAGGGCTTCTTGGTCATACATGGCTTTCAGTGGGTTATGCTTATCCCTCTAAGTTTAGGCTTTGTTAAGGAGAGGCATAGCGGATGTGTAATTCCCTTATATTCTTTAGTGGACAATTTGCAAAGGGTTTTAGGGTCACATTAATTTCCAACATTCATTTCCCTTTCCTTATTCTCTATTTATGAATTCTAATGCATGTTTGAACTATAACAGTGAATTAACTTCTTCCAAAAATTCTGTAAAAATTACAGTGGGTTGCCATTGGTCACTATAGCTTATTCTAGGAATTTGAGGTTCAAAATAAAAAGGCTATGCTTTAGACTAAAATAACAAAAGTTGTGCAATTGGGTCACTTTGTACTACAACTCTCAATTAGGAGTAGGTTCTGCTCTAAGGGTTATTTTTGTTGGCATCTAACAGTAATAATAAGCTTCTGTGCCAAAAATCACAGAAGGTTAATTGGTGGTTATTTAGTTGTGATTTTCTAAAGTTTTATGCCAAAAAGGTGCTTATAACTAACTTGTTATTTGAAAAATATCAAACAATAGACTTCAAATTTTTCTTATGTTCTTAATAACAACTCATTAGTTATCCCAAGGTTTGGGGTGTTTTTGCCTTGGGGTTATTTTCCTAGGGTTTTTCTTAGTTTGCCTTGTTTTCTCAAAATAAAAGGTATCCTATTTATTTTATACTAAACCAGGGTATAATCAATTTTTTAGTAAACTACACTGAATAGGTATACCAACAAAAATATGGGGGCTCCCTGGTTCTTTATTTAAATCACTTTTCCTAATTTCTTTAATCTTAAGCATAATGTAAAATAAATGGTAAAATCTACCTTAATGGGGTGTACAGAGGGGTTTAGCATTTTTAAATGGGTCAGTAGGTGGTCATGTACTTCTCCAAATTTTCTTAACCTTAGTTAAATAGTGCAACTATTTTTCTTCCTATTATTCATCTTTTGGCCAAATCAGTATTTAATTCAGAACCCTAAAGTTTTCTGTAGCACAAAGGGGTTTTGTATTTTTCTTCAGCAGTTTATATTATTTAAGATCTGACAAAATTGGTTTGACTCAATTTGGATGAGTACAACAGAAGATATGAATTATTCAAGTTCTGTTTAAAATTTTAAATCAGATTTATTAAAAGGTTTCCTGGAAAACCACTTTGCACCGAAGTCCTCAGGTTATTTCCAAACTAACCCTCTCAGTTATACCCCCGCGCTACTATTCCTCTGGGTCACTGACAGTTCAAAAATCCTCCCGACCTTTCCTTCTTCTTCCCCGAGGTCCTTCCCCTCATGCAAACAGTACCCGCGGGAAAGAAAAGGGTGACGCGGCTTACCGGTGGCGAGAGAGGTCCGGCGAGGGGCGGGGTTGGCTCCAGGAGGCTCTGGCGGTCACAACGGTGTACGGCTCGACGGTGGGGGTGGCCGGAATCGTCCGGTCCACGCGCGCAGGCGGGTGCTCTCGTCGGCGGCGGGTGTACCGGCCAAACCATGGCGACCTAGTGCAATCCACGGGCACGGTGAGCTTCACGGTGTGACGTAGAGGCTGTGTGCACAAGGAATCAAAGAATGGAGCAGAGGATCACCTGGTCTACGCTCGATGGCGGTCGGGTGGAGTCCGGCGACCGTGGACTGGCCTCTCCGGTGAAGCAAACTTCGATTCCTCGCTCGGGGAGCTTCACCGAGGTGTGCACAGTCTTCTCCGAGGGCTGGACAGGGCTGCGAAGGGTTCGGCTGGCCAGTCTACGGTGGCAGGGGGATCGGGCGGCCGCGGACACGCCATGTACGGGCAAACGCCGGTGGGTTTGGGCTCCAGTGAGGTCGAGTGTGCGTGGATGAGTACGGTCGATGCCTGAGGGGGCTTTATAGGCGCGGGCGTGAGCAGGGGACACAGGCATGGCTCAGCGCGGCGCGGGGCGCGCGCAGAGCGCGTCGAACACGTGGAGGTGTTCTTCTGCCCATGTTCAAAAGCTTGCTGAGATCGAATACGTGCGAATCTTGGCAAAAATCCGGCGTAGACCTCTTCCTAGCACCCATGGCTATCTCTTGTATGTGAGTTCCAAGGGAAGATAAGCCCTAGGTCAGAAGATATGCGGACGCCAAATCTGGCTTGTCTCCCTGTCCGCTGCGCGACAAAAGTGATGCCAAGACATGTCAAACGTCAAGGACTCGGTCTCAACTTTTTCCAGGGGGTGCCTTAGGTGGTATGCCACATTTTTGGTATAGAACTTAGGTGGTTTTGGTGCCATCTTCAAGGTGAACACGGTGGATCTTTAGATTAGGTGTAGATTTTGACTTAGAGAGAATTAGAGAGCTCTAACTCTTTCTCTACTTAAAGAATGGATTTGGGGTTTCTCAAGGGGTCTTTTTGCAATGTTTCCTCTCTATATTTGTTGATTAATATGTTACTTAACTCTTGCCAAAGGTTAGGTCATGATTTGCACATTTGCTTAATCTCTCCCCCCTTCAACCATGGTTTTAGGAGATAGGGGTTCAAGAGAGGTCCAGGGTTTACTCCCTTCTTGCCCAAGGTGGTAAGTGCACAAAAGCTTGAGCAATGCTTTTAGGTCATTAACATTCTTGGTTAATACATGGTCTCCAAGATTGTTATGCTCTTCTCCTTAAGTTTCTTCCACATGTGATCACAGTCATTAGTGCATAGAGGTGCCATAGCCATGGTAACACTTGGGGTGTTACACTCTACTATCGAAGTAGAGGAAATATTAAAGGTAATGACTAAATCTTTGCCTGTCAAGCTAAGTCCACTGGGGCCACAACTGACGAAGCTTTTTCAGAAGGAAAAGGAGACCGCAAAATCGAGGGAAACAACTAGAGCAAAAAAGCAAAGAATCATCACGGTGATAGAGGTCATTGAAAAGACACCACCAGGAGCTTCAGCTCCAAAGGCGCTAGCTGCTAAAAGTTCGACAGCTACTAAAGCTGCACCTTCGGAGGCCACAGATGCCGAAGCTACTAGAGCCGAAGATATTAATTTAGAAAGCATGGTTGCTGATATAGATAAAATTCTGGTAGACCTAGCCGCAGAAGAAGCTTTTGGGGCCACCGAAGAAGCTTCGGCCCTAGAACCCAAGAAAAAGAAAGAAATTGCCGAAGAAACATTGGAAGATGAAATTTTCAATTTTCAAAACTTGATTGGGCAAGAACTAACGAAAGCCGAAAAAGAAAAACTAAAAGAGTATGCCATATCTTGCGGCTATCGGCCAGGGGCGGTTCTCTTCGGGGGGTGTTGATGATGAGAAGCTAGGCCGCATCCGGGATCAGGCCGGAGCGAAGGTTATCGGTACTCTATCAAAGAGTATCGGTTTCCTGAAGCTCGAAGCCGATATTAGCCGCTACCGACGACAGCACATCGTCGGTAGTTTGTTTTATTCCAATTTCAAGGTAAACAATTTCTCTCTAACTTTTTATTTTTCATAACAAAAATGTTTTCTAACGAAGATTGTTCGTGTACAGAGCATGCTACTGAGCAAAGCTTTGAAGATGCAACAGGATCTAGAAGATAAAAAGCACGAGGTTATAATTGAAAACTTAGAGAACAAAATAAAAGAACAATCAGCTGCTTTTTTGAAGAAAGAGTTCGAACTCCAGACAACTGAAGGCTTATTAGCAGAAGCCGAAGCTAAAATAACAGAACTGAATACGAAGCTTCTCTGCCAGTCAAAAAGTTTCGAACAGGAAAGGCTGAAGCTTAATGAAAAACTTGAGGCCGAAGTCCAGAAGGGTTTAGATTTGAAAAAATCATTGATAAGCCTTCAGAACAAATGTTTGGAATTCAGCAATCAATGTGTTCAACGGCTGAAGAAGGTATCTTATTCGGTCGGGGCTAGTAGTGAAAAATTTACTCCTTCAGCTGAAGATCTACCCGGAGCCTTCGAACACATCGAAGGTGAGATTGATGACCTTGATGATGTTATTGCTAGACACGGTGACTTCTGTGCCCTGGTAGCTTCTCGGGGCACCGCTGCTGCGTTCCTAAAATCTGGCTGTGAGCACAGAAAAGTCGTCAACAGACCCAATTTTAGCCTATCACCAGTAGTTCTGGATGATATTCCCAGCCTCGCCCGAAGCATTGGGAATAAATTTATAAAGGTGGTATGGACAAAGGGTGGGCGAGAGAAAGCTGGTGACGAAGCTCGGAGTCATCTTAAACCGGTAGCAAAATCATACCTTCGTGCTTACCTCTTCCTTCGAAATTGAATTTTGCTCATAATACTTTAATTCATGTAGGATGATGAAGCCGAAACTGAAGCTTGAAGAGTAAGAAGATGACGCCGAAGCTTTTATTGGATAACAATGCTGAAGCTGAAGCTCAATGAATATTGATGAAGCTTAGATGAATGACTATAGAAGAGATTCTAAAAACTTTCTGTAATAACTTTTGTAATTAAATTGTATTTTGTGAACTATGTCCATACCTTGTAATATATTCTTACCTTTCCATCAATGTATGGTATGCTTTAATATGGACGAAATTATCATTTTTGAGCCGAAGGCGAAAAAAACACCTTCCCTTCTTTTCGTACGCAGCGAAGCAAAAAACTGCTGTTTTTTTCTCTTTTGCCGAAGCATGATCTTTAGAGACGAAGCGATTGCTTGTGTTATGATGATAATGATCCTACGTATGTCTAAATGAATGTTTATGAATGCAAATGCTATGATGTGATGTATCATGTAAATGAATGTCCAAACACATATCCGAAGCCATAACCATAGCCTCTGTTCCCTTAGGAATAGACACAATCTCTTTGCCGTTTATTTTTCGGCTTCACCGTTTACTTTTCAGTGTATCAGCGCTGACTTTTCGCTGTAAGCCTCCCTTAGGAGCTTCTTCGCCTTTTACTTCGGTGGAATGAGCGTTTATTTTTCGCGGTAAGCCTCCCTTAGGAGCTTCTTCGCCTTTTACTTCAGCGGAATCAGCGTTTATTTTTTGCTGTAAGCTCTGCATTCCCTTAGGAACGACTTTTGAGCAGAAAACTTACGGTGCGCTCCCTTAGGAACGACTTTTTTGTAGCTTCGTCGTGCTCTGCATCCCCTTAGGGACGTCTTTTGAGCTTCTCTCTGTTTTCTTTTCTTTTTCCTTTGCACTCGATGGTGCGTGCTCAGCTTTTACATTTACATCTTTGGGGGATATTGCTCTTATAGAGCTGAAATAAGAAAAAGAGAAATTACATGCTATGGCCCCATTAAAAACCTTTCTCCCCCTTTGGAAAGGAAAAGGGTGCTATAGGAAAGAACAGAAAAAATTACATCAAGCTAGACATAATATCGCCGAAGCTCATCCGTTCCATGATCTAGGAATGTCGTTGCCGTCCATATCCTTCAATCTATAAGAACCGGGTCTTGACAAAGATACTACCAGAAAAGGTCCTTCCCATTTCAGCTGTAGCTTGCCTACTGTATCTGGGTTGGCCACTCTCCGAAGCACCAAATGTCCTGGCTTAATGTTCTTTAGCTGAACCTTTCTATCACGCTATTTTATTGTTTCAGCTTGCTATTTATTGATGTTTGTCACAGCCTGAAGCTTGATCCCTTCTATAGCATCTTTCTCCACAGAGTAATCAGCTTCGTCCTCTGCCGAAGCCACTGTTCTTATTGATCCCGCTTTTGCTTCTTCTGGAGTTATTGCTTCGTCACCAAATAATAACTTGAATGGTGTAAAGCCTATTGACCTTGATGCTGTTGTATTGTGGCTCCACACCACTTTAATTAATTCATCTGGCCATTTTCCTCTGGGCTGATTGAAGATTAATTTCATTATTCCCATCATTATGATGTCGTTAGCTCTTTCTACAAGTCCATTTGACTCTAGATGCCTAATCGATGCAAAATGGATCTTCATGCCAATTTGTCCACAGAACTCTTTAAAAGCTTCAGCATCAAACTGTGTTCCGTTATCCACAGTAATGGCCTTCGGCACTCCGAAGCGACAAACAATATTCTGCCAGAAAAATTTCTGAATGGTAACCGAAGTTATTATGGCTAAAGGTTTCGCCTCAATCTACTTAGAAAAATATTCTACTGCCACCACAACATATTTTAAATTTCCTTGTGCTGGTGGTAGCGGGCCTAACAGATCAAGGCCCCACCTTTGCAATGGCCAAGTTGGTTGTATTAACTGAGTCATAGACGAAGGCTGTTTTTGATCTCTTGCACATTTCTGACAGCCTTCGCATTTTTGAACTAATTCTGCTGCATCCGAAGCTGCCTTCGGCCAATAAAATCCTTGACGAAAAACTTTTCCCAGCAAGGGCTTAGATCCAATGTGAGATCCACACAGGCCTGCGTGTATTTCCTTCATCAATTCTATACCTTCAGCTCTAGATAAACATTTGAGCAATGGAGAACAAACTCGATGCTTGTATAGCTCCCCCTCTATTATGACATATGGTCGGGCCCTTGCCTCTATTCTCTTATTATAAGCTTTGTCATCTGAAAGGAAATTACCCTGGAGGAAAGACATAATCTTAGTTCTCCAATCTTCACTATGAACAGGAGATATATTGAGCACCGCTCTTTAAAGAAGTTCCACCGAAGGTGCTTTTATTGTTTCAAAAAATACTTCCGAAGGTAAGGGCAGCCCCTGTGCTGCTGACTTGGCTAGCAAATCAGCATGTTCATTTTCTCCTCGAGGAACATTCTTGACAGAAAACCCTTCGAAGGAAGCTTCAATCCTTCGGACCGTGTCCAAGTATTTCTCGAGCTTCGGGTCTCTTGCTTTACAACTCTTGTCAACATGACCAGAAATAACTTGGGAATCGGTTTTAAGAACCGCCCTTCTAATCCCCATTGCCTTTAACTTCCGAAGCCCCAAAAGCAAAGCTTCGTACTCAGCAATAATATTTGTGCAGCTAAAATCAAGTTTCACTATGTAACAAGTTCTAACTTTGGAAGGTGCAACTAACACAGCAGCTGCTCCTGCCCCGAAGGTTCCCCAAGAACCATCGCAGAATACTGTCCAAACTTCGGCATCTTTAGTTGTTTCTTCTCCCTAAGCCCCTAGCGTCCAATCAGCGATGAAGTCTGCTAACGCTTGGGACTGTATTGAGGATATATGTACATAATCAATGCTGAACTCGTTGAGTTCTACAGCCCACTTTCCAATTCTTCCAGTAACTTCTCTGTTTCTCATGATGTCCTTCAAAGGTTGTGATGAAGGAACAATTATATGATATGCTTGAAAGTAAAGTCGAAGCTTCCTGGAGGCCATTAAGACATCATATAACACCTTCTCCAATTCTGTATAGTTCTTCTTTGATAAACTGAGGACTTCGGAGATGAAGTATATCGGGGCTTGCCTTTTGGTTTATCCCTCAAGCTTTTCTTGGACAAGTGCCGCACTTACTGCTGAGTGCGAAGCTGCCACATACAACAACAGAGGAGCCCCTGGCGCTGGTGGAGTTAGCGTTGTTAGATCTATCAGATACTGCTTCAGCTCTCCGAAGGCTTTTTGCTGAGCTGATCCCCATTGAAAGACTTCGGCTGACTTTAACACTTCAAAGAATGGTAAATTTCTCTCTACTGATCAAGATATGAATCGATTCAAAGATGTCAGTCTTCCTGTCAGCCGTTGAGCCCCTTCTTTGTGCTTAGCGGCTCCATCCGAAGAATAGCTTCGATTTTATTTGGATTAGCTTCGATTCCTTTTTTTGAAACCAGACAACCAAGGAATTTTCCCTTCTTCACTCCGAAGACACACTTCTCTGGATTTAGCTTCAGACCAGCTTGTCTAAAATTAGCGAATGTCTCCTGCAGATCAGCAATGTGATTTTCTTGCTTCGTGCTTTTTACTATAATGTCATCAACATAGGTTAGCACATTTCTGCCTATCTGAGAATGAAGAACCTTCGCTGTCATTCTGCTGAAGCTTCCTCCAGCATTCTTGAGCCCCTCAAACATCCGAAGATAACAATATGTTTCACTAGGGGTTATAAAGCTGGTTTTCGGCTCATCCTCTTTATTCATCCAAATTTGATGATAGCCTGAATAACAATCTAGTAGACTCATAAGCTCTGACGAAGCTGCTACATCTACTAGAGAATCGATCCTTAGTAATGGAAACTCATCCTTCGGACAAGCCTTGTTGAGATCAGTAAAATCAATACACATCCTCTATTTACCATTGGCCTTCTTCACCATGACGGTTTTGGCTAGCCATTCTAGGTATTTCACTTCTCTGATGACTCCAACGCTAAGAAGTCTTTTCACTTCATTCCGAGCACCTTCGGCTTTGTCATCAGACATTTTCCGAAGCCTCTGCTTTCTGGGTATGAAGGATGGATCAACATTGAGCGAGTGTTCAATGACATCCCTGTTAACACCACAGAGATCATTGGCTGACCATGCAAAGACATCTTTGTTGTTGAACAAAAACCTTATCAAGGTTTTCTCCTGTTCTTCAGACAATTGAGATCCCAGCAGCACCTTCTGCTCTGCAATATCTTCACATAAAAGCATGGGCTTCGGCTGATCGGCTGAAGCAGCCTTCTCCCTTCTGTACTTGTACTGCTCACAAGCTTCGGCTCCATCTATACTATGGATTGCCTTTGAATCTGTCCAGTTTCCTTCAGCCTTTCTGGCAGATTCTTGACTCCCATGAATAGCAATAGGTCCTTGATCTGAAGGTATCTTCATGCAAAGATATGCTGGATGAAGAATTGCTTCGAAAGCATTGAGTGTTCCACGACCAATGATTGCATTATAGGGGTACTCCATATCGACAATATCAAACACAACTTGCTCAGTTCTGGTGTTGTTAACAAATCCGAAGGTCACTAGCATCGTGATCTTGCCTAGTGCTACAATCTGTCTTCCTCCGAAGCCATAAAGAGGATGTGTAGCATCATGAATCTTATCTTCTGGCTCTTGCATTTGTCTGAAGGCCTTAGCAAATATAATATCCGCTGCACTGCCTGTATCAACCAGAACATTGTGGACTAGAAAACCTTTGATAACACAAGAAATAACCATAGCATCATTGTGAGGGTAATCCTTAAGCTAAAAGTCCTCTTGGGAGAAGGTAATTGGGATGTGAGACCATCTTGACTTGATGAAGGGTCCCTGCACACCGACATGCTGTACCCTTCTCTGTGCCTCCTTCTTCTGCTTCTTGTTGGCCGGTTCTAAGCATGATCCGCCTGTTATTGGGAGCACCAGCTTCGTAGCCGAAGCAGCTCCAGCTTGGTTGTTGAACGAAGCCATTAGCTCAGAAAGTGGAAGTGAGTTCACCGGAGGTGGGTGCCAATGTTGGGAACTTGTTCTCAAATGCTATGAATTAAGAATAAGGCAACATAAAAATGTTAAATGTTAATGCCCTTCGTCCGCTGAAACATTATCTCCCCAAGGATTTAATGAACTTCGAACGAAGGTCGCATGTAAAATATTACGAAGGTCATACCTTCGTGATTAGGTTTATACAACAATGTAAAATGAAGCATAACGTGTAAAACATATGTTAGAAACAGATAACATTATTCCTATATTTCATTATATGGATCTGAATATTAAAACATGACATTTGAGTACGTTTATACCTTCTCCTCGACGGAAAACAATAATTCCAGTGTGATGCGTGAGCAATTACAAGATTGCGTGAATAGTTTAGGGGTACTGTTCATCTATTTATAGGCACGGGACATAACCTATGTGAAATTACATTTATCCCCTTTATAATCAATTACAATACTGACACAAAATATCATGGGTCTTTGAGTCATTTGATCTTTAAGTCGGTTCACCCCCTTCGTCTTGAGACTTGTCACTGTGCCGAAGCCCTATCGGTGATAACTTCGGCGCTGCTCTTCAAAGGATCTTGCCGAAGGTGTTTTCCTCTTTTAGGATCTTCGGCTACGAAGCATACCCCCAACATTATCCAAATGAAAAAGTTTTTTACAATACTTACAACCGCATCATTGATTATTCGAAGATCTTACTGTCTAAGTTAGTGTTGTTGTTCTTGAAATCTTCTTTTTCATTGGAATGGCTTCCCTTTACAATTGTCTCTTTTTTCCTTTGAAACTTATTGAAAACACTTAAAAGGGAGACATTAGTAGAATGAGGGAGTATATTACAAATGATGATTTCTTAGAATATGAAAGATAGACAAATCATTGTTTATAAGTCACACAGACATAAATTAAATTCCTTTAGTTAGTGCATCGACTCGAAAGAGAAATAACACACTATTTAGCATTTAACATAAGACTTTTATTCTTCATATTTATGTTTCTCCACACATGATCATTTAAGATAACTTGGAAGTATACCAATATGAGAACAACCATTGAAAAGGCATGAATTAGATTCTATTGGACTAGTGCATATATGGAATCAAGTAAATGTGATTATATACACTTTTAGCATTTTTAAGCCAGATAAGGAATCTAATCTTCATAATGGTATTTTTCCTTAACGAAGAAGAGTTATAATAATTTGAAAGGAATACCAATTGAAAGGAACTACTATTAACTATATGTCAGCAAGGTGATGAGTTCCCATACCTTTGTTTTTACCTTTCTTTCTTTTAGGTGAAGAGCAACCTTCAAGCTTGTGTTTTCAATAGTTTGAATATATACAAACTATTTTACTAATTTACATAAATAAGCTCAAGGGAGATGTCATTAGTAAGACAAGGTCTAGTTTTCTATTTAGTAATCATTTTGAGTCAGAATGACAAGTGAATTATTAAAACAACGAAACTTCATGATATGAACTAGATTACCCCTAAATGATATTATGCACAAATTTAAAACATAAAATGAGCATAATTGATCTTTCAAGTTCATAGGACAATTCTAATTTATAGCATGGAGAGTGAGTAAAATAGAAGAATCAAATCCGATTTAAGTAAGAAACAATACATCACATATTATTGGATTGGTCTTCCTTCTACATTGAATTGTGCACTCCCATTGAGAAACTCGTTCTCATGATATGATACTACCTAAATTACTTAGACAAAAGCATTAGTCTCATGATTCCAGTTATAAAGAGAACTTCCCTTTTATCAGTGTCATAAGGATTTTGAATTCCTTACATGGTACCTTATTCATTTAAGAACTTGGAATATTTCTCTTTATGTCTAGATCATGACAACAATATAATAATTAAAGTAGATCATGCCATGAGGTATTTACAACAATTTAGAGCATGTAGATTGCCATAATATAAAAATGATGAATACGAAATCTATCATATGGTGGAACTTTCTCCAAAAAGTGGTGACATTATTTAAAAACATTCTTAAGTGCTTCTTTTTTCTATGTGACTTCACAAGACACAAAAGGAATGGTAATTGAATATATGTGCACTTAAATACATAATTGTTACCATCCTTTGGTTTTCCTCCATGTTGTAGGCTTTTCTTGTTTCTTTACACAGGGCAATCATTTATTTCCTACAACAACAATATCTTGCTCGAGATGATATGAGTTTAAGGTATAATAATTCAAATCAACTTTGGATCAATCTTAGAGGTATAAAACAATGTAAGATTGGTAGCTTAAGTTAAGAATTGGATTAACCAGCTCAAGCACCCCGAAGCTTCATATCATCTCCTTTTCCATGTAAAGCTTGTCAGACATATTTTGGTGCCCATCTCATAATGGGTCCATCAAGGTTAGTCAACAAAGATTTAGGCACCCAAATGTCCTTTGTTCTAGCATATGGTAAACTCATTACCTTTCTAGCACAAGTTGCAATTTTGGGTCTCCTAAGCATACATGATTCAATTGACAAGCTAGGCTCGGGATAGTTACCTATGGGGCAACCTTTGCATAGATGTCCCTTTCTTCGACATATGTAGCAAAGGCGATCATTGAAAGACTCCACTTGATCTTGCTCCTTGCCTGCTACATGTTTAGTAGATCTAATTTTTTAGAATCAAGCTATTTTATTTTATTTGGGGACAAGATTTAAACATGTGTCCCCTCTCAAGGCATTTAAAACATTTTTTATCATTTTTCTCCAAGATCAAGCCATTTTCTATCATGAAGGGAAGTGAGTTATTCAAATGCCTCCTTTTAGAGCATCCATAACACTTCCTACTATTTATCTTAGTTTCTTTACTTGGAAGTGTGGCTTGATCATTACCTTGGTTATTACCTTGTGAAGAGGCATGGTTGAGGCACATGATATTCTTCTCTTCTTCTTTCCTCATCCCTTTCTTCAAGATCTTGACACTTTCTTGAAAGGTTTTTGTGCGTGCTATGGTTGTTTCCTTCTCAAGCTTCTTCACCATGTCATCACGGTTAACTTGAGAAGGTTGAGCATGACACTTTCCTTTCAATAGAGTCAAGATCTTCCTTAGCCTCTCATTTCTTCCTTGAGCTCATGGTTTTCATATGCGATATCATTTATTCCTAAAAGCTCTAGCTCAATGGAAGATTGGCTTGCTTGAGAGCAACAAGTATTAACACATGGTAAAATAGTTTCAATTCGAACACATATGCATGAGTGAGGTTGGTGAGATTTTAGGTTTGGTCATCTATAAGTTTTTCATATGAGCATAGAAGCATATCATGTTTTTCTTGAAAAGCTAGATTTTCAAATTTTAGCTTTTCTACTTGGTCCTTGAGCAAGGTATTCTCATTCTCTAATTGAGTGATACATGATAAGGAATTAACTTGCTCAATTGAAATGACTTCATACCTTTGTACCAAATCAACATGAGAGCACTTTAGCTCATCATGTTCTTTAGTCAACTCTTCCAAGCTTTGTATTTCCTTGGTGAGCACATCTTTTAGCTTGTGAATAGTTTCGCTTTGGACTCTTGTTTTTTAGAAGTTTAAGAATGACTGCCTTATCTTCTATGCTTAGGTGAGCATTGTAAGTCGCCTAAAGGGGGTGAATAGGCGAAACCTGAAATTTATAAACTTAAACTCGCACTAAGGCCGGGGTTAGCGTTAGAATTAAATCGGAGTGTGGAAGATAGTTCTCCTTGCTTAGAGTTACTCAATCAATGCGGATAACATTTGGGAGCAAACTCAAAACAATATGAGCAAGGAAAATTTAGAGAGAGGAAAGAGGGGAAACAAATCAAGTGAGAATCAACAAGTGAACACGGTGATTTATTTTACCGAGGTTTGGTTCCAAAGAACCTAGTCCCCGTTGAGGAGGCCACGAAGGTCGGGTCTATTCCAACCCTTTCCCTCTCTCAATTGGTCACTTAGACTGGTTGAGCTTTCTCCTTAATCACTTGGGTCACTAAGACCCCGCAAGGATCACCACACATGTGTCTCTTGCTAGCTTTACAAAGCACTTAGAGAAATGAGAATAGAAAGGAGAAACCAATCCAAGCAATAAGAGCAACAAAAGAACACGAAACACCCTCCCTCAAGTCACTAAGGAATTGAGTTGATTTGGAGGCTTGGAGAGGATTTGATCTATTGAATGTGCCTTGGAGTGAATGCTATTGCTCTTGTATTGAATGAGAACTTCAGAAAACTTGGATGGCTTGAATGGAGGTGGTTGGGGGGTATTTATAGCCCCAATCACTATTCTAGCCATTGCTGGCGATGGCACACCAGACAGTCTGGTGGTGCACCGGACAGGACACTGTTCAGTGTCCAGTGCGTGCCACGTCAGTGGCCCGTTGGGGTTTGGAGCGGTTGACCATTGAAGCCCTTTGTCCTGTAGCTGCACCGGATAGTCTGGTGGCACATCGGACATATCCGGTGCGTTCTGACTTCGCAGCATGACATCTGACTTCTGCACTGTGCGCTTTTACTGTTCAGCCAGTCGACTGTTGGCGCACAGGTTGCCGTTGCTCCGTTGGCTTACCAGACATGTCCGGTGCACACCGGACAGTCCGGTGAATTATAGCGGAGCGACCCTTGATAAAACCCGATAGTGGCCGGTTCGAGTGGTGCTCGGCCTGGGGCACTGGACACTGTCCGGTGCGCCACTGGAAGCACCTTTTCTATTTCTTTGCTCCAAACTTGTTTGAGTCCCCAACTTAATTTCTTTCTTGGTTTAACCTTATGCACCTGAGATAAAAGACATCTTGACAAACTAATTAGTCCACATGGTTTGTGATGGACGTCAACCACCAAAATCGATTATAGGAAATGATGAAGCCCATTTCCCTTTCAATCATAGAGTCGCATGAAGCTTCTTTCATCCTCCTCATCCTCATTTGTGCTTCCTATATCATTTTCATTAGCCACACAACATATGTGGGAATCATAATGGGAAGACAAACCTTTTGGAGAGGTGGATTCATCGTTTAGTCTCCAACGATCACTTACTTCTTATTCCTCCAAAGGGCTAATTTCACAAGTACTAGAGGAAGTAGAAGCATCATTTGAACTATCATATTTGGACTCATAAAATTTATCTCTAATTGTAGTCCAAATATCATGCACATCACTAAAAGGTTTGTCATCTCTAATTATGAAGGCATGAAGACCTTCTTTACTAAGGGAACTACCTAAGATGTCCAAAGCTTGATAATTTAATTGCAAACATATTAGTTCTTTTTTGGAATGATTTTTCTTATTAATACTAGAAGGCACAATACTCTTGTCTAGAATTTGTTCTAATTGTGCATCTATAGTTCTAATAACATTTATCAAACTAGTAGACCAAGATACATAATTAGAACCATCAGAAAGTAATAGCTCAAGATTTACCTCCTTGTCCTCTTCTAGAGTCATCTTCTTGTTCTTTTGGGATCTTTTCTGAGCCATCACTTTGAGTGGTTAAACTCTAAATGAAGTGCCTAGCTTTGATACCAATTGATAGTTGCCTAGAGGGGGTGTGAATAGGCAAGAGCTAAAATTCACAACTTAATAGCAAAACTTGATCCCCTACTTAGC
Organism: Zea luxurians; assembly: GCA_029449295.1. Taxonomy (NCBI): domain Eukaryota; kingdom Viridiplantae; phylum Streptophyta; class Magnoliopsida; order Poales; family Poaceae; genus Zea; species Zea luxurians. The sequence goes on along the minus strand of JAOPSE010000023.1, from coordinate 58,962,884 downwards.
GGTTAGAACAAGATGAACAATAATCAGAGTATAAAACTAAGTCCTTTTCTTGCAAAAGTGTTGCTTCTAAAGAATACATAATTAATATGAAGCAACACAAAGAAATATCTATGGCATATAACGCAAGAAGGCTTAGTTAAGAGGAGGAAAATCTTCTTTGCAAAGACTTGCTTCTTCAATATGAGAATCTATCGCCAAGCAACAAGAAGTAGCGTCAGTAAAGAATAGCACAAGAGAACTTAGAGAGAGAAGACAAACAAATCACAAATACAACAAACACAAGAGACACAAGTGATTTGTTTCCCGGGGTTCGGTTCCATAAAGAACCTACATCCCCATTGAGGAGTCCACAAAGGATGGGTCTTTTTCAACCCTTTCCCTCTCACCAATGGTCACCAAGATCGATGAATGTTCCTTCTTCTTTACTTCACCAATCGAGAGACCAGAGTCTCTTCAAGGGCAGCCACAAAGATAAGGGGCTCTTGCTAGCTTTACAAATCTACGGGAGTCAATACTCCATGCTCAAATGATCACAAGAGGTAGCACACACTTTCTTCTCAAGTATTGTCACAAGGTACTATCACACAACACATATGAGTAGCTATTTCTTTATTGATTTCTCTTTTGTGGCACTTGTGAGCCTTTGATGTATATGGAAGTGTTGCTCTAGTGTATAGGAGTGAATACCTAGCTCTTATGTCCTCAAAGTGCAGAATGGGGTGTATTTATAGCCCCCAATGCCCAATATAGCCATTGAGGTGAAGTGGGAAAAACTGCACAGATTCTGGGTGTATCAGACCATGAATAATACTAGTCTGATGGTGCACCAGACCCCTGATAGTCAGCTTTTGCAAGTAGTCGTTCTAACATGTTAGGTGAATAGTGCATGGTCTGGTGGTGCATTGGACCCTCCATGTCAACATATGACCGTTGAATCTAGAACTAGTCATTGCCTTCTAACTGGTCCAGTGCACATTGGACTGATCCGGTCCTTCATTGCTTGGTTGTCCAATTTCTGACCTCTTTGCATAGATGGTCCGGTGCACACCGGAACGATCTGATGCCTCACCCCCTTACTAACAAGTCTTCAACCTTCCCTACGTAGGCGGTCCGGGGCCCCAGGTAGTAGACCAACTTTTGCTGACTTGTCCATTTCTTTATTTGATATGGCTACACTTAAGGGTGTTCCTATAACTTAGACAAATGTTTCTAGTGGCAATCAAACTATTCTAAGTCATGGATCTTAGACATTTTGAAATCTCTTTCTCATATTCTTATTTTTGGTCAAACTAGCTCCAAAAGAGAGCTTCGTTGATTTTGAGCTTTCCAACTTCTCTAGATGTATCAAATAGGTTCCTAGGGGTATTTAGAACTTATCTAAAGAATATAACTACGGCTAGTTCTTCTATTCCAAGTTTTACCATATTTGGCTGGATTTAAGTTGTTTCTGACTTAGAGACTCAAATGATGATCCTATGAACCTGTAATGGTCATCAAGCACCAAAATCAATATAGAGAATGGTTTATGGCCATTTACCTTTCAATTCTAAAACAAGCTTTACCTAAATTCTGAAAGACAAATTGAAATTAAGTGACCTTAGTGAGTTAGTGTAGTACCATTCTGCTCATTTTTTGCATTTATATGAGAAGAAGATGAGCACGATACTACACTTAGTGAGTTAGGAGATGAATTCTCACTACTTTGATACTAAACAACATGCATCCACTATTGTAGTCCCATGTAGTCCCACACACACGGAGCTGTGGTATCGGATGACCTTTCGGGTAAAGGAAGAGATTTTGCGAGCTGGAAGACAAACATTCTTTCTTTGGTACCTTGTTTCTACTAAAAGTTGCTAGTGAAGCACGTAAGTGTTCAAACATTATGTATATAACTTTGTAGAGCTTATTTTTCCTTTTAATGTATTAAAGCACAAAATTTCATACATGAAAATCAAGCTTCTGCCCACACGTCACCTGTGCCCCGTGGACCACCCACGTTGCCCGCATGTTGCTCGCATGTGGCCCACGCTCGTGGAGTCATGGTGGATTTGTGCTTTTATGAACTTTCCTAACCCGAGACCCTATTCTTTCCTACATGTGTCATGGCCTAGGCCATGGTCCAGTGGCTTGTGGCCCAAATTCCTCTCTGAGTAGGATCAAACGAATAAGTTGTTGCTCCGCTACAACAAAATCATGACATTCTAACATTAGGACCTTGACTAGCATCCCCTTATTTATTCTCCATCGAGGCCAAAAGAGCACCCCCACCTTCACCAGCAAAGGGCTATCCCGGTGGTAGGTCCATGCCTATTTTTCCAATGGGGATGATCACATCCCAACTTCTCCACCAATGGCCTTGGCTTCGATACCTTCATTGGTGCTTAGAGATGGGCAACCGCCAAGGTTCTTAGTGCTTCACAAATGCCTAGGATTGAGCTATCTGACAACGCTCTACCTAATTTGGACATAACTTAGTGGCTTATGTTAATGGCCTAGAAACCAAAACTAGAAAAGACAAGAAACCCCCTAGAATCTTTAATTAATACCACACCCATCCCTACATATTTGATATAGTCATAGGTCAAGAAGATCTCCTGCTAGATAGTTTGGCTCTTAGAGGTAGGGGCGATAATAAGGGGGCACAAGGGGGCAATATCCCCCCTAATGCTCCCCTAATTCCATAGGAGTCACTAATTTTCTTAGCTAATCACTAAGTACTAATGTAAAATACCTCTTTAGCAGCCCCCAAATCTAGATTGTTCCCTCTAAACTCAAATCTTGGATTCGTCTCTGCTTAGAAAAGAGTGTAGTTAAGAGTGTAGCACCCTCTTTTCTAGGGTGGTAGTGGGTCTGGATAAACATAGAGAATGTGCTCTTGTAACGTATGAGATGCTTGTTGGGGCGAAGGCGAAGACGCCACCCTTCGCTCGATGCCTTCGCCAGACTCGCTGCAACAACGGAGACAAGACGACCGGCAGACTCTACCCTTCGTCCCACGTACCTGAAGACGAAGGCCTACGGCGAAGTCGTCTTGTCCCGCGGCCTCGTCCAACATGGAGGCCCACGTGTGATCCAGCCCATTGCGGCAGGCCCTGCGCGTCCGCTACGCATTACGGGCCTAATTTGTAAAGGCTTCCCTGTAATTACAGTCTGTAACCCTGCTTTATGGGAATATTCCGGGGATAACCTGGGCGCCTGAGGGCACATGCGTCCTTAACTCAAGATGCTGGGCACTTAGGCACCTATAAGTACCCCCGTACAACGCCCTTGAGAGGCTAGATCAATAGAGCTATTGCCTTCTCGAGTTGAAACCTTGTTTGCACTGCTTTTACTCCCCCGTTGGATTAACTTGCCCAGGAGAGCGAGCTCCAACATTTGGCGCCCACCGTTCGTGCTACGAAAACACCACCCGCGATGGCACCCAAGAGAACCACCTCGAAGGCTGACGAAGCTGTGAAGGCAGCACTGCTGGCCGAGAAAAAAGGCAAGGCCCTTGTCGACACCACCCACCAAGAGCCCTGCGAAGACGATGCAAACAGCAAGAGGCAGCGCCACGAACAACCCACTACCGAAGGCAGCCTCCGCACCTGTAGCTCCGGGGGACAACAGCAGCCTCCCCCAAGCTTCGCTCCACCAGAGGGCACGGACGCCACCGAAGACGGTGAAGTCATCGGCGTTTCGGCCGAAGAGCAGCTACAGCTACGCGCCTTGCGCATCAAGAACCGCAACCTCCAGAAGCAAAAGGAGATCCTCGAGGCCAAGCGCCAACGTGTGTCTGCACAAGCCAAGGTGCGACAGATGATACGCGATGAATTGCAGAAGGCTCAGGAGCTTGAACAAGAGATCACGCTCATGTAGAGCGAAGGCCAACTCGGCCTGCAACACGGCCCACCCCTCCAGCAGCGCGCACAAATCGAAGACCTATTCATCCCTCAGCGCGGACACGCCATCCCTCACGCCACGGCATTCCAAGGCATCAACTACCTTGACAAGCAAAGTCCCCTGGCACCTCATCTGCAAGTGTCACCATGGCCCGCCAACTTCAGGGCAGGGACCTATCCCAAGTACAACAGCAGCACTGACCCAGCACAGTACATCATGAGCTATCAGGTCGCCGTCGCATCTTCCGGAGGGGACAACGCCATGATGGCCAAGTCATTCATCATTGCCCTCGAAGGCCCAGCCCTTACCTGGTACACCAGGTTGCCCCCATTGTCCATCGACTCCTGGAGAAGTCTCCGGGACAAATTCTTGCTCAACTTCCAAGGGTACCGCCTAGAAACCGATGCCTTGGCTGAACTCTCACTCTGCAAGCAGCTGGAGAGAGAGACTCTGCGGGAGTACTACCGCAAGTTTCTGACCCTCAAGTCACAACTGCCTTCGGTCGATGACCAAATCGCCATCCACTACGCCATTAGTGGCCTTCGGGCCGGCGTCCTTTACAGCCACTGCATCAGGGATCCGCCCAGGAATCTCCAGGAGCTGTATCAGCTGTTCGAAAAATACGCCAGATCCGAAGAGCTCCACCAGCGCAAAGTCGAGTCTCAGAGGAAACCCAAAGACCCTCCGCAGTCCAGCCGCACATGGACGAGGCCCTCGCAGGCAGAATCCGGTCGGGACGGCCGCAATCAGCAGCAGGTACACAACATCGCCAACTAGCACCTCGCTGGTGAGGCCCCTCGCCGCCAGGAGTATCCCCCAGGGCCGTGGAAACGGCACTCGTGGTCGGGGCCGGGGACGTGCGCAGCAGCCATGCAGATTCTACTACTTGTTCCACGGCGAAGACTGCGCGCACCCTACAAGAGACTGCCTAGAGACGAAGGCCACCAGAGACAGGATGGCACGAGCGCAACCAGCCGACAACCCTAGAGTTGTCGCGCACACATATCAGCAACCCCCTCAGCCATACAACCACGGCCCCGCTCCACTTCCACCGCACCACGCATACCAACACCACCAGGAGGTACAAATCGTACCTCCCCCACCTCCACCTCCACACCAGCAACAGCAAAACATCCACCACCACAACCACCCCCAAGCCCCAAAGCAAGAGGACTTCGCCGATCAGCCGTATCGCGGAGTCATTCGTATGATCACTGGGGGGTCCATTGCCGACTTCGACACAAAGCGGCAGAAGCGGGACCATTACCGCAGCATCAACCACGTCGCCGTCACCGGTCCAGTCGTGCAGACAAAATGGTCCCATGTGCCATTGACCTTCGACGCCCGAGACATCGATCTGCGTAGCGCACCCCACATCGACGCCATGGTTATCAACTGCAGCATGGCAGGCTGGGACCTGCACAAAGTCTTAGTCGATAATGGCAGCCAGGCGGATATCTGAAAGGGAAATGTGCCCTTGGGCCATTTCTAAGTATTTTGGTGATTGAGTGCCAACGCAAGTGCTTTTGTGTTGATATATGCAATGTGGTGGACAAAGTACAAATCATGTCAAAAGGTATGTTTCTAGACTTAGTACATTGTTTTATGGACTAATGTATTGTGTCTAAGTGCTGGAAACAGGAGAAGTTGAATTGGAAATGAGATGGCTTTGTTCGGCCAAGGTTTGCTCAGTCTGGGTGCACCGGACAGTGTCCGGTGCGCCAGGCTGGCCGTGGCGAACAGGCTGCTCTCGGGACTTCAACGGCGGCGTATGGCTAAAATTCACCGGACTGTCCGGTGTGCACCGGACAGTGTTCGGTGAGCCAACGGTCGACCGGGCCAACGGTCGGCCGCGCGATCTACGCGGGACACGTGGCCGAGCCAACGGCTAGAAGGAGGCACCGGACTATCCGGTGTGCACCGGACAGTGTCCGGTGCGCCAAAGGCCTTTAGACTGCAACGGTCGGCTTCGCCAAATAAGGAAGGGAATCCGCACCGGACAGTGTCCGGTGGTGCACCGGACTGTCCAGTGCGCCAGTCGACAGAAGGCATGATCTGCCTTCCAAGATTGCTCTCAATGGCTCCTAGCTGCCTTGGGGCTATAAAAGGGTCCCCTAGGCGCATGAAGGAGAATACCAAGCATTCCTTGAGCAATCTTGATCACTCACACTTCATTCTTGCGCACTTGTTTGACATTCTAGTGATTTAAGCTCCGTTCTAGTGTGCTAGTCTTTTGAGCTTAAGTCTGGGTATTGTGTGTGCGTATTTGCTGTGATCTTTGTGTTTTGTGTGAGTTGCTAATCCCTCCCTTGCTCTGTGCTTCTTTGTGTGAACTTCAAGTGTAAGGGCGAGAGGCTCCAAGTTGTGGAGATTCCTCACAAACGGGATTAAGAAAAGCAAGCAAAACACCGTGGTATTCAAGTAGGTCTTTGGACCACTTGAGAGGGGTTGATTGCAACCCTCGTCCGTTGGGACGCCACAACATGGAGTAGGCAAGCGTTGGTCTTGGCCGAACCATGGGATAACCACCGTGCCATCTCTGTGATTGATCTCTTGTTGGTTATTGTTGAAGACTCCTCTCTAGCCACTTGGCGGTTATTGCGCTAACACTTAACCAAGTTTTTGTGGCCTAAGTTTTAAGTGTTACAGGATCACCTATTTACCCCCTCCCTCTAGGTGCTCTCAATTGGTATCGGAGCCGTTCTCTTCACAAAGGGATTAATCGCTCGAAGAGATGGATCCTAAGGGGAAGGGAGTCGTGATCAACGATAAAGAGATGGAGTCCTTTGTCAACGAGCCAAAGGATGACAAGCCTACCGACTCGAGCTCGGGCCACAGACGCAAAGATGGAAAGAAGAGGAAGACGAGACGCATCAAGGAGATCGTCTACTACGACGACAGTGATGAGTCCACTTCTTCCCATAAGGACAACGACGACAACGACTACGACAAATGAAAGACGGTCAACTCGAACTTTTCTTTCGATTATTCGCGTATTCCTCAAAGTTCAAATTCACATTTGCTCTCCATTCCTCTCGGCAAGCCTCCACACTTTGATGGGGAGGACTACGGATTTTGGAGCCACAAAATGCGTAGTCACCTGTTCTCTCTCCATCCAAGCATATGGGAGATTGTTGAGAATGGAATGAAGTTTGATAGCTCGGATAGTCCTATTTTTATTAATGAACAGATTCATAGAAATGCACAAGCTACTACTGTGTTGTTAGCCTCCTTGTGCAGGGACGAGTACCATAAGGTGAGCGGCTTGGACAATGCCAAGCAAATCTGGGACACCCTCAAAATCTCTCATGAGGGGAATGACGTCACCTTGCTCACCAAGATGGAGTTGGTAGAAGGCGAGCTCGGAAGATTTGCGATGATAAGGGGCGAGGAGCCAACCCAAACATACAACCGGCTCAAGACCCTTATCAACAAAATAAGGAGCTACGGAAGCACGCGATGGACGGACCACGACGTCGTCCGCCTAATGCTAAGGTCCTTTACCGTTCTTGATCCACATTTGGTGAATAATATTCATGAGAATCCCAGGTACACCAAAATGTCGCCCGAAGAAGTCCTTGGAAAATTCGTAAGCGAGCGAATGATGATCAAGGAGGTGAGGTACGTGGACGACGCACTGAATGGTCCAATCAATGAGCCTCAACCCGTTGCTCTCAAGGCAACAAGAAGCAAGGAGGCGTTACCTAGCAAGGTGGCGCAAGTTGAGGCGGCAGGACTAAATGATGAAGAGATGGCCCTCATCATCAAGCACTTCAAGTCGGCGCTTAAGGGTCGCAAGGGTCAGCCAAGCAAGACCAAGACAAAGGGGAAGCGCTCATGCTTCAAATGTGGTAAGCTTAGTCATTTTATTGCTAACTGTCCCGATAATGATAGTGACCAGGAAAAAGGAAACAAGAGGGAGAAGAAGAAGAATTACAAGAAGGCCAAAGGCGAGGCACATATCGGAAAGGAGTGGGATTCGGATTGCTCCTCCTCCGATTCCGACAATGAAGGACTCGCCGCCACGGCCTTCAACAAGTCATCCCTCTTCCCTAATGAGCGTCACACATGCCTCATGGCAAAGGAGAAGAAGGTATGTACTAGAGACAGTACTACTTATGATTCTTCTAGTGATGATGAGTCTAGCGATGAGGAAATAGATTACTCTAGCTTGTTCAAGGGATTGGATAGAAATAAAATTGATAAAATAAATGAATTGATTGATGCCTTGAATGAGAAGGATAGACTCTTAGAGAAACAAGAAGACCTTTTATATGAAGAGCATGATAAATTTGTTAGTGCACAAAATTCACTTGCTCTAGAAGTTAAACGAATTGAAATGCTTTCTAGTGAATTGTCTGCATGTCATGACTCTATATCAAGCTTAAAGAGAATTAACAATGATTTAAATACTAAATTGGAAGTAGCAAATAAATCTAACTCTTGTGTAGAACATGTCATGATTTGCACTAGGTGTAAAGATTTTGATATTGATGCTTACAGTGAACACCTAGTTTCAATTTCCAAATTAAATGATGAATTGGCTAGTCTTAATGCCCAACTTAAGACTAGCAAAAGTGATTTCGATAAGCTAAAATTTGCAAGGGATGCCTACACGATTGGTAGACACCCCTCAATTAAGGATGGACTTGGCTTCAAGAGGGAAGCCAAGAACTTAACAAGCCATAAGGCTCCTATCTCCACCAAGGAGAAAGGGAAGGCCCCTATGGCTAGTAGTGCTAAAAGGAACCATGCTTTTATGTACCATGATAAGAGACAATCTAGAAATGCTTATAGGAGTTATAATGCATATGATGCTTTTGATTCTCATGCCATGTTTGCTTCTAGTTCTTCCTATGTGCATGATAGAAATGTTGGTAGGAGAAATGTTGTTCATAATGTGCCTAGGAGAAATGTTGTTAATATTCCTAAGAAAGTTAATGAACCCTCTACAATATATCATGCTTGCAATGCTTCATTTACCATTTGTAGAAAGGGTAAGAAGGTAATTGCTAGAAAATTAGGGGCAAGATGCAAGGGAGATAAATCTTGCATTTGGGTCCCTAAGACAATTTTGACTAACCTTGTAGGACCCAATAAAAGTTGGGTACCTAAGACCCAAGCCTAAATTTGCCTTGCAGGTTTATGCATCCGGGGGTTCAAGCTGGATTATCGACAGCGGATGCACAAACCACATGACGGGGGAAAAGAGGATGTTCTCTTCCTACGTCAAGAACAAGGATTCCCAAAATTCAATAATATTCGGTGATGGGAACCAAGGCAAGGTAAAAGGGTTAGGTAAAATTGCTATTTCATCTGAGCACTCTATTTCTAATGTGTTTTTAGTTGAGTCGCTTGGATATAATTTGTTATCTGTTAGTCAATTATGTAAAATGGGATATAATTGTCTATTTACAAATGTAGATGTGTCTGTCTTTAGAAGATGTGATGGTTCACTAGCTTTTAAGGGTGTACTAGACGGCAAACTTTATTTGGTTGATTTTGCAAAAGAAGAGGCCGGTCTAGACACATGCTTAATTGCTAAGACTTGCATGGGCTGGCTGTGGCATCGCCGCTTAGCACATGTGGGGATGAAGAACCTCCACAAGCTTCTAAAGGGAGAACACGTGATAGGTCTAACTAATGTTCATTTCGAAAAAGATAGACCTTGTGCAGCTTGTCAAGCAGGGAAACAGGTGGGAGGCTGTCATCACACCAAAAATGTGATGACCACATCAAGACCCTTGGAGATGCTTCATATGGACCTCTTCGGACCCGTCGCCTATCTAAGTTTAGGAGGAAGTAAGTATGGTCTTGTTATAGTTGATGATTTTCCCGCTTCACTTGGGTATTCTTTTTGCAGGATAAATCTGAAACCCAAGGGACCCTCAAGCGCTTCCTCAGGAGAGCTCAAAATGAGTTTGAGCTCAAGGTAAAGAAGATAAGGAGCGACAATGAGTCCGAATTCAAGAATCTTCAAGTAGAGGAGTTCCTTGAGGAGGAGGGGATCAAGCACGAGTTCTCCGCTCCCTACACACCTCAGCAAAATGGTGTGGTAGAGAGGAAGAACAGGACGCTCATCGATATGGCGAGGACTATGCTTGGAGAGTTCAAGACCCCCGAGCGTTTTTGGTCGGAAGCCGTGAACACGGCTTGCCACGCCATCAACAGGGTCTACCTTCACCGCCTCCGCAAGAAGACTTCGTATGAGTTGCTAACTGGTAACAAACCCAATGTGTCTTATTTTCGTGTTTTTGGGAGCAAGTGTTATATTCTTGTGAAGAAAGGTAGAACCTCTAAATTTGCTCCCAAAGCTGTAGAAGGGTTTTTATTAGGTTATGACTCAAATACAAAGGCGTATAGGGTCTTCAACAAATTATCGGGTTTGGTTGAAATCTCTAGCGACGTTGTATTTGATGAGACTAATGGCTCTCCAAGAGAGCAAGTTGTTGATCTTGATGATGTAGATGAAGAAGATGTTCCAACGGCCGCGATACGCACCATGGCGATTGGAGATGTGCGGCCTCAGGAACAATTGGAGCAAGATCAACCATCTTCCTCAACTATGGTGCATCCTCCAACCCAAGATGACGAACAGGTACCTCAAGTGGAGGCGCATGATCAAGGGGGAGCACAGGATGTTCAAGTTGAAGAGGAAGAAACACTTCAGGCACCTCCAACCCAAGTTCGAGCGACGATTCAAAGGGATCATCCCGTCGACCAAATATTGGGTGACATTAGCAGGGGAGTAACTACTCGTTCAAGATTAGTTAATTTTTGTGAGCATTACTCTTTTGTCTCTTCTATTGATCCTTTCAGGGTAGAAGAGGCCTTGCTAGATCCGGACTGGGTGTTGGCCATGCAGGAGGAGCTCAACAACTTCAAGCGTAATGAAGTTTGGACACTGGTGCCTCGTCCCAAGCAAAACATTGTGGGAACCAAGTGGGTATTCCGCAACAAACAGGATGAGCACGGGGTGGTGACGAGGAACAAGGCTCGACTTGTGGCAAAAGGTTATGCCCAAGTCGCAGGTTTGGACTTTGAGGAGACATTTGCTCCTGTGGCTAGGCTAGAATCAATTCGTATTTTGCTAGCATATGCCGCTCACCATTCTTTCAGGTTGTACCAAATGGATGTGAAGAGCGCTTTCCTCAACGGGCCGATCAAGGAGGAGGTGTACGTGGAGCAACCCCCTGGCTTCGAGGATGAACGGTACCCCGACCACGTGTGTAAGCTCTCTAAGGCGCTCTATGGACTTAAGCAAGCCCCAAGAGCATGGTATGAATGCCTTAGAGACTTTTTAATTACTAATGCTTTCAAGGTTGGGAAAGCCGATCCAACTCTTTTCACTAAGACTTGCGATGGTGATCTTTTTGTGTGCCAAATTTATGTCGATGACATAATATTTGGTTCTACTAACCAAAAGTCTTGTGAAGAGTTTAGCAGGGTGATGACGCTGAAATTCGATATGTCGATGATGGGCGAGTTAAACTACTTCCTTGGGTTCCAAGTGAAGCAACTCAAGGACGGCACTTTCATCTCCCAAACGAAGTACACGCAAGACTTGCTAAAGCGGTTTGGGATGAAGGACGCCAAGCCCGCAAAGACTCCGATGGGAACCGACGGACACACCGACCTCAACAAAGGAGGTAAGTCTGTTGATCAAAAGGCATACCGGTCTATGATAGGGTCTTTACTCTATTTGTGTGCTAGTAGACCGGATATTATGCTTAGCGTATGCATGTGTGCTAGATTTCAATCCGATCCTAAGGAATGTCACTTAGTGGCTGTGAAGCGAATTCTTCGATATTTAGTCGCTACGCCTTGCTTCGGGATCTGGTATCCAAAGGGGTCTAACTTTGACTTGATTGGATATTCAGATTTCGACTATGCTGGATGTAAGGTCGATAGGAAGAGTACATCGGGAACGTGACAATTTTTAGGAAGGTCCCTGGTGTCATGGAACTCTAAGAAACAAACTTCCGTTGCCCTATCCACCGCTGAGGCCGAGTACGTTGCCGCAGGACAGTGTTGTGCGCAACTACTTTGGATGAGGCAAACCCTCCGGGACTTTGGCTACAATCTGAGCAAAGTCCCACTCCTATGTGACAATGAGAGTGCTATCCGAATAGCGGAAAATCCTGTTGAGCACAGTCGCACAAAGCACATTGATATCCGGCATCACTTTTTGAGAGACCACCAGCAAAAGGGAGATATCGAAGTGTTTCATGTTAGCACCGAGAACCAGCTAGCCGATATCTTTACCAAGCCTTTAGATGAGAAGACCTTTTGCAGGCTGCGTAGTGAGCTAAATGTCCTAGATTCGCGGAACTTGGATTGATTTATAGCATACATGTGTTTATGCCTTTGATCATGTTCCTTATGCATTATGTTGCTTACTTGTGGTGCTCAAGTTGTACAAACACTCCCTGGACCTCACAAGTCCTTTTTGCAAGAGATGCACAGATTTAGGGGGAGCTGTGCTACAACTTGACCCTTTGAGACTAACCGTGTGCTTGAGTTTGCTTGTTTTAGTCTCAAAGGAGGTTTGAAAGGGAAAAGGTGGACTTGGACCATGAAAGACTTCCATTGCACTCCGATGAGAGGGTAACTTATTCCAAGTTCATCTCATGTACTCTTATTGCCTTTATGTTCTTATTTGAAGATTTTGGTGAGGCAATGGGGTTTTAGGGCCAAGATTGATCTCGTTTTGGTGATTGATGCCAAAGGGGGAGAAAATAAAGGCCAAAGCAAAAAATGGATCAGCTACCACTTGAGAAATTTTGAAAATAGTAGATTAGAGCTTTTGGTTTGTCAAAACTCTTTTATTGTCTCTTTTGTCAAAAGTTGGCCTCTTGTGGGAAGAAATGTTGATTATGGGAAAAAGGGGGAGTTGTTGAATTCCTTGATCAATTTCCTTTGGAATACCTCTCCTTATGTCTCTACAAGTGAGTTTGACTTAGAGATAGGAACTTGAGTTTGATTTGCAAAAACAAACCAAGTGGTGGCAAAGAGTGATCCATATATGCCAAAATTGATTCAAAACAACTTTTGGTTTTCATTTGCATTGATATCACATTTGTTCTAGTTGCTTTATGTTGTGTTGGCATAAATCACCAAAAAGGGGGAGATTGAAAGGGAAATGTGCCCTTGGGCCATTTCTAAGTATTTTGGTGATTGAGTGCCAACGCAAGTGCTTTTGTGTTGATATATGCAATATGGTGGACAAAGTACAAATCATGTCAAAAGGTATGTTTCTAGACTTAGTACATTGTTTTATGGACTAATGTATTGTGTCTAAGTGCTGGAAACAGGAGAAGTTGAATTGGAAATGAGATGGCTTTGTTCGGCCAAGGTTTGCTCTGTTTGGGTGCACCGGACTGTCCAGTGGTGCACCGGACAGTGTCCGGTGCGCCAGGCTGGCCCTGGCGAATAGGCTGCTCTCGGGACTTCAACGACGGCGTACGGCTAAAATTCACCGGACTGTCCGGTGTGCACCGGACTGTCCGGTGTGCACCGGACAGTGTCCGGTGAGCCAACGGTCGACCGGGCCAACGGTCGGCCGCGCGATCTACGCGGGACACGTGGCCGAGCCAACGACTAGAAGGAGGCACCGGACTTCCGGTGTGCACCGGACAGTGTCCGGTGCGCCAACGACTCTCAGACTGCAACGGTCGGCTTCGCCAAATAAGGAAGGGAATCCGCACCGGACAGTGTCCGGTGGTGCACCGGACTGTCCGGTGCGCCAGTCGACAGAAGGCATGATCTGCCTTCCAAGATTGCTCTCAACGGCTCCTAGCTGCCTTGGGGCTATAAAAGGGTCCCCTAGGCGCATGAAGGAGAATACCAAGCATTCCTTGAGCAATCTTGATCACTCACACTTCATTCTTGCGCACTTGTTTGACATTCTAGTGATTTAAGCTCCGTTCTAGTGTGCTAGTCTTTTGAGCTTAAGTCTGGGTATTGTGTGTGCGTATTTGCTGTGATCTTTGTGTTTTGTGTGAGTTGCTAATCCCTCCCTTGCTCTGTGCTTCTTTGTGTGAACTTCAAGTGTAAGGGCGAGAGGCTCCAAGTTGTGGAGATTCCTCGCAAACGGGATTAAGAAAAGCAAGCAAAACACCGTGGTATTCAAGTAGGTCTTTGGACTGCTTGAGAGGGGTTGATTGCAACCCTCGTCCGTTGGGACGCCACAACGTGGAGTAGGCAAGCGTTGGTCTTGGCCAAACCACGGGATAACCACCATGCCATCTCTGTGATTGATCTCTTGTTGGTTATTGTTGAAGACTCCTCTCTAGCCACTTGGCGGTTATTGCGCTAACACTTAACCAAGTTTTTGTGGCCTAAGTTTTAAGTGTTACAGGATCACCTATTCACCCCCCTCTAGGTGCTCTCAATATCATTTTCCTCCATGCTTTCGATCGCATGGGCATAAGCCATAGCCTGCTCAAGCCTTCGGACAACCCCCTGTATGGCTTCGGCGGCAAGGGCACCTTTCCCATCGGCAAAATATAGTTACCTCTCTCCTTCGGTGTAGCACCCAATGCCCGAAGTGAGCAAGTCACGTTCGACATCATCAACATGGTGTACTCGTACAGTGCCATAATGGGCCGGGGCTCCATCAACAAGTTTGAGGTAGCCATTCACGGACTCTACATGTGCATGAAGATCCCAGGTCCGCAAGGCGCCATCACAGTCTACGGCAACCAGCAGGTTGCACGTAACATAGAAAGAGACTTCGTTCCTGGACAAAGAAACGTACACTGCCTCACGGCCCAGCGCGAGGTCCCCGAGTCTGCCAGCCCAACCGCCAAAGAACATGACAAAGCACAGCTGCAGAGCAACGACGGGACCAAGACTGTTCCCCTCGATCAGGCAACACCCAAGCAGACGGTTACCATCAGCAAAGACCTCACTTCGCATGACGAGGAGAGACTCCTCTACTGTCTATCCAAGAATAAAGATGTCTTCGCCTGGTCCGCCCTCGACCTGGTCGGAGTCAGTCGCTCCTTCATCGAGCACAGCTTAGGAATCGACCCTTCGGTGAGAACAAAGAAACAGCGGCTGCGTAAGATGTCTGACGAGAAGACGAAAGCCGCCAAGGCCGAGGTGCATCGCCTGCTTGAGGCCAAATTTATCGAGCCAATTGCCTACCCCACATGGCTCGTCAACGTAGTGATGGTGCAGAAGAAGAGCGACAAATGGCAGATGTGCATCGATTTCACCAGTCTTAACAAGGCCTGCCCTAAGGACAACTTCCCGCTGCCTCGGATCGACAAAATCGTCGATAGTGCGGCTGGGTGCGAAGTCATGTCACTCCTTGATTGCTTCTCCGGCTACCACCAAATATATATGAAGGAGGAGGACAAGGCGAGCACCAGTTTCATAACACCCTTCGACATGTATTGCTTCATCAGAATGGCGGAGGGACTTAAGAACGTCGGGTCCACTTTCTCTCGGCTCACCAAAACGGTGCTCGAGAGCCAAGTCGGCAGGAATATATTCACATATGTGGACGACATCGTCGTCGCCAGCAGAAGCAAGGAAGACCACCTGGCTGACCTCGCCGAAACGTTTGCGAACATGCGGGACGCACGACTTCGCCTGAACCCCGAAAAGTGCGTCTTCGGCGTTCGCCAGGGGAAAATCTTGGGCTACCTGGTGTCACACCGCGTAATTGAGGCCAATCCAACCAAAATACAGGCTATCATCAATATGACGCCCTCGTAGTCAGCCAGAGACGTACAACGACTGACAGGCAGATTGGCAGCCCTCAACAGATTCATCTCCAAGTCCGCAGAGCAAAGCCTCCCTTTCCTCAAAACACTCCGCGGTGCAAAAGACTTCGCATGGGGACCAGAGCAGGCGGCGGCCTTCGCTTCATTGAAGCAGTACCTGTCGGAATTGGCGATTCTTACAAGCCCCGACCCCTCGCTACCCCTGTTGCTCTATGTCGCGGCTTCGCCACATGCGGTCAGCGCAGCACTAGTTCAAGAGCAGACCAGAGAGGGCACGATCAGGCAATGTCCAGTTTATTACGTTTCTGAAGTGCTCCCAACATCAAAATGTAATATGACGGAACTGGAAAAGATCGCCTATGCAGTCGTTATGGCCTCGCGCAAATTGCGCCATTACCGGGTCACCTCAGATAGAGGACTCGACGAATTGTTTAGAAATCCGGAGGCATCAGTATGGATTGCCAAATGGGCAGCCGAACTCTCCGGCTACCACATCACATTTGAACCCAGGACAGCCATCAAGTCACAAGTCCTGGCAGACTTCGTCGTCGACTGGACTGGGCCAATAACACAGCCGGAGCCGTCCATAGAGAAAGTGTGGACAATCTATTGCGACGGTGCATGGTGCCATGCGGGGGCAGGCGCCGCTGCGGTCATTACTTCACCCACCAGGATCAAGCACAGATACGCAGCACGCCTCAGCTTCGCTTTGGAGTCTGATAGATGCACCAACAACATAGCAGAATACGAGGCTGTCATCCTCGGCCTTCGCAAGCTAAGGGCACTCGGTGTCACCACCTGCATCATCAGAACAGACTCCAAGGTAGTCGCCGACCAGGTCGAGAAAGACTATGCAGCGAAGGACCCCGCACTCATGCAGTACCTCGTGGCCATCCGCAGCCTCGAAAGACAATTCAAAGGTTTTACGTTGCAGCATGTGGACTGAGCCAAGAATGAGGAGGCCGACGCATTGGCCAAGGCAGCCGCCAGGGGCGAGGCCCTGCCCTCCGACGTATTCTACCATGTCATCGGCACGCCAGCCGTCCGCAACCCAGAGGGGCTCCAAATAACCAATGACAACGAGGGCCACCGCATAGTCAACCTCATCATGACCGAAGACTGGCGGGCACCAATAACCCTGTTCCTGCAGGGGTACTATCATCCAACCGACATCAATGAGGCCAAGCACCTCAAACATCGAAGACGGGACTTCGCACTAATCGAAGGCCAACTTTACAAGAAGGGGGTCAGTCAACCCATGCTTAAATGTGTCACCGAGACCGAAGGCGTCCAAATTCTGCGCGAAGTCCACAGCGGGACTTGCGGCTCTCACGCAGGGCCTAGGGCCCTAGCTACAAAGGTGATCCGTCAAGGTTTCTACTGGCCTGCCATGATTTGCGCTGCAAATCGGGTCACAAGGTCCTTTGAAGCCTGCCAGAAATTTTCTCTGCGCTCGGGAAGCCCTTCGCAATTCACGAAACTAATCGCCCACACGTGGCCTCTTCAGCGCTGGGGCCTGGACATTGTCGGACCCCTGCCCACGGCCTAGGGGAACCTCAAGTTCACCTTCGTCGCCGTCGAGTATTTTACCAAATGGATCGAAGCGAGGGCTGTATCCACAATAACATCGAAGACTGCCCAGAAATTCTTCTGGCAAAACATTGTTTGCCGCTTCGGGGTCCCGTCCGAACTCACAGTTGATAATGGCAAGCAATTTGATAGCCAAGACTTCAAGGATTTCTGCTTCTCCATTGGCACCAAGCTTGCCTTCGCCTCAGTGTACCACCCACAATCCAACGGAGTTGTGGAACGCGCAAATGGCAAAATTTTCACAGCCGTCAAGAAGATGCTCGTCGACGACAAAAAGGGCAAGTGGGCCGACCTGTTACCTGAAGTGGTCTGGGCATTGAACACGACCGAGTGCAGGGCGACTGGTTCACCCCTTTCTGTCTTCTATACGGATCGAAGGCCATGACCCTGCAAGAAATAAAACATGGGTCGCCACGGACAGTCCCTTAGCCGTGCCCGACATGGACGAACCTACTTCGAAGGACCTCATCGACGGCGACCGCGTCTTCACCCTACAGGCTCTAAACAAATACCAAGCTCAAATAAAAGCATAGCGTGACCACACAGTCATCCCGAGGGAATTCAGCGAAGAAGACCTCGTACTCGTCCGGACAGCACGGACAGAGTCCCGGGGCAAGTTGGAGCCCAAGTGGGAGGGCCCTTTCATCGTCAAGACGAAGGCGTCCCCCAGTGCGTACAGGCTCACAACGCCATCCGGCGAAGACTTAGAGCATTCTTGGAACATTGATAATCTCCACAAATTTTTTGTTTGACTCCTCAGGGCCAGCTCGCCCTTGTAATTCGCAAAACAATTTTATTCCGGCCCGCACTCTTTTCCTCCTGGGGGTGAGGTTTTTAATGAGGCGGCGCCATGTAATATACACGCGAAAAATCCCCCGCAAAAATTACGTCGAAAAAGACCGCATCAACGGTCTTCGGCATTCGACCAACACAAAAGTCACCGCGAGGGGCAGCGCTAGCTACCCTCGCGTGCGACAATCCACGCAAAAGTCGCCTAAGGGTACAGCCGGACTAGCACAACAAGTGCGCAAAATCGAAGTCTTCTTCAAAAGACTATCCATGCAAAAGTCGCCTAAGGGTGCAGCCGGACTAGCACAACAAGTGCGCAAAATCGAAGTCTTCTTCAAAAGACTATCCGTGCAAAATTCGCCTAAGGGTGCAACCGGACTAGCACAACAAGTGCGCAAAATTGAAGTCTTCTTCAAAAGACTATCCGTGCAAAAGTCGCCTAAGGGTGCAGCCGGACTAGCACAACAAGTGCGCAAAATCGAAGTCTTCTTCAAAAGACCATCTGTGCAAAAGTCGCCTAAGGGTGCAGCCGGACTAGCACAACGAGTGCAAAAAATCGAAGGCGCATTACATCAGTGCAAAAGTCTACATCGAGAAACCGTCCACGCTAAGACCGACTACAGGCGCAGCCGGACCGACATAATAAACGTGCTAGACCAAGTGCGCAACGCCCTATGAACATAGCCGGATGCACGAAAGCACACAGCCTCATCATACAAACTATAGTTACACACGTACAACGAGGGTATCACACCATACATTGGTTCAACCTTCAGAATGATTCCCATCTCCCTATAGTTAAATAGCATTATCCTCAGCTCCTCACTCTCAAAAAGACTTCGTAACTCCCCCTCACCTATGCTCGCCCCAACCGGTGAGGATAACAATTCCCGCCTGCCAGCCCTGCCCACACGAAGCCGACCACCATCCAGTTCACTCACTCTACGCTTCGCCACCGCCCTTCGCCGCCTACGCCCAACACTCGGACCAGGCAAAACTTCAGCACCCGTAACACGCGGAGAAGCCTCCGCCTCAGCCACATCCAAGGCCGCAACGTAATCCAAGCCCTCATCTGAAGACTCTTCTGTCCACACAACCGAACTCCCAGAGTCATCAAACTCAGAAAATTTAGACGTAGACTCATCCGATTCATTTCCAGCGACCACGGTCGAAGCCGCCACAAAATTAGCAGTAGCGGTTGCGTGCCCAGGCCCAAAATCCTGAACCTGCACAGCAACCAAGGTTCAGTAACACAGACAAAATTCCCTAACTACCCCACACCCACTAAGCCACCTGCGAAGACCCAGCTGCCGCCATGGGATCCTCCGCTGCTGGCTCCATCGCCGCCTTCGGGGGATCCTCCGCCATCGGCACAGTGGCTGGCGGCGAGCCTCCACCAGATACAGTAGACGCAGGGGCAGCGTGGGAGCCTTCACCGGTTTCCGGGAGCGGCGCCGGGTCGACCTCAGCCTCGGCCAACACCGGGTTGACCTCCGCTTCGGGCAGCGCGCTGTTCAAATGTCTGAAGTCCTCCACGTCCTCAGCCCGCGCCATCTACAACACAGCACACCGATTCAGCAAACCCGCATATACTCACATTCGACAACACAAAACAAAAAAACGAACTTTACCTGATCCCTCGCCCGGTCAGCCCGTTTCCTAACCGCCTCCCGACCGTGGGGGCCCCACATCTGGTCGAAGAGGGCCCCCACGGCGTCCTTCACCACAGGGTCTTCGACCTTAAAAATCTCGCGCCCGAAGTCTTCATCGGATCGGTCGAAGCCCTCATAGTGACTGCACCCCTCACGGGACAGCGCATTCATGGCCCCCTTGCAGGTGATGAGGGAGGCAAAGGACATGAAGCCCTCCACGATGGTCGGGAGCGCTAGCAATTCCTCTTGCAGCCACTCGAGGAAGCGAAGGCCCGCCTCTCGGTCGGGCACCTCGAAGTCAGCAGTCCGCGCACCCAGCTCGCGGTATGAGTCCACGAGCTGTTTGCGCGTCCGCTCAACTTCCGCGCGCGTAGAGGCCTCGGCCCTCTCCATGCGGGCCTGCAGAGCGCTGAACCGCGCCTCCCATTCCTCGCCAATTTGGCCTTCGCATGCGCCGTCTGCGCCTTGGTGATGGCCTGGTTGGCCTCCCTCCTTTCCTCCACCAGCTAGCGCCGGAGGTCCGTCCTCTCGCCCTCCAGGGCGGCCACCTTCTCCGCCAGTCTGCGGCTTTTGCTCTCCATAGCCGACTTTTCCCGGACGGCGTCCGCTTGCTGCGCCCGAAGTCTCTTGACTTCGGCAGCCACGTCTGCCGTAAGGGCACCCGATGCCACGCGGTCGGCGAAGTCAGCCACCTAACAGACACACATGAGACCACAATCACCATGAAAGCGGCACACAACGAAGCCTACCTCAACTTACTTGATTCAGCTGCTGTGCCAGCTGCAGCGACGCCTCCCGCAGCCGGCGGGACACAGTGCCCGCTTCGTCCTTGACGACAGTGGCCGCCGAAACCTCGCCGCCAGCGCTGAAAGCGCCAGCCTTCACCCCAAGCACCGCGGTAGACACCGTGCTTGCCACCGCAGGCGAGACGACAACAAGTTGCCCCTCGCTCGACCCTGCAATGTATCACCGGTCAAAAAAAACTTACCAACGAGATAGTCGTCCACGCTAATATTTGTGCCGAAGTCGGCAACACGTTTCCCCGGCGAAGGTGGTTCGCGGACCTTCGCAGCTCCGTCCAGGGCAGACTTGGCTCCGCCGGCGCCGACCGTCTTCGCGCTCTCCGGCACCTTGCTGGACCCAGGGGCGACCGGCTTCGCCGCCAACGTCGGCTGGCTACCGCCGGGAACGGTAGCCTTCGCTGTCCCCCGCGCCCTCTTCGGCCTAGCTTCAGGGAGCCTGACGACCGCACGACGCTTCTGCGCAGCATCCTGGCGATCCTTGTTCATCACTGTCGACACAACAGCAGCAATATTCCGTCCGTAAGGAAACACTCTCAAGTCACGAGCCATGCGAGACGTAAAGAAGTCTTCGCCAGCCGCGTGGGGGATAGGAACGTTCCTGGGCCATCGACCCCCGATAACCTCCAGCATCCGCGCTAAAGACTCCCGGAGCTTGGGCGAAGACATCCTTCCCCCGGGGGCCACGCATGTCCCCATCAACTCCATAGCAAAACTATAGGAGACCCCAAGTTTTCCCACCGCAGTACCTAGCTTCCTCTTCTTAGTGGATGGGGCGGCCTCCGGCGCGGGGTCGTCTTCGATCACTGCCGCTGGTTTTTCCCCCGGCGGTCGACAATGTCTACCCCGGGATAACCGCCATACGGCAAACCATTCAACTCAAAGACCCTATTCAGGCGGTTGTTGGATCCACGTATATCCCAGCTCCGCTGGGCCTCCGTCTTCGGCACGTAGCGACCAACAATTCGCACCGCCCCATCCTCCGCCTCATGCACAACCGTGGCAGGATCCCGCCCTCGCACATCCAAAGCAAAAAGCGGACTTCGCACTTTCCGCCCACCTAGGGAGGGCATCTCGCGAGGGCATACTTCGCCCAGCGCCCATCCATGTGAATAGGGCCACACCCCATACGCTATGAATTCCTCAACCAGATCACGCCCGCTACTCCTATGGGCAGTGATCCGAAGGGCCCTTTCATTCTCATCATCCTCCGCCACTTCAAATGGCGGGTACGCCACATAATAATGAGAGCACATGATGGCAGCAGGGAGCCCTGGGTGATCTTCGACCTCAGCCTCTGAAACATAGAACCAGTAGTCCCACCAGTTGCCCCACTTATTTCGGGCACAAGGAACCAGCTCCACAACTTCCATCGAAGTCTTCCCGGACTTCGGCGTGAAAGTACACGATCCAAATTGCGCAATCTTATGTCCAATTCTTCTCTTCTGCCAGTGCAGACAGTATTGCTTAGCGAAGACTTCCACCGAAGGCTGGCCGCCATACGACGTTGTTGCCCAGACATACTTCGCTAATGCCACCACGGCGTTTGTAACACCCTGAATTTGGGGGTATAAAATTTCTTTGCTCATATTCACAAATTCAGGTGTTACTTCCCTTTTCTCATCTTCCCCTAATCTCCTCTTTCTCATTTCTATAGGAAAAGAGTGGTTATTCTTATTTGTAATTATAATTTAGTAGGCTAAACTCCAAGGGAGTATGAAATGTTGCATCATGTTGAACCCTAGATTTCACTTTCGTTTGGTGCATAATCCTTAGAAATGCTAATTTGAATTTGTGGCTTATTTGGATTTGAATCAAAGAAAGTAAATAAAAAGAAAAGAGAAAACAAATGCCAGAATAAAAGAAAAAGGGAAAGAAGCCCAACCCTGCCGCCCCTCGGCCTTTCGGCCCAGCCGGCCCAATCCCTCGCGCGCGCCTTTCCCCCCCCCCCTTCTCTCTCTGCCCTGGCGGGCCCGCCCGTCAGCGCGGCCGCCTTCTCTGCGCCCGCGCCCGCTTTCCTCTCTCTCTGCTCGTGGGCCCGGGCTGTCAGCTCCGTCATCCCCGCGTAACCGCCGCCCGAGCTGCGCGTTGCCGCGGTCTCCGCGCCCACGTCGCGCGTGGAGGTCGCAACCGCCCCGCCCCCGGCCACTTGAGCCCAGAACCCCGCTCGCCCTCTCCCCCTCCCTCATTTGCGCACCTGCAGGCCCCTCTCTCACCTCCCCCACGCTGTGCGCACGCCAGAGCGCCACAGCCACTAACCGCCGCCGTCCCGAGCTCGTTTCCCCGTCGCCGTTGGAGCTCCGTCGTGCCCTCAGCCACGGTGAGCTCCGCCCCGACGTCCGCAACCCGGGACGCGCTCCAATTTCCCCTCCCCCTCCCCGAATCACTCTGCCCGCGCTCACCGCCGTTCTCTGCGCAGCCGCCGAGGTCCGCCACCGTCGACCAGAGCCGTCGCCGCGCCTTCGCCGCCACCGAGGAGTCGCCGGAGCCCGCCTTGAGGTAAGGAACCTCTCCCGCCCCCTCCCGACCTTTGTATTGCTCCCTGCTGTGCTTAATTGCTCGCCGGAGTCCCATAGCGCCGCCGCCGAGCCGCTTCGCCGTGGACCGCCCCCCTCCGGTGCCCCTGCCCCGACCTAGCCCCCACCAGAAGACTCCCCGCGCCCTCCCTAACCTCCCCGGCCGTCCAGGTCGCCCCAAAGACCCGCAGGGCCCCCGCGCCCCTCGTCTCTGCTAGCCGTAGGAGAGGCCAAGGCCGGCCACCCGATCCCCGCCGTCCATCCCAGATCGCACGGCCCTGTTTCAATTAGGCCGAGCCCAACCCTAGTCGTTCGCCTGAGATCCAACGGCCCAGAGCCGTTTCCCCCGCGCCCCGCCTCCCTGCCAATTGGGCCCTGCCTGTCAGCCCACCGCCCCGCGCTGCCCGCCTGGCCCCGCCTGTCAGCCAGCCGCCCGCGTCCGCTCTGCTCACCCGGCCCCGCCTGTCAGCCCGCCGCCCCGCGCTGCCCGCCTGGCCCCGCCTGTCAGCCGCTCAGGCCGCCGCGCGCTCGCGCGCCCGCCCGCGGATTTAATCTCGGGCGTCGATCCGAGATCCAACGGCCGTAGGAGCCCGATACCCCTTCGCCCGCGCAACTTCTTAAAGAGACCCCCGGTTTTCTGAAATTTAACCCGCCGTCCCTGGATTCTCGCAGTTAGGTCCTCGGACCTTTTATTTAATTCAAAATAAGTATTTAGGGTATATTTTTTAATCCCTAAACTTGTAAAATTCATAACTTTGTCATATGAACTCCAAATTAGGTGCTTCAAATTGCAAAATGCTCATAGTATTTTTGTCTACCTATTTAACCAATGTTTCCCTGCTGTTTTTATGTCCCAATTAATAGTTGATCATTAGGATAAGATTAAGGTTATTGGAACCCCTATTTGAGATAAATAAAAGATAGAAGACTTTAATAAAAGTGGGAGCACCTAAGTTTATGGACTTAAAATCATGTAATGATTTAACCCCACCACTAACTTAGACCTGATTAGTGGATAATGAATCATTTTGTATAGTTCTCTACCCTAGACCTAGGGAACACCAGAGTGCCTATCCTTTTCTATTATGAACTTGTGATCCCTCTGCTGCATATGTTTGGTATATGGCTTTTGTTTGTTATTTCCCAAGTGCATAGTGTGAATGATTACTTTACGTAGACAACGAGCAGTCTGTGTTTCCCGAGGAAGTTGCAGAGGAAGTTCCTGATCAACAGTTTGGTGAAGGCAAGTGTCCTCTGACCCATTATGTCCCATTCACTTTTAATGCACTGTCCCGCATTACTTAATTGAAACCTAAGGATTGACTAGCTTTCTATTTACCTTATCCTTGTTTACCTTTTGGGTTATCATGGTTAGCATTATGCTATTGCTTTACTTTAATCAATGAACATGATGCGAATACTTATGATACTATGATGTTATCCCGATGATGTACCTGTGATACTTTAGGGGGCTCAGGCTGTTTCCTGAGTGCCTCTCCATAAGGACCTGTTTGGGGAGTGACAACCCGGGATAACAGTGCAACCATGAGGGTGAAATGGGATGCCCTTAGCTAATTAATTAGAGGAACTAGAGGTGTAGTGGCTTTGCCGTCGTGCCGTCAATGGGGTCCAGGCACAGTGCTTGCTCTGCCGAGGCTGAGTGCCGAGGTTCTTTCGTTTTGCTTTTGTTAGTCACTCTCCTGCGGGGAGGGGTATTGTGTTTATCAAACTAGAGAAACCTAACGGGCGGCTATGACCTCTAGGGAATCTTTGTAAAGGCTTCGTAGTGAATCCCTGGCCATTCACCTTGGGAGTGGATAAGGGTCTTGCAAGCTCGGGCAGAAAGGGAATCACGACTCATGGGTAAAGTGTGCGACCTCTGCAGAGGGTTAGAAACTGATATATCAGCCGTGCTCACGGTTAAGAGCAGCCTTGGGATCCTCTTTGATTAGAGATACAGATGGTTCGAGATACAAGGATTATGTTATGGTTTTGGTTCGAATATGATGATGTTGTTCCTCGATGAGGAAATGGTTCATGGGTTGGTTAATGCTAAAATCTGGCTTCTACTAATGATAAATACCTGACCAACTAAAAGCAACTGCTTGAGCCTAACCCCACATAAAGCTAGTCCACTTCAGCCAAACAGGACATTTGCTGAGTACATTGATGTGTACTCATCCTTGCTTACCACAAAACACCAGGTTGTCCGCATTGTAACCACTGCTCAGGAGAAGGTGAAGCCGTGGGAGGAGACTTCCAGGAGTTTCAAGACTACGACGAATTCTAGGTGTGGGTTGGCGGCAACCCCCAGTCAGCTGCCTGTGAAGGCCTTATCTTTACTGCGTTTCGCTAGCACTTTGATTTACCTGTTAAGACGATGACTATGTGGATGTCTATGACTCTGTGATGTAATAAGTTAATACTCTTTTAAGTTATTATTCGAGCAATGTGCATTGATGTTCATTTATGTAATCGCTGTGTACGTGAGTTCTGATCCTGGCACGTACATAGTTCACACTTGGTTTGCCTTCCAAAACCGGGTGTGACAGCGTTCGGTGTCAGCTGATGGACCTGGACTTCGAACTTCTGCAGAACTTCTGACACAAAACGATGCGCAGGTAGACGAAGGTCGGCGATGAAAAATGCCTCAAAAACAACCAATTCACCCTCGGGCTCGGGAATCTCCTCTGCCCCCGGCACACGCCCGACCCCGCCGCCAAAATACCCCAACTGTTGCATATCTTGCACGCGGACCGACGACATCCACGAAACACCGAATTCCATCGTATCACCCAGTCGCAATTCCGCCGCCACACTACCCGAGAGATCCTCGGAAGACGCCTCGACCATCGGCGTGGTCGCAGCAGACGAGGAGGAAGACGGCATAGCTACGTACCGTCGACGACGGTGCGCGGTCTGCTTCACGCGGGCCAGTTCTCCGGCGAACAGGAGCAAGGAGAGCAGACGAGCAAGCGAGCAGTTTGAGCAAGGGAGGTTAGGGTTTTCGCGGCGCGTAGAAAGGTAAATTTCAATCCGCGCCACCCCGACCCCCTTTTTATACACAGGGCGCGACGCTTCGGGAAACCCGCAATCCAACAGTGCGGTGTCAATCAACGGTCATGTCAAAAACCCCCGCGGAACCACTTCGAGCGAGGGCAGCGTCTCCACCATCTAGCGACGCCTTCAGCACCAGATGACTTAGTCGAACTGGTCCCTCGGAGGGCAAATGTTGGGGCGAAGGCGAAGACGCCACCCTTCGCTCGATGCCTTCGCCAGACTCACTGCAACAACGGAGACAAGACGACCGGCAGACTCTACCCTTCGTCCCACGTACTGGAAGACGAAGGCCTACGGCGAAGTCGTCTTGTCCCGCGGCCTCGTCCAACATGGAGGCCCACGTGTGATCCGGCCCATTGCGGCAGGCCCTGCGCGTCCGCTACGCATTATGGGCCTAATTTGTAAAGGCTTCCCTGTAATTACAGTCTGTAACCCTGCTTTATGGGAATATTCCGGGGATAACCTGGGCTCCTGAGGGCACATGCGTCCTTAACTCAAGATGCTGGGCACTCAGGCACCTATAAGTACCCCCGTACAGCGCCCTTGAGAGGCTAGATCAACAGAGCTATTGCCATCTCGAGTTGAAACCTTGTTTGCACTGCTTTTACTCCCCTGTTGGATTAACTTGCCCAGGAGAGCAAGCTCCAACAATGCTTTAGCATAAGATGGGTAGAGTTCCATCTCACATCCATGCCTAAACCAAACTTACGAGATCGTACTCCCATAGCAACACAGAAACTTTTGTATGCAGCAATTCTTTGGTTGGATGAGTTCAAAAATGAGATGACAATTCTAAATTCTTCAAGGTAAGGTTTTAGTTCCTCAAATGTGGCATGCACATCAAGGTGAATGATATGGCATGCACAACATTGATGCAATAATAAAGGACCAACATAACCAGATAGCAAAGGCGTAAGGTAGTGCATTGCCCTTGTGTTAGCAGATGCATTATCCAAGGTAATGGAAAAAACATTATCACTCAATTCATATTCATTAACAACAACATAAATTCTTTTTGCAGTGTTGTTGCTAGAGTGGGAACAATCAATGAGACGCATAGTAAGAATCCTTTTTCTAACTGTGAATCAGAGTTAACATAATGTGCAACCATAGATAAATAATCTTATTTAGAATTACCACTCTGGCAACCGAAGTAATAGATTTCAATTTTTCAACAACTATAGCATATCTTTCTTTAAAGTACTTTTCCATGTCTCTAGTTGTTGTTTGCCTAGAGACATTGCAATGTCTTAGATTTTGGGCAGTTTTAATATAGTCATCAAATGCATCACAATCAAAAAAGCATAAAGGAAGGTCTAACCTAGCAATCAAACGACATAACTGCACACGAGCAACTTCAGGACTATATTCCCAACGAAAAACACTAGCATCACCATTGCTTCTAAGCATGGATTGGTGCCTAGTTCGACCATGTATCCGTTTGCATTTTTCCCTGTGTCGAGCTAAATGGTCAGTGCCAATGGTAGAACAAGCACTAAATTCTTTTTTTGAAGAAATGACATCTAGCTCCTATCGTTACCTCCACACCATTTTTAGTGGCAAAAATCTTGTTTATGTCCTCCCAAACATCGTATGTGCATTTCATTTTCCTACATGTGCTTGCCATCATGGAGGCTGTCACAGCACCACCGCCATCTAGGGTAGCCTTACCCTTGGAAGTGATATTGTCATCACCGAGGTCGATGGTAGGGGTAGGGGTAGCCTGATGTGTTGCAGTGGCACCAAAGAGCTCCTCCAGACCATTGTGCACGTCGTCCACATCATCTAGCATTTGACACATCAACTTTAGTTCGTGGTTAATGGAGGTCGGATCATACCGACGCTCCATCGTCGGGACTAGGCCCCTCACAGCCTGCAAGTAGATCCGGATACATCAAAACGAGGATATTAGGGTTTAGGGTTTGGAGAGACAGAGGAGATTAGGGGAGTAGATGTATATATAGAGGAGTATACCTTGGCTGGAGCACCAGTTTCATCTACGATTATAACGAACAAGGTTTAGGGGAGTAGATCTAGAGGTGGAGGAGAAATCAGTGCACCGAGGAGGGTAGATCCAGGGACAGGGGGTCCACCGAGAAACTAGTGTATGGAGGGAGAGCTGAATAGATGAACACGTTGACTAAATGAGCAAAAACACAGGATATATATGGCCAAACAAGTCGTCGGCTATGATTCAGTCCACAGGGAGAACGGAAACATGAGGGATTTGCCTTGACTAAAGTAGATTAAGAGATATAGGAGAGTAGATCTAGTGTACTGGATATGGAGAGGATAGAGGAGATGCAGATCAGCAGATCCAGTCCACCGAAGTCCGGAGAAGGAGAGGATAGAGGAGATATGCGATAGGGTGGTAGATCCAGTCCACCGACGCTCACTGTGGTCATCTGAGTCGCTGCGCCGGAGTCCAGAAGCCAGGAAGCCAACGAGGTGCCAAGGAGAATGGAAGCAAGGCAGCCAACGGTCGATGCCACGACCTTGATGGAGGAACCGAGGAGGCGAGAAGTGAGGACATGAGGAGCTATGCGAGAGAGGCGAGGGGACTGAGTCGAGGTCGAGATGATTCCAAATACGAGCGCGTGGGGGTGTGGCGGCCGGGCTAGGGCCACAGGGAGGATATACGTGTCGGTCGTGTCGACCACCCGACACGAGCATAGTGTTAGACCGGCATAGGCCTATTTAGTTTCACACCGGATCAGACTAGAGCATGACTCATCGGGTCGGCCCGCCAACCACAATCCATCTAGGCATCTATAGGGTTGAGGAAGACAGCCACGTCGCTGACTCGCTGTCGGGCGTAGAAGTAGTAGACGTGCAGCTTGAGCTCCGCTGCGACGCCGAGCTCACCAACACAGAACATGTGGAGGACGAGCGCGTCGACGACTGGCAATGAGCGGAGGGCGGTCGCACCGTGCTTCGTGAAAACCGGCCACATGAACACAAGTGGCCGTCGCCGAGTGTGCGGGAGCACCAACGTCATCCGTGACGCTGCAGGTGTCGACGTCTCTGCTTGCAGCTTGCGAGTGCACTGGAGACCTGAAGCTAGTAGACCTGCCACTGCCAGGCCAAAGATGCTGACGCTATGGATGCGGAAAATACGAGGGAGAGGGAACGAGGAGCTTTCCAAGCCTTGGTGTACAAGTAGCAGACGGAACAGCGAGGCTGCCTAAAGAATGACTCCAGCGGCGAACTGTAAAACATCGTATCACTACGAAACTGATAAACGTTCGTGGATTTTGTTAAGAACGTGGCTACCGACGTTTTTATATTAATTAAGTTCATGGGTTTATTTAAGAATGTGGGTACCCACGTTCTTACATTAAATTTGTGGGTGTTAACCAAAACCGTCGAACTTAATCTTTTAGGAACGTGGGTACCCACGTTCTTAAATTAAATACGCGGACCGCGTGGACAGCATCGAACTTAACCCAACCTAAATCCTTAACCCCGCACGTCTCTCTTCTTATCTCCTTTCCGGCTTCCCACCAGTGCTCGCACCCGCCGCCGGCCGCCAGCCCGAGCACACTGCGCGCCCGGACGCCACCACCCCGCTCGCGCGCTACCCCGCTCGCTGCGCCGCGCCGCGCCGCCAGCGCCGCCCGCTCGATAGCCCCACGCCGCCTGGCCACCCGCGCTGCTCCTCTCGGGGCTGTGCCTCTCGGGCGCCGTGCTCTGGGCACGTTCGGTCAACCAACCGCGCTGCAG
Source organism: Zea luxurians (assembly GCA_029449295.1). Classification (NCBI taxonomy): domain Eukaryota; kingdom Viridiplantae; phylum Streptophyta; class Magnoliopsida; order Poales; family Poaceae; genus Zea; species Zea luxurians. The sequence goes on along the minus strand of JAOPSE010000023.1, from coordinate 58,933,134 downwards.
CTGCCCGCCGACCTCCTGCCCGCGCTCGCGGGCCTCCACCTCCACCTCTACTACTCCTTCTAGTCGTCGCCGTGAGGAATACCATCATCAGCTCAGGTACCAGATCTATTTCTCCGTCTTCCAGCTCAGGTACCGCCGTGCTCTGGGTACCAAATTAGTGCATCAAGAATCAAACCAAAGGTATTGTATTCACATCACCTTTGTGGTCATAGAGGATTCTATCCGCAATCTCTTTCTCCAACTATATATTTCGATAAACCTAAGAACATGCTTTTGAAACATTTAGACATTTTTGGCCAACTGAAGTTTGAGATGAGCAACTCAAGCTCATTAGAAATACTTACAACAGTTTAGATAAGATATCTGCTTATTAGTTATATTTTAGATGGGAGTTCATATTGGCCAAATAAAAAAGAACTACAGAATCATAGGATCTTGACAACAATTTAATTCTTCCCCAGTAAATGTATCTGTGAACATATGGCATTTTAGCAAAGAAGAATAATTGTTTTATTATCCAAATGAGGAGATGAACTATCTCTGCTTATTGTCTACATTCCACATGGGAGTTCATATTGCCTAAAGAAATGATATCTCTCATGAAGTACAAGAGCAAGAATGTTGCTCATGTGAAATTTGTTTTCAGTTTTCATTCACCTTTTGCTCGTCTAACTCAACTAAATCAGTTCCAAAATCTAGAAAAATGCAAATGTTGTAGAAGCTACTATAGTATTGCATCTACAGACTACAGGAAGGTTGGTAGGCAGACCAAGATGTGGAGGACTGTAGCCCAGTTTGCTGCCAGATCGAGCACCGCGAGGCAAAGTTTGGCATAATTAGCCACAATGGGAACTGCTGATACCTTGATTGAGACATTTTGACACCAAAGCTAAGGAAGCATTGTACATTTGTCATATAATGCCTCCAGTGTAGCGAGTCAGATATTTTGCCTTCTGGTCAAACTGCTCGTGTGTGTGTGTGTTTTGGTAGGGAATGTACAAGTTCAAACCTTGATGTTATGTTGTATTTTTTGGTAGATGACCCATGGTAGAAATAACGCTGGTTATGGCACTCATGTTGTTGTTCATGCACAAATATGGAAGCCACATTTTGTGTTCATCATGCTTTCCTATATCTTTATGTATATATTTGGACTTGTGTGAATTTGTGATATGAACATATATCAATGTGTTTGAAATCTGTATTGTATGTGATATATTGTGTTGCATGTGATATTATGTGTGTCTAATTTTTCATTTTTATATTTTTTATTTTTTTCTGGTGTTAAGAACGTGGGTGCCGTCGAACTTATTGTGCAGTCCTTGCAGACCCACGCAGGGTTAAGAACGTGGGTACCCACGTTCTTAAGGTTAAGAACGTGGGTACCGTCGAACTTATTGTGCAGTCCGCGCAGACCTCCGCAGGACACATAAGTTCGACAGCCACGTGACCCCGTCGAACTTAACATTAAGAACGTGGGTGCCGTCGAACTTATGGGAAAAAATTCGACGGCCTCCGTCGAACTTAAAAACGCACGTTCTTAATGTTAAGTTCGACGGTACCCACGTTCTTAACCTTAAATTCGACGGTACCCACGTTCTTAAGGTTAAGTTCGACGGGGCCGTCGAACTTACTTCTCTAAGTTCGTCCAAAAATCGCCGTCGGCTATATTCGTCGGTAAACCCACGTTCTTACGGTAAGTTCGACGGCTTATTACATTAAGTTCGACGGTTTTTCACCCACGTTCTTTAACCAGTTTTCTGTCTATCTATACTTCTCTACTTGTAGGATTTAGGTCTTATTCGGGTGTATGGGATCGAAAAGAATTAAGCAGGTTTAAATCTTTTTTCTATTTAATTTTACCTTAATTTTAATTAGAAATGAATTTAATCTTCTCAATTTCTTTCAATCCACTCGTGATCAAACAAATCCTTAACGATGTCGACACTCTTTCATCCTCTTTATATAGTCTCTATATTCTTCTCTATCTATATTTATACTATAACAATAGATTAAGAAAAATATGTATAAAGCATTTGATGATATAACAATACACATATACAAAAATCTAGTGCAAAATATGTCTATAACATAAATATTTCTCTATTCTCAAATTCTTTAAAGCACGAGATTCATGTAGTGCGTCACGCTCGAAGCGTGTAGTGTAGATCTGTTTTCCCCTACCCTTCACCTAACAACCAGGCTCTTACACCCCATATGAGTCATGAAAAAACACTCAAGTCCAATATAACACAAAGCCACACGTAGTGCAACACTCAAAGATAGTACCACCTCGCTAGCTGAGGTAGGATGAGTGACCAAGCGAGCTATAAAAAGAGAGAATATCTATTTTTAACTCATATCTTTCTCGGCCTTTCGGCTAAAATAAAATGAGTATCTATAATTTAATATATGGTGTGTGGACCATATGTCCACTTTAATTTTAAATTTATTTTGATGAAAAGATTTCACTCTTATTTTAAATTTATTTTTATGGAAAGGATCTATCACACTGCCTTGTCACTAGACCCTCGATTACCTTCAGATGTTGTACAACTATTGCATTGTACCATCAAATATGATTGGTGTGCCGTAGCAATGCATGAGTATTGTATAATTTATACCTATACTATATTAAAGCACCAGTTTCAATATCCCACGTCATATTTTTACAAATAATCCCTCACATCTATTTCAAATTAACCCGCTGAACGCCCGTCCGCTCAGCGCAACCAACACACCTCCGCATATAGATGGCTAAATGGCGGCCTGGCACGGGCCCGACGCCTGCGGGCCACAGTCCTGGCCCAGACATGGCATGTCAGCCTGCTGACTATGCCGGGCCGACCCGTTAGCCCATCGGGCCATTTGGTTAAATCAGCGTAAATGTTAAAAAAGCGATGCAGGAGGTGGGGTTCGAAGCCACGCCCTGATGGAAGAAGGGTGGAAGACACTAGGTGAAGCCGTCTAACCAGTAGAACATCACGATCATGTGTTTTTAATACTGAATATAAATTGTATATATATATATATAGTAAAATAAAAAATATAATCATGTCGGGCCAGGCTAGCACTACGGGTCGAGCCTACAGCCTAAGCACAACACGACGCTCGTGTCTGGCTGGCCCAGACACTATTAAATGGGTCATGCCTCGGGTCGGCCCGTCATACACATCCCATTTGGTCATCTATACCTCCGCACGGTAATTGTAACGGAACCTCCCAAGTCATTAGGCCCACCTACAGTTGTCCTTGTCCACGGACCTCAGACAACCCTGCAGGTGCCCCTAAATCACTTGACAAGTTCGGTATCTGCTTCCTTTACCTTTCCCAAGAGCGTTTCACCCGTCACGCAGACATTACAATACATCGGAGGTACGAAAATGCGGAAGCAGTTGCAATAATTTACTCTATTGGAAAGTAAGAAAGAGTAGTATTTATTACAGACCAGAGTTAAAATATAAGAGTGCGGAAGTATTATTATTACATCACTGGGAGACAAAACCCCCTCCCGATAGACATTAAACAAAAGTTTTAACGGAGGATCCTTTCCTCCCGAAGCTTCACTCGTGGCTTTCTTCTTTGGGTACCACCTTTGAACAGAAGCAGCAAAAGTTTGCTGCTTCCTCACCTAAAACAACATGGGACAAAGCCCTAAGTACAAAGTGTACTTTCGCAAGACTTACCCGTCAAAGTAAAAGACTCTCAAGGATATGCTGGCCTTTTAGGGATCAAGGAATGGCTTATCAAAAATGCTTACTAACAGTGGATCCTTAAAAATCAATTTTACTTGTCAGGTTAAGTGAAGTTACCTGAAGCTAGAGTTCTTTCTATCCTGCTAGTTCAATCACTTGACCTATACTAGCCAGTTTCTTATCAACCCTTCTTATTCGCTGGAATGCTACGTGTAGGTCAGTGACCAAGTCTTCATATCTGCGAAGTTACAGTGATCTGAATCGATTATACTCAGCTGAGGATCTCCAATCACACGACATATGTAGCACTTAACCCTTGCATATGTCAACTCGCCACTGGGGTTCTTAAGACCAGATCAGGTTCACGCCAACCGAGAGCACAGATACACCACCGTCCAGCCTCTTGCCACGGAGGGTACACGCTACTCTCGCTATCTCTCCACTCCCATTGCGTGTTATCTTATTCTGGTATTAGTCTGCCCGAGACAAAGCTTACCCATGATGAGGCATGTGACCAGTTAAAAGGTCCTCAATCATCAAGCCTACATCGAGAAGGTCCTTAATCAACTCAGACGAAGACACTACACTGAGACTCTCTTCTCGTGCAAGTCATCCACCCGGTCTCAGCTTTATTATTTTGAACCCAAAGTTTGGTACCTGGCAGAGGTACATCTTTTCTGATGTTGAACCCATCACGGCGATGATGGATTCACCATCAAGTTTTATTTTTGAAAACATTCCCACCCACTGAAGCATCACCTTTGTTTTAAAACAATACATTTTTGTTTGTTAAAGCGAGGCTAAGCATCATAAAATTCTTTTCAAAAAGGGTATCAAGGAAGGGTAATCAATTTTTCAAGGAAGGAAATGCATCAACGGTTTAGCACACAACTCCTATCACCTAATGCATCAAACAAGGTGATAAAGATTTTTAAAACATCAAGGAGGTGGCAAATGCACCGGGGCTTGCCTGGGTAACACTAGGTTAGTGTTGTTAGACGAAGTCCACTTGACGATAAGCCTTTATTCCGATACTCGCTCCGTTATTCATCTTCAGGTTTGTCCATCAGTATCATCCTGTGGATTAGCCCGTGCTTGGGGTCGACTTGGGTCGTCTTCCGCATCACGTGATTAAATAACGTACCTGAATGATATGCATAATGCACATGTATGCATATAAGGAGGAATATCGCAAACCTAAATAATACTTATACAACAGCGAATTAAACACCAAACCTAGAATAAGCTAACTAATTAAGCAGGGCATCGACTTCATCCATTAACCAAATTGACATAATAACACTAGAAAATCTATTTTTATTCCTAGCTTTTATTAACTCTTTAAACTGTGTATCTTAATTACTTGATTTACCGATTTATCTAAATCGATCATCACGATATATGCATGCTAAATTAATAACATTTATTGTGACCAAAAATTCTATTTAATATATCTATAGACCTAATTGACGGGAATATGAATCAACTTACCCTTATGACATCCGACTTGAAACCACGAAATCGACGACGCCTTTCAGCTCAGCATTTCACCGAAAATAGGGTGATTGCTGCGTTGAATCGCGCTTCTTCTTTATTCGCATCGAGTATTCTTTGGCCGCGTACTGATTTATTTTCTTCTGCGCCTAATCTTCTCAGATCTTGGCATAGACAAGGATGACGATCAACGGCTTGTTCGAGCTTTTGTCGAGCACTTGGTGAATATCACCCTGCTAGCTTCATCTTCACCTGATTCTTGGGATTTCTTGATGACACGCGGAACGACGACGACCTTCGATTGAAGTCTGGAGCGAGCTGGTGAGGTGGGGGTCGAGCAGGGGATGACGGGTTCAACGACTCGACGGTAAATGCGAACACGTCGAAACCTGATGGATGAGGAGCGAGACCATCCACACGGCTGCTTGGGGAAAGCAAAACAGGGACGATGGCCAGACCCATGGCAAATAGAAAATTGACAATCGACCATGATGCGATTGGCGAGTTGAGCGACTCCGATGATTTGATGGCGGCAACTTGGGCGAGCGTGAATTGGCGCCAGAGATGTCGAGCGCACGATGTCAACAATCAACAGAGGTGGACGTGAGCTGGGCACCATGAGTGAGATGCTCGGCCACCAGCGAGGGAGTATGTCGAGCGAGGAAAATACATAGGGCGCGCACGAGCTGAGCGACAGCAGGACGGACAGATCGATGCCATGGGCGAGATCCAAGTTAGACCAGCAGCACACCGGCGAGCTCGCGCGCACAGAGACTGAGCTAAAGGCTGGGCGCAGGGACGCGACGACCACGACAAGGAAGCTCCACGAGCTAGGCGACTGTGCGTCGAGCGCCAGGGACGAGCTCACGGTGGAGTCAGACTCGGCTGGTCGTGCGGGTCAGGGAACAGAGAAGCTGGACGCCGAGCAGAAGTTCGACGCTCGCAGGGACCAAACGAGCTGGAGGGTGAGCAGGACGCGAGCTTGAGGACGACGACACCATGGGGAGCTTGACCGGACGCCGGAGCAGAGACGAACAGGGAGGGATCTCGGTTGGGGAACAAAATCCGAGCTGGAGCGCGGCGGAACAGGCAGCCAAGGGCAGGGCGAGCGCCATGGTAGGCGGCCGAGCAGAGAACCGGCATGGACACACAGGCACATGGGCACGCGGCGCCGAGGAAGAAGGCCGAGCAGAAGTCCGAGCGCCATGGGAGCTCGAGACCACGCGCCGACCAGGGACGCGCGGGATCCGGTGTCCAGGGCTAGGCAGCAGGAAATGCGTGTGAGCTTCATGGCGAGGTCGGCAGAGTGCGAGCGAGCAGAGAACGTGACTTGGGAGCTGAAGCAACGCGCAACAAGGGAAGCAGGCGCTGTTGAGGAGAAAGCAGGGGGAGGAAGACGGAGATGCAGTGAGGAAGAAGGATGCGGCTGAGCTGGAGCTCGCGCACCCAGGGAGATGAATCCGAGCGTAGGGCAAGCTCGAGGGAGGTCCGCGAGAGAGCGCCAGCAGAAGGAAAGTTGTGCGCGACAGAGAAAGAATGGAGTAGGAAGGCGCGCGTCAGGGCAATGGAGAGGGGCACACGATAGGATAAGGTTGCAGGAACTGAGTGCGCAAGATAGGAACGAAGGAATCCTGCTACACGGTGGAAAATATCACTGGCCGGAAGCTACAACGGTGGCTGGGATCTGGGAAGCTCAAGAAGAACGTCTGCCACGGCGTCAACCCAAGGAAGAAGACAGAGACGCGACAGAAAAAAAATCCACAGGGCGGCGGCAACAGATAAGGATCGAGGAAAGATTTTTTTAATATATAATCCTTTCTTCGATGTATTTCGGCACAATAATTATTCCCGGTTTGAATCTTGAATTTTAAATTCAACACACGTCAGTCTGAACCATTACGACACAAGTCGCGAAAATCTAATTTGAGTTCCAGAGTTATGATTTAGATCGAGGCGAGAAGCAACAGACCGAATTTAATGGATTTCGGCTTCGATAATTTACTCTGTGTTTGATTCAGTTGACTTCAGATGAATTCCGTTTGCTACTCGAACACTCGACTAGAGAACAATTCAATTGAAATCCGTAGACGCGACGGATAACAAAAAGGGGATTAAATTATTTTACACTGAAAGTTTAGTTGTCAAGTTCAAATTAATTTGCTCGGGATAAAATGCGTAAAAGCACATCGAGCTTCCAAATTCGTATTCGCGCGAGCGATGAATAATCACCGAACACACCGATTTTTGGAACAATTATGTTCCGAACATCACGAAAATTTAGGAAGAGCCCGGACAGATAAAAATAAAAATAAAAACGATATCGAACTCGCGTCCGACGAAACAGATTCGATATTCAAATCGCAATAGACGAATATGATTAAATTTTAGCATCTGTTTCATTCACTGATATTACGTGCTTAAATCCACACTCGTTGTCGAGTGGAATATAAACACCTGGGGTGTTACAGTAATGATGGTCCTCACCTCAGTTGCCGCTACCTCGTTTGTCATCCTGCTTCTTTTCTCTCTCCCCTCATGCCTCCACCTCCGTGCCACCCCATTCTCGACAGAGGGCGTGGGAGCAGGCGCCTCCTCCCCGTATTCGTCCAACACCAGCCCCGACATCGACCCACGCAGTGGCTATTGCACGTCCATGAGGACGTTTGCTAGTATGCGTGCACCATTGTTTTCGCCGTCATCGGACTTCCCGGCCTTCGCCCTGTTCTTCCTCCCCAAACTACTGCCCCCGCCCACAGTTGCAACCGCGAGCCGACCGATGCTCTTTGATGCGGGTATGGGGCAAGTTGGTCTTGCTCCTAGCCTTTCTTCGTGCGTGACGCCGAGGAGGACACGGTGGCGCTTGCCACGCTTAGGTTATCTTGGCGATGAGGAATCTAGGTTTGAGATATTGGACAACCAAGGCCCGTAGCGCGGTAGTAGTCAGCATATACTATGGAGTTGGTGGTGGTGTTGTGTTGCCTCGGTGGGTCTAGGGCTGGGAAGGCACTTGTGGTAGAACCGCCCGAATTATTCCAGCTTAAGTGCTTATGTCACGCCTCGGGGGCCGTAACACACTTAAATCAGAATAACCCATCAGTCCCTCAGATCTAGTCTGATAAAGCCACTTAACCAGGATCAAATACCACATACTCACTCGAAGGTGAGTCACAGAAGAAATACAATAAAACAGAAAACCTCAAATTAAAGTACTGAATTATTACATAGATCGGAGTTTGTCATGTAGCGGATAAAAGTTCATAAATTAAGATGCAGCAGATAATCGATATCGTCGATAACGAGGAAATGGGCAAGGCCTAGCCCATTACTCCTCCTGCTACTCTCCTATCGGAGCAGCATTCCACTCGACCGTCCAACCCGGTGACAGGGTGGTAGGCCAAGTCACACCGTCAACCATATCCTGAAGCGTACCTGCAAAAATTATGCCACAAGCAAGGCTGAGTATTAAGAATTAAAGAAGTAAAAATTCAAGCTAACCCACTTCTTTTCAAACCATCCAAGCTCTTTATTTTTTCCTTCCACCAAAATCTTTACATCTGATACCCTTCCGCAGATGAATTCACCCGCCCCCACCAGCGGAGGAGACACTCGTTTCAGCTCTGACTTCCTCTCTCACGATGGCTTTCCTTCCATCTTGTGGGAAGTGCTTAACTCCGCCGGTTACCCTACGCCCCCTTTGTACACAGTGCAGTTGTATGAGGAGCATCGGGTACCTCGTTGTCGAGTCTGGCTGACTTTGGAGGCTCATCCCCTTCAGCCGGGTTGGCGTTCTCTTGACTCCGAGACGATTGGATTCAGGACGGACGACACCACTGAAGCAGCAGCCATGAAGACTCTGACGACTTTCTGTGGCTACCATCCCCTGGAGATGGTGATGCACCCCTTGGGACTTTTCCCTGCTGATAAGAAGGATGACCCCATGTGGTGTAACCGTGTGAGCCATGTGAAGGATGTGTGGGCAATGTATCCTGACTTGGTTGGGAGGGTCACTGTGCAGTGCATGAGTGCGTCGTATCGCCTTCAGGCCCTTCAGAGCGACGCTATGGCACATCTTGCTAACATCGCTCAAACTACTAAGCTCACCCTCAACAAGCAAGAAGATTTTGTGGTCGACTTGTCCTCTGAGTTGGTGGAAAAGGATCTGCAGGTGGTAAGGCTGAGCCAGCGCATTACCACCTTGGAGCAGCAGGTGGAGATCCGAGACAACACTATTGATGTCTTGGAGAACCAGCTCCACGATGTGCAGTGGGAACTCGAAGAAGCTAATGACCACTTGGACATGCACCATTTAGAGATGGAGGCCAATGAAGCCGGAAGCGAGGGAGAAGAGGCCCCCGAGGAGTTAGGACCGGCCCCTGGTGCCAATGGGAGTACCTCTGCGATACCCCCTTCACCCGCATCTAGTGTCGCTTCTACCGCTCAGGGTTGACGAATCGTTCTGACAGCTTAGAGGATAGAAACCTACACGAGCTTAGTACTGGCTGATTTTGGACTAGGCTTACGGGTACCTTCCTCTAATTAATGAAACCCTTGAGAACTTTTGAGATCTGTGGGATGTTGTAACCACATTATCTTCATTTCGGGCCTGATGTTATGATTATGGCAATTTTCTTTCCATATAAGATGATAGCATGTCATTCGAAATTGCGAGTTGGGATAACATTGGCGGCAATCTCTGTTTTTAGATGGCAGCTAGACAGCGTCGCGGGCAAAACGAGCAAGTTCCCCCGCCACCTCCCCCAGCTCCCACAGTGCAGGAGCTGATGGCCCAGCAGAATGAGATTCTACGACAGCTCTTGCAGCGCCAGCCCCACCCCCAGCAGCATGGTGGAGGCTAGCATCAGCAACCTCTGGCAGCAGCAACCTACCAGGAGTTCCTGAGCATGTAGCCACCCTTGTTCACCAAGGCAGAGGATCCGTTGGACGCCGACGTGTGGCTTCGCGTCATTGAGTCCAAGTTCCCCCTCCTCACGGGAGACTGTCCTGATGATGCCAAGACTCGCTTCGCCACGCGGCAGCTTCGTGGATCTACTCGGACTTGGTGGGACCACTTCCGTGCTATGCTACCCACTGATCGCGCAGTGTCTTGGGAGGAATTCAAGACTGCTTTCAGAGGGCACCACATTCCAGCAGGAATTCTTGACTGCAAGCTGAATGAATTTCTGGCACTTAATAAAGGAACCCGCACGGTCTTGCAGTATGCTTAGGCCTTCAATGACCTATGCTAGTATGCACGTTACCATGCTGATTCTGATGAAAAGAAGAGAGACCGCTTCCGCAGGGGTCTCAACACCAAGCTGCGGGAACGTCTCAACATTGTCTGTGCTGATAGATTCAATGAGTTAGTCAACCTAGCCATCTCCCAGGAAGATTGTATTGTAGCTCATCGGGCAGAGAAGAAGAGAAAGGCACCAATGGCAGCACCATCCGCTCAGGCCCAGAGGTTTAGGATTGTTTCTTACAATCAAAGCAGAGGTTTTCAGGAGCAGGCAGGCAGATGGGTGATCAGGCCACCTCAGCAGCAATAGCAGCCAGCACCCACTCGTTTCCCAGCTCCCGCTCCGAGGAACAGTCAGCCTCTGCAGCAGCAGCAACAGTTCCACCAGGGCAACGGGAACAAGTGCTTCACTTGTGGCAACGTGGGCCACTATGCCAAGAATTGCCCCAAAAATCAGTAGAAGCAGATGCCAGCACCAAATCAAGACAAGGGAAGAAAGAAGAAGGTGCAAGTCAGGCAAGGGAAGCTCAACTTCACTACTCTGGAGGAAGTACCTAAGGGAGCCCCCATCATGACTGGTACCTTTTCAGTTTTTAATCAACCTGCTTTAATTCTGTTTGATTCTGGTGCGTCTCATAGTTTCATTAGCCAGAAGTTCAGTGATAAATGCCAATTGCCTTTCTATCATGTAAAAGGGTCATTTATGGTAACCACACCCGGGGGTAAAACTGTAACCAACCAATTAATCTGAAGTGTGCCTATTCAACTGGGAAGCCACATTATCAAAACCACCCTTCTTGTTTTGGGTTGGAAAGTGTGGATATTATTCTGGGCACTAATTGGATGACCCTGCACCAAGTAGTGCTTGATGTAGCCAGCCGCACCATGGAAGTCAATTCCCCAATATTTGGAAGTTTCACCCTGTTTTTGCCCAGTCAAGACTCTACTCAGTCATGTGCCTTTGCTATGACGGAGTTACCCTTGAAGAAGATTCCAGTGGTCTGTGAGTATGCAGATGTCTTTCTTGATGAATTGCCAGGAATGCCACCAGATCGGGACATTGAATTCGCCATCGAGTTGCAACCGGGAACGACACCTATTTCCAAGAGGCCTTACCGGATGCCACCCGCTGAGTTGGCAGAGTTGAAGAAGCAATGGCAAGAGTTGCTGGACAAGGGATTTATTCGCCCCAGTACTTCGCCTTGGGGATGTCCAGCCTTGTTTGTGAAGAAGAAAGATGAAAGCTTGAGGCTGTGTATAGATTACCACCCTCTTAATGCGGTGACTATCAAGAACAAGTATCCTTTGCCTCGTATTGATGTTCTTTTTTATCAGTTGGTCGGAGCTAAAGTGTTCTCCAAGATAGACCTTCGCTTCGGCTATCATCAGATCAAGATACGGGCAAGTGATATTCCGAAGACGGCTTTCTCAACCAGATATGGGCTATATGAATTCTTGGTGATGTCATTTGGGCTGACCAATGCACCAACATATTTCATGTATCTGATGAATTCTGTGTTCATGCCTGAACTGGACAAATTGGTGGTGGTTTTCATCGATGACATTCTGGTGTACTCGAAGAACGAAGAAGAACATGCCAGGCATTTGCATGTAGTGCTTCAACGTCTGCGAGAGCACCCTTTATGCCAAGTTGTCAAAATGTGATTTTTTGCTAAAGGAGATCAAATTCTTGGGTCACACTATCTCTCAGGCAGGTATAGCTGTTGATCCTAATAAAGTGTAGGAGGTGATGAATTGGAAGCCACCCACAACTGTTCGTCAGATTCGGAGTTTTCTAGGATTAGCTGGTTATTACCGAAGATTCATTCCGGATTTCTCTCGAATTGCGAAGCCCATAACTGAGTTGTTGAAGAAAGAAGCTAAGTTTGTTTGGGGTCAGAAGAGCGAAGATGCCTTCCATGCATTAAGGCAACATCTGACCACAGCACCGGTATTAGCGCAACCTGACAGCAGCAAGCCATTTGATGTGTACCATGATGCATCTGGCACTGGACTAGGTTGTGTCTTGATGCAAGACAACCGAGTCATTGCTTATGCATCAAGAGCACTCAGGCCTCATGAGCAAAATTATCCTACTCATGACCTGGAGTTAGCAGCGGTGGTTCACGCATTAAAAATGTGGAGGCACTATTTGATGGGTACTCACTACAACATCTTCACTGATCATAAGAGCCTTAAGTATATCTTTACTCATGCTGATCTCAACATGAGGTAGAGAAGATGGCTAGAGCTGATCAAGGATTATGACCTGGAGGTACATTATCACCCAGTAAAAGCCAATGTGGTAGCAGATGCCTTAAGTCGGAAGTTGCAGTGCAATTGTGTTCTGATGGATTCTCGTATTGACACCTTGTGTGATGAGTTTAGCAAGATGAAGATTGAAGTAATTCCTTCTGGTGCTTTGTCTCACATTTCTGTTGAGCCAGCTTTGTAAGACCAGATCATCATGGCCCAGCTCAGTGACAAGGGAGTACAGATTATCAAGGAGAATCTCCATCAGAGGACTGAGAAGTATAAATGTTTCCGCCAGGATGGAAAGGGTATATTATGGTTTGGAAGTAGATTGGTGGTTCCTAAAAATGAGGATCTCAAGAAGAGAATCTTGGATGAGGCCCATCTCTCCAAATTCTCCATGCATCCAGGGAGCACCAAAATGTACCACGATTTAAAACCCTTGTATTGGTGGACCAAAATGAAGAGGGAGATAGCCCGATATGTATCGGAATGTGACACCTATCAGAGGATAAAGGCAAGCCACTTGAAATCAACTGGAGCTTTGTGACCCCTGTCTATACCTTCGTGGAAGTGGGACGACATCAGCATGGATTTCATCATGGGCCTGCCCAACACCTCTCGTCATCACGATTCGATTTGGGTTATTGTGGACCGATTGTGGACCGACTGACGAAAGTGGCACATTTTCTCCCTGTGCACACCACTGATAAGGTTCAAAAGTATGCAGAGTTGTACATTGACCGGATCGTGTGTTTGCACGGATTGCCCAGGACCATTGTTTCTGACCGTGGAGCCCTGTTTGTTGCCAGATTTTGGGCACAACTGCAAGAGTCTTTGGGAACCAAGCCAATCAGAAGTTCAGCTTACCACCCACAGACTGATGGTCAGACCGAGAGGGTAAATCAAATTCAGGAAGATATGCTGAGGGCTTGTGCAATCGATTGTGGCAAGAACTGGGATAAGCACCTCTCCTTGGCAGAGTTTGCTTATAATAACAGTTATCAATCCAGCCTAAAGATGGCACTCTTCGAAGCTCTCTATGGGAGAAGATGCAGAACACCACTCAATTGGTCTCAGCCTGGAGAATGAGAAGTTTTTGGACCTGACTTAGTGGCTAAAGCCGAAAGGAAGGTCAAACTAATCAGGAAGAATCTAGAAGCTGCCCAGGCCAGGTAAAAGAGTTACCATGATAAGAGAAGGAAACCTCTCCAGTTCAAGGTGGGAGATTTCATTTATCTCAAAGTATCACCCACCAAGGGAGTGCAGAGGTTTGGGATCAAAGGCAAGCTAGCCCCTCGCTAGATTGGACCATATGAGATCATAGAGGCATGTGGACTCGTGGCATACAAATTGAAGCTACCTCCAAAAATGTCTGCCATCTACAGTGTGTTCCTTGTATCTCAGCTGAAGAAGTGTGTTCGATTGCCGACTGAGATCGTAGCAGAACCAGAGTTGGAGATAGAGCCAGATCTATCGTACCAAGAGTACCCTTCCAAGATTCTGGATTGCAAAGAAAGATCAACTCGGGCAAAATTGATCAAGATGTATAAGTTCCAATGGAGTAATCACTCAGAGGAAGAGGCTACTTGGGAAACTGAAGAATTTCTGCGTTCCAACTTTCCTGATTATCTACCTAAGGAAATTGGTACGTATTCATGCCCAACCCCTCCTCCTGCCCTTCGAATCTAAATTTCAGTAATATAATCTTAAATTGGGAAGAATAAGCTATAAAACAAAATTCAAAAGGACTTCCTTCTGAAGTTGCAAAGAGAATGACATTCAAAAAGCAGTTTGCCTTACTAAAGAAAGCACCCACTTCAAGTAAGTCTCACCCTTCGCTTCACCTCGGTAGGACTCTGTTGGAGACTTGTTCTCAAATGCTTCGAATTAAGAACAAGGCAACATAAAAAGTGTTAAATGTTAAAGTCCTTCGTCCTTCAAGACATTATATCCCTTCGGATATAATGAATTCCGGACGAAGGTTATGAAGGAAGAGACCTTCATAGGCTCGACAAATGATGAAGGAGAATACATATATGAAATACGAATAATAATACAGATATTAGTATCAACTTATTTTTATTTTGCATTATCAAATTCATAATAACAAATTATAAATGTACCTTCGAATTGACGAAAGATAAAGGTACAGGCGTGATGCGAAAAGCAAATGTCAAGTCAGCATGAGCAGTACGGGAGTCCTGTTCATCTATTTATAGGCACAGGACGCAGCTCGTGGAGAATTACATTAATGCCCTTTACATTTATCATTAACTCTATAGTGATTCTTCGAGGTCTAATTTGGCTTTTCATCATATAAGTCGGTTCCCCTTTTCTGCTGTCATACCGAAGCTTTTTCTGCGCATAGCTTCGTGATCATCTTATCCTTCGTCATGATCGCCTTCCGTCTTACTCAAGCTTCGTCTTGACTATACTTCTTGTATACTTGTGACCCGATTCCGAAGATACCTATTCACATATTTCACTTGGAAAACAATGTCAAATCATGTTTTTGAGGACCTTCGGAAGCCGAAGGCCCCCAATAGACTCTGACCCGAATCTTGGGACGAGATTCCTTTAAGGGGGGAAGGCTGTGACACCCCAGTGTCACCTAGGGTTTCTTCCTTAAGCTAACCACAACCTATTATCACATGTAAACCTAATGAAGGGATGAACATCAAAGATCAAGAACAAAGATTAATAAGTCTTCTCAAACTCTCCTTAATCTTGTCATGAACCTTAAGGAAGGAAAACTCTCAACCCTAATTAATCCTAAGTGAACCAATTAAGCATAAAGGGTAATTGGGAGAAGATCTTGGGGGGGAATAGAAATTTTGGTGAAGACCAAATTACAAAGTTTTAGTTCACCAAATAACCAGCAAATCATAGTAAGAAAGTTTGGCCATTTGGTTTTTGCAAAATCCCCAAATCAGCCCTTGAACCAAGGACCCATAGGGAAATTCAGAATTCTGAATTCTGAATTTCAGAACCCTTTTCCAAAGATCAAATGCGTTCTCTGTTTTCAAAACTCAAAACCAAGAAGTCCAAATATAAAAGTTGTGCCAAATTTCCTTGAACACGCTCTAGAAAAATTTGAACTCAAACCAATTTCATTTGGCACGGTTTTGGCATAGTTTGACCTCGGGACCAGGCAATCTAACACTAGCACCTTGGTGATGCTACAACTCCCTGTCCCTAGCCTAAAGCTGTGCGACGTCCATACACAAAAGACAAAGCAATGTCAGGGGAACAAATCCTTCACAGCAATCTTGCCCAAATTCGCGAAGATTTGTGCCCAATCGGCGTTAGAACTCGGGCAGAAGCAACGGTTCCACATGTTCGACCGTGGCTGACACCCCCGGTTCATGTTCGTTTGCGCACCCGCGCTCCCCAGTGCACGCCCGCACGCGCTCGCCGGTCCACGGCCACCCGTGCACCGCGCCATGCCTATAAAGCAGCCTCGAGCCTCGGCCATACCTCCCCACGCGCTCACAAGTCTTGCCCGAGCCAGAGATCACCAGAATTCGCCCCAAGCACGCCGCGCTACCGCCCGCCAAGCTTTCCAAGCCTCGACCGCCGTGGCCAGCCCCCTCTAGTCGCGTCCAAGCTGCGCCAACCCCTCGGTTAGCTTCACCATCAGCCCGTGAAGCTTTCCAAGCCCTCGGACCCGGCAGAACTTCACTGAAGGCCCGAGATTGCCCTCGCCGGACTTCGATCGCCCGCCACCGCGCGTGAACTGAGCATTCCGGTAAGCCATTTTTAAATTCCTTGCACCCACGTCTTCCCTAGCACCCAGTGAAGCTCTCTAACCCATTTGATTGAACTATTGCGCCGTGAGTAGGCCAGATTCCTCGCCACCGACGAGCACCTCCGCCTACGCATGCGGATCGGCTGACTCCAACCATCCCCGACGGTGACCCACACATCGCCGTGATCCCCGAGACCTCCCCTACATCCTCGACCACCTCACCGGAGCAGCCTCGCCACCGGTAAGCCTCTTCGCCCTTTTTTCCGTCGTGGGTACTGTTCAATTGGGGATAGGACCGCGGGTTTGATTTCTAGAAACCCTAGGGGGTTTTCTGCAGAGCCATAGACTCGAATGAATAGTGCTTGTCGGGGACCATAATTAGGGGTACCCTCAAGATGCCTAATTCTCAGCTGGTAACCCCCATCAGCATAAAGCTGCAGAGGCCTGATGGGTGCGATTAAGTTAGGGATCAGTCCATACGAGCGACTCGATCACGCCTCGCCCGAGCCTAGCCTCGGGCAAGGGCAGCCGACCCTGAGGTGTTTCCGTCTCGCCCGGGGCCCCCTTTTTACGGCAGACGCATCTCCGGCTCGCCTGAGGCCTTGCCTTCGCTAAGAAGCAACCCTGACTAAATCGCCGCACCAACTGACCGAGTCGCAGGGGCATTTAACGCAAAGGTAGCCTGACACCTTTATCCTGACACGCGCCCCCGGCAGAGCCGAAGTGACCGCCGTCACTTCGCTGCTCCACTGATCGGTCTGACAGAAGGACAGCGCCGCCTGCGCCATTCCGACTGCAGTGCCACTTGACAGAGTGAGACTGACAGGCAGTCAGGCCTTGCCAAAGGCGCCATAGGAAGCTCCGCCCGACCCAGGGCTTGGACTCGGGTTAAGGCCCCGGAAGACGGCGAACTCCGCTCCGCCCGACCCAGGGCTCGGACTCGGGCTAAGGCCCCGGAAGACGGCGAACTCCGCTCCGCCCAACCCAGGGCTCGGACTCGGGCTAAGGCCCCGGAAGACGGCGAACTCCGCTCCACCCAACCCAGGGCTCGGACTTGGGCTAAGGCCCCGGAAGACGGCGAACTCCGCTCCGCCCAACCCAGGGCTCGGACTCAGGCTAAGGCCCCGGAAGACGGCGAACTCCGCTCCGCCCGACCCAGGGCTCGGACTCGGGCTAAGGCCCCGGAAGACGGTGAACTCCGCTCCGCCCGACCCAGGGCTCGGACTTGGGCTAAGGCCCCGGAAGACGGCGAACTCCGATCCGCCCGACCCAGGGCTCGGACTCGGGCTAAGGCCCCGGAAGACGACGAACTCTGCTCCGCCCCACCCAGGGCTCGGACTCGGGCTAAGGCCTCGGAAGACGACGAACTCCGCTTCGCCCGACCCCAGGGGTCGGACTCCGCCCTGGCCTTTGCCGAACGAACTCCGCCTCGCCCGACCCAGGAGCTCGGGCTCGGCCTCGGCCATGCAGGACAGACTCGACCTCGGCTTCGGAGGAGCCTCCACGTCGCACGACCTAGGACACAGGTCCGCCACGTCAACAGGAAGCGCCATCATCACCCTACCCCGAGCCGACTCGGGCCGCAGGGAACAAGACCGGCGTCCCATCTGGCTAGCTCCACCAGATAGGCAATAATGGCGCCCCGCTAGACCCATGACGACGGCGGCTCTCATCTCCCTTACGGAAGCAGGGGGACTGAAAGGGAATTAGGCTTACACCTAGTCCCTAATTAATTTTGGTGGTTGAATTGCCCAACACAAATAATTGGACTAACTAGTTTGCCCAAGTGTATAGATTATACAGGTGTAAGAGGTTCACACTCAGCCAATAAAAAGATCAAGTTTTGGATTCAACAAAGGAGCAAAGAGGCAACCGAAGGCACCTCTGGTCCAGAGGCACCGGACTGTCCGGTGCGCCACCGGACAGTGTCCGGTGCACCAGAGGACTCCAACTTGAACTCGCCACCTTCGGGAATTTCTCAAGCCGCTCCGCTATAATTCACCGAACTGTCCGGTGTACACCGGACAGTGTTCGGTGCTCCAAGGAAGCGCGGCCTCCGCAACTCGCCAGCCTCGGGATCGCGCAGCAGCCGCTCCGCTATAATTCACCGGACATGTCCGGTGTGCACCGGACTGTCCGGTGTAACCACGGAGCAACGGCTATTTCGGCGCCAACGGCTACCTGCGGCGCATTTAATGCGCGCTCTGCGCGCGCAGAAGTCAGTCGCGCCCATACTGGCGCACCGGACAATGAACAGGTGATGTCCGGTGTGCACCGGACATCCAGGCGGGCCCAGAAGTCAGAAGCTCCAACGGTCAGCATCCAACGGCATTGATGACGTGGCGGGGGCACCGGACATGTCCGGTGTGCACCGGACTGTCCGGTGCGCCATCGAACAGACAGCCTCCCAACGACCACTTTTGATGGTTGGGGCTATAAATACCCCAACCACCCCCACATTCATTGCATCCAAGTTTCTCACTTCTCAACCACTTACAAGAGCTAGGCATTCAATTCTAGACACATACAAAGAGATCAAATCCTCTCCAATTCCACTCAAGGCTTTAGTGATTAGAGAGAGAGATTTGTCGTGTTCTTTTGAGCTCTTGCGCTTGGATTGCTTCTTTTCTTTCTCACTTATTCTTGTGATCAAAACTCCATTGTAATCAAGGCAAGAGGCACCAATTGTGTGGTGGCCCTTGCGGGGAAGTTTTGTTCCCGGCTTTGATTTGAGAAGAGAAGCTCACTCGGTCCGAGGGACCATTTGGGAGAGGGAAGGGTTGAAAGAGACCCGGCCTTTGTGGCCTCCTCAACGGGGAGTAGGTTTGCGAGAACCGAACCTCGGTAAAACAAATCCGCGTGTCACACTCTTCATTTGCTTGCGATTTGTTTTGCGCCCTCTCACGCGGACTCGTTTATATTTCTAACGCTAACCCGGCTTGTAGTTGTGTTTATATTTGTAAATTTCAGTTTCGCCCTATTCACCCCCCTCTAGGCGACTATCAATTGGTATCAGAGCCCGGTGCTTCATTAGAGCCTAACCGCTCGAAGTGATGACGGGAGATCACACCAAGAGGGAGATGGAGACCGGCGACAAGCCCACTACAAGCCAAGGGAGCACTTCATCGGAAGAGTCCCACACCAAGAGGAAGGAGAAGAGGAAGGTCTCCTCCAAAGGGAAGGAGAAAAGATCTTCTTCACATCACAAAGAGAAGAAGGAAAAGTCCTCTTCCCACAAGCCGCATCGGAGTGGGGACAAGAAGAAGAGGATGAGGAAGGTGGTCTACTACGAGACCGATTCTTCATCGACATCCACCTCCGGCTCCGACGCGGCGTCCGTAACTTCTAAGCGCCAAGAGCGCAAGAAGTTTAGTAAGATCCCCTTACACTATCCCCGCACATCTAGACATACTCCATTACTTTCTGTTCCATTAGGCAAACCGCCAACTTTTGATGGCGAAGATTATGCTAGGTGGAGTGATTTAATGAAATTTCATCTAACCTCACTCCACAAAAGTATATGGAATGTTGTTGAGTTTGGAGCTCAGGTACCCTCCGTAGGGGATGAGGATTATGATACGGACGAAGTGGCCCAAATTGAGCACTTCAACTCCCAAGCCATAACCATTCTCCTCGCCTCTCTAAGCAAGGAGGAATACAACAAAGTGCAAGGGTTGAAGAATGCAAAGGAGATTTGGGACCTACTCAAGACCGCGCACGAAGGTGATGAACTCACCAAGATCACCAAGCGGGAAACGATCGAGGGGGAGCTCGGTCGCTTCCGTCTTCGCCAAGGAGAGGAGCCACAAGATATGTACAACCGGCTCAAAACCTTGGTGAACCAAGTGCGCAACCTCGGGAGCAAAAAGTGGGATGACCATGAGGTGGTTAAGGTTATTTTAAGAGCTCTTATTTTCCTTAACCCCACTCAAGTTCAATTAATTCGTGGTAATCCTAGATATCCACTAATGACCCCCGAGGAAGTTATCGGGAATTTTGTGAGCTTTGAATGTATGATCAAGGGCTCAAGGAAGATCAACGAGCTTGACGAACCCTCCACGTCCGAGGCGCAACCGGTGGCATTTAAGGCGACGGAGGAGAAGAAGGAGGAATCTACACCAAGTAGACAACCAATTGACGCCTCCAAGCTCGACAATGAGGAGATGGCTTTAATCATCAAAAGCTTTCGCCAAATCCTCAAGCAACGGAAGGGGAAAGACTACAAATCCCATTCCAAGAAGGTTTGCTACAAGTGTGGTAAGCCCGGTCACTTTATCGCTAAATGTCCATTATCAAGTGACAGTGATAGGGACAACGATAAGAAGGGCAAGAGAAGAGAAAAGAAGAGGTACCACAAGAAGAGGGGCGGCGATGCCCACGTGTGCCGCGAGTGGGACTCCGACGAGAGCTCCACCGAGTCCTCCTCCGACGAGGACGCCGCCAACATCGCCGTCACCAAGGGGCTTCTCTTCCCCAACGTCGGCCACAAGTGTCTTATGGCAAAGGACGGCAAAAAGAAGAAGGTTAAATCTAAATCCTCCACAAAATATGAATCCTCTAGTGATGATAATGCTAGTGATGAGGAGGATAACTTGCTTACCCTTTTTGCCAACCTTAACATAGAACAAAAAGAAAAATTAAATGAGCTAATTAGTGCCAACCATGAAAAGGATGATCTCTTGGACTCCCAAGAGGACTTCCTAATCAAGGAAAATAAGAAACATGTTAAGGTTAAAAATGCTTATGCTTTAGAAGTAGAAAAATGTAACAAATTATCTAGTGAGCTAAGCATATGCCATGACACTATTGACAACCTTAGAAATGAAAATGCTAGATTAATTGCTAAGGTTGATTCTCATGTTTGTGATGCCTCAATTCCCAATCTTAGAAATAATAATGATGATTTACTTGCTAAGATTAAGGAATTGAATGATTCTCTTGCTAGCCTTAGAGTAGAAAATGAAAATTTGATTGCTAAGGCTAAAGATTTTGATGTTTGCAATTCTATTATTTCCGACCTTAGAACTAAGAATGATATGTTACATGCTAAGGTTGTTGAATTAAAATCTTGCAAACCCTCTACATCTACTATTGAGCATGTGTCTATTTGTGATAGATGTAGAGATGTTGATATCAATGCTATTCATGATCACATGGTATTAATTAAGCAACAAAATGATCATATAGCAAAATTAGATGCTAAAATTGCCGAGCATAACTTAGAGAATGAAAAGTTTAAATTTGCTAGAAGTATGCTCTATAATGGGAGACGCCCTGGCATCAAGGATGGCATTGGCTTCCAAAGGGGAGACAATGTCAAACTTAATGCCCCTCCTAAGAACTTGTCTAACTTTGTTAAGGGCAAGGCTCCCATGCCTCAAGATAACGAGGGTTACATTTTATACCCTGCCGGTTATCCTGAGAGCAAAATTAGGAAAATTCATTCTAGGAAGTCTCACTCTGGCCCTAATCATGCTTTTATGTATAAGGGTGAGACATCTAGCTCTAGGCAACCAACCCGTGCCAAGTTGCCTAGAAAGAAGACTCCTAATGCATCAAATGATCATGCTATTTCATTTAAAACTTTTGATGCTTCTTATGTGCTTACTAGCAAATCCGGCAAGGTAGTTGCCAAATTTGTTGAGGGCAAACACAAGGGGTCAAAGACTTGTGTTTGGGTACCCAAAGTTCTTGTTTCTAATGCTAAAGGACCCAAAACCGTTTGGGTACCTAAAGTCAAGAACTAAAATTGTTTTGTAGGTTTATGCATCCGGGGGCTCAAGTTGGATACTCGACAGCGGGTGCACAAACCACATGACGAGGGAGAAAAAGATGTTCTCCTCATATGAGAAAAACCAAGATCCCCAAAGAGCTATCACATTCGGAGATGGAAATCAAGGTTTGGTCAAAGGATTGGGTAAAATTGCTATATCACCTGACCACACTATTTCCAATGTTTTTCTTGTGGATTCTTTAGATTACAATTTGCTTTCCGTATCCCAATTATGTCAAATGGGCTACAACTGTCTATTTACTGATGTAGGTGTTACTGTCTTTAGAAGAAGTGATGATTCAATAGCATTTAAGGGAGCGTTGGAGGGTCAGCTATACTTGGTAGATTTTGATAGAGCTGAACTCGACACTTGCTTGGTTGCTAAGACTAACTTGGGGTGGCTCTGGCATCGCCGACTAGCCCATGTTGGAATGAAGAATCTTCATAAGCTTCTAAAGGGAGAACACATTTTAGGACTAACAAATGTTCATTTTGAGAAAGACAGGATTTGTAGCGCATGCCTGGCCGGGAAGCAAGTTGGCACACATCATCCACACAAGAACATTATGACAAGTGACAGACCACTGGAGCTCCTTCACATGGATCTATTCGGCCCGATCGCTTACATAAGCATCAGCGGGAGTAAGTACTGTCTAGTTATTGTGGATGATTATTCTCGCTTCACTTGGGTGTTCTTTTTGCAGGAAAAATCTCATACCCAAGAAACCTTAAAGGGATTCTTGAGACGAGCTCAAAATGAGTTCGGCTTAAGGATCAAGAAAATTCGAAGTGACAATGGGACGGAGTTCAAGAACGCTCAAATTGAAGGTTTCCTTGAGGAGGGCATCAAGCATGAGTTCTCTTCTCCCTACACCCCACAACAAAATGGTGTAGTGGAGAGGAAGAATCGAACTCTATTGGACATGGCAAGAACCATGCTTGATGAGTACAAGACACCGGATCGGTTTTGGGCCGAGGCGGTCAACACCGCCTGCTACGCCATCAACCGGTTATATCTTCACCGAATCCTCAAGAAAACATCCTATGAACTCCTAACCGGTAAAAAGCCAAATATTTCATATTTTAGAGTTTTTGGTAGCAAATGTTTTATACTTGTTAAAAGAGGTAGAAAATCTAAATTTGCTCCTAAAACTGTAGAAGGCTTTTTACTAGGATATGACTCAAACACAAGGGCATATAGAGTCTTTAACAAGTCCTCAAGACTTGTTGAAGTTTCTTGTGACGTTGTGTTTGATGAGACTAACGGCTCTCAAGTAGAGCAAGTTGATCTTGATGAGATAGGTGAAGAACAGGCTCCATGCATAGCGCTAAGGAACATGTCCATTGGGGATGTGTGTCCTAAGGAATCCGAAGAGCCTCCACATGCACAAGATCAACCATCCTCCTCCATACAAGCATCCCCACCAACTCAAATTGAGGATGAGACTCAAGATGTTGAACAAGAAGATCAAGAAGTTGAGCCACCTCAAAATGACGGCAACAATCAAGGGGGAGATGCAAATGATGAAGACAAGGAGGATGAACAACCAAGGCTGCCACACCCAAGAGTCCACCAAGCAA
This sequence comes from Zea luxurians, assembly GCA_029449295.1. Lineage (NCBI taxonomy): Eukaryota > Viridiplantae > Streptophyta > Magnoliopsida > Poales > Poaceae > Zea > Zea luxurians. The sequence goes on along the minus strand of JAOPSE010000023.1, from coordinate 58,909,351 downwards.
TACAACGAGATCACCCCGTCGACACCATCCTCGGCGACATTCATAAGGGGGTAACTACTCGATCTCATGTTGCACATTTTTGTGAACATTACTCTTTTGTTTCCTCTATTGAGCCACACAGGGTAGAGGAAGCACTTCAAGATTCGGATTGGGTGATGGCGATGCAAGAGGAGCTCAACAATTTCACAAGGAATGAGGTATGGCATTTAGTTCCACGTCCTAATCAAAATGTTGTAGGAACCAAGTGGGTCTTCCGCAACAAGCAAGACGAGCATGGTGTGGTGACAAGGAATAAAGCTCGACTCGTGGCCAAGGGGTATTCACAAGTTGAAGGTTTGGATTTTGGTGAAACCTATGCACCCGTAGCTAGGCTTGAGTCAATTCGCATATTATTGGCCTATGCTACTTACCATGGCTTCAAGCTTTATCAAATGGACGTGAAGAGTGCCTTCCTCAATGGACCAATCAAGGAGGAGGTCTATGTTGAGCAACCTCCCGGCTTTGAAGACAGTGAGTACCCTAACCATGTTTATAGGCTCTCTAAGGCGCTTTATGGGCTCAAGCAAGCCCCAAGAGCATGGTATGAATGCCTTAGAGATTTCCTTATTGCAAATGGCTTCAAAGTCGGCAAAGTCGATCCTACTTTATTCACCAAAACACTTGATAATGATTTGTTTGTATGCCAAATTTATGTTGATGATATTATATTTGGGTCTACTAACAAATCTACATGTGAAGAATTTAGTAGGATCATGACACAGAAATTCGAGATGTCTATGATGGGGGAGTTGAAGTATTTTCTAGGATTTCAAGTCAAACAACTCCAAGAGGGCACATTCATTTGCCAAACAAAGTATACTCAAGACATTCTAAGCAAGTTTGGAATGAAGGATGCCAAGCCCATCAAGACTCCCATGGGAACAAATGGGCATCTCGACCTCGACACGGGAGGTAAGTCCGTGGATCAAAAGGTATACCGGTCGATGATTGGTTCATTGCTTTATTTATGTGCATCTCGACCGGATATTATGCTTTCCGTATGCATGTGTGCAAGATTCCAAGCCGACCCTAAGGAAGCTCACCTTACGGCCGTGAAACGAATCTTGAGATATTTGGCTTATACTCCTAAGTTTGGGCTTTGGTATCCTAGGGGATCCACATTTGATTTGATTGGTTATTCGGATGCCGATTGGGCGGGGTGTAAAATCAATAGGAAGAGCACATCGGGGACCTGCCAGTTCATGGGAAGATCCTTGGTGTCTTGGGCTTCAAAGAAGCAAAATTCGGTTGCTCTTTCCACCGCCGAAGCCGAGTACATTGCCGCAGGCCATTGTTGCGCGCAATTGCTTTGGATGAGGAAAACCCTGCGGGACTACGGTTACAAATTAACCAAAGTCCCTTTGCTATGTGATAATGAGAGTGCAATCAAGATGGCGGATAATCCCGTCGAGCATAGCCGCACTAAACACATAGCCATTCGGTATCATTTTCTTAGGGATCACCAACAAAAGGGAGATATCGAGATTTCTTACATTAATACTAAAGATCAATTAGCCGATATCTTTACCAAGCCTCTTGATGAACAATCTTTTAACAAACTTAGGCATGAGCTCAATATTCTTGATTCTAGGAACTTCTTTTGTTAAAATTGCACACATAGCTCATTTATATACCTTTAATCATACCCCTTCATATGCTATGACTAATGGGTCTTCAAGTCTATTTCAAACCAAGTCATAGGTGTATTGAAAGGGAATTGGAGTCTTCGGCGAAGACAAAGGCTTCAACTACGTAACTCATCCTTTGCCGTCACTTCAAGCAACTCTCCATTCTTGGGGGAGAAAGCATAAGCACCAAGCAAAAGGACTCCATCTTTGGTATAATCTTCAATCATTTGTTTTGACCAAAGAGGGAGAATGTAACTCGAGGGCTCTAATGATTCCGTTTTTGGCGATTCATGCCAAAGGGGGAGAAAGTATGAGCCCAAAGCAAAAGGACCGCACCACCACCTAATTTTAAAATTGGAGATTTTCAATTAGTATCCTATTGTGTTCAAAAGGGGGGGGGGGGGGAGAAAGTAGTATTTCAAAAATGATATATCAAAACCCTCTTGAACACTAAGAGGAGGATCTCATTTAGGGGGAGTTTTTGTTAAGTCAATGGAAAAGCATTTGAAACAGGGGGAGAAAATTTCAAATCTTGAGAATGCTTTGCAAAATCATATTCATTTACCTTTGACTATTTGCAAAAAGTCTTTGAAAAGGATTTACAAAAGAGTTTGCAAAAACAAAACATGTGGTGCAAGCGTGGTCCAAAATGCTAAATAAAAAAAACGATCCATGCATATCTTGTAAGTATTTATATTGGCTCAATTCCAAGCAACCTTTGCACTTACATTATGCAAACTAGTTCAATTATGCACTTCTATTCTTGCTTTGGTTTGTGTTGGCATCAATCACCAAAAAGGGGGAGATTGAAAGGGAATTAGGCTTACACCTAGTCCCTAATTAATTTTGGTGGTTGAATTGCCCAACACAAATAATTGGACTAACTAGTTTGCCCAAGTGTATAGATTATACAGGTGTAAGAGGTTCACACTCAGCCAATAAAAAGATCAAGTTTTGGATTCAACAAAGGAGCAAAGAGGCAACCGAAGGCACCTCTGGTCCAGAGGCACCGGACTGTCCGGTGTACACCGGACAGTGTCCGGTGCGCCACCGGACAGTGTCCGGTGCACCAGAGGACTCCAACTTGAACTCGCCACCTTCGGGAATTTCTCAAGCCGCTCCGCTATAATTCACCGGACTGTCCGGTGTACACCGGACAGTGTCCGGTGCTCCAAGGAAGCGCGGCCTCCGCAACTCGCCAGCCTCGGGATCGCGCAGCAGCCGCTCCGCTATAATTCACCGGACATGTCCGGTGTGCACCGGACTGTCCGGTGTAACCACGGAGCAACGGCTATTTCGGCGCCAACGGCTACCTGCGGCGCATTTAATGCGCGCTCTGCGCGCGCAGAAGTCAGTCGCGCCCATACTTGCGCACCGGACAATGAACAGGTGATGTCCGGTGTGCACCGGACATCCAGGCGGGCCCAGAAGTCAGAAGCTCCAACGGTCAGAATCCAACGGCATTGATGACGTGGCGGGGGCACCGGACATGTCCGGTGTGCACCGGACTGTCCGGTGCGCCATCGAACAGACAGCCTCCCAACGACCACTTTTGATGGTTGGGGCTATAAATACCCCAACCACCCCCACATTCATTGCATCCAAGTTTCTCACTTCTCAACCACTTACAAGAGCTAGGCATTCAATTCTAGACACATACAAAGAGATCAAATCCTCTCCAATTCCACTCAAGGCTTTAGTGATTAGAGAGAGAGAGATTTGTCGTGTTCTTTTGAGCTCTTGCGCTTGGATTGCTTCTTTTCTTTCTCACTTATTCTTGTGATCAAAACTCCATTGTAATCAAGGCAAGAGGCACCAATTGTGTGGTGGCCCTTGCGGGGAAGTTTTGTTCCCGGCTTTGATTTGAGAAGAGAAGCTCACTCGGTCCGAGGGACCGTTTGGGAGAGGGAAGGGTTGAAAGAGACCCGGCCTTTGTGGCCTCCTCAACGGGGAGTAGGTTTGCGAGAACCGAACCTCGGTAAAACAAATCCGCGTGTCACACTCTTCATTTGCTTGCGATTTGTTTTGCGCCCTCTCTCGCGGACTCGTTTATATTTCTAACGCTAACCCGGCTTGTAGTTGTGTTTATATTTGTAAATTTCAGTTTCGCCCTATTCACCCCCCCTCTAGGCGACTATCAGGGACGTCAGCAAGGGCCCAACCGCTCCGACAGCTGTCCCTCCGCCAGGCTCCGTTTCTCCTCCGACAGCCACGACACCACACCAGCTGGGTGCCAAGATCTCTCCGGCTGCCACATTGGCATGTACCTAGGGCGCTAGCTCACCCCCGCTAGACACGTAGCACCTTGCTACACCCCCATTGTACACCTGGATCCTCTCCTTACGCCTATAAAAGGAAGGACCAGGGCCTTCTTAGAGAAGGTTGGCCGCGCGGGAACGAGGACGGGGCAGGCGCTCTCTTGGGGCCGCTCGCTTCCCTCACCCGCGTGGACGCTTGTAACCCCCTACTGCAAGCGCACCCGACCTGGGCGCGGGATGAACACGAAGGCCGCGGGATCTCCACCTCCCTCACGACTCGGCTCCGGCCACCTCGCTTTCCCCCCTTCGCGCTCGCCCACGCGCTCGACCCATCTGGGCTGGGGCACGCGGCACACTCACTCGTCGGCTTAGGGACCCCCCGGTCTCGAAACGCCGACAGTTGGCGCGCCAGGTAGGGGCCTGCTGCGTGTTGACGAGCAGTTTCCCGTCAAGCTCCAGATGGGCAGTCTCCAACGACCTCTCCAACCCGGGATGGTGCTCCGTTTCGGGAGTCTCGAGTTCATGTCTCTCGACGGCAGCTACGACATGATACTCCTTCCACCGCCGCGCGACGACGACAATGGCGGCCGACAGCCCGCCCGCCGGCAGCGGAATCGACGACGTCTTCCCCGCGTGGTGGAAGAACAACATTCGAGCTCGCCTCGTCCTCTCCCTCGCCATCGGAGGAGGCGGGGCAACCAAGGCCGGGCGGGAGGCTGCGCTCCGTCGGCTGTCGAGCAAATCGACATCCCCAGCGCCCCAACGGAGGACGCGTCGGGCGTCGACCTCGCGTTTGAGACGAAGGCGAGCGCCGTCCCCCCGCGACACGCCAATCCCGAGCAAGTGGACGACGCCAGCACGCTCGCGGAGGGCCTGCAGGACGTCGCCCTCGTACCCAAGACGACGGCGCAATCAGTCCCCGATGTGACTACGTCGCTCCTCGTCGACCAAAAGGTACCGACTGATTCCCATCCTACGTCCATTCGACTCGACCTCAACCCGCCTAGCGACCTCGCTTTGGCGGGCGCTCACGTTGAGGCGAGTTGTAACACCCTAAAGTTCAATCTTGTGAAGACAAAGAAAAATTCTCAAAGATTTTAAATCAAAACACCTTTCCTTAAAGATAATCATAATTTAGGAGTTTCCACTCATGAATATGTTAAAAATACATAATTAAAGATACTTAGATAATCTAAATTGCCTTTGGGTTAGGATATATATAAGAATTAGGATTTAAACTATTTCTTAATATATATAGTCTACAATATAAAATTTGATTTCCCTAGAACTAATAAGGTAGGGATTATTCTACTATATGATTAAAAGCTTGTCTAAAAGAACTAAAATAAATAAAGAAATATATAAAATATGTTTTTGCACAGATATGGTTTGCAAATGAACTAGTCACAAGCTTGGATTTAAATTTGAATTCAAAATTTAAATTTTGGAAACAGGAAAGAAAGGGGAAATAAGAAAAAGAGAAGGAATATAAAACAAAAATATAAATTATTTATATAAATAAATAGATTCAAAATTAATATCCTTAACTTCACAAAAATAAGTTGAAATGATGAGCCATAGAGGTTTGAATTTAAGTTTGAATTCAAATTGGATTTGAAAATGGAGAAAAGAAAATGCAAAATAAAAAAAGAAAAAGAAGAAAGACCTTACCTGGGCCGACTACCCGGAATTCGGCCCGTTATCACAATCCAACCCGCGCGGCCCAACTTCACTCCCGCGCACACCCTCTCGTCTGTTTCGCTGACATGCGGGGCCCTCACGCCAGCCACTCCCCCTCACACGCGCTCTCGCATCTCGCTGACGTCGCGGGGCCCGCGCGTCATCCTCACGCTTGCCGCGCTCGCTCCTCTCTCCCTCTCTCTGGTCCGCGGGGTCCACCTGTCGGGCTCGCCCTCAACAGCTCGCCGCGACGAACGCGTGCGGACTCCGAGCTTCGCCGCGCCGTTCGCGCCCACCTCGCGGGGGAGCACCCCGGCGATCTCGGAGCTCGCGTAACCACCGCACTCCTACATGTATTCAAAACCGAGACCTCCTCACCAGAACCCTCGACCGCCTCCCACTCCGTAGAACCCGAGAGCGCCGCCGCCACGGCATAACACCATCCGCCGCGCGCCAAGACTCACTCGCCGCCGACTCATCCTCGATTTGGTGTGCGGGATCCATCTCCGGGACCCCTTGAAGCCGGTGCGGAGTTGCCCGGGCTCGTCTTCGTCCCGGGAGCGTCGAATTGCTCGTCGCACTTCGTCATCCGCCGCGGATCCGCCTTCGTCGTCGCCGGATCCTCTGCGCGCCGTAATCGTCGGTAATAACCCTTCTACCTTGTTCGCCATACCCTCGGCTGCGTGGCGCACCGTTTAATTGCTAGAATAGCGCGCCTGGTCGTCGGATTGGGTTTCCTCCGGCGAGGAACCGCCGTGTGGCTTGGGCGGCGCCGCCGTCCCGAGCTGGAGGTTGGGGAAACACGCGGTGGCCGTTAGATCTCCATTGTGCGGCTCTGATTAGAAGCTGGCGTACCCCTTCGCTATATTACATCTGTGCCGTTAGATCATATCGGACGGTCCAGCGGGGTTGGCGCGCGTGTTTGGATCTCGGCCCCTGATCGTTGATCCGACGGTGAATATAGCGTACCGGTTCGTGATTGGTGTGGATCTAATCTGGGCGGTCGATCTGTGATCGGACGGCTCAAATCCACTGTTACCCCTTCGGCCAGTCGATTTAACAAATGAGTCCTCGGGCTTTAAGGGAATTAACCCGCCATCCACCTCCACTGTTTCCTGAGTCTTAGGAGTTTTACCCCGAGCCCCCTGCACTTCACAGAAATTGAGGCCCAGTCCACTGCTGTTTTAAAATGAGTAAATGAATTAGAAAATGTATTTTTAATACAAAAATAATTGCTAGAACTTAGATAATTCATAGAAAATTCATTTTAGCTCCAAATTGAGTCATTCCAATTCCTAAAATTTTGTAATAATATTCTCTACCATTTAGAATCACTGTTTTGACATGAACTCTGTCAGAAAATTTATTTATCATTTAATCATATCATAATCACCTTAAAACCTTTGAAAATTCATAACTTAAAATCTATAACTCCAAAATTAATGATTCCTGTTCCTAGAATCTTATTTTATTGTGTAGATTAGTATTATGTATTTTGTTTACTTGTTTGGTGTGATGTTAAATTTTGCCTACACTGTTTGTTTGTATTGCTACGACTAGTGCGAGGTCACGAGTCACCTGAAGATCATCCTGGTACCTGGATTCTCAAGGCCCAGGCAAGTTGTGCCCTTGATCACTTCTTTTCACCTACCCATGTTCTGGTTAATCATAATGATCTGCATAGGTTAATTTTGATGGGACCCAATAGGTTACCTAGTTTGATTATCTTTATACCTTGTTTACCACTGATCTATCTGGGTAGTACTTGCTAGTGCTATATGTGGTTTTGGGTATGGAGATACACTATTCATGATTATACTCTTGTTATCAGTTGTTATTTATTGTTCATGATAAGATCATTATGTTAATTGGAACATGGAGCGACCACCCGGGAAAACAGTGCTACCACAAGGGTAGTATGGGATGCCCTTGGCTGATTAATTAGGAAAGCTAGTGGAAGACTACCTTACCCGAAAGGGGCAAGGGCAGTAGGGGAGAGGTCAGTGTAGGGAGGCCCTCGGGAGGATTTTGCTGCGATGGCGGTCCTGCAAGGGATTCCTGCACTGGATCTTCCTATAAACTGTAGCGGGTTTTCGGAAGCTAGTGGAACTTTGTAAAGGTCTCGTAGTGGATCCCTAGCCATTCACCTCGGAAGTGTCTAAGGGCTTTGCAAACCCTGGCGACATGGGATACACGACTTGTGGGTAAAGATGCGCAACCTCTGCAGAGTGTAAAACTGGTATACTAGCCGTGCTCACGGTCATGAGCAGCTCGGACCCTCACATGATTAACTTATGGAACTAAATTCAATTTGTCATATGCATTGCATTGCAGGTGATGTTGTTATTACTTTTGTTCTATTACTTAATTGGGTTGGTATTTACTTATACTTAGTAATTGCTAATAAAATTTTGACCAACTTTAAAAGCAATGCTCAGCTCTAACCATCTTCTTTGGTAAGCCTTACACTTCACGTGAGCTCCCACCTTTGGCGAGTTCATGCACATTATTCCCCACAACTTGTTGAGCGATGAACGTATGTGAGCTCACTCTTGCTGTCTCACATACACCACAGGTCAAGACCAGGTACTGCAGGATGATGCTCATGGAGGATGTTGTGATGAGTTCGTGAGTGGTCTAGGTCGTCGTCTCCCAGTCAATTTTGGGTTGCTGGACCGTTGTCTCCTTATATGTAACTATTTATTCTGTATAGAACTCCTGTTATATATAAAGATGTGACATTCGATCCTGTGCCACTATACATCATATGTTTGAGACTTGGTCCCAGCATACCTGGTGTTTATGTTAACCCCGGGTTTTGGACCCCTAAAATCCGGGTGTTACAGAAGTGGTATCAGAGGAATGTTGACTGTAGGACGAAACCTAGATAGAACTGGACAACCAATACTTACTTACCTTTGCTACTCTGATTCTTTTCTAAACTTATCTTAATCTTTCTCATCTATTTCCGCTTTACTCTGATTATTCTTACCTTTTCACTTCTAAAGACAAATGTGGATTTTACACTTTGAAATCCTGTGCCTAAAGTGACTTTAGGAATAGGAGACCTAATCCTAGGAACAAAAACAAAACTATTTTTATAAGTGGCTATGTATTTGAATGTTTGTTCTTATGATATCTGTCTGATTTGGATCTTTGTTTGAGTGTGATGGGTTGTGGAGTAATGTCCACAATTACATCTGCATATACACATAGGTATAAAAAAATATATTTATAAAATAACTAGACAGCCTAGATTATCCCCATTGGAACTTATCTAGCTTAAGAAATTTATCTTATCCTAAAAGATCTCATTCTAACCAATTCCTCTTATTTTAAAAGGATTCTCCCTTATCTTAATAGATCCATCTCATCTTAAAAGATACTCATCTTATCTTAAAAAGATTTTATCTCATCCTAATAGATCTAACTGACCTCAAAAGATTCTATCTTATCTTTATGGATCCATCTTATCCTAATAGGCATGCTTATCCACCCTAGTTTAAACAACCATGATCTAATGCAACTTAATTAGATCTTATTTAGTCAAACTAGTCATACCAATCTAACCTAGATTCAATCTTGTGTAATAGATCCATCTTATCTTAAAGGATATTCTATTACCTTAATAGATTCATCTTACCTAAAAAAGATTTTATCTGGTCCTAATAAATCTAAAGATTCTAAATAATATTTATCCTACCCTAGTAGATCTATTTAACCTAAACTAGTTTAATCTAGTCATACCAACCTAATATGGATTCCATCTAATCTATTATGATCTAATCTAGAGTAAGTTACTTAATGCTGGTACAAGAAGTCCATACCCCTCATGCACTTAAAAATAAACTAGTGCATTAAAACCCACTCAGCCACATGCATGAGATCTGTTCCAACCAATAGAGCCATCATGAATAGTATAACCTTTCTATTCCCACCTAATAACAAACAAACTTTTAACCTACATCCTGTAGTCCATCACACCCATATATATCTCTCATCTTGACTGATTCTATCTTACCCTTGGATATTCACCTTATATGATTGGTCACCCCAATCTGGACATAAAACAAAGATTAAGCCCTACCAAAGAATCTTTAGGGTATAACCAGCTACTAGCTTATTCCTTCCGCTTATTGAATAATTTCCTTTGCAAAACTATTACCATATGCTTCTAACTTTCATGGTCAATACCAGGAAAGGAAAGATTATCACGTAACAACAAACAGAAAATGAACCCTCCAAATCCTCCACCTGTTGACATCAATCAAGTGGTTGCTACCCAAAGACTGGTAATACAACAGTTAACAGACATGGTGACCGAGATGCAGAATCAGATAAGACAACAACGCGAGGAAATACGTCAGGCCCGCCAAGAAATAAGGCAAGCACGGTTGGAGAGACAACAACAACACCCTCCACCACCACCACCAGCTTCACCAAGCTACATAGATATAAATTATGATGATTTGTAAGGTCTAGATGTTACTTTAGTTAGTAGATGATATGATATTATTTTAGAAGGAACAATAAGGTCTATTGACCCTATGTTTTGTTAAAAAAATTATACCTCATGCTGAGATTTCTTTGTTTGTGCATATGTTCCGAGAACAATATGAGTATACATCCCTTTTTCTTACAAATCTCGGGGACGAGATTATTTTTAAGGGGGGTAGGATTTGTAACACCCTAAAGTTCAATCTTGTGAAGACAAAGAAAAATTCTCAAAGATTTTAAATCAAAACACCTTTCCTTAAAGATAATCATAATTTAGGAGTTTCCACTCATGAATATGTTAAAAATACATAATTAAAGATACTTAGATAATCTAAATTGCCTTTGGGTTAGGATATATATAAGAATTAGGATTTAAACTATTTCTTAATATATATAGTCTACAATATAAAATTTGATTTCCCTAGAACTAATAAGGTAGGGATTATTCTACTATATGATTAAAAGCTTGTCTAAAAGAACTAAAATAAATAAAGAAATATATAAAATATGTTTTTGCACAGATATGGTTTGCAAATAAACTAGTCACAAGCTTGGATTTAAATTTGAATTCAAAATTTAAATTTTGGAAACAGGAAAGAAAGGGGAAATAAGAAAAAGAGAAGGAATATAAAACAAAAATATAAATTATTTATATAAATAAATAGATTCAAAATTAATATCCTTAACTTCACAAAAATAAGTTGAAATGATGAGCCATAGAGGTTTGAATTTAAGTTTGAATTCAAATTGGATTTGAAAATGGAGAAAAGAAAATGCAAAATAAAAAAAGAAAAAGAAGAAAGACCTTACCTGGGCCGACTACCCGGAATTCGGCCCGTTATCACAATCCAACCCGCGCGGCCCAACTTCACTCCCGCGCACACCCTCTCGTCTGTTTCGCTGACATGCGGGGCCCTCACGCCAGCCACTCCCCCTCACACGCGCTCTCGCATCTCGCTGACGTCGCGGGGCCCGCGCGTCATCCTCACGCTTGCCGCGCTCGCTCCTCTCTCCCTCTCTCTGGTCCGCGGGGTCCACCTGTCGGGCTCGCCCTCAACAGCTCGCCGCGACGAACGCGTGCGGACTCCGAGCTTCGCCGCGCCGTTCGCGCCCACCTCGCGGGGGAGCACCCCGGCGATCTCGGAGCTCGCGTAACCACCGCACTCCTACATGTATTCAAAACCGAGACCTCCTCACCAGAACCCTCGACCGCCTCCCACTCCGTAGAACCCGAGAGCGCCGCCGCCACGGCATAACACCATCCGCCGCGCGCCAAGACTCACTCGCCGCCGACTCATCCTCGATTTGGTGTGCGGGATCCATCTCCGGGACCCCTTGAAGCCGGTGCGGAGTTGCCCGGGCTCGTCTTCGTCCCGGGAGCGTCGAATTGCTCGTCGCACTTCGTCATCCGCCGCGGATCCGCCTTCGTCGTCGCCGGATCCTCTGCGCGCCGTAATCGTCGGTAATAACCCTTCTACCTTGTTCGCCATACCCTCGGCTGCGTGGCGCACCGTTTAATTGCTAGAATAGCGCGCCTGGTCGTCGGATTGGGTTTCCTCCGGCGAGGAACCGCCGTGTGGCTTGGGCGGCGCCGCCGTCCCGAGCTGGAGGTTGGGGAAACACGCGGTGGCCGTTAGATCTCCATTGTGCGGCTCTGATTAGAAGCTGGCGTACCCCTTCGCTATATTACATCTGTGCCGTTAGATCATATCGGACGGTCCAGCGGGGTTGGCGCGCGTGTTTGGATCTCGGCCCCTGATCGTTGATCCGACGGTGAATATAGCGTACCGGTTCGTGATTGGTGTGGATCTAATCTGGGCGGTCGATCTGTGATCGGACGGCTCAAATCCACTGTTACCCCTTCGGCCAGTCGATTTAACAAATGAGTCCTCGGGCTTTAAGGGAATTAACCCGCCATCCACCTCCACTGTTTCCTGAGTCTTAGGAGTTTTACCCCGAGCCCCCTGCACTTCACAGAAATTGAGGCCCAGTCCACTGCTGTTTTAAAATGAGTAAATGAATTAGAAAATGTATTTTTAATACAAAAATAATTGCTAGAACTTAGATAATTCATAGAAAATTCATTTTAGCTCCAAATTGAGTCATTCCAATTCCTAAAATTTTGTAATAATATTCTCTACCATTTAGAATCACTGTTTTGACATGAACTCTGTCAGAAAATTTATTTATCATTTAATCATATCATAATCACCTTAAAACCTTTGAAAATTCATAACTTAAAATCTATAACTCCAAAATTAATGATTCCTGTTCCTAGAATCTTATTTTATTGTGTAGATTAGTATTATGTATTTTGTTTACTTGTTTGGTGTGATGTTAAATTTTGCCTACACTGTTTGTTTGTATTGCTACGACTAGTGCGAGGTCACGAGTCACCTGAAGATCATCCTGGTACCTGGATTCTCAAGGCCCAGGCAAGTTGTGCCCTTGATCACTTCTTTTCACCTACCCATGTTCTGGTTAATCATAATGATCTGCATAGGTTAATTTTGATGGGACCCAATAGGTTACCTAGTTTGATTATCTTTATACCTTGTTTACCACTGATCTATCTGGGTAGTACTTGCTAGTGCTATATGTGGTTTTGGGTATGGAGATACACTATTCATGATTATACTCTTGTTATCAGTTGTTATTTATTGTTCATGATAAGATCATTATGTTAATTGGAACATGGAGCGACCACCCGGGAAAACAGTGCTACCACAAGGGTAGTATGGGATGCCCTTGGCTGATTAATTAGGAAAGCTAGTGGAAGACTACCTTACCCGAAAGGGGCAAGGGCAGTAGGGGAGAGGTCAGTGTAGGGAGGCCCTCGGGAGGATTTTGCTGCGATGGCGGTCCTGCAAGGGATTCCTGCACTGGATCTTCCTATAAACTGTAGCGGGTTTTCGGAAGCTAGTGGAACTTTGTAAAGGTCTCGTAGTGGATCCCTAGCCATTCACCTCGGAAGTGTCTAAGGGCTTTGCAAACCCTGGCGACATGGGATACACGACTTGTGGGTAAAGATGCGCAACCTCTGCAGAGTGTAAAACTGGTATACTAGCCGTGCTCACGGTCATGAGCAGCTCGGACCCTCACATGATTAACTTATGGAACTAAATTCAATTTGTCATATGCATTGCATTGCAGGTGATGTTGTTATTACTTTTGTTCTATTACTTAATTGGGTTGGTATTTACTTATACTTAGTAATTGCTAATAAAATTTTGACCAACTTTAAAAGCAATGCTCAGCTCTAACCATCTTCTTTGGTAAGCCTTACACTTCACGTGAGCTCCCACCTTTGGCGAGTTCATGCACATTATTCCCCACAACTTGTTGAGCGATGAACGTATGTGAGCTCACTCTTGCTGTCTCACATACACCACAGGTCAAGACCAGGTACTGCAGGATGATGCTCATGGAGGATGTTGTGATGAGTTCGTGAGTGGTCTAGGTCGTCGTCTCCCAGTCAATTTTGGGTTGCTGGACCGTTGTCTCCTTATATGTAACTATTTATTCTGTATAGAACTCCTGTTATATATAAAGATGTGACATTCGATCCTGTGCCACTATACATCATATGTTTGAGACTTGGTCCCAGCATACCTGGTGTTTATGTTAACCCCGGGTTTTGGACCCCTAAAATCCGGGTGTTACACGAGTGCAACCCCACTGGGGTTTCGTGTGCGGTCGCCTTGGGACCGATTGACGGACGTCTCGACCTACTTGCCCTCTGGGTCCGAGGAAGATGATGATCCTAGCATCTGCTGGGATTTCTCTGGATTTGGCAACCCCAGTGCCATGCGGGACTTCATGACCGCATGTGACTACTGCCTCTCCGACTGTTCCGACGGTAGCCGCAGCCTTGACGACAAGGACTGCGGCCCAAGCCGCGAATGTTTCCACGTCGAGCTAGGGGATCCCTCCGAAGGCAACCGTCTCGGCATGCCGGAGGATGGCGATCTCCCTAGGCCAGTGCCTCGCGCCGACATCCCGCGGGAGCTAGCTGTGGTCCCCGTTCCGGCGGGGGGTCACGACCCACAGCTCGAGCAAGTCCGCGGGGCGCAGGCCAGGCTCGACGAGGGAGCAGGAGCGCTCGAGTCGATCCGCCGGGACGTCGGGCAGGTATGGGCGGGCCAGCCCCCGGCCGGAGAAATACGTCACCGGTCCCAGGGTTTCCAGCACCGCGTCGCCAACGATGCCAGGGACAGGCCGCCACCCGCATCCAGCGGGATCGGTCAGAACCTGGCAGCCGCAGCGATGCTCCTCCGCGCGATGCCGGAGCCATCAACCACCGAGGGTCGGCGAATCCAGGGAGAGCTCAAGAATCTCCTGGAAGGCGCTGCGGCCCGGCGGGCCGAGAGCTCTGCCTCCCGAAGGCAAGGGTACCCCTCGGAACCTCATGCCGCGACTTCCCGATTCATGCGGGAAGCCTCGGTCTACACCGGGCGCACGCGCAACACCGCGCCTGCGGCCCCGGGCCACCTCGGCAACGAGCACCATCGTCGCGACCGTCGGGCCCGCCTCGACGAAAGGGTGCGCCGAGGCTATCACCCCAGGCGTGGGGGACGCTACGACAGTGGGGAGGATCGGAGTCCCTCGCCCGAACCACCCGGTCCGCAGGCCTTCAGCCGGGCCATCCGGCGGGCGCCGTTTCCGGCCCGTTTCCGACCCCCGACTACTATCACGAAGTACTCGGGGGAGACGAAACCGGAATTGTGGCTCGCGGACTACCGCCTGGCCTGCCAACTGGGTGGAACGGACGACGACAACCTCATCATCCGCAACCTCCCCCTGTTCCTCTCCGACACTGCTCGTGCCTGGTTGGAGCACCTGCCTCCGGGGCAGATCTCCAACTGGGAGGATTTGGTCCAAGCCTTCGCCGGCAACTTCCAGGGCACGTACGTGCGCCCCGGGAATTCCTGGGACCTCCGAAGCTGCCGGCAACAGCCGGGAGAGTCTCTTCGGGACTACATCCGGCGATTGTCGAAGCAGCGCACCGAGCTGCCCAACATCACCGACTCAGGTGTCATCGGCGCGTTCCTTGCCGGCACCACTTGCCGTGACCTGGTGAGCAAGTTGGGTCGCAAGACCCCCACCAGGGCGAGCGAGCTGATGGACATCGCCACCAAGTTCGCCTCTGGCCAGGAGGCGGTCGAGGCCATCTTCCGAAAGGACAAGCAGCCCCAGGGCCGCCCGTCGGAAGATGCTCCCGAGGCGTCTACTCCGCGCGGCGCCAAGAAGAAAGGCAAGAAGAAGTCGCAAGCGAAACGCGACGCTGCCGACGCAGACCTTGTCGCCGCCGCCGAGTACAAGAACCCTCGGAAGCCCCCCGGAGGTGCTAACCTCTTCGACAAGATGCTCAAGGAGACGTGCCCTTACCATCAGGGGCCCGTCAAGCACACCCTCGAGGAGTGCGTCATGCTTCGGCGCCACTTCCACCGGGCCGGGCCACCCGCAGAGGGTGGCAGGGCCCGCGACGACGACAAAAAGGAAGATCACCAAGCAGGAGAGTTCCCCGAGGTCCGCAACTGCTTCATGATCTACAGAGGGCATGCGGCGAATGCCTCGGCTCGGCATCGCAAGCGAGAGCGTCGGGAGGTCTGCTCGGTGAAGGTGGCGGCGCCAGTCTACCTAGACTGGTCCGACAAGCCCATCACCTTCGACCAAGCTGACCACCCCGACCACGTGCCGAGCCCGGGGAAGTACCCGCTCGTCGTCAACCCCATCATCGGCGACGTTAGGCTCACCAAGGTCCTGATGGATGGGGGCAGCTGCCTCAACATCATCTACGCCGAGACCCTCAGGCTTCTGCGCGTCGATCTGTCCTCCATCCGAGCAGGCGCTGCGCCCTTCCACGGGATCATTCCTGGGAAGCGCGTCCAGCCCCTCGGACGGCTCGACCTTCCTGTCTGCTTCGGAACACCCTCCAACTTCCGAAGGGAGACTTTGACGTTCGAGGTGGTCGGGTTCCGAGGGACCTACCATGCGGTATTGGGGAGGCCATGCTATGCGAAGTTCATGGCCGTCCCCAACTACACCTACCTGAAGCTCAAGATGCCGGGCCCCAACGGGGTCATCACTGTCGGTCCCACGTACAAACACGCGTTCGAATGCGACGTGAAGTGCGTGGAGTACGCCGAGGCCCTCACCGAGTCCGAGGCCCTCATCGCCGACCTGGAGAACCTCTCCAGAGAGGTGCCAGACGTGAAGCGACACGCCGACAATTTCGAGCCAGCAGAGACGGTTAAGGCCGTCCCTCTCGACCCCAGTGGCGACACCTCCAAGTAGGTCCGGATCGGTTCCGGGCTCGACCCCAAATAGGAAGTAGTGCTCGTCGACTTTCTCCGTGCAAACGCCGACGTCTTTGCGTGGAGTCCCTCGGACATGCCCGGCATACCGAGGGATGTCGCCGAGCACTCGCTGGATATTCGGGCCGGAGCCCGACCGATCAGGCAGCCTCTGCGCCGATTCGACGAGGAGAAGCGCAGAGTGATAGGCGAGGAGATCCACAAGCTAATGGCAGCAGGGTTCATCAAAGAGGTATTCCATCCCGAATGGCTTGCCAACCCTGTGCTTGTGAGAAAGAAAGGGGGGAAATGGCGGATGTGTGTAGACTACACTGGTCTCAACAAAGCATGTCCGAAGGTTCCCTACCCTCTACCTCGCATCGATCAAATCGTGGATTCCACTGCTGGGTGCGAAACCCTGTCTTTCCTCGATGCCTACTCAGGGTATCATCAAATCAAGATGAAAGAGTCCGACCAGCTCGCGACTTCTTTCATCACGCCCTTCGGCATGTACTGCTATGTCACCATGCCGTTCGGTTTGAGGAACGCGGGTGCGACGTACCAGCGGTGCATGAACCATGTGTTCGGCGAACATATCGGTCGCACGGTCGAGGCCTACGTCGATGACATCGTAGTCAAGACAAGGAAAGCCTCCGACCTCCTCTCCGAACTTGAAGTGACATTCCGGTGTCTCAAGGCAAAGGACGTCAAGCTCAATCCCGAGAAGTGTGTCTTCGGGGTGCCCCGAGGCATGCTCCTGGGATTCATCGTCTCCGAGCGAGGCATCGAAGCCAACCTGGAGAAAATCACAGCCATCACCAGCATGGGGCCCATCAAGGACTTAAAAGGCGTACAGAGGGTCATGGGATGTCTCGCGGCCTTGAGCCGTTTCATCTCACGCCTCGGCGAAAGAGGCCTGCCTCTGTACAGCCTCTTAAGGAAGGCCGAGTGCTTCACTTGGACCCCCGAGGCCGAGGAAGCTCTCGGGAACCTGAAGGCGCTCCTCACCAAGGCGCCTATCTTGGTACCCCCAGCTAATGGAGAAGCCCTCTTGGTCTACGTCGCCGCGACCACTCAGGTGGTTAGCGCCGCGATTGTGGTCGAAAGGCAAGAAGAGGGGCATGCATTGCCCGTTCAGAGGCCAGTTTACTTCGTCAGCGAGGTGCTGTCCGAAACCAAGGTCCGCTACCCACAAGTTCAGAAGCTACTGTATGCAGTAATCCTGACGAGGCGAAAGTTGTGACATTACTTCGAGTCTCATCCGGTAACTGTGGTGTCATCCTTCCCCCTGGGGGAGATCATCCAGTGCCGAGAGGCCTCGGGCAGGATCGCAAAGTGGGCAGTGGAAATTATGGGTGAGACAATCTCGTTCGCCCCTCGGAAGGCCATCAAGTCCCAGGTATTGGCGGACTTCGTAGCCGAATGGGTCGACACCCAGTTGCCGACGGCTCCGATCCAACCAGAGCTCTGGACCATGTTTTTCGACGGGTCGCTGATGAAGACGGGAGCCGGCGCAGGCCTGCTCTTCGTCTCGCCCCTCGGGAAACACCTGCGCTACGTGCTGCGCCTCCATTTCCCGGCGTCCAACAATGTGGCTAAGTACGAAGCTCTGATCAACGGATTGCGAATCGCCATCGAGCTAGGGGTCTGACGCCTCGACGCTCGCGGCGACTCGCAGCTCGTCATCGACCAAGTCATGAAGAACTCCCACTGCCGCGACCCGAAGATGGAGGCCTACTGCGATGAGGTTCGGCGCCTGGAAGACAAGTTCTACGGGCTCGAGCTTAACCACATCGCCCGGCGCTACAACGAGACTGCGGACGAGCTGGCGAAGATAGCCTCGGGGCGAACGACGGTTCCCCCGGACGTCTTCTCCCAGGATCTGCACCAACCCTCCGTCAAGATCAACGACACGCCCGAGCCCGAGGCATCCTCGGCCCAGTCCGAGGTACCCTCGGCCCAGCCTGAGGCGTCCTCGGTTCAGCCCGAGGAACCCTCGGCCCCCGAGGGCGAGGCGCTGCGCATCGAGGAGGAGCAGAGCGGGGTCACGCCTGATCGAGATTGGCAGACCCCGTACCTGCAATATCTCCGCCAAGGAGAGCTACCCCTCGACCAAGCCGAGGCTCGGCGGGTAGCGCGACGCGCCAAGTCGTTCGTCTTGCTGGGCGATGAGAAGGAGCTCTACCACCGCAGCCCCTCGGGCATCCTCCAGCGATGCATCTCCATCGCCGAAGGTCAGGAACTCCTGCAAGAGATACACTCGTGGGCTTGCGGCCATCACGCAGCACCTCGAGCCCTCGTCGGGAACGCTTTCCGGCAAGGCTTCTACTGGCCAACGGCGGTGGCTGACGCCACTAGAATCGTCCGCACCTGCGAAGGGTGTCAATTCTATGCGAAGCGGACCCACCTGCCCGCTCAGGCTCTGCAGACGATACCCATCACCTGGCCCTTCGCTGTGTGGGGTCTGGACCTCGTCGGCCCTCTGCAGAAGGCGCCCGGGGGCTACACGCACCTGCTGGTCGCCATCGACAAATTCTCCAAGTGGATCGAGGTCCGACCCCTAAACAGCATCAGGTCCGAGCAGGCGGTGGCGTTCTTCACCAACATCATCCATCGCTTCGGGGTCCCAAACTCCATCATCACCGACAACGGCACCCAGTTCACCGGCAGAAAATTCTTGGATTTTTGCGAGGATCACCACATCCGGGTGGACTGGGCTGCCGTAGCTCATCCCATGTCGAATGGGCAAGTAGAGCGTGCCAACGGCATGATTCTACAGGGGCTCAAGCCTCGGATTTACAACGACCTCGACAAGTTCGGCAAGCGATGGATGAAGGAACTCCCCTCGGTGGTCTAGAGCCTGAGGACAACGCCGAGCCGAGCCACGGGTTTCACGCCGTTCTTCCTGGTCTACGGGGCCGAGGCCGTCTTGCCCACTGACCTGGAATACGGCTCCCCAAGGACGAGGGCCTACGACGATCAAAGCAACCAAGCTAGCCGAGAAGACTCGCTGGACCAGCTGGAAGAGGCTCGGGATAGGGCCTTACTACACTCGGCGCAATATCAGCAGTCCCTGCGACGCTACCACGCCCGAGGGGTCCGACCCCGAGACCTCCAGGTGGGCGACCTGGTGCTTCGTCTGCGGCAAGACACCCGAAGGAGGCACAAGCTCACGCCCCCCTGGGAAGGGCCATTTGTCATCGCCAAAGTCCTGAAGCCCGGAACGTACAAGCTGGCCAACAGTCAAGGCGAGGTCTACGGCAACGCATGGAACATCCAACAGCGACGTCGCTTCTACCCTTAAGATGTTTCCAAGTTGTTCATATACCTTGCACTCACGCAAAGTTTAGTCAACAAGGAAGGGTCGGCCTCGCCTCGGCAAAGCCCAACCCTCCCTCGGGGGCTAAAAGGGGGGAAACCCCCTCTGCGTCAAAATTTTCCTCGAAAAAAAATCTCTTCTACCAGAATATCTTTCGTGCTTTTTGACTACTTCGAAAAGTGGGTCCTGGAAACGACGGAGTACACGTAAGCAGCCAAGGCTGACCGAGCCGAGGGACTCCTACGCCTCCGGGATACGGATACCTCACTCATCACCTTCTGCGATAAGTAACTCGCGTTCGGATAAAGTGACTCCGCGGATCGAAGAAGTCTTTACGTTCGGAAGCCCTTCTGCTGAAGCGATCCTTCGAGCCTTCTCGACCGAGTCGGTGACAGGGCCTCATGGACGGGTGAAAGTACGCGTAAGCGGCAAGGCCGACTGAGCCGAGGGACTCCCACGCCTCCGGGATACGGATACCTCACTCATCACCTTCCGCGAGAAGCAACTCTCGCTCGCACAAACATCCCTGTTACCGACAAAAAGTCCAGATACTCGAAACAAGAGGAAAAGTGACGTAGCTTTACAACGCAGCGAGGGTGTGTGTTCTGGCCTCGACGGCCGCACAAGGCACACGCTACAAGACAATCTGATCCTGCAGGCTCGGGTCTTGGCGCTGGAAGGGGGCAGCAACACCCTCGGCATCAGCGACACCTTCGGCGAGGCCCGACCTAGCCTCAGACGGCGACGCGGTCCGAGGGTCTCCGCTCCGAAGGACGATGTCATCACCACACCCGAGCAATCACCGCCAGGGACTTCTCCGGGAATCCGGCCCGAGCAGGCGGCTCGGCCGGTTACCCCTGGGGCCTCGGCCAACCATCTTCCGAGGGCGCCAGCCCGGTTCGAAGCCTCGGTTGATCAGCTCCGACGTCGATCCGGCCAACGGACAACCCGGCTAGGCTCCGGCCAACCAGGTTTCATTTTCGAGCCAACTCCGCCTCTGTTCATACTGATATCGCTACCCCTGGCCTCGGCTCGTCGAAGAGCGGCCGAGGGGTCTCTTTAACTAAGCTAGAGGAGCCTCGGACAGCAGGGCCGACCGAGCCGAGGGACTCCTACGCCTCCGGGATACGGATACCTCACTCGTCACCTTGACACGGGGCGACTCATGCTTGGTGAAGCGGTTCAGATAGTCAACAGACGAGTCTTAGTGCTCAAAAATGAGGAAAAAACACGGCTCCGTGCCGTAATTACATACATGTTCAGGCCCCAAAAGCCGAAATGAACAAAAAACCCAGGCATTCGAAGTGCCATTACAAACGGAACTCCGGTTCCTGCCCCCCCCCCCCCCCGCAGGTACGAACAACCCCACTCGATAGGGGTGGGCCTACGGAGCAACAGAAGACCGACGAACGGCTAGTCATCGCCCGCCCCAGCAGCGGCGACGATGAAGACTTCTGTCCCGGGGGGCCGAACAGCAGCAGTGATGACCTCAGGGCGGATGCTGCTGCTAGGAGGCCCCCGCCCTTGCCCAAACTCGAAAAGGGGGGAAACCCCCTCTGCGTCAAAATTTTCCTCGAAAAAAATCTCTTCTACCAGAATATCTTTCGTGTTTTTTGACTACTTCGAAAAGTGGGTCCTGGAAACGACGGAGTACACGTAAGCAGCCAAGGCTGACCGAGCCGAGGGACTCCTACGCCTCCGGGATACGGATACCTCACTCATCACCTTCTGCGATAAGTAACTCGCGTTCGGATAAAGTGACTTCGCGGATCGAACAAGTCTTTACGTTCGGAAGCCCTTCTGCTGAAGCGATCCTTCGAGCCTTCTCGACCGAGTCGGTGACAGGGCCTCATGGATGGGTGAAAGTACGCGTAAGCGGCAAGGCCGACCGAGCCGAGGGACTCCCACGCCTCCGGGATACGGATACCTCACTCATCACCTTCCGCGAGAAGCAACTCTCGCTCGCACAAACATCCCTGTTACCGACAAAAAGTCCAGATACTCGAAACAAGAGGAAAAGTGACGCAGCTTTACAACGCAGCGAGGGTGTGTGTTCTGGCCTCGACGGCCGCACAAGGCACACGCTACAAGACAATCTGATCCTGCAGGCTCGGGTCTTGGCGCTGGAAGGGGCAGCAACACCCTCGGCATCAGCGACACCTTCGGCGAGGCCCGACCTAGCCTCGGACAGCGACGCGGTCCGAGGGTCTCCGCTCCGAAGGACGACGTCATCACCACGCCCGAGCAATCGCCGCCAGGGACTTCTCCGGGAATCCGGCCCGAGCAGGCGGCTCGGTCGGTTACCCCTGGGGCCTTGGCCAACCATCTTCCGAGGGCGCCAGCCCGGTTCGAAGCCTCGGCTGATCAGCTCCGACGTTGATCCGGCCAACGGACAACCCGGCTAGGCTCCGGCCAACCAGGTTTCATTTTCGAGCCAACTCCGCCTCTGTTCATACTGATATCGCTACCCCTGGCCTCGGCTCGTCGAAGAGCGGCCGAGGGGTCTCTTTAACTAAGCTAGAGGAGCCTCGGACAGCAGGGCCGACCGAGCCGAGGGACTCCTACGCCTCCGGGATACGGATACCTCACTCGTCACCTTGACACGGGGCGACTCATGCTTGGTGAAGCGGTTCAGATAGTCAACAGACGAGTCTTAGTGCTCAAAAATGAGGAAAAAACACGGCTCCGTGCCGTAATTACATACATGTTCAGGCCCCGAAAGCCGAAATGAACAAAAAACCCAGGCATTCGAAGTGCCATTACAAACGGAACTCCGGTTCCCGCCCCCCCCCCCCCCCCCCCCCCCCGCAGGTACGAACAACCCCACTCGATAGGGGTGGGCCTGCGAAGCAACAGAAGACCGACGAACGGCTAGTCATCGCCCGCCCTAGCAGCGGCGACGATGAAGACTTCTGTCCCGGGGGGCCGAACAGCAGCAGTGATGACCTTAGGGCGGATGCTGCTGCTAGGAGGCCCCCGCCCTTGCCCAAACTCGAGAAGCAAGGACGGGCAGAAGGCCGTAGAGTTGGAGGTCGGTCCGTGGCCAGCCTTGGCTGTCGCGCCGGCGGAAGAACCTCTTCCAGTTGTCGTGGCAAATGCCGGCGCCGCGAGCGGCTCCGAAGCCACTCGCGTCCGAAGGCCAGGCTCGCTGCAGATGCCAACGCCATGGACGACAACCGCTCCTCCCTCCGATCACTGAGTGAAGGAGCGGGCCGCCGCCCATGCGGGGGCCGACCTCAACTCGGCACACTCCCCTCCCCAGCCCTGGTGATGAAAATCCTTGAGGCTGAGGGAGGGGCAGAGGCCGCAGCCCGGCTCGCTTTCCCCCACCATCAAGCCGGAGGTCACCATCTTGGGTGACCGCCGGTGGAGGGGTGCAGCCGGGCTGCATGATGAAAATCCTTGAAGCCGAACGATGGCTGAAAGGTACCAACTCCCACGGAGTTGTGTTCCTCCAACGATGGGGCGAAAAGACGGCGGTTTCCCCCATCCGGGGGCTTGGAAGGTGGAAAGACACAGTGCATAAGGGAGGAAGAAGACATGGTCGCCTTACGAAAGGGGTCGCCCTCCTTTTAAAGGCGACTCTCCCTGCGTGCGCCCCCAACCGTCACGGGTTGAGTCTTCTCCAACACGCTCCAAAGCCCTCCCCTGCGGCGCAGGGGCTGGGTCCCGCATGTCATGAAGACGGACTCCGAGCAGAAGAAGCCAAACCGCCGCGCATGGCGCACGCAACCGCCCAGCGGTTACAAGTGACCCTCCACTTTTGCCCAGACCAACGGGCGAAGGGGGCGGGCAGCCATGCAGGCGGCATGCAACCGTGCCAAGTGGACGCGCCTCTCCGACTCCCGACACGCCAGCATGGAGGCCCAGGCCCACGCGTCGCGCGACCGGTGCGCCGGATGCTGCATGCAAGCAACTGTACCACTTGCGCCACCACCGCACCTCCTCGATTGCGGAACCGATACCGCGACTCGAGGCGACCCAGCGCGCGACCCAGCAGCGCCAGCCTGACGCAGCGGTCAACGCGGTCAAAAGTGGGCCGGCAGTGATGACGGTGGCAGGCACGCGGGAGCAGCGGTCACGCCGTCAGCCAAGCTCACGTCCCATCTGGAGGCAGCGAGAGAACCCCCTCTCACGGCGTGAAGACAACGCGCCCGTGACCCGTTCCTCGAACGGCTTGCGCACGCGCAACGGCGGCCCCGCCAACTACTCGCCCCGTCGCATTAACTCCACGGCTGGACAGGCGGCGCTTCTGGCAGGGGCAGCGAGCGACGCTTCGCCTTCGCCGAAACAACCGTGCCAAAAAAGGTATGCCGCGTCGTTCGGTTTCGTATCCTTTTTCCTTTTTTCCTCTTTCTCTATCTCTTGCGACAGGGACCGGGAAAGGGGGATACCCCGAAAGGGATCCTTCCCCGTGAAGGAACTAGGCTCCGAGCCTCCTTACTGATCAGGGGTTCGAAGGCTGGCCCCCCAAGGGTTCAACAGCCGCCTCAGATCGCGTGGGCCCTACACCCACTACTGGTCAGAGGTTCGAAGGCCGGCCCCCCGAAAGGTTCCACGGCCGCCTTAGGCTACTCGGGCTTCGCGCCCATTACTGATCAGGGGTTCGAAGGCTGGCCCCCCGAAGGGTTCACAGTCGCCTCAGACACCGAGTGAGGGATGACCAGGGGTACGTTCGATACATAACCGAGGCTCGGGCTGCGCTCCCGAGGTACCCTAGGACATTTCCGAGACCAGCGGGAGCGATCCTGTAACGGAATCCCATCGGAGGGAGGCATCGAGCCCTCGGACCCCGTCGCCAGGGGACCGGGTCCGGCAGATCACCCGCAGGTACTTTTGGGCGTGCCTCTGGGCCCCTAGCCGACCCCCAACGAACGGGGCACGGACGTCCACTCGGATTACCCGCTTGCAGCTCACCGGAGACACCATGTTCGGTGCCCATTGAGGGTAACATGGCGCTCTCCCCCCTCCTCCTTGCGGAAAGGCGACGTAGGGGCATATGTAAAAAAGCCGAGTTTGTCCCTGATCGCCCTCTCGCCCTGTGCGGAGGCTCGGGGGCTGCTCTCGCAAACCCGGCTCCGGCCAAACCATTGACAGCGTCAACATACCAGCCCGAGAACTTGGGCCCCGACCGTGCACCCGGGCTACAGCCAGTTCGCATGAGGGAACCACCAGACTAGCCGAAGCATTACGCAAGGCATTAAGACCTCGAAGGAGTGAAACCACTCCTCCGAGGCCTCGGGGGCTACACCCGGCGGGTGCGCTCGCGCGCACCCACCGGAACAAAATGCAACCGAGAAAGGCTGGTCCCCTTGCAAAAAAGTGCGACGAAAGCCTCCAAGCGAGTGCTAACACTCCCTTCGAGGCTCGGGGGCTACTGTCGGGGACCATAATTAGGGGTACCCTCAAGACGCCTAATTCTCAGCTGGTAACCCCCATCAGCATAAAGCTGCAGAGGCCTGATGGGTGCGATTAAGTCAGGGATCAGTCCATACGAGCGACTCGATCACGCCTCGCCCGAGCCTAGCCTCGGGCAAGGGCAGCCGACCCTGAGGTGTTTCCGTCTCGCCCGAGGCCCCCTTTTTACGGCAGACGCATCTCCGGCTCGCCCGAGGCCTTGCCTTCGCTAAGAAGCAACCCTGACTAAATCGCCGCACCAACTGACCGAGTCGCAGGGGCATTTAACGCAAAGGTAGCCTGACACCTTTATCCTGACACGCGCCCCCCGCCAGAGCCAAAGTGACCGCCGTCACTTCGCCGCTCCACTGACCGGTCTGACAGAAGGACAGCGTCGCCTGCGCCATTCCGACTGCAGTGCCACTTGACAGAGTGAGACTGACAGGCAGTCAGGCCTTGCTAAAGGCGCCATAGGAAGCTCCGCCCGACCCAGGGCTCGGACTCGGGTTAAGGCCCCAGAAGACGGCGAACTCCGCTCCGCCCGACCCAGGGCTCGGACTCGGGCTAAGGCCCCGGAAGACGGCGAACTCCGCTCCGCCCAACCCAGGGCTCGGACTCGGGCTAAGGCCCCGGAAGACGGTGAACTCCGCTCCGCCCAACCCAGGGCTCGGACTTGGGCTAAGGCCCCGGAAGACGGCGAACTCCGCTCCGCCCAACCCAGGGCTCGGACTCGGGCTAAGGCCCCGGAAGACGGCGAACTCCACTCCGCCCAACCCAGGGCTCGGACTCGGGCTAAGGCCCCGGAAGACGGTGAACTCCGCTCCGCTCGACCCAGGGCTCAGACTTGGGCTAAGGCCCCGGAAGACGGCGAACTCCGCTCCGCCCGACCCAGGGCTCGGACTCGGGCTAAGGCCCCGGAAGACGACGAACTCCGCTCCGCCCGACCCAGGGCTCGGACTCGAGCTAAGGCCTCGGAAGACGACGAACTCCTCTTCGCCCGACCCTAGGGGTCGGACTCCGCCCTGGCCTTTGCCGAACGAACTCCGCCTCGCCCGACCCAGGAGCTCGGGCTCGGCCTCGGCCATGCAGGACAGACTCGACCTCGGCTTCGGAGGAGCCTCCACGTCGCCCGACCTAGGACACAGGTCCACCACGTCAACAGGAAGCGCCATCATCACCCTACCCTGAGCCGACTCGGGCCGCAGGGAACAAGACCGGCGTCCCATCTGGCTAGCTCCACCAGATAGGCAATGATGGCGCCCCGCTAGACCCATGACGACGGCGGCTCTCAGCTCCCTTACGGAAGCAGGGGGACGTCAGCAAGGGCCCAACCGCTCCGACAGCTGTCCCTCCGCCAGGCTCCGTTTCTCCTCCGACAGCCACGACACCACACCAGCTAGGTGCCAAGATCTCTCCGGCTGCCACATTGGCATGTACCTAGGGCGCTAGCTCACCCCCGCTAGACACGTAGCACCTTGCTACACCCCCATTGTACACCTGGATCCTCTCCTTACGCCTATAAAAGGAAGGACCAGGGCCTTCTTAGAGAAGGTTGGCCGCGCGGGAACGAGGACGGGGCAGGCGCTCTCTTGGGGCCGCTCGCTTCCCTCACCCGCGTGGACGCTTGTAACCCCCTACTGCAAGCGCACCCGACCTGGGCGCGGGACGAACACGAAGGCCGCGGGATCTCCACCTCCCTCACGACTCGGCTCCGGCCACCTCGCTTTCCCCCCTTCGCGCTCGCCAACACGCTCGACCCATCTGGGCTGGGGCACGCGGCACACTCACTCGTCGGCTTAGGGACCCCCCGGTCTCGAAACGCCGACAGTGCTGCAGGGACCTTTCGGTAATTCCTTTAAGAACTTTCGCCAGGGACCCCAGCGCAAAACTGCTTTTCTTTAAACCATTTTGAATTAATCTTTTATTATTCAGCATAAGACTTAGGAAATTCATAACTTGAGAAATACTTAACCAAATTTTGTCAAACCAATTTTGCTGGATTCTAAATATTATGGGTTACCAATTAAAAATACTAAACCCCATGCTTTCTGTTCTAATTTTTAGAGTTTGGAATTAAATACATAAACTAACCAAACCCTATTTAATTAAAGAAAATTGGTTATATTTATGTGCTAGGCTTGAGAAAATTTGTATATGTTCAAACCCCAATTAGACATTGTTTAAAAATAGTGGAAACCCCAGTATTGAAGATTTAAGTAAGATTAACCAATGAAAGCCATTTTTGCCCAAAACTTAAGAAAATCGGAAAGATATTAGAAAGTAATGAATAGTAACTGCAATTATTTTTCCTAGCCTACTTAAGTAACAGAGAACCTAGGAAAAATAAAAAGACCCCTAGTCCAGAACAGAATTAAAGTGAAATGTTTTATCTAGCATTATTCCAACTAGAAAACAATTATTAGAATTATAAGAATAATTTCAAAACTTGTCATAAAAATCTAGTGGACTTGTGACCACCAAAACCCCACTACAAAAATGATAACCACCCCAGCCCATCATTTTAAGTAGGGTAAACAAATAAAACTTGATATTGGGTCATATTTCAATTAAATCATAAACAACCCAAAAATGGTGCAATAATGGGCAAAAACAATTTTGCTAGATCAATAATGAGATAGGTCACCAGAGAAAAATGCAAACCCATTTGAAAGATGCAAAATAATACCTATTGCCAATACTTCATGAAAAAGGCCATATAATCCAAATAATTCCTACCACCCCTTCCCTTAAGCAAAAAGATGCTAAACTTCAGAATGATTGCTCTTGCGCAAAGAAGGAACTAAGAAAAATTAGAAATCTGTTGTTTGATATTTTTTAAATATAGTGGTAGTAGAAAGCACCCCTTTGGCTAGAAACTTTAGAAAATCAGGACAAAATAACTAATGAGTATTAATGGCTAGGAATTTGTGCAAAGTCTTGTTATAGCACCCAAATGCCAGCAAAAATAAGCCTTAGGGAATAACCTACTGTTTTATGATGGTTGTAGTTCAAAACACCCTTTCTGCCCTAGCATTTGATAATTTTATACAGAGAGAACCACTTGCCTTTTAAACCCCAAATTTTGGACAAAGAATTATACACCAGCAAGAAGCCATTGTTATTTTTGCAGAATTTTTGGAAATTTATTAAGACAACTTGTAGTTCAAACCCACCTTAAAAGCATAAAGGAAATAGAAGAAGAAAGAAAAATAATAAACCTCTCTCCAATAAGTTCAACTAGAAATCTTATTAAGTCTCACTAAGACATTAAAAGGAAATCAGTGGAACACCAAAGCAGACTTACCACTTCATTTAACTGAGTGTGATCTAAATTACTAAGTATACCACCAAAAATCCTTTAGTAGCAAGATTTAACTTTACCTGATTTAAGTAGATTAGTCACCATCAAAGTTTAATTGCTAAATTACATATCATATCATGCATATATCTTACTCGTTGCATTCATTAGACTGCAACCTAGCTGACGGAGAGTACATGCTCATCCCCGATCAAGGAGTTGTCCACAAGAAAGACCAGGAGCAAGCTCCCGAGACTGCCACTGAGGATCTCCCTGCAGCCCCAGCTATTGAAGGCAAGCCCCGGTTTTATGCATAACCGTATTTATATATGCTACTTTACCACACTTAATTTTTGTAGGCTTGTAATGTGCACTTAAGTGTAGGAGTTGCTTGAAACCTCTAGTTGCATGAACTTAGGATTCCTTTTTGAGATGGATACTAGTATGCTAGGTCGAGTAGCTGCCATGCTAATTAGAATCTCGGTAGAAGTCGAGTGATTTTTCTAGCACTCGCGTGAGGTCAGGAATTGATTGTATTCATCTTGATAATGGGATCTATGATGGTCTATGGACTTGGATCCAGAGAGGATGCCTTGTTCATGAGACGAGAAAAGGAATTAAGGATTAATGTGTGGATACCTGAGTCAAGCGTTTGAACGTACTAAACACATGTCGGGAAATATGGTAACCGGTAAACCTAGTACCTGAGTGAAGCCGGGCGCGGACTTTATCCCTCACTTGTCCTAAGACTGGGTCTCCCATGCTAGCTATGGTGGGTACAAGTGCGGTTACTGCACGGCGGCAGCCGGGGTCAGTGGAGCATTGTATGCCAAGGCGGTGAGCCCTGGCCGCGAACGGGGAATCGATGGGGATGGTTTACATGTGTGGGGTCGGAGTACCCTGACATGTCGTGTGTTTAGGTTTGCCTTGCAAGGATAAAACTCGATTCGAATCGTCTGCTTCTCGCAGCTAATGAGACTGCTTGACCCCTTGTACTACATTGAGTAAGAAGTGAAATGAGGTTTACATGAGATAACTTATTGATTGTACTAAATGCTTGTTACCATGTATGCTTAGAAAGAGCAAACTTAGTTACTCTAATGATGTTAGAAATGGGTAAAGCTAAAACTTGATTTAGATACAGCTAGTGCTTTTGGCAAACCAAACCCCTCAGCCAAACAGCTGCATGGTCTATAGGTAGAGGAGTAGTTTCCTCACACCGGGTAAGTCTAGCTGAGTATTAGTATACTCAGCCTTGCTTGTGGCATAATTTTTGCAGGTACGCTTTAAGATATGGTTGACGGTGTGACTTGGCCTACCACCCTGCCAATGGGTTGGACGGTCGAGTGGGATGCTGCTCCGACAGGAGAGGAGTAGGAGTAATGGGCTAGGCCTTGCCCATTTCCTCGCTATCGACGATATCGATTATCCGCTACATCTTAATTTATGAACTTTTATCCGCTACTTGACAAACTCCGATCTATGTAATAATTCAGTACTTTAATTTGAGGTTTTATGTTTTATTGTATTTCTTCTGTGACTCACCTTCGAGTGAGTATGTGGTATTTGATCCTGGTTAAGTGGCTTTATCAGACTAGATCTGAGGGACTGATGGGTTATTCCAATTTAAGTGTGTTACGGCCCTCGAGACGTGACTTAGGCACTTAAGCTGGAATAATTCGAGCGGTTCTGCCACAGCACTCGCATTCTCTTGCCCTTCTCGGACCGATGCCTGGTGCGGGTGCCACTCAGTTTGGAGCTGCTCCAGCTAGGCTTCTTTCTCCGCTTGCATGCTCTCTCCCTATATGTATCTAGCGGTATACTACCTATGTCACCTCTAGATGTCTAGGTCCTCGTCGTGTCCTTCTCCAGCAACGAACAGGTATGCCTGCCTCTTCCCTTCCCTTCCCGCTCTACAAAATCTTGGAAGTGGGGAGGCGAGGGATGGGGGTCACTGATTTGCTGCCAATGGTACCCGTTCAATGGCTCGGCATCGCCTGTCTACATGGCCTTTTCCTTACCACAGTGTTGACTCGGTATGCTTCTACCACTTCTATGTACCTATCACCCATTCTTTTGTCATTGCAAAAATTATTGTGGTGTTCCTCTGTTGTTTTGGGTGTTAGTTTTTTTGTTGTGCTAAGGACTGAACATAATTTGGGTGTGTTAATACTTTATTTATTGTCTGCACATGGTTTGTGTTCTTTTTGATGATGGCTCATGGATCCTGCAAAATATGTGTTAAGATTTGGAGATCCATGCGGACAATAAAACATGATGCTTGTCTCTTGTGTTCTTGCCTCTTGCAAGCATTAGGTCATTTTTGACACCACATTGGCCAATGGACTCCATGGTGTTTGAGGTTGCTGAATTGGATGGAGCAATAATGATTTGTCACACTAATAGGTAAATGAAAGTTTATTTGTTTATTTTAAACATTAGTAATTGCTACGAAGTACAATAATTTGTATGGAGTGCATCCAGTTTAACAACCACTCCATATTTTGATCTATCTTTTTTATAAGTTTGAGTTCATGTGACTTATTTTAGAAACTTGAACTCACAAACTTTCTATTATTTGGTGTCTGTATGGTGGAATTATGTCATTCTATAATCTTTGTTCGTTCATTCAGTCGTTGTGAACTCTCTTCTAATCGCTCCCTCCATTGGTCGTGTTATACCAAGGCATATTGGATGGAGTAAACAACAACATCAGTTAGTCAAATCAAAAAATATTATGTGTTGGCCTCTTGTTCTCGAATGCTTCGGCTTGCTCAAAGGTGAGGATGCGAGAGAGTAAATACAATCCATCGTGAACAGTATGGTGTTACTGTTCATCTATTTATAGGCATGGGACACAGCCCGAGCAAAAGTACATTTATGTCCTCAATGTTTACACATGATCGTAATATAGGTTACAAAGGACTAAGTAGTCTTTTCCTCCTTCGGTCATCATCATTATTCCTCTGCTTCGTTGTGAGCCGAAGCTTTTCCGTCTGGTGATAGCTTCGGCGTTTACTCTTATCTTCTTTGGATCCGTTTTCATCTTGTGTATCTTCGTCGTAAGGAAGAGGCTTGTATCCCAAAGACGAAGCTTCTTGTAATAGCTTATGCTGAAAACAAATGGTTAATTATGTTTTTGAGGACCTTCGAAAGGAGAAGGCCCCCAACAGTAGCCCCTCGCAGTGCTGATTTGTTCCTTTGTAACAAATTTAGACTACAACACGAACAAAGGCCTTTAGCCAAAGGTCCAAAAAAACC
This sequence comes from Zea luxurians, assembly GCA_029449295.1. Taxonomy (NCBI): domain Eukaryota; kingdom Viridiplantae; phylum Streptophyta; class Magnoliopsida; order Poales; family Poaceae; genus Zea; species Zea luxurians. Next base: position 58,877,678 of record JAOPSE010000023.1, on the reverse strand, counting down.
TTCCCTTCGCTAGAATAGCGAATGACACTAACCTGTGGGACCCACCAACTTATGGGGCTTTGGACATATAAATAGGAGCTTGCATTGTAAGCATTTTTGTGCCATTTCAGCTGCTTGTGTTGTGCTTGTCTTTTTTAACTCACTTGCTTTGTCGAGTTTGATTGGGTTTTAAGCTTCGGTATTTCAACAACCATTGACTAATGGCTGATGAGAAGAAGGTTGTTGATCCGACGCTGTCCAGGTTTTATGAAGCTATGGAAAAAACCAACGCAGAGAAGATTGCACATGAGATGTTAGCTGGGATATCTGAGAGTTCTAGTGATAGTGAAGGTTTTGATGTAGAAAGTGGGAATGAGGATGCCGAAGATCAGCCCTGGAGACCAAGCCATGTTGTCTTCGGGAAGTCAACTATTAAGCAAGGGCAGATTGATGCAATGAGAGGGAGATACTTTCGTGATATTTCAATTGTGAGGGCTAGAGGGGAAAATAATGTCCCTCTACTCGAAGCAGACGAAGTGGTAGTTTACAGAAGCTTCATGAAGGCAGGGCTTTGGTTCCCTCTAGATAAATTGCTAGTCGAAGTCCTAAAGACCTTCGAAATTTACCTTCATCAACTTACTCCCGAAGCTATCATTAAGGTGGGGATGTTTATATGGGCCATGAGGAGCAAGGGACTGGAACCAAATGCAAAATGTTTCTGTAACATCCATGAGCTGTCTTATGAGACGAGGCTATCGGAAAGGAGCAATATCACAACAACTTCGGTTGTTACAGCTTTGTGCCTCGCTCTGAGGTGAGCTACCCAGTTCTGACGTTTCGGAAGAGATGGCCGGGGGCCTGGATGTAGGAATGGTTCTACATGAAGAATGACATGGCTGAAAGGGAGGATATTAAGGGGATTATTCAACGTCCTATATGGTCTCGCTTTGGCATTAGGAGGCCATCCACTGCCCTTGGGAATGATATACAAGCATGCCAGATGGCCTTTAATACAGTATGTACTTACATAAGCACAAGGGACTTAATCCAGGAGCACATTGCTTATAGAGTGTGGCCACTTGCAAATGGGTGGGAGATGCCGAAGGAGGCTGCTGGTGGGTCCAGCCAAGGCGGTTTAGTTTACCTAAAGTATACCTTCAGGTACTGGAGCCAATTCGATGAACCGAATGATGACTGGCTGGATGCCATTGAGGCAACTAGTGATGAATTGCTTAGAGCATATACGAAGGCTGAAGATGACTGCCTTCGGGGCTCGTGGCAAAAAGAGGTTGAACAGGGTATTTGATGTTATTGGATTTGTATATCCAGATTATTGTTATCCTTCACGGAAGCAAGGAAAGAAAAGAAAGACTACTGCTTCGGCGACCTCTAGCTCATTGAGGTCAAAGAAGGTTAAAGTCTTGATGCACCGGCCTAGGCGCATTGAAACGGCCGAGGTGCCGAAGCTAGTTGAAAGATCTGCTTCTATTCCTGAGCCAAGTCGCTCTGTGCCTGTCGAAGCTAAGACAGGGCCGGCTGAAGAGCCAAAACTGTAAAAGGCGGTAGAACAGCCGAAGGCCCTGAGTCCACTGCGCGAGACGGAATTGCTGAAGGCATCAAGAATTCCTGTAACAATCCCTGCTGTTGAGGACTTGTTCTCAAATGCTATGAATTAAGAACAAGGCAACATAAAAGGGTTAGTAGTTAGAACCCTTCGTCCTTCGAAGCATTATATCCCTTAGGATATAATGATCTTCAGACGAAGAGTGTGAAGGACATACCTTCAACATTTCAACACATATTAATGAAGGAAGAAGCATATAAAACATGAGAAATAATATAAATAATTATATGATATTATTGATACTCTCAAATTATATTATTATGAATAAACATAAACAATATTGAATTACATTTATACCTTCGGCTTGATAGAAGGCAAAAATCCGAGCGTGACGCACGAGTGAATACAAGTCAACGTGAACAGTACGGGAGTACTGTTCACCTATTTATAAGCACTGGACGCAGCCCATGAGAAATTACAATTATTCCCTTTACATTTACTATTGGTTTATAGAAAAATCTATGAGAACTGAATAACTTTTCCCTTTTAAGTCGGTTCCCTTTTCTGTGATTTAGCCGAAGCTCCCTTCCGCACAGCTTCGGAGCGTCGACAACCTTCGTCACGATCAAGCTCCTTATTGTGTATGCTTTTATCATAAATCTGAAGATACCTGTCCATAAACCATACTTGGAAGACATTGTTAAATTATGTTTTTGAGGACCTTCAGAGGACGAAGGCCCCCAACACCTGCAGCAACTCCAAAGAAGAGGAGAATGGCCAGCGTGTTAGACGCTATCATGGAATCAGTAAAGGCGTCAACTCCTGCTTCTGCTGAAGCGTCTAGTGCAGAAGGCGAAATCTTAAAGGAATCTGCCAAAGCTAGTGCAGTGCAAGCTATTTCTGAAGCTGGACCTTCAGTTTCTACCGAGGCAAAACCTTCGGAAACTGCACCACTAGTCTTGGAAAAAGAATGTGCCCCTGAGAAGTCCAAGTCTCCTGCCCCCGAAGCACCTGCTAAAGAGTTGGAGTTTATTGTGCGACATGCTTTGGTGAAACAATTGCCGAATGAGCAGATTGCCGAAACAAGGAAGTACACCAAGGATTTGAAATATCCGCAAGGATCCTTGGTGTACAGCGGCAATGATGAGGACAATTTTCTCTATTGCCTACCAGACAATAAAGAGATCTTTGTATGCCGGGAAATGATGAAGAACATGGGGTACCCAAAGCTTGAGCTCGGCCTATCTGCAATGTCGAAAGATGATCTTGCAGATAGCCTTGCTTATAATAGTTTGAAGGTATGCATACTTTTATTGTAAAATTAACTATATTTGTAGCTTTTCTTGCTATCGTTGTCTTCTCATATATTTTTATTATTAGGGCTTAATTCTAAGTAAGGTTTTAAAGGCCCAAAAGGAAGCAGAAGACGAGAGCTGTCAGATAGCTCTTGGGAATCTTCGGTCAGAGGTCATTTCACTAAGGAATGGGGCTATCGAGAAGGATAAGATATTGTTTTCCTTAGTGGACAGGGTGAAAACCAGCAAGGCCAAGCTTAATGCACAAGCCGAAGCTCACAAGGCCAAAGTTGAAGATTTGAAGAAGAAGCTTGCGGAAATGAATGAAAAATTTGAAGTTGCAAATGCGAAGCACGAAATAAGTGAAATGGAAAGATCAAGGGTGCAAAAAGAATGTCGAAGAGCTCTGGGATTCCAAGGAGAGATGCTATGAAATATCCTTGGAATGCGCCAAGAAGCTAAAAATAGCTTTGCAAAGGTGGGAACATACTCTTCGGAGCAGAAGTTTATCTGCGGTGATCTCGAAGGGGTTATCCAGTGGATCGGCGAAGAAGCCAAAGCTTTTGATGAAATACTCAGTGATCATGGGGATTTCTGCGCTTTCACTGGCGCACAAGTGGTCGTGGCAATTTTAGAAAAAGCCAGTTGTGAACATGTTAAGGCCGTGGCCCAGCCGGAATCCATCATCTCAGCAGATGACACCAAGGACCCTTCGGCCGAAGCCTCTTTGCTAGGTGGGAGGTTTTACTCCGATGTTTGGATGAAGGGCGATCGTGCTAGGGTTATGGGTACTTTTATTGAAGTTTAGCTTCGTTATTTGTTTTTAGCTTTGAAATTAACCAACATATTATTTATTGTAGCTGACCTTTCACCACCAACGGAGCCGTATAATCCCGAAGCTGACCCGACCATGGAAGAAGCTTTGGATATAATGAAAATTACTAACGAAGTCGTTGACAAAGTCGTCGGCAGACTATTACATGAAGCTGATGAAAAAGTGTTGAAGGAAAACTGAATCTTTGTATATTTGAGGATGTATTTAGCTTTAGTTTTATGTAAGAACAAAACATTAGCCCTCTGTATGTACATTAATGTAATATATTTCTTTGTGATGCATGAAACTTTTGTACGTACCATTTTTGAGCTATTAGCGAAAAACACCTTCCCTTCTTTTCATGCTTCGCAAAGAAAAAAGATTGTCCTTATGTCACTGCTGATGAAGATCAGCTTCACGCAGTGTAATGTATCTACTGAAGATTGTCCTTATGTCTTGTGCTGTAATATTCCTTTTCATAATCTAGTTGATTTTTTGGATAGAACAACTTTCCTTATTTTCTCCACCTCTTTTTAGTGATGTAAAATGATGTATGATGCGATGCTATGCAAGATGATATGATGGTATGATGCAGGATGTCACTCGTGCCGAAAGTAGAAAACCATGTGGATATACAACCCAGACTCTGCATCCCCTTGGGAACAACTTTTGAGTCTCTTCACCTTTTACTTAGGTGGTATTTCAGCTCTGCGAAGGTGAATGTTTGCCGAAGGTTGTGGAAATAAGTTCACCGGAGGTGAGCGCCAATGTTGGCCTCTTGTTCTCGAATGCTTTAGCTTGCTCGAAGGCAAGGATGCGGGAGAGTAAATACAATCCAGCGTGAACAGTATGGTGTTACTGTTTATCTATTTATAGGCACGAGACACCGCCTGAGCAAAAGTACATTTATGTCCTTAATGTTTACACATGATCGTAATACAGGTTACAAAGGACTAAGTAGTCTTTTCCTCCTTCGGTCATCATCATTATTCCTACGCTTCGTTGTGAGCCGAAGCTTTTCCGTCTGGTGATAGCTTCGGCGTCTACTCTTATCTTCTTTGGATCTGTCTTCATCTTGTGTGTCTTTGTCATAAGGAAGAGGCTTGTATCCTAAATACGAAGTTTCCTGTAATAGCTTATGCTGAAAACAAATGGCTAATTATGTTTTTGAGGACCTTCGTAAGGAGAAGGCCACTAGCATTATGCGGAGAGTGGAGACAATCAATAAAAAATCTTGAGATTTTTTGGTGGATAGTTTATGTGGGTATTGTTGTGAGCGGTCGCAACGCACGGGCAACCGACTAGTACTGTAGAATGAACGAGATATAGATGAGAATTTTTTTTAAAAAAATCTATAAATAAGGTATATAGATAATATGGCTAGAGATAGTCAACATGGCCACTGACCTTACGTACAAGGAAGATATCATGAGCCTTCTAGATGGTGTCGTTTTGTTGTTGTGTTTTAGAGCAGGTTTAGTGGCTGACGGTGCCATTATTCAGTTAACGATTTCCTAGCGAAGATAAAAAATGACGCACAAATCTCTACTATCTATTAAGGCAATAATGTAGACCCCGACACTACCATGACTCCACCCTCCCCATCCCACGCACGCGCCCCTCACGCAGGAGTCAACAGTCCCTTCCGCGCAGGGCACACACATGCCGCATGTCGTGCATAGCGGGCCCACACCCCCTCCTCACCTTCCTCTTCGTCTTCACCAGCGTGTCCGCAGACATGACCGCTGGTACATACAACCAGTCCGATGCAAACAGCGGCAGCTTTGCCTCCGCCTCCATGCGAGCCAAGCGCCCAGCCCTGCTCCCGTAGCACAAAACCCTAGCCATCAAGGTGGGCCTCCTCTCGTCAGCACCTACCTCTACAACAACCTCCTCGCTTACTATGCCATCGTGGGAGTGAGTCGTGGTTGCTTCCGCAAGGTGCGACACCTGTTCGACGACATATCATACGCGCGGTGGAACACGTTCACGTGGAACTCGCTGCTATCAATGTACGCTTAGTCCGACCGCCTCCCTGACGCCCGTGTCGTGTTTGTCCATGTGCTCAACGGGACGTCGTGTCCTAGACCATCATGGTCGTCGGGCTCAACCGCTCTGTCCGGTTCTGGGACGCTGTGAAGACGTTCCTGGACATGGTCGGTGAAGGGTTTGCATCGTCACAGCTCACGCTCATGAACATGCTTTCATCGTGCACTTTGTCGTCAAGCTGGGGCTGAGCAGCTGCGTGCCTGTGGCCTGTGGCCAACTCCATGCTCTACATGTATGGCAAGTGTGGGGATGATGAGACAACGAGGGCTGTGTTTGAGAGGATGTAGATGCAGAGTGTGTCACGCTGGAATGCCATGGTGTCGTTTTACACCCACCAGGGGAGGATGGACTTTGTTGTGTCCATGTTCAAGAACATGGTAGAGCAAAGCATTATGGCTTGCAACACCATCATAGCAGGGTATAACCAGAATGGGCTTGATGGCATGGCATTAAAGTTCTTCTCACAAACGTTGAGTGCTTCTTCCATGGAGCTAGATGCATTCACAGTAACCAGTGTCCTATCAGCTTACGCTAACATTTGCATGCTGAAGATGGGAAAATAGATGCACTCTTATATCTTGAGAACTAGAATGTCATGCAGCAGTCAAATCATGAATGCTCTCATCTCAACTTATGCAAAATCCAGAAGTATTAAGACTGTAAGGAGGATCATGGACCAGGTAGTGGTTGCTGATCTGAATGTTATCTCCTTCACGGCTCTCCTAGAAGGCTATGCCAAGCTTGGAGACATAAAGCAGGCAAGGGAAATCTTCGACGTTATGAACAATATTCGAGATGTCATTGCCTAGTGAAAGTCACCTAGAGGGGGGTGAATAGGCGTAATCTGAAATTTATAACTTAAAACAACAAACTACAAGCTGAGGTTAGCGTTAGAATTAAGTTCAAGTACGGGAGAGAGGGGGAAAACAAATCAAGAGCAAATAAAACGAATGACACGGTGATTTGTTTTACCGAGGTTTGGTTCTAAAGAACCTAGTCCCCGTTGAGGTGGTCACAAAGACCAGGTCTCTTTTAACCCTTTCCCTCACTCAAACGGTCACTTAGACCGAGTGAGCTTTCTCCTTAATTCTCACGGGTCACTTAGACCCCGCAAGGACCACCATACACTTGGTGTCTCTTGCCTTGCTTACAAGTCACTTTGAAACAAGAAAGAGGAAGAAAGAAAGCGATCCAAGAAACAAGAGCGCAAAGAACACGAACAAACTCTCTCTCAAGTCACTAGGTGATTGGAATGGAATTGGGACTTGGAGAGGCTTTGATTCTATTGAATTGTGTCTTAGAGTGAATGCACTAGCTCTTGTATTGAACGTGAAGTGCTGGAAACTTGGATGCTTGGAGTGGTGGTGGTTGGGGGGTATTTATAGCCCTCAACCACCAAGTAGTCGTTGGGGATGGCTGCTGTCGATGGGCACACCGGACAGTCCAGTGCGCCACCGGACACTGTCCGGTGCGCCAGCCACATCACCCAACCGTTAGGGTTCTGACGTAGTCAACCGTTGGAGTGCTGACTTCTGGTGGCACTAGACAGTCTGGTGCCGCACCGGACAGGCACTGTTCACTGTCCGGTGCGCCTCTGGCCTCTGCTCTGACTTCTGCCGTGACTGTAGCGCTGTCAGGGGTACTGTTCAGTCGACCTTTGCGCCGAAGAGTCATTGCTCCACTGTCACACCGGACAGTCCGGTGGCACACCAGATAGTCTGGTGAATTATAGCGGAGTGGCGCTGGAAAAACCCGAGAGTAGCGAGTTGGAGTTTGTACGGCCCTGGTGCACTGGACACTGTCTGGTGGCACACCGGACAGTCCGGTGCGCCAGACCAGGGTACTCTCAAGGTTCTTGCTCCTTTGAAATTGAACCCTATCTTTTATCATCTATTGGTTTGTGTTGAACCTTTATGCACCTGTAGAGCATATAATCTAGAGCAAACTAGTTTGTCCAATTATTTGTGTTGGGTAATCAACCACCAAAATTATTTATAGGAAAAGGTTTGACCCTATTTCCCTTTCACCTAGACTGCTATCGTTGGCTATCAGCAGAATGGTCAAAATGATGAGGCCATAGAACTCTTCAGATTAATGATCAAAAGTGGCCTAGAACCAAACAGTTCTCAGTGCCTATGCAAGCTTGACATATCTTAATTATGGGAAGCAGACCCACTGCAAGGCTATCAGGTCCTTGCATGAGCAATCTATCTCTGTCAGCAATGCCATTATCACAGTGTACGCAAGGTTAGGCAGCGTGCCATTGGCCAGAAGGGTGTTTTATCAGATTTGCTAGCGCAAGGAAATGATTACATGAACTTCAATGATTGTGGCTATGGCACACATGCTTTGGGAGAACAATTCGTTGCCCTTTTTGAAGAAATGGTTCATGTCTGTATGAAACCAGACCATATAACAAACGTCGGCTTGCTTTCAGCCTACGTGCATGCTGGTTTTGTAGACAAAGGGAAGAGGTACTACGAGCAGATGTAGAATGAGCATGGCATTGTACCAGAGATGAGCCATTACGAATTTACTATCTTTTTAAGAGTCAAACAGTTGGGCTCTAGTATTTCCAGTTCATAAAATAAAAAAGGATGTCATCTTGTCCTGTTCAGTGTATCTATGAATTTACATCTCCTTCAGTGCACTTAGGATGCATGAGCTTTGTATGTTTATCTTACCTAGATTTAGTTATGTAGATTCATTGAGGTTTGAGCCTTAATAAGTTAATGCACTTAGTTGGAGTTGGGCTTTGGTACCTGACATTTTCTTTGTACTAAAAGTCAGTATCTATATAACAAAAAAGCAAGGATTTTCAAATTTAAATATAGATGCTAGAATCATGTGTATTTTGGTATGTACATGTCTCTTTGTAGCCACACCTTGTATAGTATGCAATCAGCCTGATTAGTGCGTACATGGGTTCCTTCTTAGAGTTCTCATGTTTCCAATTAAAACACTAATTTCATGCAGACAATGCTTTGCACTTGAACAGAATAGGAAGGAAGGAAGTTTTGGTTCACTAGATGGTTTGGGGGCTTAGTTACAATGAACAGCAGCAACCTGACATATGAAGGGATAGAATGCCTTGTGGCAGTCTCGGTGGGATACCAACCTAGTATTTTCTCATTAAAACCTCAAGAGCGACAAGACATAGCAGTCTGCTTGCGACGAGAGACAACAACTACGATCTTGCATAGTTCATCTTCATCAAGCACCAAATCAACATTAAAAGTTGTAAAAAGTTGCACAAAAGTTTGTGCCTGTTTGGATGTTAGCTTTGAAAGACCACATTATTTGAAAACTGCAACAATATTTATGGCATTAAGAAAACTACAGTATACTACTCATCTTTGTACAAATTGAGAACAATTTGTTGTTGCTTGCAAATAGATCAGTTCATCACTTTGTGTGCTGCCTTAAGTTACCCAAGGGCATTAAACTATTGTTCTTATTTTGGCATTTATATGCTTACTTGTGTTTATCTCACTTTCGGTGATATGGAATAGCAATGGTTGTTATATGACTTGTATAGAAATCATTTCCAAGTTATTCTGTTGCAGTGCTGCTTATAAATGTGATAGTTTGCAGGTACTATTAATGAGTGGTATGAGCAAAGGTGCTTTTACTGACATATCTTTATCGAGAAGCACCGAGGAACGAGTTGCGCACTTGAAGAAGGATCGTTCTATTTTTGCAATTGGAGCAATTGGAGGCCCTTGGAATGCATCAATAGATGGTCGTGACCCATCAATTGACTCTTCTAGCTTATCCTGCCAGATTTGGTGTCTTTCAACCTGGAAATCAAAGGAACGAGCATTTGAGCAATAGGAAGGATACAGGATGAGCCCGAATCTGATGCGGGGAAGAGGGGGAGGGAAAGATTGAGATGGACAGATCATAACACAAATGGGGGAGGGGAATAGGGGATAGGATATGAAAAGGGAAATGAGGAATGACAATTGTGGGAGGAATTAGGAATAATGCTGGACTCCCGAAACTAAGGATACGTTTGATTTGAGGTCAAAGTAGGATGAGGCGGGTGCGACATGGTCCCCTTGATTTTTTGGGATCACTCCACTACCAAAAATTGCTCTTGTGTTCACCTCGCCCCCGCATGACTCTCATCCAAACAATATAGAAAATATGGCCGCCCCTTTCATCTCTCCTTGTACGTCCAACCAAACAAACAGAAAGGAGGGGACACACGATTATGAATGAGATCTGCATCAGTATTTTCCATTTAGAACATTATTTTAATGGCCTTCTTTGCATATCACTTTCGGATTAAACTTCCATTCAGAAAGGAGGGGACACATGATTAAGAATGGCATTGATATGCTTACTTGTGCTTATCTCACTTCCAGATTAAACTTTGTATTAATCTCTACTCCTATTAAGGGGCTAAGGGAGGCGTCCATAGGGGCGAGGTCCCCATCCTTGGCGCCTCTTCCACCACCCACCCGAGACACCGCTGGTGCCACATGATGCCCGCCTCTGCCACATGTTGCCACACCCTAGCCCTCCCTTTGTGCTGGACAGACACCGCAATGCCTTCCCGAGACTATGCCCCCATGCCCGCCACTCCCGTTCGTATCAATGTTTTATATTAATTTTTAATTCCTGTAGCAACGCACGGGCACATACCTAGTTATAGTTATATAAGTACTGCACATGTTTTATGAGATACACTTAAGCAAAATTATTATTAAAGAAACTTAATGGAGCCACAAAAGAAATAGTGTTTTTGGAGGAGATTAGGGAATATATCGGAAATGATCACTCATGAGCCCAAATCCATGTTGACTCAATACTTGATTATCCCAATTGAAAGATAAATAGCTTTAAACCATTTCTTATATTAATTTAGGTGCTTGATGATCATCCCAACCATTTATACCAACTATTTTTCCTAGTCTTTAATTCACAGGTTCATAAGTTCATCAATTCAGTCTCTAAGTCAGAATCAGCTCAAAACCAATCAATAAGGGGTAAAACTTGGATTAAAATAACTATGCCTGTTGTTTACTTTGGATAAGTTGTAAACAGCCATAGGAACCTATGTAACTCATGTAAAGAGGATGGATAGCTCAGTTTGAATTAAACACATCTTTTGAGCCAATTTGAGCTAAAAACGAATATGAATTGAAGGAATTAAAACAACCAAGTTTCATGACTTAGACTAGTTGGAAAGCTACTTGATATGTATGTCTAAGTCATAGGAACACCCTTAAATATAGCCAAACTTGTTTGAGAAGATATGTCAAAATTTACAAAAACGGGTCTACTCATATAACCCCTAAACTATTTTTTTTGTTCAATTTACCACTCCACATGATTGAGTTGGTTCAATCTACCCATTAACAAAATTTGTCTTTTTTAGTTCTTTATATACAAACTGAGTTTTTTTATTTTTTATTGGTTAATAACTAATGTCATAACTTAGCCTAAAATATATTATGAATTTTCATAATTATTTGATAGGTTAAAGATCAAATAATATAATAAATTTAATGATACAAACCTAAATATAAAATAATGATAAAAATTCTTATCACATTTTCTAACATAAGTTATGATGCCCTCAATCACCTTAGAAAATATGAAGTTGAAATTCAACTTTTACATGAAGAAACATAAAAGACAAATCTCACATTGATAAGATTTGTGTGTACACATAGTGCGTGGCAACTTTCACGATTCAGTGTCAAATTTTTGTCACATCCTCCAAAGAAATTCAATTAAATGAACTAAATATAATAGGTATAGCAAACACTTTGATAATTGTACCGAAATTGAACATGTAGATCTATATATTGTAGAAACACAGTAGAAAAAAGTTGGGGCAAAAAGAAAAAACAAATAAGATTTGTCGTGTGTAATATGAAGAGTGCTTTACTGAGTGCCTATCAGTGGGAAAAACAAATAAAGAGTTGGGGCAAAAGTAGGTCTATACAAATAAGAGTGCTTTACCGAGTGCCTATCAGGGGACACTCGGCAAAGTATTTTTTAAAAAAATACCTTTGCTGAGTGTTAGATCATAACACTCAGTAAAATAGTGTTATGCAAAATGCCTTTCAGGGGCACTCGGCAAAATATTTTTTTTAAAAAAAAGCTTTGTCGAGTGCTAGATTTAGGACTCTAGGCAAAGTATTTTTTAAAAAATAAAAAATCTTTATCGAGTGCCAGATCACGAACACTCGGCAAAGAATCTAACTTTAACCCTAACCACGCGCTCGTGGGCCCATTCGCCTCTCCAAACTTATCGCGCCACCACCGCCTCCACGCTCACGCTTGTCCCCGCGCTCCCTGCTCCCTACGCTCGCTCACGATAACTGTCGACCGCCGCACTCTCCCTCCCCATGGTCGTTCAAGCCCGCC